>CM027408.1:7430627-7523444 GCA_015711505.1 Sylvilagus bachmani
GGGGTGGGGGTCTCTGGTCTATCCCTCCTGGGTAGGGGTGGGGGTCTCCGGTCTGTCTCTCCTGGGTGGGGGTGAGGTCTCTGGTCTCTCTTGGGTGGGGGTGGGGGTCTCTGGTCTATCCCTCCTGGGTAGGGGTGGGGGTCTCCGGTCTGTCCCTCCTGGGTAGGGGTGGGGGTCTCCGGTCTCTCTCCTGGGTGGGGGTGGGGGTCTCTGGTCTGTCTCTCCTGGGTGGGGGTGAGGTCTCTGTTGTCTCTCCTGGGTTGGGGTGAGGTCTCTGTTGTCTCTCCTGGGTTGGGGTGGGAGTGAGGTCTCTGGTCTGTCTCTCCGGGCTTGGGGTGGGGTCTCTGGTCTGCCTCCCCTGGGTAGGCGGGGTTTCTGCCCTGCCCAGAGCTGCTGAGTGACCATGGTTTTGTCGTTGGAAGGTTCACTGTCAGAGAATTTTACTATGATGAAACAGAAATCAAAAGGGAGCGGGAGGAGATGGCCAGGTTGCTGTCCGATAAGAAGCAACAGTATGTGAGTACGGCCAGGGGCCCCAGCCCGTGACCCACCCAGCGGGCCGGTCTCCCTGGGTCCCGGTCCCCCAGGGCTCGCACCGGGAGGAGCGGGCACTCTGGGCGGGGAGAGATGGGCGCAGGTCGGCCAAGGCCACACAGGAGCTGGGACCTCGGTTCGGCGCTGGGGAGGGAGGCTCAGCTCTCCTGTGTCGGGTTAGATAGGGAGCCGGGGGCCTGGCGAAGCCGGTGGGCTCCACAGAAGCACTTGGGCCCAGGAGTGGGCTGTGCCATGGCTGGAACGTGCCATCAACAGTCACCCCGCTGTCCCTGGCCGTGCGGTTTCCAGGGGGTCACCAGCACTGGCTCCTCCCTGGGTTCTTGGCCAAGGAGCGGGTGCTGATCTGGGAGACTTCCAACCACAGCCACTCAGCGTGGTGCATGCGGGAGGGCAGCTTGGCACCCAGCGGGGAGAGATGAGGCTCAGGGAGCGCTGCTCCCCGCTCTGTAAAATGGGCGCATCCCAGACCCCAGCCTCCGGCTGCAGCACTGGCTCAGCTTAGCCCCGGGCAAGGCGCCCGTGCAGCTGCGATGGCCCCAGACCCAGGTCCCCCTGGGCCGGCCAGGGAGCGTCCTGCAGCAGAGGGGGAAGGAACAGGACGCGGGGCAGGTCCTTCCCAGGACAGGGCAGTGTGTGTGCAAACACTGAGCTGTGAGTGCGTGCGTGGGGGAGGGCGCGGCCCCAGGTTCAAGTGTGCGCCAGGGCCGCCTCCCACGTGTGACAATGGCCGACCGCCCGTGCACATCCGTCCTGGCTTGAGTCGATGACCCCAGAGCCCCCTCCCCAGCAGTGAGCACAGGCCTGAGCACCCCCGCCCCGTCTGCCTCCTCTCCCTTTAGGAAGGAAGTAGCAGATGATGTAAACGTTCAGTTGGGGGTTTTGCACCCTCACAAGGACACAGGGAGGCGTCTGGGTGGGGACACCCAGCGCTCCTGTCCTCCAAGACCACACCCACAGACCCGGCACACCAGGGAGGGAGTGACCGCCAGCCATGAGAGCCGGAGTCCAGAGGGTGGCTCCCCGGACCCCTCCCTTCTCTGCAGCCAAGCCTTTACCTGGTGGCTTCAGCCCGACCCTGAGACCCTGCCATGGCGTCTAGATGGGGCCGGATGGTGGCACTCACACAGGTGTCCAGCTGGGAGGATAGGTGGCAAAGCCGGGCCCTTGGCACCCACCTCTGCACCAGTGCAGGCCCGCCAGGCCCCCTGCGGTCAGGGAGCCACATAGGAGCCTGCCTCCTGCCCTGGGGGGGGGGGGGCTCAGCCTCCAGCTGGGACGTCAGTGCCCCCTCCCCGGCTTCCTGGCTGGACGCACACGCCTGTTGACCAAAGGGGCCAGGAGCCCGTGGCGGTCAGTGTACTGGAAGCGTCTGCTGTGTCTACAGACACAGTGCTAAGGGCTGTGACGTCCTCACCGTGGCCCTGGCCACGTCCTCATGGCCCTGGCCACGTCCTCATGGCCCTGAGCCCAGAACGAGGCAGCCCACACGCAGGCGTGTTTCAGTGACCCCTCTGGTGTCGCCCCCGTCTGCCGGTGACAGGGGTCCTGACCGAGGCCAGGCAGGGAGAAGAGGGGTGTGGCTCTGTCCCTGGAATCTGGAGCCCAGAGATTTTTCCTCTGGGCCCCTGCCACGCCCCTCGCCCAGTCCACGTGGGCCCCCAGGGTGGGCCAGGACCCTCAGCTTGCTGTCAAATGTATGTCTGTCTGTGATGAGTGTTTGCCAGAAGATTAATAAATCATTTCTGTGCCTTTAGCAAACTTCCTGTGTTGCTCTTAAAAAGGGATCCACCACCTTCCCGGACCACAAGGTTAAGGTAACCCCGCTAGGGAACCCCGATAGGCCCGCTGCGGGGCAGAGCGACAGAGAGAGAGAGAGTGAGGGCGAGGGCGAGGTAAGCAACCCCCTGGGAGTCCGGGCCCGGCTCACATCTGCCAGCGCAGGCTGCTTCTCAGAACTTGGCTTTCTGTGATCTGCCGGCTTTGGAGGTGGCAAACGCGAGGAGCCCCGAATCATGCCTTCCTACTAATCGCTCCCTCCCCCAGGGCGAAGGGTGCTTGTGGGCCAGGGCACCCCGCCCCGGCTGCAGGTGGCTGGAGCTGGTGACGGGCAGGGCTCTGGCTGGCGGTGGCGGTCGGGCAGCTGGGCTGTGCCCCCCGGGCCGCCCCGGCCCCACCTGACTTGTGGGAGTTGGAGGCTGCAGGGGCTGCCCCGCCGGCCTCATGGCAGCGGCAGCTGATGGGTGATGCCAGGACCCTGGGGCAGGGGCTCCTTGGCTGTGCAGTGTCAGGCGAAGCTGTTGGCTTCCTGCCGACAGCCCCGTGCCCGGGAGGCCTGAGTGCCTGAGCCCTTGGCCGCCCGCTGAGTGCATCTGGTGCCGCAGGCCGACACGGTGGGGCCCGTCCAAGCGATGCTGCTTCTGCCGACTCCTGGGCCTGTCTGCTCAGCTCATGGCCCGCTCTGATCCCCCAGCCCTCTGTCCCCGGCCGCAGCAGGCCCCGTGACCGGCCGTCCTGTCTCTGCAGGGGCCCCTGCTGCGCTGGCTCAAGGTGAACTTCAGTGAGGCCTTTATCGCCTGGATCCACATCAAGGCCCTGCGGGTGTTCGTGGAGTCTGTGCTCAGGTGCGTGCCGGCGACGCCCCGCCCACCCTCCTGCCTCTGCTGCCCACCTGGGGAAGGTCTCCTCCATGCGCCGCCTGCCCCTCAGGACCCCAGTGCCTCCTGGGACACAGCCCCGTCCAGGCCCAGGGCAGCCCAAGAAAGAAAAGCCAAATGACACCGCCAGCAAGCCCGCTCGTTCTGCTGCGCTATTCCAAGGAGAGCGGAGCACACGCGAGGATCCCCCGTGATTTCAAGCCCGGCAGGAAACCCTGACTTCCTGCCTGGGCCCTGGGGGGCTGTGGAGGGGTTCACTAAGTGCTTGGGGGAGTAGAATCAGGACACATCTGCAGCTGTGCTGAGCGTGTCCCGTGTCCCGAGTCCGCCCCGTCTGGGTGGCAGCATCCTGCACCCCACCATCTCCCCCCCGCTGGGGCCTGCCGCTTGCCCGCGGGGAGCTGCCTCTGGCTGCCCAGCCCTCTGGACAGGGTCGGCCTGCGCCTTCCGTTCTCACCCTCTGGTCCCCGGCCTTGCTTGCTCGACGGCTGCTTAGCCTCTTTACCCTCGGGGCTGTCGGCGTGGCTTGCTCACAGACCTGAGCCCGGCTCCTGGCTGTCCAGTCCACGCCCGCACCTGGCTCCCGGAGGCCGGGAGGGTCAAGGGTACAGCCCCGCTAAGCCGGGGCACTGCAGCCACCTCCGGCGTGGACGGGCCCCAGGAGTCCGAGGCCTATGGGATGCCCGGCTGCTCGGCGCGGTGGGCAGGCGGCCTCCGTGCCTGGTTGGGATAAATGCATTTCCCACAAGTCTCCTCGGTCACCTCTCCCTCTTCCTTGGCTTGGCTGTCCTACGCGACCACGTGAAGCGCCAGTCAGGAATGCCGCAGAGGTTGCTCACGGCTCACGCCCGTGGGTCGCCGTGGCGAATGGTGGATAGGAAGCGGGGCCCCTGACGCTGGCTGTGCGCCTCCCGTGTCTTTGGCTTTGCGTTGTGCTCTCGGGTCGGCCTGTGTGCAGCTCCGCGAGTCTTTGTGGTGGCTTTAGGAGCTGACGCTCTCCAGCCCCGGCTCTCGCCAGCCAAGCGGGCAGAGGATGTGAGATGCTTGTCGGAAAAGCCACGTGAAGCAGGCAGAGGGCGAGGGCTCCGTGGCAGGTCTGGGGAACAGGTGTTGGTGACAGGTGCAGGGGTGACACCAGGTCCTCGTAGGGGAAAGGTGCCGAGCATGTAGGGTGAGTGGCGGCCGAGAGGCAGGGGGCGCGAGGCTGAGGGTTAGGTGGCCTGTGGCTTCGGCCATCGGCAGGCCACTGGGAGACACTGGAGGGCAGCCAGCGATTTCCCTGAGGACCTGGGCAGGCGAGGAAAGCTCCCTGGTGGAGTCCAGGAGCGATGGCGCAGGGCAGGCCCTGGAGAGCACACCAGCCACTGTGGAGGCCGCAGGCGCCTGGAAGGGCTCGGGGCTGTGGAAGCGTCCAAGGTGCCGGCCCTGATGCGCGGGAGAGCGACATCCGCCACCAGCACCAGGGACCGATGCGGCATCTGCCTGGGGAGCTCAGGCTGAGGGACGCCGAGGTGGGGCAGGCTGTGTCCACGCGGCCCGGGGTGGGCCCAGCTGCTGGGTCGCGGCTGCAATGCCGGCCCCTTGGCAAACCCGCGGCCCTTGCCACAGCGCTCCTGGGGTGCGCTGTGCGGGCCGGAGTGGGGGGCTGGGGGGGGGGCAGGCGAGAGGAGGAGGTGCCTCCATCTCACCGCTCACCCTCCCCTGGCTGACACCGGGGCTCTGGGGACCGGAAATGAGAACAGCAGCAAGGCCGCGTTCTGGGCGTGCCGAGGCCCGGTGCAGTGGCCAGCCAGGGCGTTACTTCCTTCCTGGCACAGGGCTCGGGAGCGGCGGCAGCATGGCCCCGCCAGGACACCCCGTGGGGGTCTCTGTTGGTAGGCGGGCGGGCAGGGGCCGACGCAAGGCGGGCGCACTGTCCGCCCACAGCCTCTGCTGCTCCAGACAGAGCGGGACTTGAGGCGGGGGGCGGGCGGGTCGGCCCAGCCGCAGCTGACGTCCCTCTGTCCGGCAAGGTACGGGCTGCCCGTGAACTTCCAGGCCGTCCTCCTGCAGCCGCACAAGAAGTCGGCCACCAAGCGCCTGCGGGAGGTCCTCAACTCCGTCTTCCGACACCTGGACCAGGTCGCTGCTGCCAGCCTGCTGGACGTAGGTCCCGGGTCCCGAGGTGGCCGTGCGGCCCGGGGGGGGGGGGGGCCGGGGGGGGTGTCGTTCCGCGGCGCCCGCGCGTGGCTCAGGCCTGTCTCCTCGCCCAGGCGTCCGTGGAGATCCCGGGGCTGCAGCTGAGTAACCAGGACTACTTCCCGTACGTCTACTTCCACATCGACCTCGGTCTCCTGGACTAGCGGCCGGGGCAGGGTGGCCAGAGAAGCTGCTCGCAACAGTTAGCCGATTTATTTTTCTAAGTTACAATAAAACGCCCGCCCAGTCCTCTGAACTCCCAACTCCGAAGCGCCATCTCCCTGTGCCTGACAGGCTCCCGCCGCACCGCCTGTCCCAGCGGGAGTGAGGTGGGCGCGCACGAGCCCTGAGCTAGCTGGAGAGCCGAGCCCCAGGGCCGGCGCGGTGCGGGCGTCCCGGCAGGCCCTGGCTTGTGACGTGGACACGAAGTGCATACATGATCAGCACTGTCCAAAATATTGTTTTATTCTTTAATGGAAAAAGCCATTAATATTCAAATGAAGGAATCACATTAAAAAAAACCCTATGTGTAAGAAACAGCCTCAGACATCCCAGCAGCAGTCGGGGAGGGGCGGGGGCGGCAGCCCTGTCGTCCTCGCCGTGACGTGACGTGACGTGACGTGACACAATCCTTCACTGGCTACAGCAATTCATAGAATTTCTCAGTGTTTCTTGAGACGCAAAAGTTCACTGGTGCAGTGTTTTAATGGCCATCCAGAGCGACTTCCTGGGAGAGGCCCCTGGGGGCGCCCCTTCACCGCTGCGCCGCCTCACAGCTCGTCCTTCTCCAAGTCGTCGAGCTCCACGTCGCTGAGGTCAATGTCATCCTCCACGGGCAGCTGCGGACAGAAACCACCGTCAGCCCGCAGGCGGGGGCGCCCCGGGACCAACCACCCCCCGAGGCGGCGAGTGCTAGAGCTTTGCCTTCCCCAAAGCAAAGCCAGCGCGCGCCTGGCTGAACGCTGCCCCGGGAGGACGATCGGGAGGTGCGTTGGGGACATCCCGTGCCATGCGGCGCCTTCCAGGCAAGACGGCAGTGCCCCAGGGAAGCGATCCCCACGGAAGCCCGGGCGGGCAGGGGTCCCCGGCACAGGACAGCAGGGCAGGCCGCCCACTCTCCCAGCACTCACCACGCCGTCCTGGCCGTCCCACGGATCTCGCACGCTGATGGCAGGGAAGGCCCCGCCTCCCACAGGGGCGGTGGAGCCACGCCCGAAGGACAGCTCCCTGGGGGAAAGAGGAACCGTTCACGATGGACGGCCGACGGCCCCCTGGAGAAGCGCGCGTGCGCCGAGGCCGCTCGCGCCGCCCAGTCCCCGCAGGCCGGAGTGACACCAGCCAAGGCCTCTGCCAAGCCAGTCGCCCCAGCGAGGGCACGCTGCTGAGATGCAGTCACCCGCAGGCTGCCCACGGGTCTCCCGGACGCTCCTGGCACGGCAGCGCCCTCAGCCTTCCCAAGAGTGGGCGCAGCCTGGGGCACCAAACACCGCAGCCGCGTGCTGACCGGGTGCCGGGAGACCAACGCCACACGCTCTACTGGTGCAAGTCCGTGGGGTTCATCGAACAACCCCCAGAAACTTAAGTCACTGAAGCCGGAATAAGCAAGTCCACGGGATCCACGTGGCTCCAAGGTCTGGACACCTGCCTTGGGCTGGAGCAGAACTCGGACGCTCGCCACCTTAGCGGGCACCGGACCCCCCTGTGCAAACACCTGCAGACACTCAACAGCTCCGGCGCCCACTGGGAGAGAACTCCACATAAAACTACGGCGGGGGACATCTCTCTCAGCCTGCTTTCTAGGCACGACGTCCTGCTGCTGAACGCTGCCTAGACACCTGTGCAAACACCTGCAGGTGAGACGGAATGGGACCTGCTTTATAAACACGGCCAGAGCAGTGGGTGGACTAGGTCTGGCCACTAGTGGGCACCTGCCGTCAGCCTGGTCTACTCTGTACGTATTTGAAAATCTCCATGCTGTTTAATGGCTTCCTTTAAAAACCTGGTTACTTTACATTTTTCCTGAGTTTTGTAACAAATGGATCTAAACTAAAAAGACTAAAACATTTGCTCTGATGCTGTCGTTTTCTCAACTCTGAACAACTCTAAGTGGATGGCTGACAGCTGCCCCAGGTCCTGTCCGCCTGCCAGCTTCCACTTCCCAATCTCCAACGCCCCCTCTCGTCAAACCAGAGGGCAGAGGTGCGGGGAGGGCCGGGCCAGGGTCTGTTCGCACAGGCTCCCGAGGCTGCCCTCCCGGCGCCCCTCAGGCCTGCAGGGTACAGGCCCCGGCTGCGGGCCAGGCAGGAAGGGTGCACAGCAGCCGTGAGGGGACGAGGAGGAAAGCGAGGCCTGGGGCCCAGAATCGCATGGGGGCAGTCAGTCCTCCTATCTGCCCAGCAGGGTTAGGTCCATTGCAGGTTGCGCGGAGTAGGACCGAGGGCTCTCGAAGCTGGCTCCTGGGTCTGGGGAGCCATCGTGTCGTCTGTGCACTGTGGGGTAACCTAAGACGCCCATTTCCAAGTTACGTGCCCGGAAATGGAAACCGTGTCACTTAGCCCTGTCTCCCCCAGTCCCGTCCAGTGTGCTGAGAACTGGACAGGGCCAGGGCCACACAGGGGCCGGCAGGGCGGCGTGAGGGCACCGCCGTGCAGGGTGCTCCCCAGAAATTCAAGAGCTCGGATTCTCTGGTTTCACGGGCACGACTGCACACCCCGGCTCCAAACCCGACACCACCCCGGGCCCCCGAGCAGCAGTCACCTGAGAAACTCGTTAATGCCCTGCTCGCTGAACGACCCTTTGAGCAGAGCAAACTTCATCTTGCGTGCGTTGATGGCTGCCATGGCAGGGTACCCGAACCCGCCGATGCCCAGCGCCGACTCCAGCTCCGCCTGCGCCCCGGCCTCTGTCCACAGCCACCTAGGAAAGCGGGTGGGTGTTTAGGGCACAGATTCCAGCTAAGCGAAAGACAACTGTGGGCCTGCAGAACAAGAAGCGGCACCTCCCGTACTCTGGAATGGAACGAATGCAGAAAGAAAAGCCGAGCGAGGCCGTTAGAACGCAGCTGAGACGCACTGCTCAGCAGCCAGGTCCTCACTCGGGCCCGGAGCTCTCGGCGGCCCGCACGTCTGTAGTGCAGGACCGGTGGAGAGGCTGTGCCGGTCCCAGCCCCCAAACGCTGTCCACCAAACCTGCAGGGCTTCCCCTGTCGTTTGCTCACGGCCCACCAGAGCCATCGGGTTGCTCTGCGTACTCGTGTGTGTGGAAGGAATTAACTGTGTTGAACTAACGGAGCAGCGAGGCCACGTGGAGGCACAGCTTTCCCCCTGGTGCCCGGGGAAGCGGGGGATGGATGCCAAGGAAGACGACAGACGGGAAGGAGACCGAGGGATGCAGCCCACACCAGAGGTGAGTCAGGAGCCACCGTCCTTCCTTGTTCTCTTGCCGCCAAGGCTGCCCTAGAGCTGGCTACACTCCAAGGAAGCTCTGGCTTACCGGCTTGGAAGCCCACCCGCCCCCCAACCAAAATGACCCCCTGACGCTGGTGCGCAGCAGCTCATAAGCACCCGCACCGCTCTCCCCCTGCAGCACAGCCACGTCACACCCGAGTTACACAGGCACAGCCCCACGGAGCGCGCTCCCCGGAACCCCGAGACGGGAAGCCCAGCTACTCACCCCCACATTTTCTTTTTGTATTTATCGGCCAACTTCAGAAGAACATCCAAATACGAGTTTCTGCCTGCAGCCCCTGATGGAGAGAGAATTCCGCAGGTGAGTTACGGCGGGCTTCAGGGAGCAGCGGGGAGGCTGAGCCGGTCTCACCTGTGTCAAGGATGTGTGGCAGCACCGCCACGATGCACAGCTGGTGTTCCTCACACGCCCTCTTGGCCACGTCCTCGTTGACGATCTGCGGGGCCCAAGACGAGCCCAGCTGAGAGGCCGCGGGCCCCCGTGCCCCTGCACACAGACCCTCCCAGAGCCGGCTTCCTCGTCCAGACACAGCAGTGCTGCCCGGGGAGAAGCCGTCTGGTGGGGCGGAGGCTCTAGCGCAGTCTGTCGGCCACACTGGCTGGGCACAGACGGACTTCGGGGCCCCCACGCCACGCCTCCCGGCTGCGCAGGGCCAAGGTGCTCACCTCCAGCAGCTCCGGGGGCGGGGCGTTGTCGGAGAACAGATCCAGGGCCCGGGACACTATGTCGGACCTCGTCCTCCCACCGTCGTAGTCCACAGGAGACTCGCCTTTCTGAAATATCTTGATTGTAGGAAATCCTCGAATCTAGTAAAAAAGAATTAGAGTAAAAACATCAACCTAAAAACAACACAACCTTCACAGCTGCCAGGACCGCCGTGCAGTAGTCACAGCTCCTGCCCAGGCTGGATCACGTGTTCCCCAGGGCACCTGTCATGGGACTGGGCGTGGAGCTAACATAGGGCGCGTGCTCAGGGGAGAAGGCTGGTGCTGAAGAACGCCCAGACCCCAGTCCCGACGTCCAGGACTGGCTTCCGCTCACTCCCAGGAGGGCGGCCACCTCTCCTCCTGCCTCACAGGCCTGCTCTACGGAATGAGGCCGCGGACGGCAGAGCCTGGCGCGCGCACTCACCCCGTATCTGCTTGACAGCATCTGGTTGACGGTGGCGTCCACGGCCGCCAGCTTCACTTTCCCTTTCGTCTGCTCTTTGACCTCGGTGGCTGCGGCGGCCCACTCTGGCTCGAGGCTACAGAAAAACACCTGCATTGAAGCGTGCGTTCCACCCAGCAGCGTGGACACTGCCACGGGCCTGTGCCAGTGGTGTCTCGCCGGAAGAGGAGAACCATGGCACCCGGCCCTTCCCAGATCGGACACCAGCCAGCCCCGCTCATCTCTCACACGCGACCGGGAAGCGGCCGGCCGCCCGCCCGCCGGTGTTCAGTGTCCATCAGTCAGTTCTCTGGGGGAGGTCTTCCACAGCGCGCAGAGCAAGGACTAAAAACACGGGCTACACAGCCGACTCGAGAAAGCACTTACTTTTTGCAGTGTCCACACCAAGGAGCGTAAAACTCAACCATCCAGATGTCGTCGCTGTCCAGGACGTTCTCATCAAAGCTGTCATCCGTCAGCTCAATCACATCCTTCTTACTTGAACTGTCGCCTCTGCCCTGTCGTTAGGACATAGGATGTCACACGACAACACGGTCCATACAGTTTATACCCAGACCAGCGCTCGCCTGTACGTTTTAAGGAAGTTCTCAGTTTTTCTTTGGTGACTACAATAGGAAAACTGTTTCAAATTGAGGGCGTCCTTAATATAAGCTCTGCCTGGGGCAGGGGCAAGGCGGGTGTGTGCATTCCACATCTAAGTTTCGTAAAAAACGAGCATGCAGTCTTTGGGTGAGCTGTCTATAAAACAGCAAGGTTTACTGCCTGCTAGGAGAGTCAGACACCATTCCATATACACCTGTACTCTAACGCCTTCTTAGTAAAATACACGCATCACGGTTAAGCTACATGATCCATATCCGGGCATCTAAAGTACCAATGCAGGAACAGGCCCTTGGTCCGGTGGTCAGGAGGCCTGTGCCAGGCACTTGGTCTGGTGGTCAGGAGGCCTGTACCACATACACCAGAGGGTCTGCGTTTAATTCCTGGCTCTGACTTCTGACTCATTTCCTGCTAATGTGAACCCCGTAATGACACAAGTCTCTTAGGCTGCTGCCACCCACCCAGGAGACCCAGATCGCGTTCCCATCTCCTAGAACTGCCCCGGTCCAGCCATGCTGGCAGTGCGTTTGGGCGATGGCAGCGGTCTTTCAAATCAATACAAACAATATGCTTCTCCTTCCCTATCCACTATGTACAATCTCCTGACTGCCACACACACAAAGCAGAGCTCGTCCAAGCTCCATCGCGGCTTGCCGGGTCGACCTGGAGCGCCCTCCGCCGCCCCTCGCCCAGCTCTTGTGACCTGGAGCACAGTGCAAACCCTCGTTTCAGCCCCGGCCCAGGAAGTCCATCACAGCCTGAACTACAGTCTCGGCAAACCGGCTAAGGCAATGGTGACCCCGCGGCGACCACACTTGCACGCTGCCGATCGTGGGACCCGACACCTGCTATCTTTTAGTGGAAAGTCCACCGGTTTAAGTTAAACATGACGACTCCTACGGGAGCCTGCTCCCAGTAGCCCTCAGGCCTCACCTGTCTTCCGGAGCTGTGGCCGCCACTCCTGCCTCCAAGGCGGTCCTTCACAAGCTGGCGCAGGGCACTGAGCGCGGCGTCCACGATCGCCTCGCCGGTCCTGCCCCCTGCAGGGCGGAAAGGAGAGGTCAGGCGAGACAGGCAGCCCCAGCTCAGCCTGCAGCCCACGCGCCATCTCAGGCTCTCCACAGACTCACGTTTCCAGAGCTGACAGGCTCACCTGAGGTTGAACACCTGCAGCAATACAAGTGTTCACCCGGAAGCACTTCCCAAGGGTGCGCGTGCGCCAGAATCCAAGGCTGGCAGGACGCAGCTGTCCAGGCCACCACTGGTCTCCCAGCACGTGCACTGGCAGGCAGCTGTGCAGAGGGCGGCCAGGACTCAAAACCAGGCACTGCGATGCAAGCAGCCCAAGACAGCTTTCTCTCTCTTTTTGCTGTCTTGCTGAAAAGATTGCTAAACTGAGTTTAATCCTAATGTAGGAAGTAACAAACCTGTATTAAAATGCCTGGACCTGGGTCTGGCGCTGTGGCATCGTGGGCTAAGGTTCCGCCTGCAGTGCCACATTCTAAACAGGTGCCAGTTAAGAGTCCCAGCTGTTCACTTCCAATCCAGCTCCCTGCAAATGGCCTGGAAAAGCAGTGGAAGATGGCCCAAGTCTTTGGGCCCCTGCACCCAGGTAGGAGATCTGGAAAAAGCTCCTGGCTCCTCGCCCAGCCACGGCCATTGTGGCCATTTGGGGAGCGAACCAGCGATGGAAAATCACTCTGTCTCTACAACTTTGCCTTTCAACTAAATAAAATTAAAAATTCAGTGACCAATGGGACAGGCACTGTGGTGCAGCAGGTGAAGCCAGCATCCCATATGGGCACTGGCTCAAGTCCTCGCTGCTCCACTTCCGACTACGCTCCCTGCTAATGTGCCTGGGAAAGCAGAAGATGGCCCAAATGCTTGGGCCCTGCCACCCGTGCAGGAAACCCAGATGAAGCTCCTGGCTTTGGGTTGCCCAGTCCCGGCTGGTGGCAGCCACCTGGGGAGTGAACTGGCAGATGGAAGATCGCGCTCTCTTTAACTCTGCCTTTCAAATACCTTCCCCCTTCCCTGCCGCTCCTCGTACCCACGGCCTGAACACCAACATCTGTCTTGACTTTTTGTGAGGAGCCCACATTCACGCAGCCTTTAGTGTGGTACACTTGCTGTAACTCCTGCAATCTCTCACGGCTTTTCTAACTTATAATCAAGCTTTTCCATGGGTCTGACTGTATGGGAGAACGAACAGGGGTTTGCTCCCACACCCAGTGGGCAGGAGCCCCCGGTGGCTCGCTGGGAGACAACACGGACAGCATCCTGGGTGGGCCTTGACCACACACGAGGGCAGGCCATCCTGCCCTGGCTCCTCCCGGTGCCACCGTCCTCTGAACCAGTCTATCAGGAAACATGCCTAATTAGGAGCTGCCCCGGGAAAGGCAGCTTCTTCCCACTCAGGACGTGGCTGGACGTGGTTCTCTGCAAGGGGCCAGATGGAGCTATTCTCCACTCCGGGGGCCTCTCTGTCCACGGCCACACGCGGCTCTGCCGAGTGCAAAAACAACCGCAGCCAGCGTACAGACGCCAGTTCGAGTCCCGACTGCTCCACCTTCATCCAGCTCCCTGCTGATGGCCTAGGAAAGCACTGGAACGTGGCGCAAGTGCCTGGGCCCCTGCCGGTCACGTGGGAGACCTGGAGGAGCTCCCGGCTCCAGCCTGGTCCAGCCTGGCCTTTGCTGCCCTCTGGGCAGTGCACCGGCAGGGGGCGGATCTGCCCGCCTTTCCCTCTCCTCCAACTACAGACGGTTTAACTTGCACGTCACGGGCCTTCTCTTTCACGTTGCCATGCTAGAGCTTTCTTGTAACAGTAAAGGAAGGAGAGCAGAGCGAGAAATCGATTTTGACCATCATGAAATAGTAAGAGTGAGCCAGACGAGAGGGTGGCACAGAACACCGACCGCTCCACAGAGCCATGGCAGCACGGGCCTGGGGGAATGAAGGACGGTGCGTTAAGCCTGGGACTGCGGCAGAGCAGGTCGAGCCGCCTGCCACACCGGCATCCCACGTCGGAGCCCCAGTTTTAGTCCCAGCTGCTCCATCTCCAGTCCAACTTCCTGCCAAGGCGCCTGGGAAGGCAGTGGAAGACGGCCCAAGTACGTGGACCCCTGCCACCCAGGAAGGTGACTGGGATGGAATTCCTGGCTCTTTGTTTTTTTGTTTTTAAAAAATTATTTTATTTATTTGAAAGACAAGAGTTACAGAAAGGTAGAGCCAAAGAGAGAGGTCTTCTATCCGCTGGTTCACTCCCCAAATGACCACAATGGCCAAAGCCGTGCCGATCCTAAGCCAGGAGCCAGGAGCTTCTTCCAGGTCTCCTATGCGGGTGCAGGGGCCCAAGGACTTGGGCCATCTTCTACTGCTTTCCCAGGCCATAGCAGAGAGCTGGATCGGAAGAGCAGCAGCTGGGACTCGAACCGGCACCCATAGGGGAGGCCGGCGCTGCAGGCTGAAGCTGTAACCCACTGCGCCACAGCGCCAGCTCCACTGGCTCTTAACCATGGCTGGGCCCAGCACTGGCTGTTGTGGCCGTTTGTGGAATGAGCCAGTGGATGGAAGAGCTTTCTCTGCCGCTCTTTCAAATAAACAAAGATAAATTTTTTTTAAAAAAATCTTTCAGAATCAAAGATGGGGTAGGGATCTCACCTTACAATTTACAGAAATTCCATTTAAGGAAAATCAGGCACAAAAAGGCTGTGGAACGTGTGGACCAGAGTGCACCGAGGTATAAATCCTGGGTTCTGGCTCACCAGGGCAATGGAGGAGTCGGGGACGCACTCACCCTGATAATCTTCTGGTCTGTTCTTGTTGGCTCCAAAAATCTTGATGGTGGGAAAGCCCTGCACCCCATACTGACCCCCCAGGGCCTGGTGCTTGTCTGCGTCAACTGCACCGACTTTGACAACATCCTGTGGAAACACGGAAGAAGGATCTAGTTATGTTTTCTTTTTAACCTTTACATTTTTAAAAAGTTTAATTTTTTATTTGAAAGGCAGAGAAACACAAGGGACAGACTTTTTTCATCTGCTGGTTCACCCCTCAACGCCCCCCAGAGCTGGGGCTGGGCCAAGCCAAAGCCGAGCTGGTCTCTGACGTGGTGGCAGGACCCACTACCGGAGCTGTCCTCGCTGCCTCCAAGGGTGCCGCAGCAGGAACCAGCTGGAGGGGACGGGCTGGGCCTGGAGCCAGGCGCTCTGATAGGGGATGCGCCTGTCTCGACTGGCACCTTGACCACGGTGCCAAACACTGGCCCCAGAGATCTGTTTTTCTTTCAACTGGAACAAGATTAGATATGAATCCATCATCGAATCCGTGCAGTAAAGGTAATAAAAGGCAGGTGAAGGTGACACAGATCCTGTGAGGGCGTCAGCCTTGGAGCCAGAGACACTCTTCACAGAGAGGCGGACGAGGCCTGTGGAGGAAAGCCTGCCGCTCCCAGAACCCGCAGACCCAACTCCAGTTAGGACATTTCCCAGGAAACACAATGTGCAGAAATAAGCGATATGAAAATCAAACCGCAGGGGCCAGCGCCGCGGCGCACTAGCTGAATCCTCCGCCTGCGGCACTGGCATCCCATGCGGATGCCGGATTCTGTCCCGGCTGCTCCTCTTCCAGTCCAGCTCTCTGCTGTGGCCCAAGTGCTTGGGCCCCGCACCCGCGTGGGAGACCAGGAGGAAGCACCTGGCTCCTGGCTTTGGATCAGCGCAGCTCCGGCCGTTGCAGCCATTTGGGGGGGTGAACCAATGGAAGGAAGACCTAATTTTCTCTTTCTCTCTCACTGTCTAACTCTACCTGTCAAATAAATAAATAAATAAAATCTTAAAAAAACAAAACAAAACAAAAAAAACCCAATTACACTGTAGAGGCAGGTGTAGAGGCAGCCTAGTAAAGACAGCTATGGTGCACACAGGGGTGGGTCCCCACTCTGAGACCCAGCGCTGGCAGGGATGTGGGGAAAAGGCACCCTAGTCCAGTGCTGGCGGGAATGCAAACTGGGAAAGCCACTATGGAAGACAGTGTGGAGATACCCCAGAACCCTGCATCTAGTCCTACCGTGTGACCCAGACATCCCACTCTTGGGAATTTACTCAAGGGAAATGAAATCAACAAATAAAAGAGCTGTCTGCACCTCCCTGTGTATTGCAGCTCAGTTCACAACAGCTAAGACATGGAATCAACCTAAATACCCGTCAGCGGAAGACTGGATAAGGAAATTACGGGAAAGGTACTCTATGGAATATTACACAGTGGTTAAAAAAAAAATGAAAATCCAGTCATTGGCAACAAAATAGAGGAATCTGGAAAACATCATGCTGAGTGAAATAAGCCAGTCCCAAAGGGACAAATATCATATGAACCTGTAGAAGTGAAATTGACACAATGAGAAGCAATGACTTGATCAACTTTTGTCCTGTCGAGGAACAACTTACTATTTTATTCCTTTTACTATTTCTTTTTCTACTTAATACCATTGGTTGAACTCTTAACACAGATTTATTCTTATGTATTTAAATCCAATTGAAAATTGATCCCTGTAAAAAGCAAGAGTGGGAATAAGAGAGGGAGGCGATGTACACATTCCCTCTCAGACTTACCCCTAAGGCTAAGGCTAAAAACTTGCCATGGGACTCCAAATCCCATTAAGTTGGCATGTACCAATGCCATCTCACTAGTCCAAGTGGTCAATTTCTGTTCACAATTGATCATAATGATAGACTAAGAGTCAAAGGGTCACATAAACAAGTCTAGTGTCTGCTAATACTAACTGATAGAATCATAAAGGGAGAGAATGATCCAACATGGGAAGCGGGATACACAGCAGACTCATAGAATTCCAGATGTTCTAAACAGCACTCTGGCCTCAGAATCAGCCCTTAAGGCATTTGGATCTGGCTGAAAAGCCCATGAGAGTATTTTAGGCATGGAAAGCCAAGACACTGTGGCAAAAAAATGGCCTACATGAAAGATCTCTGTGAGTGAGACTCCAGTGGAAAGAAGGGACTATCAAAGAAGGAGGTACCTTTCTCTGAAGGGAGGAGAAGAGGCTTCCACAGCCTTGGCAGCTCATGACAAGAGCCCTGGGTGATTACTGACGTCATAAATAAGAGTGTCAATTGTTAAATCAACAGGAGTCACTGTGCACTTACTCCTCATGTAGGCTCTCTGTGAGAATTAATGGCAAATCTAGTACTTAAATACTTTATACTTTGTGTGCCTGTGTGGGTGCAAACTGTTGAAATCTTTATACAGTATAGAGCTGATCTTCTGTATATAATTAAAAATGAATCTTAATGAAGAATGGGATGGGAGTAGGAGATGGGATGGGGGTGGGGGTGGGGGTGGGAGGGTGGTTATGGGGGGGGAAGAACTGGTATAATCCAAAAGCTGTACCTATGAAATTTATATTAAATACAAATTTTCTTTAAAAAAAAAAAAAAAAAGACCCAGCTCTGGCTCTTGATCCCACCTTCCTGCTTATGTGGACCTGGGAGACCATGAAGGTGCCAGTGGTTGGATCCCTCCCACATGGGAGACCTGAACTAAGCGCAGCCTCCGGCATGTTGTGGGCATCTGAAGAGTAAACCAGCCGATGGGAGCATGCTCTCTGCTTCTCAAACAAATCAGTTGAAGTAAAATAAAATAGATACTCTGCCCATGTTCCCTACAAGTTGTTGGCAACAGAACCGTGTTTTCAACCCTACGAGGCAGTCAGCTTCTTACGTCCATGGCCGCCGCCTGCGCACCTGCTGAGCCACGGGGACACTGACAGGTCAGACTCACCTTTAAGGCACTGGCCGCTTTCTTCCACTCTGGTGTTAACCGCTGGCAGTGGCCGCACCTTGTGGGGGAGAAAACACAAAGGTGAAAACTGAAGACTGCTCTCTGCAGTTTCTAACAGGCACACCGTGGCCTCCTGCATGGCATCGTGCATCTACAGGAGGTCAGGCACAAACAGGACACCTCAGGGCCCCAGGGGCACCATACCACTGATGACCATCGCTTTTCACAGCATCCTAATAGATAAGCTTCCAATCACTGACCCATTTCACAAGCTGAAATCAACCGTGAGCCGTAACTCTCACTGAACACTCCCCTGCCAGTCGCCTCAATGCGTGGACCTTATGGAAGGGAAAAAGCAGGTTCCTGGGTCCCAAGAAACTAGAGCTCCTGGAGAAGGAACCTGAATTTATTACTTGAGACAGACAGACAGACAGATAGATATATCTCTCACTGGCTGGGTAACACCCCAAGTGCCTGCAATGGTTGGGGGCGGGGGCTTAAGCTGGAAGCCAGGAACTCAACCCAAGACTCCCTGTGGGGGGCAGCAACCCGACCACCTGCCCATCATCCACTGGCCCCTAGAGCTCAGAACTGAAGCCAGGTTCTCCAGTGTGGGCTGCAGGGATCCTAACTGCTAGACTCAACACCTGTCCCGGAATGTGCATTCCGGAAGTTCTGCTACTGATAGACCTATAAGGTCTGAGATGCCCTGATGTAACAGACCCTTTCACTTCATGGACACTGCATCTAGCCTAGTCTCCTGTGTTTATATCTGAACACCCCTTGGCAGTTCAACATGCGCAAATAAATCCCAGTTAGAAGCCTGACAGTTGTGAGCCACTGGTGTGTGTACATGCATGTAAGCGGTAGACAGCAGGTGTGCCTGACAGGGAGGGAGGGAGACAAGAACACAAAGAAAAACTTAATCCTGTGAGGTGCTAGTACTTAAACTACTATGAAAAATCACACATCACATCCTTTGGTCACACCCTTACTACGTTTCTGACATTCATCAAGGTGTTTATTGTCATGACTGTGCAACATCCATCATATGCAAATACCACAGTTCACTAGTTCACAGATAACTTGATTCATTTAATTTATTTGAAAGGAAGAGCAGGGGGTGGGGAGGAGGGGCCACAGAGACTGACCATCCATATGCTGGTTCACTCCCCAAATGGCCACAATGGCTGGGACTGGAGCTGCATCAGAGTCTCCCATGTGGATGCGGGGGCCCAAGCACTCGGGCCATCTGCTGCTGCTTTCCTAGGCCATTAGTACGGAGCTGGATGGGAACTGGAGCAGCTGGGTCTTGAGCCAGCGCCCGTACGGGATGCCAGCGTTGCAGGCGGCAGCTTTGCCTACTTCACCACGACATGGGGCCCAATGCCTTTTTTCTTTTTTTTTTAACCAAGCAAATTCTCTTCTAATTAGGTCCCTGAGGCCTAACAAGCAAGTAACATGTGCGGCACCAAGATGAGCACTTTCTGTAGACTCTGCTTGACTGGCAGAACACTGAAGACGGCATCATTATTTCCTTTTACAGAGGGTGAAACGGAGGCAGAGAACTTACTGCGTATCCCACAGCCACCCAGCGCCAGTGCTGACGTTCCCAGTCCCCATGAAATCCCCACACCCCCAGCAGAGACCACCAGGCCAGACCTTCCAGGGACATGTGGGAACGCTGCTTCCGCCTGTTTACGCGCAGTACATCTTGTTGCCCTGGGGACGCTTAGAATCCTGATCGTAATTTTTACAGAGCTTTGCGCCCCTTAAGTCTAGTTTATCTATGAAAAGAGGACTCAAGTTTTAAGACGCCGTGACAGCTCACACCCCTCACTCCCAGTGTCAAGGGAAGGTACAAGCAGATCATAATGCCATGTCAACATAACACAAGCTCTGACGGCCAAATTCCCACGGCACTGGCGGCTAAACATGTAAGACCTTGAATGGGGGAAAATCCCTTAATTTCACTAACCTGTAACTGAAATTTAGGATTTCTTTCAATTATGACTCTAAACAGTATTCTATAGTTGGTTAGTACTAAAACAAAAATCACAGCTATTCTCCGATTACCACCACGACCACCGGGGATATCTGTAAAGATCACTTACGTGGCCAGCGCTGTGGCACAGCAGCTAAAGCCACCGCATCTCATGTGAATGCTGGTTCCTGTCCCAGCTGCTCCACTTCCGACCCAGTTCCCTGCTAATGCACCTGGGACGGCAGTGGAAGATGGCCCAGGTCCTTGAGCCCCTGCACACAGCTGGAGGCCTGGATGAACTCCTGGCTCCCCCCGGCCCAGCCTGGGCCGTTGCAGCCACTTGGGGAGTGAACCAGCAGATGGAAGGATTCTCTCCCTATGTCTGTAACTCTTTCAACATCTTTTTAAAACTAATCCCTTCTGCACGTAACTTTAGAATTACAACGGCTGGGCCTGCAGCCGGCTGCTGGCACTGACTGCTCAGTAGGAAGTACAGGGTGAGCGTCCCTAACCTGAAAACCCGACATCGGAAACTCGTGCAGTGTCTCAAACTCCCCAGATTCTGGGTTTTGGATTAGGGATGTTCAGCCAATAAAGCCCGTGCAAACATTCCAAAATCCAAACCCCCAAACTGAAGCTCCTCTGGCCCCAGCCACCTCGGATAAGGGAGACTCAACGCATGCTGCTCACCACATCGGGATGGACCTCAGTACCTCACAACTGCACGTCCATGTCCTAGCTGTCCTGTGTGATTCTACTTGCTGCGTGTCACACACACAAAACCTTTACTCCGAGGAGCCCAAGGCTTTCACTGGACTGCAAACACAGGAAGTGGCTGGCAGCACCTGCTCTAGAGACGCTTCCTAACCCACAGCGCCACCAAGTGGAACTCCAGTACAGCAGCAGTCAGCCCTGTGCATCCAGATTCTGCCTTTGCAATTATGCTGTCTGGTATCATTTCAAAAAGAGAAAGATTTTAATTTGAGGGGCAGGTGAGAGAGGGAAGGAGGGAGAGAGAAGGGGAGAGAAAGAACGTGCATGCTTCCTCTGCAGGTTCAATCCACAAATGCCTGCAACAGCCCAGGCTGGGCCAAGCCAAAGCCAGGAGCCAGCTCAACGTGGGTCTCCTACTGGGTGGCAGTGACCCAAGTCCTTGGCTGACCATCACCACTGCCTCCCGAGGTGTGCACGAGCAGGTAGCTGGACTGGAAGCAGAGCCAGGCCTCAAGGCCAGGCACTCTGATGTGGGATGCAGGCTGTCTTACTCGCTGTGCCAAACACCTGCTCCCAAATCAGTGTTCTTTCCATCCTTAACCCACTACCTTGTATAAGGAGAGATCTTAAAACGGTAAGGTTTTAGGGGCTGGCATCGTGGCCAGCAGGTTAAGTAGTACTGGGAGGTTGGTTCAAGTCCTGGCTACCCTGTTTCTGATCCTGCTTCCTGCCAACGAGCCTGGGAAGCCAGCAGACGGTGACCTACAACCCTCGGGGGAGACCCAGGTGCGGTTCCTGGTCCAGTCCTTGCTGCTGTGTGCATTTAGGGAGTGAACCAGCAGATGGAAGCTCGCTCTGTTCTTTTCCCTTTCAAATACAAATAAACCTTTTTTAAAAAAATAAGGTTTCTTCTTCTTTCTCATGACAATTAGCTACTTCAACCTTTATCACCAACTCAGTCTTGTGGCCTTTAACAGACTCAACATTTTGTGGAGGTTCCTATCTCTCTCTTCTACTGGAAGCCAGGCAAAGAAAATGACTAAATAAAATTAGATTTTCTTCTAGTGTTTCCCCCAGTTTCTCTACTGTACTTACCATGGAGCGTAGAATTCTACGAGCCACAAACCGTCACTCTGAATGACTTCTCTGTTGAAGTTTGATGGCGTGAGCTCGATGACGTCATCGCTAGAGGAATACAGACCGTTCACGGCTAGAAAGAAGGTGCAGCTCACCAAACCTGGAGGACAAGCACACACGCGGTCAGTGCTGGTGCTCACGGCTGCAGCATGGACACCTGGGCACCCAGGGCTCCACGACCAAGGCCTCACACGGAGGGAGGCCCTGTCCCGTGCCCAGGCAGCGCGAACAGGCTGTCCTCACCCTCACTTCCCAAGCTGCGACGCGAAAGACCCACGCAGTGTTCCTGGAGCTTTGCACGTGTTACCATCTCCATCCTTAGCCGCCCCGTGGAAGGGCTGTCCCCGCTGTCATCTCATGGACAGAGAGGCTGCATCTAGTCACGCGGCTCTCCTCCCGTCACTCACCTGCCTCATTTGCACACGTCTTCAAGGGGAAAACCCAATCACCTGTCTGTCCTACTTACTGGACATGACTTTTCAAAGGGCAATGATAATTTTTTTTTAAGGTTTATTTTATTTATTTGAAAGACAGAGTTACAAAGAGAGGTAGAGCCAGAGAGGCCTTCCATCCACTGGTTCACTCCCCAGATGGCCACAACAGCTGGAGCTGCGCCGAACCGAAGCCAGGAACCAGGAGCCTCCTCCGGGTCTCCCATGCGGGTGCAGGAGCCCAAGCACTTGGGCCATCTTCTACTGCTTTCCCAGGCCACAGAAGAGAGCTGGATCAGAAGTGGAGCAGCTGGGACTCGAACTGGCCCCCATATGGGATGTGGGCACTGCAGGCTGGGCTGCACCACAGTACCAGCCCCAGCAGTGACTGATTTTATAAGTATTTATATTTTTAAATAGTACTGTCCTCATATACTTTATTTTTTAAAAATTATTTATTTGGGCCAGTGCCGTGGCTCAACAGGCTAATCCTCCGCCTTGCGGCGCCGGCACACTGGGTTCTAGTCCCGGCTGGGGCGCCGGATTCTGTCCCAGTTGCCCCTCTTCCAGGCCAGCTCTCTCTCTGCTGTGGCCCAGGAGTGCAGTGGAGGATGGCCCAAGTGCTTGGGCCCTGCACCCCATGGGAGACCAGGAAAAACACCTGGCACCTGGCTCCTGCCATCGGATGAGCGCGGTGCGCTGGCCGCAGCGCGCCCGCCGCGGCGGCCATTGGAGGGTGAACCAACGGCAAAAGGAAGACCTTTCTCTCTGTCTCTGTCTCTCTCTCACTGTCCACTCTGCCTGTCAAAAATAAAAAATAAATTATTTATTTGAAAGGCAGAGCTTCAGAGAGGCAGAGACAGAGCCAGAGAAAGCTGTGCGCTTCCATCTGCTGGTTCACCCCCCAAATGGCTGCAACAGCTGGGGATGGGCCAGGCGGAAGCCTCAGGAGCTTCATCTGGGTCTTCCAAGTGGGTGCAGGGGCCTAAGGACTTGGGCCACCTTCTGTTGCCTTCCCAGGCGTATTAGCAGGGAGCTGGGTTGGCAATGGAGCAGCCGGGACTGGAACTGGCACCCATATGGGATGCCGGTGGCGAGGCAGTGGCTCAGCCCGCCCCCCAAGTATTTTCATGTCTACCAGCACCCCCCACAGCACGCTACCCAGCGCCGCCAGTGTCGCGGAATAAAGGACACTTAACACATGAGCAACCTTATACACGCAGGATGTGGTCTACTGTGTGTGTGTAAATCTCTTGAGAGGCAGAGACAGGGAGATAGAGACAGAGTGAGCGCACTCCCCCTGCTGGAACACCCCCACATGCCCACAATGGCAAAGGCTGCACTGAGGCCAAAGCCTGGAGCCAGGAACTCCGCCCTATGTCTCCCTCAGGGTGGCAGAGACTGAGTCCTGGGGCCGCCTCAGCTGAGAGCGGGAGTCAGTGCAGCACCCAGGCCCTGACACGGTGCAGGCGTCCTGACCGCGAGACAAACAGGCCTGCGCCTGCCGCGGCATTAATAGCGTGGTTCTCCCACACCGTGATCAAGCGTCTTTCTGTTGGCTGCTCTAAGAAATTAAATGCAATTTACAGTCTCCATGCAGGAAAACAAACTCTGAACGAGTATTTTAAGAACTCATAGTTTGAGGTGGCAATACTATCAAAACTTTACCCCCTTTAACATTTTAAAATGTTTTCTAGTTACCTCCAGGACAATGATAAATAATGCAATGTCCTTGGCTTTTTCTTGACTTTTAACAAGCATGTTTTCCCGTTGGTATGATGCTGGTTTTTAGATTGAAAAGATCTGAAAGAAATTTCTAGGGGCCGGTGCAGTGATGTAGCGGTGATGTAGCGGGAGAAGCTGCCACCTGCAGGGCATCCCAAGTGGGTACCGGTTCAAGTCCCGGCTGCTCCACTTCCAATCCAGCTCTGCTATGGCCTGGGAAAGTAGAAGATGGCCCAAGTCCTTGGGCCCTGCACCTGCATGAGAGACATGGAAGAAGCTCCTGGCTTTGGATCAGCTCAGCTCCGGATGTTGTGGCCAATTGGGGAGTGAACCAGCGGATGGGAGACCTCTTTCTCTTTCTCTCTCTCTCTGCCTCTCTCCTCTCTGTGTAACTCTGACATTCAATTAAATAAATAAATCTAAAAAAGAAAAGAAAGAAATTTCTGTCTATGCTCGTCTTTTCAGCTCTGTGAAGATCGTATCTTTTCCTTTAATCGTTGATACAGTGACTCACAAGCAAGTGTGGAATGCCTGTAGGGCAGTCAGCGCCATCCCAGGCCTGTTTTCACACGCTCGCTCCCCAAGCAGAGCCGCAAGATTTGGGAATGGCCGGCCTGTAAACACTTCCAGGAGGGCACCGGTGCTCATTTAACTGCCGAATCTCCCCTCGCGTGGCAATTCCAGACTTCAACTCCCTTTCCAATCCACTGCACCACTGACCTTTCACAGCCTTCTGAGCCAGCAAGCAGGAGGGGTCAGCCGTTAGACGCAGGAACACAGAGGAGCCCACGGCCACCCACGGTCCCACGTGCAGCCGGGAAGGGCCTCTTCCCAAGCTGCCCTCAGTCAGTGCCCCAGAGTGGTTCGGTCTGCCATGGGCGTGAACAATCACATCACTCACATCCACTGCATCTGCACCGTCCACGTGGCCGACGCGATCGGGACTGAGGAATCATTGACGGGAAGCCACTGGAGGGTTACTACACCCGGGCTGGACAGACTCGCTGGAAGCACTGGTGCAGCTGCGCTGTGGACACTGGCCGGGGGGTTAGCGAGAGCTCAGTGTCGGGACGGGCCACACTGACCAACGCTAGCGGGAGAGAGGTGGGAAGATGGAGACTGGATTGAACCACAGAGAACACACTGGGCGCCCTGGCGAGGAGCGGAGGGGGAGACTCGGCAGTGGCCGGTGGGCAGAGGAGCAAACATGCCCGGGAGAGCAGTGCCAGCCAGCATTCCGTGGGGAGTAAGAGCGGTTTCTTCTTAAAGATGGCGTGGAAGGCAGAAGCACCGAGCGTGAGAGGCTGCAGAGGCAGTCCAGGGGAAACCTTAACAAACGCCTGGAGTCGGGGGAGAGGGAGTCCCGGAGAGGAAGAGGTGGGGAAGGGGAAGGGGGGACCCAGCAGGGCGGGACGGCGCCCTGGACAACACGCTGTCCAATTGGCAGCACTTACGGAACGCTGGTTTCCAAGACTCGGTAAAGGCACAAAAACACCCACAAACCTCACTACTACTCTCATATTAATTACAGGATGAAAAGATCTCAGGGCCTAACGTGAAACTTTCAAAAGTGGGCCAACGCTACCACAGAGCAGATAAAGCCGCAGCCTGCAGTGCAGCATCCCACGTGGGCGCTGGCTCTAGTCCCCGCTGCTCCACTTCCAATCCAGCTTCCTGCTAATGCGTCCGGGGAAAGCAGTGGAGGGCCCAGGTTCTTGGGCCCCTGCACCCACATGGGAGACTCAAAGGAAGGTCCTGGCTCTTGGCTTTGGTCTGGCCCTGCCCCGTGAGGCCATTTGGGGAATGAACAGCTGCAATCCTTTCAAATAAATAACTCTTTAAAAAAAAAAAAAGACATTTTCCATATAAGTAACTATCATGGGTTATTTATTACTTCCAGGGGAACCTTTTTAAATGGTGGAACCATGCTGACAATCTCAGTTTTCATGTTTTCTATGTTTTGCCATTAGCTCAGTGTCTAATATTCTCCTACTTTCCCCCAACCTGAAGAATGAGCATGACCCTTTCCTTAGGAAGACCTTACCTGGGGGTGTGCGTGTGCATGTGTGGGGCATGTGCATGGCATGTGCGTGGCTATGGAGGTTTTTCGACATCTGGTCTACCACCCAGAAGCTAGGATGACTACTCTCGTGGGAGACAACGCAGCCAGACGACCGTGCCAGGCCTTGCTTCACCGTTCACAGAGGAACCCACGTGAGAAGGCGGTCAGGTAGACACCCCCACACCTGCATTAATAAGCCAGGAAACCGAGACAGCGAGGACAGCTTGCCTAAGGCCACACCATTAGAATGGACACAGTTATGTAACCCACATCTCCAACCTAAGGCCTGGAGAATTCAACCGGCTGGGGCAGAGGCGGGGAGTGCAATTAGGTCCCCCACCTCTCAACCACGGACAGCAAGAAAGGCTGCTGTCTCCACCACGGGTCACGGGAGCAGACCGAGCCACCAAGGGGTGCGCCAGGGTCCTCCCTGCCAGGGCGTGCTTCTCTCTACAGGGTCGGCGTGACCACCGGCACCGGGCCCCACAGGGGTGGTGGGCTTCAGTCTTAGATTCTGCCCAGCTCTCACAAAGCCCCCGCTCCGCACACGCGGTATCAGATGAGAACGTGGACCTCAGCTCCCGAGGAGGCAACACCACTGTGCACACTTGGGAATCCAGCTACGGTGAAGGGCATCCACTCTGGACGTCAGAGCAGCCAACAGCCACTCCCCCATGATACGCCCAGAAAAGCGCAAAGCCGATAATGCTCTGTTCCCAGGACTGCCACTGCTCCGGGTGCCGAGCCCCGGGCACGGCCCACCCGAGACCCACCACTGCTCCGGGTGCCGAGCCCCGGGCACGGCCCACCCAGGACCCACCACTGCTCCGGGTGCCGAGCCCCGGGCACGGCCCACCCGGGACCCACCACCGCTCCGGGTACCGAGCCCCGGGCAACGGGCACAGCCCACCCAGGACCCACCACTGCTCTGGGTGCCGAGCCCCGGGTACGGCCCACTCAGGACCCACCACTGCTCCGGGTGCCGAGCCCCGGGCACGGCCCACCCAGGACCCACCACTGCTCCGGGTGCCGAGCCCCGGGCACGGCCGACCCGGGACCCACGGAGCGGCCGGCTTGGCCTGTGGCTGCCCACTCCAGCACGCAGCTTCAGCTGTGCAGACTCAACTCCCGCTGCGTGTCTCCCGCACACCTGCTGGCGGGAGGGAAACCGGTGAGCGAGCCACGCCCCGAGCTGGACCAGCACCGGCCCCGGTGCAGCTACCACCCGCAAACCGGGCCCCCTCGGCCGATGGCGAGCACTCACTCGCTGCTCCCGGGACCTCCCCTCTGGGACGGCCACCCAGCTCGCGGGCTCAGAGCTGCCTGCGCGCCCGGCCTCCATCTGCTCGTGCCCGGCTCTTAGCAGCCCCGACGCGGCTTCCGGAAGGCGCTGCTCCCTCCGTTCAGGGCTGCGCAGAGCCCGCGCGAGCAACGAGCCGCGGCCGCCGTCCCGCACGCGGGCGGGCCCCGGCCCCGGCCCCGGCGCACGAGGAGCCCGGCCGCAGGGAGGCCCCTGCCCGCCTCGCACCGGGCCCGGCTCCCGCAGCGCCCGCCGGCCGCCCCCGGCTCCTCCGCGGGGCCCCGCCGACGACGCCGCTCCCGAGCCTCCCGGCCGGCGCCCACCCGCCGCAGGCCCGCGCCTACCGAGCCCCAGGCGAGCCATGCCGAGCGCCGGCGCCTGCCGCCCCGCCGCCGCCTCAGCTCTGCCGCGGCCCCGCCTGCACGTCCCGCCCTCGCTGCTCCGCCGGGCGGCGCGGGGGCGGGGCCGGAAGGGCTCCGCCGCGCCGTGGCCGTGGCTCGTTGGCTGCGGCGGGCTTCGCTCACTCGCGGAACCAATGGGAAGCGGCCGGGTAGAGGTTACGGGTTTGGCTTTTTTCACCGGCGGCGGCGGAAGGCGGGGCCCCGGGGGCGGGGCCTGCGCGTTCCGGTCCCGGGTCTCCCTTGGGCTTCGCTGGTTTCCCCCGGTGGAGGCCCGTCTGGGGTGTTCTCGCCCCGCATCCCGCCTTCCCGCGGTGCCCGAGGGCCCTCAGCGCGCCCGCGACTTAGTGGTTGACGTTCAAGCCGCCTGCGCGGGGCGCGCGGGGCCCGCACCGCCTGTGCTGGAATGCGAGGTCTCCATCCCTCCTGCAGCGCGCACTGCGGGCAGTCCCGCAGGTGGCCGAGCCCCGGCCCGGGGACCCCTTGCAGGGCGGTGTCTGTGAGCATCCGGCGCCTGCAGGGTGAGACCACTGTGCCTCCCCTCGGCGTCCCCTCCTCTGGGCTGACCCAGACTTTCCGGATTACTCATTTCTTTTCCTTTCTAATCTCAGAGATGTATTTTTAATTTATTTGAAAGGCAGAGTTACAGAAAGAGATCTCTCATCCGCTGGTTCACTCCCCAAATGGCCACAGCAGCCTGGGCTGGGCCTGGCCAAAGCCAGGAGCCAAGAGCCTCATCAGGGTCTCCCACGAGGGTGCAGGGGCCCAAGCCCCCGGGCCAGCCTCCCCTGCTCCCCCAGGTGCATCAGCAGGGAGCTGGATTGGAAGTGGAGCAGCCGGGACTCAAACCCGTGCCTATATGGGATGCTGGCGTTGCAGAAGGTAGCTTAACCCGCTGCTGCACAGCACCGTACCCTGAATAACTCACTTCTCGGAGTACTTAACGTGGCCGAAGCTCTCACTGCACAGAGGGGTTCGAATTGGGGGGTGGCAGGCTGGGGCTTCCTGGAGGAAGTGACACGTAAGCTGTGCAAGCTGTGCGTGGGACATTTGTTAGGCAAAGCAGACAGCAGGTGCACTCACCCCCTGCAGAGTAAGCCACCGGATCTACACAGGGGTTCTCTGTGTGGGAGCCCCGAAGACCCTGGCTTGCCAGGGTCAGGGCAAAGGCTGAGGTCTCCATTCCCACTCCAGGGGGCTCGAGTCCCGGGGCCAGCTGCCCACTGCCTGCACTTTGCGTATTCCCCACTTACGTCAGCCTCCATTACAGTGAGGTCACCCTCCTCCCTCCTCTGGCCTGCTGAGGGCCCCTCGTTTCCCTCCTCTCTCCAAGTTCAGTGGGGTGCCTGCCTTTGCCCCCATGGACTGCAGCCTCGCAGCTGCACGGGGCGCTGACCACTCAGTCTGCGGCCCTGGCTCGGGACCTGACCCTGTGTTTCCAGCTCAGAGACGGGCCGATGCTTCCAGTGCCGCCCATGAACTTGTGGTCACTTTTCCAGCCTGGCTCAGAGCTGACCCTCTTGGAGGAAGAGAGGTGCCGTCCTAACTCCCTGCCCAACACTCCAGAAGCAGCCTGTGTGTGTGCAGGACAAGTGTCAGCCATTAGCGCACAGAGGAACAGCCTGTCTGTGCCCACACCTGCCCCGGGGCGCTCCCAGCCAACAGAGCAACCAAGAAGGGCGCGGTACATGGTGCTACCCCATCCGCTGAGGCTGCTGAAGAGCCCCCCGGTGCGACCCAGCCAGCGGATAACGCCCTCTGCCCACTGCTCAGTGGACAGTGCGGTGGCATTGGGCACCCATCTCCAGAAACTGTCCACCCATATAATGTGGCGGCTGCTCGTCAGTAAGTCCCCCACCTCCACCCGCAGCCTGGGGCCCTGTGCTCCACTTTCTGTCTGCATGAGTCTCACCTAAGGCCCGTCTCTAGTGGAATCCTATATTGGTCCTGCTGTGTCGGCTTGTTTACTACACAGAACGCAGTTATGTCGGTGACGTGTCTGTTCACCCACGTGGTAGCATGTATCAGAACGTCCGTCCTTTCTGGGGCTGAGCAGCGCTCCACTGCACGGTGGGACTTCATCTGTTGGTTCCACCTTTGGGCCCTGTGAAAAGTGCTGCATCGTTCCCTGGGCGTACACGGATCCGAGTCCCTGCTTTCGGCTCCCTTGGGCTCTGTCTGGGAGTGGACTCCTGGTCGTTGTGTGTGTGCCTTTTGAGGAGTGGCCAGCGTTTCCCGCAGCCACTGCCCCACTGTCCGCTCACACCAGCAGGGTGTGACACAGCTCCCCTGCGCCCTCACCTGCACCTGCCATCCTCCATGTTGGATCGCAGCCCTTCTAATGGGTGTGGCGTGAACAGTCGTCTCGGAGCTGTAACCACCCAAGCACAGAGCGGGAGAGAAGACACAGCAGGCCTACAGAAATGCCTGGGGCTGGACCCTCTCACTCGCTGTGTGTCCTGGGCAAGTAATTCAACCTCTCTGAGCTCCACTCTCCTCGGCGATCTGACTACTCAGGCTCAGAGTGGCTGCCAGGTGCTGGCAACTGTCACACGGTAATCACCGAGGGTTTGTTTGAAGAAGGCTTAGTGCACACAAGGCATGAGCCACCACCCAGCCAACACACAGGACACCCAGATGAGTAAGCAGAGCCTCTCTCCCTCCCTTAGCTGCCAGTCCATTGCGGGGACCCTGGGCCAGGGCCTGCAGTGGTCACTGGAGTCGGAGGAGCTGGCCCACAGAGGCTCCCTCTCCATCTCTGTTTGCGTCTCCGGTGTTGCTGAACTGTGCCCCATCTCCACACTGAGGAGGTGGGGGAGACGGACTCAGACCTGGTGGGACTAGGTTTGGAGACGTGGTCTTTAAAAGGTGGCTGAGGTTGGATGAGGTCATCGGACGGGGCTCTAACCCAGTGGACTGGTGTCCTTACAAGATGAGGACAAGCCCCAGGGATGCGTTCGCACACAAAAAATGCAGCCCCACCGCCGTCCACTGGCCAAGGAGAGATCCACCCTGCCAACACCTTGCACTTGGTACTTCCGGCCACTGGAACAATGAGAACATTAATTTGTGTTGTGCAAGGCCCCCGGGCTGGGGAGGTTTGCATGGAAGCCCTAGCGCACTGACACAGACCCTGAGCGGTGTACTCAGGTGCCCTGCGTGACCCCAAGAAAGTGAGGAGAGGTGAGAGCAGGTGCTCTGAGCCTGTGTGTTGGGTTGTGGGCTCCTCTCCCGCCTGCTGTGGGAGCAGCCATGTTCCCGGGAGGGAGGCTGGGGGCCGGGGGGCGAGGGAGGAGAGGTGAAATCAGCCCGAGCTCTCGGAAGCCCCTGACACGGGCTGCCGTTAGGACAGTGCTCCTCTGGGAGCCGGGTGTCGCTCCGCCTGTCTGAGCCACAGTTTTGAGCCACATAACAGAGGCGTGAGGTTGCCTACCGGGTAAGTTTCTTCTGGGCGCCGGTTGTGTGGCAGCTCTGTGCTGGGAACTGTGTCTCTGCCCTCCTGGGCTCCACCAGCCAGATGAGAGGAAGTGAACCAGGAGAGAATGACTGACGATTACCGTGGTAAGCGAGGAGTGGGCCTCAGAGGTGTCCGCGGCCCGTCCCCCAGCACGCGTGAGTACAGCACATTGCGGGGGAAGGGGAACTCCGTTTGCAGAAGGATTCGAGGACAGATGACCTGCGTGATGGGGACAGGCCTGTGACCGCGGGTCCTCAGCCATGGGGGAGAACAGGAAGACGGCAGCATGGAGGGGACGTGGCCTGCTGCTGCTGGCCGTGGAGGTGGAGGTGGAGGTGGGGTCGCTAGGAAGGGAGGCTGCGGCCCCTGGGAGTGGAGACAGATTCTCCTTGAGGGCTCCCAGGAGGAGGTGATGCCGCAGCGTGGCCTAGGCAGACCCAGGCTGATGTCTAATGCAGATGGAGGCCACTCAGTTTAAGGTTATTCTTTACAACAGGGACCAGAAACAAATACAGTTGCTAAGGAGGGGAAGAGCAGCAGCTAGGGAGAGATGGCAGCTTAGCAAGTTGTGGCTGGTGAGGCCCACGACGTCACTGGGTCAGGCCGAAGCCAGGAGCCTGGAACTCCACCTGGGGCTCCCATGTGGGTGGCAGGGGCCCAAGCACTTGGACCATCTTCTGCTGCCTCCGTGTGAGTTAGCAGGGAGCTGGACTGGAAATGGAGCAACCGGGACCCCCTGAAGTCCTGGAGTGTAAGCCGGGCCGTGAAGGCTGCACGGGAGGGGCCAAGTGGCTTTAGGGGAGATTTAGAAGATTGATGGAGGTGAGGGCTCCGCATCATGCTAGGACCGGAAGGGGATGGGACAGGTGGTACCTGTGACCGTGAGGTGTGTCAACTTGAAGGAAAAGAAGGCAGCTGAGAGCAAAAGCCATGGGCCTTCAGGCCTGTGGGCCGGCCCCCATCCACCGCCACCGGGATGAGAGACAAGGTCAGGCGACGGCTCCTTCTCATGCCTGTGAGTGCCCTGAGGACCTGCTCTGGCTCCCTCCCCTCCCCTCTCAGGGTGGAGGGGTGGGACAGGCAGGTTCACCCAAGGAGGGGAGGGGCGGGTGGAGCAGATGCACCCAAGGAGGGGAGGTGCGGGTCGGGCAGGTGCACCCAAGGGCAGGGAGAGACAAGCAGCCCGCACAGCCACCCAGCAGAGGTGGGGCGGGCGCTGTGGCACAGCGGGTTGAGAGATGCTTGGGGCACTCACATCCCACAGTGGGACAGAGTCGCCCTGGGAGGCAGCGGAAGGTGGCTCACGTATTTGGGCCCTTGCCACTCCTGTGGGAGACCTGGATGGAGTTCCTGGCGCCTGGCTCCTGGCTCCAGCTCGGCTCACTCTTTATCTTTTCTCTCTCTCTTTCTCTCCCACTATCTGCTTCCGTCAGCCCGCCTTTCAAAGAAATAGATCTTTAAACAAAATTCGGAGGGAAGCTCACACAAACTCATCCTCCTCATCATTAATGTGTAGCTTGTGGGAGTTTGAGTTACTAATTCTGTTCCTTGGCCTAGAAAGAGTACAGGCTTTCTGGACTGTTCTTGCCTCCTCCTCTCACACCTGGTCCATTTTCTGGTCAGTGACGAAGCTCGGAGGGCAGAGCTGGAAGAACAGTTTGCACACTTCGGGGAATGTTGCTGCTGCCCCTGTCTTCCCGGGACGATGGCCTGGCGCTTGATGGGCGCAGTTAGTAGCCAGGGGCAAACCTGCGTGCCCAGCACTGGCTCGCTGCCTCTTCAATGAGCACCCGAAGAGCCACGTTGAGTATGTCCCCGAAATTCTAGAATTCAAGGAAGTTTGAAGGTGTAAAATGTTTTAGTTTTCTGTTCTTAAAAGGCATCGTGTTGTTAGGAGAGTAGTCAGCTTGGTGTGCCGAGAGAGAGAGAGAGAGAGAGAGAGAGAGAAAGAGAGAGAGAGAGAGAGAGAGGTCTTCCATATGCTGGTTCACTCCCCAAATGGCCACAATGGCTGGAGCTGCGCTGATCTGAAGCGAGGAGCCAGGAGCTTCTTCTGGGTCTCCCATGTGGGCACAGGGGCCCAAATACTTGGATCCTCTTCCACTGTTTTCTCAGGTGCACTAGCAGGGAGCTGGATCAGAAGAGGAGCAGCCAGGACTCGAACCGGCGCCCCTATGGGATGCCGACACTGCAGGCAGTGGATTTACCTGCTACCCCACAGCACCAGCCCCTGAGAGGGACTCAACGCACCTGCTGCAGGGGCTGGCAGGACTAACAGGCACACTGTGTGCCTCTGCTCATCCCCGCCCACCCCAGACTCCAGCAGCCGTGGTTGCTTCTTTACCCTGCGATCTCACAGAACTTTCCTGTAGTCTCTCTCTTTTTTTTTTTTTTTTTTTTTTTTTTTTTGACAGGCAGAGTGGACAGTGAGAGAGAGAGACAGAGAGAAAGGTCTTCCTTTGCCGTTGGTTCACCCTCCAATGGCCGCCGTGGTCGGCGTGCTGCGGCCTGCGCACCGTGCTCATCCGATGGCAGGAGCCAGGCGCTAGGTGCTTTTTCCTGGTCTCCCATGGGGTGCAGGGCCCAAGCACTTGGGCCATCCTCCACTGCACTCCTGGGCCACAGCAGAGGGCTGGCCTGGAAGAGGGGCAACCGGGACAGAATCCGGCACCCTGACCGGGACTAGAACCCGGTGTGCCGGTGCCGCAAGGTGGAGGATTAGCCTGTTGAGCCACGGCGCCGGCCTACTGTAGTCTCTTACTTACTGTCCTCCCCCACTGGACTGTGGATTCCTACAGGCACAGAAACGTCTCTTAACCATTGCTGTCTCCCTAGGATCCTGCACAGTGCCTGACAACAGAAGAGACTCAATAAATAGTTGCCGAGTGAGAGAGCAAGTGAGCAGTGGGCCCTCCCTTGGCATCGGCAGCCAAAGGCTTCCTCATGGTTTAGCTTGTAGATGCAACACTTCGAGGAGCAGTGGACCGTCCCTGACAGCAGCACAAGGAGCTGCCCACCATAGCAGCTGGGATACAACAGGCCTCCAACCCCTAGCCACTGAGGGATGAACCCACACACCCAGCGCTGCCCGCAGCCGGCCAGTTCCTTAGTCGTCATTGTACATAATCCTTTTGTCTGGATGTCGCTTCTCAAATGATTCTAGGGACAGAGAAGAGATTCGCATGCATCGCTCTCTGAGCAGTTTGCACTTGAAAGTGTTTGTCAGAGGTGAGATTTAAGCTGTAACCTTGAGAATGGCCTGTGCATGCACCGGAAGCTGTATGTCCTTTCTGGACTGCTGGTGCCAAGCCGTGCATGGGGCACGGAAGCCAGCCGAACGCCTGTGAGCAGGAGAGCACACAGTGAGGGGCTGGGGTCACTGCATCTGCCAGACCGAGCCACAGCTCCTGCACCAGGAAGGGTCTCCTTGAAGAAACTGGGCTGTGGGGCAGTGACTGTCCCCTGGAGGTAGCCGGGTGGCTTCCCCAGAGCTGTCACCCTCTATGTGACCATAGCCTCCACTGCTGGCTCTGGATTCCTTCCCCAGAGTTCACCAGCAGCCCTTTGAGACGGGAGAAGTACCTGCTTCGGGGCCCAGGACCCAGAAAGGGTTGTCAGCAGCATTGTGTGCCCCTGGAGGTGAGCTAATTCCAGCGGGGGCTGTGCGGGGCGTGAGCCACTCGGCCTGCGCTGATGCACCACGAGGCCGCACAGTCTCCCTCTCACTGGTCAGCCGTGAGACCTCAGGCACCTGGTTCTCCTGGGCCTCAGTTTCCCTACTTGTCAACATAATAATAATTGTATCCTGTCTCGCGAGGTTGTTGAAAAGCTTGGGAGTAGCACAGCCATGGTGGAAAACAATCTGGAGCTTCTTCAAAAAAACTAAAAATGGAGCTACTGGCTGATCCGGCGACCCCGATCCTGGGCGTATATCCAGGGAACAGGAAATCCATCTGTCAAGAGACGTCTGCCCTCCCTGGTTACTGCAGCAGCAGTCACAATGGCCGAGGAATGCAGACAACCCGAGTGCGCGCCCGCTGACCACAGGCACAAGTGCTCCTGCACACAGCGCAGTATCGCTCAGCCCCGGACAGTGAGTGTGTCATTTGTGGCCACGTGGATGGAACCAGAGGTCGTTGTGTTAGTGATCTAAGCCAAGCACAGAAAGACAAGCGTCGCGGGAGCTCCCCCGCATGTGGAGTCTAAAGAAAAGTCATCTCTCTCGGGCGGCGCCACGGCTCACTAGGCTAATCCTCCGCTTGCGACGCTGGCACCCGGGGTTCTAGTCCCGGTCGGGGCGCTGGGTTCTGTCCCAATTGCCCCTCTTCCAGGCCAGCTCTCTGCTGTGGCACTCCCCGGGAGTGCAGTGGAGGTTGGCCCAAGTGCTTGGGCCCTGCACCCCATGGGAGACCAGGAGGAAGCTCCTGGCTCCTGGCTTCGGATCAGCATGGTGCGCCAGCCGCAGTGGCCATTGCGGGGTGAACCAATGGCAAAAGGAAGACCTTTCTCTCTGTCTCTCACTGTCCTCTCTGCCTGTCAAAAATAAATAAATAAATAAATAAATAAATAAATAAAAAGTCATCTCATAGAAGTTAAAAACAGGGGCCGGCGCTGTGGCCCAGCGAATCAGGCTGGTTTGAGTCCCGGGTGCTCCAGTTCCAATCCAACTCCCTGCTAATGAGCCTGGGAAAGCAGCAGAAGATGGCCCAAGTCCTTAGACTCCTGTAGTCATGTGCGAGACCCAGAAAAAGTTCCTGGCTCTTGGCTTCGGCCTGGCCCAGCCCTGGCCAATGGGGCCATTTGGGGAGTGCACCAGAAGATGGAAGGTCTTTCTCTCTTTCCTTCATCTCTCTCTATAACTCTGCCCTTCAAATAAATATGTAAATAAATCTTAAAAAAAGAAGTTAAAAATAAAATGGTGGTTACCAGGGCCTGGGAGAGGAAGTTATGGCTAAATAAAAGTTCTGAGGTTCCATTGCATGGCAGCGGACTTTCTATAATGTGGCCCACGTACTTGGGCCCCTGCCACCGACATGGGAGACCTGGATGGAGCCCAGCTACTGTGTCCATCTAGGGGGGGTGAAGCAGCAGATGGAAGATCTTTCTCTGTCTCCCCTCTACAACTCTGCCTTTCAAATAAATCATTCAATCGATCTTTTAGAAAATCGGAGTGACTGCTTTTTAGGGCTTGTGAACTGCCCATCACCAGGCACACGGCTCCCACTCCTCTCCACTTCCCAGCTGCCCTGATGGCCGTCCAGGGCCTGCTGATGGCTGCGAGCAGTGATGTGTGCAGATTCTTTACTTTCCTGTCACCCGGTTCTTCAGGGCGGGGACACCCACTGACACCACGCACACCCCCACCGCGCCCTTGGGGTGCTGGGCCAGGGACACGGAAGGAAATTGAGCCTGGACTGACCGTGAAGACCACGTTGCCTGCTGAGCTGGGCAATCTGCTTACAGCTGCTCCTTTAGAAAGAAATAGGGGTCTAGGTTAAAGAAAAAAGAGAGAGGTTTATTTATATGAAAAGCAGGAGAGGGACAGACAGACAGAGTAGGGCTTCTCCATTCACTGGTTTGCTCCCCAAATGGCCGCAACACCCATGGCTGGGCCAGGACAGGCCAGGAGCCAGGAACTCCATCCGGGTCTTGGCAGGAACTCAAGTACTTGGGCCCCCACCTGCTGCCTCCCACAAGCATCAGCAGAGAGCTGGATGGGAAGCGGAGGCGGGACTTGACCTGTCTATTCTGGAATGGAATGTGGGTGTCCCAGGAGTCAGCTTAAACCACTGTGCCATAGAGCCGGCCCAAGATTCTAGGGTTAGTGTATTTTGAGACAGTTTATCACAGCTGGTTGACCTTAACCTTGACTAACACAGGGCTTTACATTCTCATGGTGCAGAATTTTGGGCTAAGTTACCAATGGAGGGGACGGGACAGTCCGGCCAGGGCACACACACACCCTACAGGTGCCCGGGTAGGCCAGCCCCTCTCTGGACCTCCTCATTCATTGTGAGGTTGGGGTCTCAGGCAGAACAAGGCCTCCCTCTCAGTAGGGACAGGAAAACAAAGCCTTAACAAAGAATCCATACATAGCATAACATTTGCCATTTTAACCATTTGAAGTGTGTAGTTCAGTGGCCGTAAGGGCGAACACCTTCTCCCCGCTGGGCAGCCGGCATCACCGCTCATCTCCAGGCTTTTCCATCACCAAACCAAAACTCCTTCCCCCTCGAATGCGAAGTCGCCATGCCCTCTCCCAGCCCCTGGCGCCACCACTCTGCTTTCTCTCTAGGCGAATCTTTCTGCCCCAGGCTCTTCCTGTGAGTGGAATCAGAGTGTTTGTCCCTTGTGACCTGCTCCACTTAGCGTGGCATCCTTGGGCTCACTCTGTAGCAGGTCCCTCTGTTCTGAGGCCGAGTTAGATTTCTCTGCGTGGGCCCACCATGTTCTGTTTACCCATGACTGTTGGTGGACACTTACCCGGGCTGCTTCCATCTTTGGCTGCTGTGAGAGATGGGGTTTCCCCTACTGGCTAGGTGCCTTAGCTTGTCCTGGATAGGCAGAGGGTGAGAGGAGGCCAGGCACAGAGAGAGAGCGAGGACAGGCAAGGAGCGAGACTAGAGAGGGCCAGCGATCCTGCCGGACGCCGGACGCCGGGCAGTGTGCTGGCGATTCTGAGAACCTGTGGCATCTGCTTTGTCAACCAACCAAAGGTCGCAGTGGGGAGGACCTCTGCCCTCCCACGGCAGAGACGGTCGCCGACTTTGCCGTCTGGGGCAGAGTAGGAATGGAGCGCACCTCTCTTGTCTGAAGGACCTGCATCGTGGGACTCCGGGAAGCAGCCTTGATGTCTGGCCCTGGGCTTCTGGGCACGACACTGTGCATTCGCCTGCGCTTTCTCGCTGGACTGGCCGGCTTTGCATCACTCTACCTGGACATGCAAGGCAAGCTCCCGGCGAAGGAAGAGGTTTGCTTTGGCTCAGGGTTCAGGGGCTTTGCTGTCCAAGACCAGGTCGATCCCTCCCCCACCCTGCACCGGTGTGGCCATCTGGCAGCAGCGGAGGGTCACACAGTGACCCAGGGGGCGGAGGGTATGGCTGGGCTTGACTCAGGCTGAGTAGCAGTCATCCCGCAACAACTACCTCCTGGGGGCCTCCCGCCAGGCCTGCCTCAGGAACCCCATAGTCAGGTTAAGTCCACAGACTCACGGCTTTGGGGTGCCTAATCCTGTTCCAATCACAGGGCCAAGGAGACAGGCCCCCGAGTGGGCTCTGCAGCCCAGCTCTGACAGGTGCTCCTTTGGACACAGACCCGTGGCCACACACACACACTCTTCCCTCCTCCCGAACCCTGGGTGGGTCCTCCACGTGCCTGGAGAGGTGCCCCGGCAGGTGCAGCGCTCTGCAGCTCCGCCCCGGTGTTGTTCCCGCATGGCCGCAACACGTTTTTTTGGTTCACGGAACCCTCACAGCAACCCTACAAGGCACACGTGGCTGTATTTTACTGAAGCCCAGTGATGTTCACACGGCATCAGCCGGGGGGCCGCAAATGCCGGGCTGGCATCGGCTGTAGGCTCGCTTGGTGTCTGGAAGTTGATGTTGGCTACTGGCTGGGACCTCAGCAGGGGCACGTGGCCGGGATGTGCACACGTGTCTCTGCGGGGGGCTCTTCACGTGGGCTCTTTGGGGTGTCCTCTCTCATCTAGAATCTGGGTTCCGAGAGTGAGTGTCCTCAGAAGGCCCGGACGCAGACGCTGGCTGAGTCGTAGGACCCAGATTCAAGGGGAGGGTGAAGCGGCCCCTTGACAGTAGGGACTCCACTCTGGAGCCCCTGAGACTCCATTCTGGGAAGGCACACCCCCTCCCCCCACCGTGAGACTCTGGTCTGAGACTCTCAGACAGTAGCAGCAAACTGCATCACACTTGGCAGAGCAGAGAACCCCCTAGCGTGATGGCTCAAGCTTGGAAGCGGATAGGCTGCCCCTGGCTTAATGATGAAAATGTAATTTGTCTACGTCCTACATAGGATTAAAATCAATATGTGGATTAATATTGAGATTCTAATTAATATTGAGATTGTAACTGGTATCGTTAAGATTATAATTGAAATTAATTTCGCATAGGTTTTAGGTCAGCTTGACCCCAGTAACCACGTGTTCCCCCTTGATCCCAGCAACCATGCAGTCCCCTCCTGATTTTGTGGTTTTTGCCTTTAAAACCCCTGTTGCTTTGGGCTTCGGGGTCGAGAGTCTCGACATGAGGGCATGAGCCCACTCGGCCGCCGGCAATAAAGGACCAGCACATTGGATCAGTGTGTGGCGCTCCTGTGTGCACTCGCTCAGGTGCAACATTTGGAAGCCCCGGTGAGCTATGGAGACCACCCCTCATCTCCGGGAAGGCCTCACTCCGATCCTTCCAGGCTGGTGCTCTGGCCATAGGGAAGGCGCCCCCCATTCACCGACCTGAGAGGCTCGGCTCCACCTCTTCACTGACCAAGTGGCCTTAGGTCCTCTGGTAAGTCCACTCCTGCTTTCTGGTGGCACCTTCTGATATTGGAGGTCTGATGAGGCCAATGCAGTCTCTGTTCTGATTGAGCGCGATGCTATTAGGACGTGAGGCTCGGTCTGATTAACGAAGGGCCTTTCCTGGATGTACTGGCTTCTGTTCCTGTTTCATGGCACTTTCTGATATACTGTCTGCAGAGTCCCTCTGTCCCTTCCCTGAGCATGGGCTCTGCTCAGGCTAGGGGACACCTTTTCAGTGGATGTTCAAAAATGTCTCTTTTAAATCAAGAAAGATTTCTGCCTTAAAAACTGCCTTGTAACTCACCAAAGTTTTGTGCTTGGTTTTTACAGATCTGGATGAAAAATAACAATGGGTGATCAGCCCCGATGTGGATTTTTCAGTCTCTGGTTTATGTCATTGATTTCTAGCTGGAGTTTTACAAAAAGAATAAAATTCCATGTAAATGTAATTTTGACCTTAATTCAGATAAAGGTATGATATAATATCAACATGCTAAGTCACCGAGGTGTAACTGCTAAATATAAGTTGGGTAAAGGTAAATGAGATAAATGCGTCTAACAAAAATGTTTTCATGAGTCCATATTAAAGCATAATTCAAGACCACTTGAAATAACTAAGGATAAAATTGGATGTGTTATCTTATTTTTAAAATGTTGTCATAATTTACAGATTTTAAAAGGATTATTTCAATATAAATCGAGAAATCAGTAGATAAAAAGGGGTCATAAGTGTAGAACTGTTCTTGCTAAGGAAGGTTAAGGAAGAACAGGTTTAAGTCATAAAAAGAGGTTAAAAAACAAGTTTAAGTTGTAAAAGGTGTGAGAAAGTCACAAAAGGTAATGAAAAATTTTCTGGATGCAAAAGCTATTAATTTAAATCTGATCCTCTGTTAAAACAATGAGGCTTCTGTTTATATATATATATATATATATATATATGTTAGTAAATATTTTAAAAGTATTTAAAATCTGTTTAAAAACTACAACATCTCTTTTTAACAGTTTTTATTTAATTGGTGACTCTGCCGTTCTCTAGCCGGATACGGCAAGCTCTCTTCTCTTTCCTGGTTCTGACTGTATTACAATTGTTCCGAATATTGGGGTGATTCCATGTGCCAACTTATATTTAAGGATTTTATTTCCCATTTTCATGACAGAGACATCAATTTTATATCCTATTGATGTTCTCTGTCTCTCCTTAAATTCTGATTGTTTGGTTAAATATGTAGTCATTCTTTTTTTTTTTTTTTTTAAAGCACTTTTTTTTTTAAGATTTATTTATTTTAACATCAGAATTACAGAGACAAAGAGGTTTTTTTTTTTTTTTTTGACAGGCAGAGTGGACAGTGAGAGAGAGAGACAGAGAGAAAGGTCTTCCTTTGCCGTTGGTTCACCCTCCAATGGCCGCTGCGGCCGGCGCACTGCGCTGATCCGATGGCAGGAGCCAGGTGCTAGGTGCTTTTCCTGGTCTCCCATGGGGTGCAGGGCCCAAGCACCTGGGCCATCCTCCACTGCACTCCCGGGCCACAGCAGAGAGCTGGCCTGGAAGAAGGGCAACCGGGACAGAATCCGGCGCCCAGACCGGGACTAGAACCCGGTGTGCCGGCGCCGCAAGGCGGAGGATTAGCCTGTTGAGCCACGGCGCCGGCCTAAATATGTAGTCATTCTAAAACATTTATATGTTCACTTTGTAACAATAAAATCTGGTTTACTCACACAAATGTCCAAAAGTTACAGAAGTCTAATAATTTTGTTATCAGTCACAATGACTATCTTAATGAAAGTGTTAGGTAGGAAGTCAGTTATGAGCTTATGTGTGTGTGACATAAAGGCCTAAAGAGAAGACATCTATGTCCAGCATATGCAGCTGCATCTCAGAGTCCTCCTGACTACATTCCAGGGGCAGCCCGGCCTTCGCATCCTGCCCTGCCCCCTTCTACCTGATCACCTGCCTGGTGGGGGTCCCCACCTGACAATCTTCCACAATCTCCCAGGTGCAGCCCAGTATCTGCATCTCAAACATTTGCATCCATAAAGTCCTTTGTTTCAGACCTTCCACAGGAGAAGGCTTCTTAACATTTGCAAAACTCAGGGAGAAGTTTCTTAAAAGCCCTTTGTTCCAAGAGGAGCAGAGGTGGGGAAGCAAGACCCATCTCCTTAAAAACCCCCGGCCTCAACTGGACTGCGCGCTCAGCCCTCTGCCTATCTGCTGGGCTGCCCGCCTGGCCAGGTGTACTCTCTCTCCACTCCCCCCTCCCCCAGTCTCTCAGGCTCTGTCTGGAGAGGTGCCCATCCGTCCTTATGGATGTCCCTTCCCTAATAAACCTTGCTATTTTACCTCCCACTACTCTCTGTCTCACGCCTGAATTCTTTCTTGCGCGAAGACAAGAACCCTGCAAATTTCTCCGGTAACAAAAGGAGGCCCAGAGGACTGAAAAGGGATAAATGATTAATAAAATTCTTAAAATACTATGTGGAGTAGACAAGTGCCTCTTCTTGGTGGCTAATAAGTTTTGTAATTTTAACCATGGCTATTTAAAACCTTTTGTCATTCACAGTTATATTAAACACTAAAACTCAGATTTACTGCTCATAAAAATTAAAACATTGTTGGTTGTGTGTTTAAATGTGTCCTCTTTTAGTTTCAAAGGACTTCTTTTCCTTCCCTTACTGTGTTCAGTGCTTTGGTATGGCTCTACAAATAGATAAAGCCAAAGTGTAACAGGTTCCAACTGAAAATAATGGTTAATTCAGGTTACTAAAACCAGAAAGCAACTCTAGTGAACTGGTAGTTAAAAAAAGTTAAAGATCTTAAAAAGCTGTTACTAAGACTGCTTTATTGTTCTATCCTGTAATGTATGCTACATGCTGTATGTGTGTACATATTGTATGTCTACATAAAAATTTATTAAGAGCTCTCTTTTAATTGACTTATAGACATAAGATTGCTCATAAATTTAATCTACTAGGTTAACCCCATGGTTCACATGACCTAAATAAATCTCTGTCTCAGGTGTTTTAATCTTGGTGGTACAGGGAAACAAAAAATGTGTTTTTTGAAAGTCATTGACATGTTTATGCTTGGGTTTGCTCATCAAGTAAGTTACACTTGTGTTAGATATTAAAAAGATATTTCCAACTACTGGTACTCTTATAATTTATTAAAGACATTAGACTTTTTGGTAAATACTTTCATAAGTTGTTATTTGATAGTTCAAATTGCTTGCTAAGTTTTCACTTAATATTAAATAATTGATAGTAAGCAATCTAAAAAGCCTGTATTCTCTTCAAGATGAAGGAACTGATTCTATTCTAAATTCTCCATCAGGACATACAGTTTGATCTTCAGAAGTCTTCCACACGCAGGCTGTGAACTGTGACAGAAAGGTTTGCTCTGAGACGCGATCCCGCCTCCCTCACTGTGATATCCTGTACCCCAAACTACCACCCCCCAGTAACTCGTGGTTTGCTTGCACAATGGGCTTAACTCGCTGTGTTAAGTTTCCTGCAAATGAAAAACCCGTAACACGCACTTCCGCGGGTGTATGCCTATTCTGGTGCGGAGGGAAGCCTACTCCTCTCCTATTCTCTCCCTGAATTAAACTGAGCAAAAAGAGCAGCCCCTCTGGCTGTCTGAATCCTGGTGGGCTTGGGACTTGCGGGAACAGCAGCCTAAGTACTGTTGTGTTAATACGAGGAGAAGTGGGTCTCACTCATTTAACCGAGGACATGGACGCAGACTTAGGTCACCTCCAGCGCTCTACTGAGCGCCTTCATGACCAGGTCAGTTCTCTCATGGATGTAGGAGGGGTTAGACCTCCTGTTTCTCTGTGTTGCCCTGGGAGAGGCTTGCTCTCTCTACGCTAATCAATCAGGAGTTATAACTGACTCCATCCAACAAGACTTAGAAACTCGCCGTAAACACTGCAAAGACTCACAGCCGGGGTATAGTCGTGTGTTTCATTGGACCCATGGCTGACCACCCTGCTAACTGGCCTGACAGGACCCTTAGTCCTCCTCCTCGGACTGGCTGCAGGACCCTGCCTAATTAACTGGTCACTAGACTTCATTAGACAAAGAACAGCTTCTGTTAAACTCATGTGTAGGCGCACCTGTTACTCTGCCCTGAATAACCTCAATGAGCCATTTGATGTGGCTGAATCAAAAATTTGATTCATCTTAAAACACAAAGGGGAGGAGGTGAAGTGGCCCCTTGACAGTAGGGACTCCACTCTGGAGCCCCTGAGACTCCATTCTGGGAAGGCACACCCCCTCCCCCCACCGTGAGACTCTGGTCTGAGACTCTCAGACAGTAGCAGCAAACTGCATCACACTTGGCAGAGCAGAGAACCCCCTAGCGTGATGGCTCAAGCTTGGAAGCGGATAGGCTGCCCCTGGCTTAATGATGAAAATGCAATTTGTCTACGTCCTACATAGGATTAAAATCAATATGTGGATTAATATCGAGATTCTAATTAATATTGAGATTGTAACTGGTATCGTTAAGATTATAATTGAAATTAATTTCGCATAGGTTTTAGGTCAGCTTGACCCCAGTAACCACGTGTTCCCCCTTGATCCCAGCAACCATGCAGTCCCCTCCTGATTTTGTGGTTTTTGCCTTTAAAACCCCTGTTGCTTTGGGCTTCGGGGTCGAGAGTCTCGACATGAGGGCATGAGCCCACTCGGCCGCCGGCAATAAAGGACCAGCACATTGGATCAGTGTGTGGCGCTCCTGTGTGCACTCGCTCAGGTGCAACAAGGGGACACAGACCACCCCTCAGGGAGAACAAAGAACCTTGACCGTGGAGTCTTAGAACAGCCTTCAGAGGCTGGTGTGATTAAGGAATTGGACACCTACCCACAGCCTGCCACGCCCCTTCCCTCTCCTAGGCGACTGGAGTGCTGCCCGTTCTCCCAGCCCGCGAAAGCCGCCTCCTGCCTTCGCCCGGGTTCCCTCTCTGCCGAAATTCTCCATGACCTCATTACCCTGCCTTGGGCTCTGGCTTCCTGCGTTTCCACCAGGACGAAGCCAGTAGAGGACATCATTTGGTGAGCTAATGGTCACACCTCAGGGGGCCTGACAGAGGGTCCCCAACACAGCAAGTCTCCCCCCCCACCCCGCACCCCGCCACACACACAGGAATGGCCGCTGGGAAGCCGGAAGGCCCGGACGACGAGGCCGAGGAGGCCAGCCCCAGTGCTGGAGGCCTGGGCTGTGGGACTGGGGTTGCCTTGTATTTGGCAATAGCTGAACTTACGCCGAGCAAACGTCTAGAACCAGGAAGCTTGCAGGAGAACCAGCACTCCTTTGCAGGGGCGTGTTTCTGTAGCTCTAAAGATCAGTGCCAAGGGCAATAATAATGCCGGATTTTTCGGTGGCCGTGTGCTCCGTGTCAGGCACTTTGTCCAGGGAGGCACGAAGTACAGCAACGTCTCCGCCCGTCATGGCCACGGAGTGAGGCAGACCCAGAGCACTTGGTTGTCCCATTCCCAAGCATCTGCAAGGCGTCTGGGCACCACTAAGCGCAAAAGGAGGCCGGGCCCCCAGAGAGTGTGGTTGAGTCTTTGCTATGGGTGCTGCCACTTGGGCGAGTCTGAGAGCCAAAGGGAGCAGCGCCTTTGGGCCTCACTCCCGCCTCTCCCAGGATGCCTCACATCTCCTGGGATTGTTCACAGCAGCCGGGGGAGGCTTTGGCGCCCTGAGTCCCCTTGGCTGGTTGAAGGTTGATCTGAGAACGCGGAGGGTCTGGAGTTGGTTCCTGTGAATCCAGTCTGGGACTAGACTCTGACATAACCCCTTTCCAGAGGCAGAGGTGATCTGTACACCATCTTGTCCATTTTTCCCATCTCGTGGGTTAAAGCTCTGGTGCTCAAGAATGCAAGAGGCTGGCTCACTTGGTTAATCCTCCGCCTGTGGCGCCAGCATCCCATATGGGTGCCGGGTTCTAGTCCCGGTTGCTCATCTTCCAGTCTAGCTCTCTGCTGTGGCCTGGGAGTGCAGTGGAGGATGGCCCAGGTGCGTGGGCTCCTGCACCCATATGGGAGACCAGGAGGAAGCACCTGGCTCCTGGCTTCGGATCAGTGCAGCGCCGGCCGTAGCAGCCATTTGGGGGGTTAGCCAACGGAAGGAAGACCTTTCTCTCTGTTTCTCTCTCTCTCACTGTCTAACTCTGCCTGTCGAATAAAAAAAAAAATTAAAAAAAGAATGCAAGAGGCAAAACCCAAGGGTTTGGTCTGATTAGTGGTGGCCAAGCTTGCCCACCTTCTCCATCCCACGGCGGCGGCGGCGGGGGGGGGGGGGGTGTCTCCGGCATTCTGCATGGGAGCAGAGCAGGGGCTACTGAACGCGTTGCCGTGCCGCCGGCATCTCACCACCTCTAATCCACGGGTGTTATTGCTAGTGCTCATGGCACTCCCCATCTTACAACCCTGCCATGGTGCATGGGAGAAGGGCAGAAAGAATGAAATGAATTTTTACTCAGTACACACTTTCCCATCATACACTTGTCCATCTGCCTAAATGGCGCCACCACCCAGCTGCACAAGCCCAGAGTCCCCCTGCCTCCTCTCCCCATCAGCAGCTGCCAACAAGCGCCAGCGAGTTCTGATGGCTCTGGCACCAAGGAGCCATTTTCTCCTTGTCCCCCGCAGGTCCAGTGCTTATCTGGACCTTCGGGGTCCCCTCTCGGAGTTGACAGTGCTGGTTCCCTCCGGGGATGGGTGCCATGGTGGGGCACCCAGATCCCCCCCCTCCGGGTGATGCCCGCAGTCTTCAAGTCCCCGGGAAATATTCACCACTGTGGCTTCACTCAGGGGTGGCCTCCCCTTCCTGGGTGCAGCCCACGTTTGGTGACTGTTTAACTTGGGCTAGAAGGGCTGAGCTCTGTGTCTCAACCTGGGACAGAGCTGAAGGGTCTTCCCTGCTCTGAGCTCCTGGATCCTTCTGCAGCTCCACGACTCAGCCCCTGCCCGGCTGTATTCTCCCCACTTCCTCCCTGCCATGGTTGCCAACAGCACACTCCAATCCGATAAGCTTGCTCCTCTCGGTCACCTCCTGGGGGCTTGACCGCTCACACCCACCTAGCGTTTCTGCTGCCCTTTCCCACTGGGTGGCAACCTCACAGGTGGGTGGGACAGATCCACCCAAGCTCCCCATGCAGCTGTACACTGATCTCCGCACCTACAACTACGCCAAGAGTCGAGCAGCATTCCCAACACCTCCGTGATGGTGCGGGGTGAGCACTGGCTGGATAAGACCGGTCAGGGTGAAGCTTTGATTTGGAAGAGGAAGAGTAGTGTTGTTCTGTGTGGATGCGGGGAGCCCTGTTGGCTCCTGGAAGCCCCTTTGCAGCGTGAGGGAAAATCATGGGAGGAAGACGCTGGTGCAGGGCTGTGATGGCTTTATCATGGTTTGTCCCCAGACTCACTCGGGAGCTGAAACCCCAATGCCACACAGTGGAAACACAGCTGCAAACGTGTTTGATGGTTCTAGTAACTAGGTATGCCACTGTTGGACAGCTCTGGGCACTGCTCGGGGCTTGGTTCCCTTTCCCTGCGATATTTCAGCCCTGTATTGACCAGTTCTTTGCCCCTGTAACAAAATACCTAAAGCAGGCCATCTTACAAAGAGAAGGGATTGGTTCTTGGCCCACGGTGTGGGCAACTCCAAGTGCAGACTTGTGCAGGGGTCCCTCTGTCTGCATCACCTCTAGCGGTCTGTGGTGCAGTGAAGCCACTGGTGTGAGAAGGCCATGCCAAGATGGCTGCTGGCAACAGAGCCTGCCTGGCAACAGGCTGTGATTGGTTAGGGCGTAGACCGCCCCTTGACTGGATTGGCTACCTTGGCTATTTAAGCTGCTGCACCAACTGAAATAAACGAGTCTGTGGGCTGCACACCTCTAGCCTGCTTTCACCTGACTCCTGGGGTCTCTGTGGTGACTCCATGCCTCTTGCCCCCACCACGCTCCTCTACTCAGAATGAATCCACAGCAACACACCGGGATTCAGTTTGGAGGGCTCCCCCTCACCCCATGACCTAATCACCTCTTAATCACCTCTCAGCAGCCCCACCATCAAACACTTCTGCAGCTTCAGCAAGCTTGAGAGGGGTCTCTAACCTGTCTCTGTGCTTTCACCTTTTTTTTTTTTTTTAAAGATTTATTTATTTATTTATTTGAAAGAGTTACACAGAGAGAGGAGAGGCAGAGAGAGAGGTCTTCTGTCCGATGGTTCACTCCCCAGATGGCTGCAACGGCTGGAACTGTGCTGATCCGAAGCCAGGAGCCAGGAGCTTCTTCCAGGTCTCCCACGCGGGTGCAGGGGCCCAAGGACTTGGGCCATCTTCTACTGCTTTCCCAGGCCATAGAGAGCTGGATCAGAAGTGCAGCAGCCGGGACTAGAACCGGCGCTCATATGGGATGCCGGTGCTGCAGGCCAGGGCATTAACCCAGTGTGCCACAGAACCAGTCCCCCACCCCCCGTTTTTTTGATTGATTGATTTATTTGAAAGTCAGTATTACACAGAGAGAGGAGAGGCAGAGAGAGGTGTACTTTCACTCTTGCTGTCACAAAACTTTTTCCCCACAGAGCAGGAGATTCTTGAAAAAGTTGAAGCTGAATCCTGCTCCTTTTCGGTGCTTAAAACTCTGCAATGAGCAACAGAAGAAACAGAGGATTCGGATTGCATCAGACTTTTGTGTTTCAAAGGACGCTACTGAGGAAGTGACAACCTACAGGATAAAATCTGAAAATCACGTATCTGGTGCAGAGTCTGCATCTCTGCATCTCAGAGGTAAAAGGAACCCTTACAACTAAAAACAGAAGCAAAAATGACTCAATTAAAAACAGGACAAGGATCTGAACAGACTTCTCTCCCAGACATGTAAGTGGCAAATGCCCCTGACTAAGCAGTACATGTTTGCAGTGTTAAAAATAAATGAAAGAATAAACAAATAAATAACAACGCCGAGAAAAGGTGGCATGGACTAGAATCCCGGAGGAGCAAGCGCTGGGGCGGACGTGGAGAAACTGGCGCCCTCTGCGCGGCTGAGGGCACCCAAGAGGGTGCATGACTGTGCGAGCAGTTCCTGGCAGTTTCAGACAACTACTGAGCGTTTCTCCACCACCCCACAATTCCACTCCTGGAAACACAGAAACCCACGTCCACGCAAAACTCTCACAGGAGTGATTAAAGCTACGTCATTTAGGGAAGCAACTCAGATGCCCGTCAGCTGACAAGCGGAGAGACAAACTGCGCGATGCCCGCCCGACAGGGTGTGGTTCAGCCATCAGGAGGGGCACGGCACCGGTGCTGGCTGCGGTGGAGAGGAGCCTCAAAGATGCCACACCGAGCGGAGACTCAGCCCACGGGCACCCGGGAGTGCAGAATAAGAAAGCCAGGAGCAGAGTGGGTCAGTAGGTCTCAGGCCAGGCGTCGGGAGGATGGACGAGCAGAAGAGTGATAGCCAAGGGCCTGGGGGTTTCTTACAGGCGATGACAATGTTCTGAAATGGACTGGTGATGACTCCACATATGCCCGCGTTTCCCAAGGACCATGAAATTGTTTCATTGGGTGAACTGTACGGCACGTGTATTATGTCTCACTATAGGACGCTTCCTGGCCCCGCCCCCAGAAGGTGGAGCGGCTGCCCCTCCTCCAAGCTTTGCCAGTACCTGTGGCTGACCCCTCCCCGCCGCGTGTAGGAGGGTCATCTGCCTGCCTCCTGCCTCCTGCAGGCTCAAGGCACAACGTGAGGACATTCGTCACCACCTGGTCATGTCCAGGTTCCCAGCTTCCTACAAGACCTGGGGGAGCCAAGGACTGAGCCCTGGGAGGAGTCTGCATGAAGGGATGGGGTGCCAGGGACCCTGTGTTGTCAGTGCTCCTCTCCTTTGGACTGGCTGATTTTGTTTGCGCTGGTGGAACTCTGTGTGTTTGCAAGGCTGCTGGTGCCAGGTTCCGGCCTACGGGTCAAGGTCCTCTTAACCTGGGGGCGTGGTTACAGGACTGGAGATGCAAGGACCAGCGGGTGGCGATGAGCCCTTAGCGGAAAAGCTGGAACTCAGCTCCTCTGCTGCTCCGGGGGCACCTGCCCAGGGTCTGCAGATTTTTCTCGAGCTCCTTCTAAAAACCGGAATCCCAAGCCCAAATGCACCCGATGCAGGCCGAGCAGTTCCGTAAAAAGACATCTGAGTGCAGTTAAAAGCAGAAATGAGATCAAGTCAATACGCAGAGGGTAGCCTTGACTTAGGCGGGACTGAACTGCCGTCCAGGGTCCCGGGGTCACGCCCCGGACATGTGGAGTCCGCCTGCACAAAACAGGCTGGAAATCTCTCTCCAGCGGCACCTGGATGGCCATTCAAGAGGCACACGGGGTGCTGCCGGGGGCTCCTCCGGGGAGCACAGCCGCTTGGTGTAGCTCTTGGGGACACCTCACCCCCCTCCACTGAACCTGTCTGTTTCCCACTCGATTCGGGGAGCCGCGGCCGACTTGAAGGCAGACAGCCTGCACGCTGGCGGGCTCTGTAGCCACTCCCATCCACCCACCTCGCCTTCCCTGGCCCCTGCAGCCGGGGCTGCCGTGTGGCCCAAGCCCAGGGCAGAGTTCATACTGAGGTCGCGGCTGAAGTCTGGCTTGTGGAAACACCGGGCCTGCCCCGTCTCTGAGGGTATCGGCCCCCCGGGCAGGGCGACTTGGCTCACCAAGGACAAACCACTCGGATCCTCCCCGAATCCTGGCTGTGACCCTGGGGGCGCTGTGGTGGCCGCTCTGAGCTCTGCTCTCAGTCACAGAACACCCGACGCTGGGCACCTCACTAGGGAAAGAGGTTTCCTTGGTCCTCGGCTCCCAGTCCGAGGTTGCTTGGGTCCGTGGACTTGACCTCTGCTGAGGGCCTCCGTGGCTGCGTAGATGCCGGAGCCCTGAGACGGGATGCCGGAGCCCCGCCAGGGACCAGTCTTGCTCTCTTGTAATAGCTGGCTCTGGGAAGACTCACCCCAAGAGCCCAGCATCAACCCCTTCTGAGGGTAAGGACCCCAGTGACCCAATGACCTCCCACTAGGCCCCACCTCTTAAAGGGGTCACCACCTGCCAACACATGCATCTCTAGAGGGTACCCTCAAACCAGCCCAGACCACAGCTGTGCTTACAGCCCCCCAACCTCTAGCTACAGATTCTGCGTCTTACCAGCCAGCCCCAGGCCTGCGGGCAGGGGCAGGTCACTTGCCAGACCTGTCAATAGCCTGCAATGGATGTGGCCCCTGCAGCAGGCAGCCCTCCGGTCACAGGAGCTGGGGGGGGGGCCCTACCTGTCTCAGCGCCAGGGAAGGGGGCCCTGCCTTGCAGACACAGGTGGTCTGCTCCCTGGACGGGGCTCACCTGGCTGAACCGACGCCACCATCTCCTTCACGGTGGGAATCTCTGTGGGCTTCAGGTTCCAGGAGCCAGCGCAGTGCGGTTTCCTCCCTGTCCCCAGCTCACCGCCCTTCCCACTTCCCTCCCTTCCACGTGCCAGGGCGTCTGCTGGGTGTGTGGGCAGAGAGCAGCAAGGCGGGGTCCCCAGGCCTCTGAGCCACTGACAGATAATCACTCCATCACCCTGAGGTGCCCAGGCAGTGCGCGGAGTGGGGCCAGAGGCACACTGGAGGAGACGAGCCCTCCCTGGGCTCCAGGAGCTGTGGGTGTGCACGCTCACCTCTGTGCCCTCGCCAGACGACAGCGGTTCAGCCAGGATGACCCAGGGCCCCGTGTGGGGCCCTCCCCTGCACAGCATCCTGGCCGGGCCGCCGAGAAGGGGGGGAGCTGTGGTCAGAGCTCGCAGACCCGAAGTCCTAGGCTGTGCTCGACGCGACACGAAATTCACGGTGGCTCCGTGGGTGAGGGGATCCGGCTCGGCAGGACTGCCCACCAGTGAGCCTGGCACTCGACTCCAGACCCAAGAGGATAAACAGAGGCATTAAGCCAGCTTGCCAAGCAACTCGCATCTAGCACGGACGCCTGGAATGTCTTCCAACTTGATGCCTTGCTCAAGCAAGTCCAGGCACCTTCCAGCGGGCCGTGCCCCCGTCTAGCTGTGACATAATCTGCCTCGGGGTGACAGGAGCCTGTCTTGCTGCCCCCCAAGACAAGCTCTGTCCATCGGTCCCTAATATGTCACATTGTGTGTCGCCTCTCTCTGACCTCCGCTCCCTCCACCGGTGGCTGCTGGTCCTCCTACACTGGGGCTTTCGTTAACGGGGGCCCACTGGGGACTTGCTGATGGCATGAAAACGGACACTCCCTACAGTCCAGGCCCAGCCACCTGCTCAGCACCTGGGTACCTGTGTCCACCAACAGGCACACACGTGCTCGTGTCCAGCCCAAACAGGAAAGCACTCAATCCGCTGTGCCTGTCCCCCACCGTGGACTGCTCTGCAGGGACAGAAGAGCAACAGCGGCTACCCTCTGGCCATCCAGGTCTCCCTGGGGCCATGCCAGGTCAGAGATGGTCACACACAACACAGTGGGCGCAGTGATGGGCAGGGGCCTCAAGGGGGCGCTCTGCCCACCCTCCGTGCTGGTCACACACCCAGCACTGGGCACTTCTCTATGGACGCGCTGCACTTCAATAAAATGCTTGCATTGCAAAACTGGTGCACGGTGCAGCTTGCAAAGCCCCCTCGGGGACTCCGGGTGGCCCCGAGGCCCCTGGCCAGGCTGAATCTTGCTGTCAGCATCTTCTGCGGTGTCCAGGTTCAGTTGAGTTGGGACGGAAGTGGCAAGCTTAGTAAGGGGCTTGTCCCGGGCGCGTGCGGGGGACACTGTTTGGAGGGTGCTTTAGGACAGAACAGGGACAGAGGCATAGACAGGGCGGCCAGGAGCAATCCCAGGCCTGACCTGACCCCCTCCAACCCGGGGGACCCCGCAATCCTAGAGGCTCCGGGAACCCCAGGGCGGGCTGAGTGGTGGGGGGCGTCCAGGCCCTTCTTTGTTGTGCGCACACGGAGGGCGGGGCGGGTTAGAGTCCTCCGGCCCCCGCTGTGGACGCTCGCGGGCGTCGTCGAGGGCCGCAAGCCGAGGCGCCCACACCTGGGGCTCCTGGAGGGACTGCTCGGCGCCGCCCCGATCCCCCGGGCAGGCGCCGAGGAACTCTTTTCCGGGGGCTTCGGGCCCCCAGCACGGGGCGGGAAGGTGCCGGGCTGGCGGCGCCCCGAGGACTCCCGGGGCTGACCCCCGCGCGGCCGCGCACCCAGCCGCTTCCTCCTCCCGCCGCTGCGCGCCGCACTCCAGCAGGGGGCGCTGCAGGCCCGAGTCGGGTTTGCCGAGCCGAGCAAACGCGTCGGGCCCGGGGGACACGCGTGTGGGCCGGGCCTGGCCGCTGCGGCGTTGGTAGCGGGAGCACAGTGGAGCCCCTGCCCCGGCCGCGTCCTCCCCACGGGCGGGGCTCTGCAGAAGCGCTCCCTAGAGTTCTGAATCAGCGGGCGGCCCGGAGGGATCCTGCACCTGCTCCCCACCCCCAAGGAGCACCAGGGACTCAGGGTTCCGCTCCTTTGATACACCAGAACCGCTTTGCTCATGGAAAGAAGGGGGCGTATCTTCGGTCTCTCGCTGAGGGTCTCTCCAGGCAGCCAATAGAGGATCGGTCCAGGACAGAGGGACGTGGTCTCAGAAAGCGTCCCCACATCCTGGCGTTGGCCTGTTCCAGCTAACACTCGGACAGCGGCTGTAGCGCCCAGGCCACACCGGCCTGCAGCCCCCTTCTCTGGGGGCCTGGGGCTTTGAGGCTCTGTGGTTTTAGAAGAACCGTTTGCACTATTTTGGTTTTGAATGGAGAGAGAGTGCGTGTGTTGTAAAGCTCGCCCTGTGACGTGTGCAATTCAGCGGGTTTTACTCTACTGACAGGTTCGTTGAACTCCGACCCTAATTCTGGAACATTCCCACGGCCTGAGAAAGCCCGCCCAGCCGCCCCTGCCCTGAGCCCTGGCAGCCACTGCTGGCAGTGCCCCTCTCCGCGCGCTGCGGCTCTCTGCTCCTGCTGGGTTCTGTGGGGACCCGAGACAGCGTACTTGGGGTGTGTGTGCTGGGATGGACCTGCTGTGGAGCAGACGGAACTGGGGGTCCCCACTCCTGCACCCACACCCAACATGGAGAAGTGGGGTCTAGAAATCGCCTCTCCACGGGCCGTTCTGAAGGATTAACAATGGCTGATAACGTGTGTCCCGCTCACAACAAGGACACCCCGCTTTCTTCATAAAGCCGCCTGGATTTCGATGCTGGGGGAATCTTAGAGGCTGCTGGCTTAGGAGCCTGGCCCTGCCCCTCCCCAGTGTGGTCTCCAGCAAGCTGAGGTCTAACCCCCTTCCCGGACCCCTCTAGCCCAGAGGGAAGCGCTGACATCCTCATCAAGACACTGGATTCAAAGAGAGGGCGGGGCCAGGAGAGACAAATCATCCCAGTGAGGCGGTGCGCGGCCCCCACGAGTGGTGGAAGCCGTTGGGATTGGGGGGTGTCTCTGTGCTCCCTCCCAGGCCGGGAAGGTGCTCAGGGCTGGGGCAGACTGCAGGGGTCTCTCGAATCAGAGGTCCCTAGCTGATGAGTGGCTCTGGCCTGCTGGCTGAGAGACAGTGCTGGGAGTTGCCGGCCTTCGTCCATAAACCCATTCAGCCAACGCTTCTCGGCCCGTGCGCGACTCGTGATGCAGGCTCTGGGTGCTGGAGACACAACCGTGGACAGCACCGGTGGCCCTGGGGCCTTACATTCCAGTGACAAGGGTGACATTTGCAGAAGGACTGTGTGCGGGAGCTGAGGGGCTGCGAGTGGCAGCAGGTGGGGCACCCCCAAGATGACAAGGGAGTGACACTGAGCCGGTCACTACACCGACATCTCTGGCCAGGGACTCTGAGGATGTCGGCACTGAAACCCCATTGCACAGAGCAAGTTCCCGGGGGGCTGGGTGTGGGGGCCTCTGTCCCCTACTCCGATGAGTTTCACTTGGGTTCCCAGCGTGGAGAAGGCAGGAACAGAGTCGCTTTGGCGCTGACTGGGGTCTGGAAGCAGCTTAATCAGTGGCACGCCCACTTCCGTCTGGAGCCCCACCAGGTGATGGTGGGGTCCCTTACTGGGCATGTGTCATTCAGGCCAGGGCCTCTTACCCAGCCCAGGTGGAGAGCATGGGTTCTAGAAGGAGCCCTGGGACTGCCTGGGGTCCAGGGTGCGGCCCATGGACACAACAGTGACGAACGGGGGAAGCTGTGTGGCTGCCCTGGGCAGCCCGGGCCGCCATGATGAGACCCCATCCCCAGGCTTGGGGGCTTGTGAACAGCAGGAAGTGTTCCCACAGTTCTGCAGACTGGAGTCCAAGGCCACGGGGCCAGCATGCTGGGTGCCTGGTGGGTGCAGACGGCTCCTCCCTGGGCCCTCATGCGTGGGAGAAATGAGGAAGTTCTCTGGATGCCAATCACATCATGACCAGTCACCTCTCCCAGGCCCCGCCCCCCACGCCCATCATGGCAGGCGTCAGTGTGCAGAGGGCGAGTTCTGGGGGACCCGAACTTCCAGTGTAGCACAACCGCGGGCCACCATCTCCACCGCCGACTGCGCCGCTCCCCAGCAGCCAGCACCTACAACCCGAGAAGCCTCATTTCTTGTTCTACTTCTGGAAGGGCCGGCATGGAAGTTTCCCCGGCCAAGGCCAGCCTTGTCCACACCAGGAGTCACACAGGTCACCGAAGGGGACAGCAGGAAGTGACCTCTGGCGGCTGCAGGTCTGACCAGAACACGGGGGCGTGAGAGCAAAAGCTGAATTAACACAGGGTTTCGTTCAGCTGGCCGTTATATTATTATTATTTATAAAATCTGAGTGTTAAGTCATAGTATTCCTCAGACTTAATTCTACAGGGTCTGAGATGTCGGTAGTCAGCCAGCACGCATGCATCGGGCACCTGCTATGTGCCAGACACTGTTCTAGGTGCTGGGAGAGTACAAGGCTGTGAGTCGTTGTCTCTGGGGTCCCCATCCCACTGTGGGTGGGGCAGCTGGCAGGTGCAGAGCAAACACACGTGCTAATCTTAGGCACACACACGTGTGGGAGGTGATAAAGTGAGGCCACGTGGCAGGGGGTGACCAGGAGGGCACGCCCCTGAGCAACAGGAGGGGAGAGAGGCACTGAGAGGCCAGCACCAGTGGCAGTCCCTCAGCGCCATCTACTGACAAAACCTAATATTGCACCCCTGGGAAAGGGGACCATTTACGGGGTCCACTCCAGGATCCCCAGCAGGGAAAAGAACGGTAAATCTGGCAGCTGGCACAGGTGGTGGCAGGAAGGAGGGGGGGCTGGCGGGGGGTGCAGGAGCTTGGTGCTCCTGGCGGCTGTGTGACATTGCCACACTGCATGCAAACTTGCAATAGTGATGAAACCCTACCTAGCCAGGTCTGAGACTGCCTGTTGCCGTCTGTCTTTTAAATCCACAAGGCTGGGGCCGGTGCCGCGGCTCACTAGGCTAATCCTCCGCCTTGCGGTGCTGGCACACAGGGTTCTAGTCCTGGTTGGGGCGCCGGATTCTGTCCCGGTTGCCCCTCTTCCAGTCCAGCTCTCTGCTGTGGCCTGGGAGTGCAGTGGAGGATGGCCCAAGTGCTTGGGCCCTGCACCCCATGGGAGACCAGGAGAAGCACCTGGCTTCTGGCTTCAGATCAGCACGGTGCACTGGTCACAGTGGCCATTGGAGGGTGAACCAACGGCAAAAGGAAGACCTTTCTCTCTGTCTCTCTCTCTCACTGTCCTCTCTGCCTGTCAAAAAAAAAAATTAAAAAAAAAATCCACAAGGCTGGTATCATCCCCCTGCTGTTGAATGCCAGGTTCAAAGTCACGGCCGGAGACATCGTGTCTGTCTGCGTTCTTGCTACCACGTCACGCTGTGTGTCTCGTGGAAAGACGGGGGATTCTGCAGCTGAGAGCTTAGAGGGTCCTCACGGGGTTCTTCGTGGATGACTTGACCCCTGTGCTGACCGTGGATCCTGACTCCAGGGGGCAATAACTTCCCCCAGGCCCACCCCTCCCAGCTACTGCACAGCCACGGTGCCCATCTCAGCCTCGTGAGAGCTGCCCAGGCCCTGGGCTTACAGAGCACACGGGGCTCGTGAGCAGATCGTCTCCAGGAGGGTACAGTGTGGCTTCGGTGGATTCCATTACCACTCACGTGGGTTTCTGCTTGTTGGAAAGGGCCTCTCCTGCCTGCACAGCCCTCCGCCCCGGGCTCCCTGCTAGCAGGCTTGGGAGGGCCCGGCAGGTGTGCAGATGAGCTTGTCCCACACAGACAGGACCTGGCCACCTGCCCGCGGGGGTCAGCTGTCCCAGCTCCCTGGAGGGGATGAGAAGTCGGTGTAGGAAGCCCACGAGCGTGGAAGGCCAGTCCCTGCTCCCTCTGGGGAGACTGCGTCTGCTGTCGGACCCTAAGGCTGCGGGAGGGTTGCATGTCTCCAGGGACCCTGCATGCACAGTTCACACAGCACCAGGATGTGTGGCACCTGCTGTGTGTCGGGCGTCTTGGAGATGAGGACGCGGAGGCTCGTGGAGGTGAAGTAACCACGGCGCGGTCTCCTGGGGAGGTGTTTGGTTCTGGCGGTCTCTGGCCCTCTGCCTTTGATGTCAGCTCTTGACGGGGCCCTTGCCAGAGGCCTGGCCTGGTGACTGTTGGTGGGCGCTTGCTGGCTTTCCTGTTCTTCCCTTGTCCCCAGAGGACGGGAGATCGTGCAGAGAGAGAGAGAGAGAGAGAGAGAGAGAACCTGCTGCATCACTGAGGCGCGCTCACTCAGGCAAAGGCAGAGAGAGAGAGAGAGAGAGAGAGAGAGAGAGAGAGAGAGAGAGAACCTGCTGCATCACTGAGGCGCGCTCACTCAGGCAAAGGCAGAGAGAGAGAGAGAGAGAGAGAGAGAGAACCTGCTGCATCACTGAGGCGCGCTCACTCAGGCAAAGGCAGAGAGAGAGAGAGAGAGAGAGAGAACCTGCCGCATCACTGAGGCACGCTCACTCAGGCAAAGGCAGAGACCCCCAAGAGGAAAACCGGAAACCTGTCGAGCTAATGTGTTCGCTGCCACACAGCAGGTAAAGCAAACCCACTGGCCCTAGATACACCTGGACCTACAGACCAGAAAAAAAAAATGGAGGCTGGCGTGGGAAGGCAGATGAGACAGAACGGCTCAGAGAGGTTAAGGAGCTGGCCTGAGGCTGCAGCGCCCGGAGCGGGCTGGAATTCGGTGCCTGCTTTTCTTCCATTTCAGACAGGACAGGAGAGGAAACAGATGGGTCACGCTCCCTGGGGAAGCACAGCCGTGACCCTGGCAGGCTGCGGGCGGCGTCTCCGGGCTGCGCAGGCATGGGGGGCGGTGGTCGTGATGGGCTGTGCCCCTGAGCCCACGCCGGGTGGGTTCCCTGGGCATTGCCAGCCCGGGGAGTTCCAAGAGCTGTGGGCGGGGCCCTGGGGGAATGGGGCCCTGGGGGAATGAGGCCGGCGAGGATGAGGAGGGGGAACTGCCTCTTTAGGGTCACCCCGAGAGCAAAGATAGAGATGATCGTCCACACTGGGCGACCTTGAGAGCGAAAGCTGCAGGAAACAATGCACAGGAGTTCACTGCCGCGTAGCAGGCGCCGGCTGTGGCTGTCCCGGGACAGGGGAGACCCCGGGTGTCGGGAGGGGACTGACACGGCCGGCCCGGCGCTATAGAAGAGAGGCTGCCGTCCAGGCAGGCCAGGCCCAACACGTCTTCACCGGAAAGGTAGGACGTGCCCTTATAAAGAACTGGGCCGCAAGAGCGAGTGGACAGAGACTCGGTGGACAGAGACTTGGAAGTCCCTGTCGCCCCATCCCGAGTTCCCCCGTCCCAGCAGCAGCCATGTTGCCTGGTCCACTCCGGGGATGGTCTGAATGTGAGCGCAGATCCGCGCTATATAGAATTTCTAATTACGTATATAGATTTTCTACATACATATTCCTAATTACGTATATGCGCTATATAGAATTTCTAATTACGCCCCCATCTTCATGGGAGCGGTGGCGTGTTGCACGCCCTGTTCTATACCTGGCTTGCTATGTATAAGCCTTGCAAACCATTCTATATTCGTGGAGAGAGAGCTGCCTCGGGCTTTCTGTGGCCCATACAACGTTCTGCGGATCCAGCACGTGGGATGCGGAGGGGCATGGAGGCAGAGTCTCATTTTCTGTCTGCTGCACTTATCACATGTAGGGACTGTGCCTGGCACACCTTCAATGAGTCAAAGGCCACATTTATAATCTTGGTAACTTTACCAGACCGCCTTCCATCAGAGGGAGACCACACCATGCCCCCACGCCCCCCTGTGCACCGGGTACTGAATTGCCACACTACGCCCTGAGCCCCGGGTGACAGGGTGAGGCGCGTTAGGGGCAGGGGTGCACACAGTGGCTGCTGCGGGAGTCCAGGGAGGGTGAGGCAGCTGGGGTGGGAGCAGTGAGGAGGTGACAGTCACACTAAGCACACTGGGAAGAAGGCTTGCTTTGCAGGACCGGGTAGGGAGCAGGGGGGAGGTGGCGTGCAGGTTAGGAGGGATCTAGGGACAGCCGTAAGTTGGATGCATGGGCCTGAGGGTCCCGGGCAGCGCTGGACTGAGGCACAGGTTTGTGAAGCCCTGTGGGTGGTGGCAAGCGTGTCCTGGCTGGCACGGGCAGTGGGCCGAGCTGGGACAGGGAGTGGCAGGAGCCAGGGGCATCGGGTGCAAAATTGTTGGGTGCAAGGCCGGCTCCTGCGCCCCTCGAGTGAGGCCTCCTTCCAGCCTGCTGTCCGCACCTCTCTGGCTGGAGCCACGGGGGTCACTGGATGCCAGCAGACGTCAGGTGGAGCCCCAGGGGTCACTGGATGCCAGCAGACGTCAGGTGGAGCCCCAGGGGTCACTGGATGCCAGCAGACGTCAGGTGACAGGTGGGAGGGCACTGGCCCCTCCCGGGAGTGGTTTTACCGATGCAGCCGGGCTGGGAGGGTCCACAACCTGTGAGATAATAATAGAAGGCTGGGGTGTTTCCTCATTGGCCGTCTCCTAGCGACAGCGTGTTCTCTACGGGTAAGCGTTCTAGATGTGAGAGCACATTCCAGACGCACGCCGGGTTCTAGCATGTCTGTGCGAGTTCGCGGCCGACCGGTCCGAGCTGAACAGGAAGGGTCAAGGGGGAGGACGGGGTCCCAGCGGGAGCCGCAGGGCGGACGTCACTGACCGGTGCTCAGAGCGCAGCGCGGGGACCACCTGTGCGCCCAGGCGCGGCTGCAGCGCGATCCTCGCCCTCCCTCAGGGCGTCTCCCCCATGTGCGCGGGCGGCTTCAAGCCAGGTTCACGGAGGATGCAGACACGGGGGCGGGGCCCGATGCTGCTCACCTGGGGGGCGGGCCCCTCGCCGAGGACCGCGGGCACCGCCTGGGTGTGGTCCTCCTCCATGGTCTCCCCACCGCCTCCCTGGGGCGGGGGCCGCGGCGGGACCCGGCCTCGAGGCAGCCCCTCGGGGGGCAGGAATCCTGCTGCCGGGTCGGCCGCAGCCCCGGCACCTGTCCTGTCTCAGTCCTTTACCCCTCTGTTCAGCTCAGCCGGTGGGGCACACCGGAAGCAGCCCAGGTCACCCCGAGGTCCCCTCCTCTTCCAGCTTCCTCGCAGAACACCTTGTTCTTTCTCTAGTCCCATGTCCGCCCAGCCCCTGACACCCCAAGGACTGCCTAGAACCCTGAGCGCGTCCGGACCCCGGGCTGCTCACCGCGGGTTCGGATCCACTCTGCTCCCTGCTGTCATGTTCACCACTTGCCCACCAGAGGGCGCTCTCACCAACAGGCCGACTGCTCCACACCCATCCCCAGGGCAGGTGCACGGACCCAGCGCAGAACCTGCGTACAGTAGGCGCTCAAAAAAGTTGATGAATTTCTTTGATGTGCTAGACAGATGGCATGTAGGCCTTGGAGGGACAAGGAACTGGTATTTCAGCTGCTCTGGGCTTAATGGGCACTTGGATCCACTTACTGTGAAAGCAGGAGGGCCTAGACTGGTGAGGAGAGACAGGCCTGGTGGTTGGAGGAGGCAGAGAGAAGGCTTTGGGGGGGACTCAGAAGGGCTGGGGCAGGCCCCAGGGAGTCACCCAAGGATGCAGAGGCAGTGCTGGACCCAGGGAAACCCCCCTGGGGGTGTGTCGTGTTGCAGGTGCATGGGAGAGCCTGTGGGCACCTTAGCTCTGAGACCCTTCAGCGGCTGGCTCCTGGCCCACCCGGCAGGTCATCTGGTCGGCAGCCCTTGGTGGGGCCTCCCCAGGAGCTGCCATCTGGCCATGAAATCAGGCTGGCTCCATCCGATCGCCTCCTCAGCACTGCCCAGCTGCCTCGAGGTGGTGTCTCATTGATGAGCTTCTAAGTGCACAGGCACACGGCCTCTGTGCTAAACTGAGCCAGCTCCAATCCCCTGGCCTAGGGCCACAACAGGCCCGTGAAGACCTCAGCGCTCGGGCCTGGGCTGCGGCTCAGCCTCTCACGCAGGCGCGCTGAGGTGCAGGGGCTCACACAGCCAGCGGGGCAGACCTGGGACGTGAACTTGGGAGCAGACGCAAGTTCAAGGGCTTCCGGGGATGCCCCGGGGCTCTTCGCTCAGGTTTGTTTTCTTCTGTGTTCTGCATAAATCAGATTCTGGGCGAGTGAGATTCTGGAGGGTTGTACAAGAACAGCCACAGCTCAACTCCACTTGGAGCGAGAAATCCCAGGGCGGGTGTCGCGCTACCGTGGGTGAAACCGTCGCTTGGGGCGCTTGCCTGGGGTGGAGTCCCGGCTGCTCTGCCAGCAATCCAGCTCCCTGTGAATGCATTCTGGGAAGCAGCAGATGATGGCTTAAGTGCTTGGGCCCCTGCCATCCACAGGCGAGAACTGGGTGGAGTTCTGAGCTCCTGGCTTTGGCTTGGATGTTATGGACATTTGGGTCAATAGAAGTCGATAGAAGATAGCTCTCTCTCTCTCTCTCTCTCTCTCTCTCTCTCTCTCTCTCATCTTCTCTTCCCCTCTGCCTTTCAAGTAAATAAAGAATAAAGAAATTAACACACTTTAAAATAAGTTCTCTAAGAAGATAAAGGATAAGTATCTGCAGAATCCGGAGAAAGGGGAGCCCTTACACACTGTCAGCGGGAATGTAAATCAGCCCAGTCGCTATAAAAACAGTGTGGCGGTTCCTCAAAAACTAAGCAGACAAATGCCATGCGATTCAGCTTCTCGCTCCTGGGTCTCTATCCCCAGGAATGGAAATCAGTTTGTCGAGGCAATGCCTGCACGCTATGTTTTCTGCAGCATTTATCTCACAGCCAAGCTGTGGGAACAACCCAGGTGTCCATCCACTGAGGGATGGATAAAGCCAATGTGGTCAGAGACTCGGTGGCATACTATTTAGCCGTGAAAAGGGTGAAATCCCGCCGTCCGCAGCAGTGGATGGCAGTGGAGGACATTGCGCCTAGTGCCGTAAGGAAGGCAAACAAAACAAAACAAAACAAAAACCCAAAACCTGCAGGGTCTCATCAACAGGAGCAAAAAGCTTGATCTCCTTGCAGTCAGAGCCGAGTGGTGACCACCAGAGCCTGGGAAGAGCAGAGGGGAGGGGAAGGGGGCGAAGTTAGCGCTGCGTAGAAGCAATGCTGGTGCCCGCGGCTCAGGAGGGCAACTGCGCAGCGATACCCACTGCACACTCTGAAACGCTACAACAGAGGACCCGGGAGGTTCTCGCCGCGGAGGTGATGAGCACTGGAGGAGACAGGTTTGCTGTTGGGGGCGTGGCTCTGTTCTCTTCCCCAGAGACCACAGCTCCACGCGCAGGCGCCGGCACAGGTGTGCAGACTGGAAGGGGATCTATGCCACAGTGCCCGCGAGAGCCGACGTCGCTGTGTGAGCGTGGGCTGCCCCACGCAGAGGCCCCCCCCGACATGAGGGGGCCAGAGGATGACCCCAAGCAGGAGTGGGGGAGAAAACACCTGCACGCAACCTGCCGCCGTGGTTCGTGGCCGAGACTTGAGCGCTTCCTGGTTGTTGGCCTCTTTTGGAGCAGGGGGTGGTGACTTTATGTGCATGAAGCCACGGGGGAATTTTGCGATACCTCCATAAATTCCATGTGGAGCTCTGTGTTCAAGTTCCCCCTCCCTTCCAGGTCCTGGAGAAAACAGGTGCATCTTGGGCCGGTGCCGGGGCTCACTTGGCTAATCCTCTGCCTGCGGCGCCGGCATCCCATGTGGGGGCCGGGTTCTAGTCCCAGTTGCTCCTCTTCCAGCCCAGCTCTCTGCTGTGGCCCGGGAGGGCAGTGGATGATGGCCCAAGTGCTTGGGCCCTGCACCTGCATGGGAGACCAGGAGGAAGCACCTGGCTCCTGGCTTCGGATCGGCACAGTTCCGACCATAGCAGCCATTTTGAGGGTGAACCAGTGGAAGGAAGACCTTTCTCTCTGTCTCTCTCTCTCACTGTCCACTCTGCCTGTCAAATAAAAAAAAAGAAAGAAAGAAAAAGAAAGAAAACAGGTGCATCTCAGGAAGCAGGACGAGTTGATTGACAGGTAGAGGGATGGCAGGACACTGGGGGCCTGCAGGGCCGTGCAGCCCTGAACTAGCCACCTGTTACAGCACAGCGGTGCCTGGCTGTGAGCATCACACGATGTATACACGCGTCGCAGCATCACGGCGCCTCAAAAACGTGTGATTCTTGTGTGTCCATCAGAAATCACTGAGTAGGCTCAGAGAGATTTGCTGTAATGGCGGGCACCGACGGGGAGCCTGCTGCTGTGTGCAGCCCGTGGGGGAGCCCCTCCCATCCCCGTAGCTGGGGAGGGAGCCATGGCTGCTGGCCTGAGCCCGAAGAGCAGCCCCCCACGCTCGTGGCTGTGGCTCCGAGGCCAGCACGCGTGCTCCTCTGCACAGTGGTGACTATTTGCTTTAAAACCCCTCGGAACGGGAGGTGATGGACGCGTTCTGCCCGCTGAGCCCAGGAGTGTTTCCAACCTGCCTGCGCTGTTTTCCGCCCCCGGAATCAGCACTCTGACAGCCGAGCGCTGCTGGTTCCTGGGCGGGGCCCAAGGGGAACTAAACCAGACGTAGACACCGCGACAGACAGGCGGTTACCCCCGGTCTCGGCTGCTCATCACCGGTTACGTGCTCCCTGCTAGAAGCTGTTTCTGAACCTCCCAGGCGTGCCGTCTCCTGGGGAGCCTGTTCCCACAGCTCTGGGACCGCGGGGGTGCGGCAGGTGCTGTGGGAGACACCTGTGGTCCCAGGGAGGAGCTCTGGGCTCAGGTTCCAGCCTGTGTGATGGTGGGCACGTCACTGTCCTCCACGTTCCCTGTGATAGACGCCAGGGTTCATGGCTGCCACAGGCTCTCCCGGGCAGCACAGGGGGTGAGCCGCGCGCAGGTGCCGGGGCGGGGCTTGTCGCCCTGCATCTCAGTCCCCGGAGGGTGGTGGAGGGAGAGCAGTTGGACGATGGATCTTTCGATGTTTTCAGCTTTCTAGGAGGATGTTTTTCAAGTCATAGAAGATGGAGCAGAATCAATGATTTCCATGGACTCACGGCCACCATCAACAATTAACCGCCTGTGGCTGAGGTTCCTTCAAGCAGTTTTCTAAAAAGTCAACTCTGTCCTGCACTGGAGCCCCTGCCACTGTGCCTCCCATGCGGCTCCCTGCTGATGCGCCCGGAAAGCAGTGTGCAATGGCTCAGTCACGGGGGTCCTGCCACCCAGGCAAGAGACCCGTTCCTGGCCCCTGGCTTCGGCTTAGCCCAGACCTGGCGCGGCAGCCATGTGTGGAATGAACCAGCAGATGGAAGATCTCTGTGTCTGTCCCTCTGCCTTTTAAATAAGAAAGAATATTTTTTTAAAAAATTATTTATTTGAAGGTCAGAATTATACAGAGAGAGGAGAGGCAGAGAGGGGTGGGAGAGAGAGAGGTCTTCTTCCATCCACTGGTTCACTCCCCAATTGGCTGCAACAGACAGAGCTACACCAATCTGAAGCCAGGAGCTTCCTCCAGGTCTCCCATGTGGGTGTAGAGGCCCAAGCATGTGGGCCATCTTCTACTGCTTTCCCAGGCCACAGCAGAGAGCTGGAATGGAAGTGGAGCAGCTGGGACTCGAACTGGCGCCCATATGGGATACTAGCACTGCAGGTGGTGGCTTTACCTGCTACGTCACAGAGCCGGCCCCAGAAAGAATATTTTTTTAAAAATGCACCTAGGTTTAACTTCTGCTGAATTTAGATAGATTTAAAGAAAAAAATGAAGAGTGACCTGACCCTTGGTATGACAGTGAGGCAGACTTCATTTGTGACACAGGACGGGGTCAACTCTGCTGAGACAGAGAGAAAAGCTCAGCTTTGAGTACAACAAGGACATGGGCGGGGCTTAGCCAAGGAGCAGAGAGGGGTCCCCCCGATGGGAAACGACCAAGGGCAGACGTTGAGGGCAGGGAGCCCTCACTAAGCTGCCGTAGCAGGATTCTGGCTGAGAGTGGGTTGGGAGGGGTGAGGGTTTGGCAGCAGGTAGGACTCCACTGGGGATGCCTGCAGAGAGCTGGGCTGGAGGAGGAGCATCCGGGACCAGGACCCGGCACTCCAACCGGGACTAGAACCCCGGGGTGCCAGCACGCAGGCAGAGGATTAGCCAAGCGAGCCGAGGTGCCAGCCCCGTTCAACCATTTTAAAGAAGACAGTTAAGAGGCACTGAAAGGGACAGAAGATGCCACCCCAACACGTGCCATTTTGGCAAAAGGCTGATTTTGAGCTGAGGTTGTTGAGAAAGGACAGTTCCAGAAAAGGCTCTCTATCGCCCCCTATCGCCTAAAAGAAGGCATAACTTTCCCTTCCGGGAGAGTGAATCTCCTGGGTGCAGCTTGGAGGCCAGGTGACTGCACCGGCAGAGCCTTAGCAGCAGTGTTGATCCACCAGGAGATGCACCCCCCTCCCCCGAGAGTTTACCTCTCCAGTGTCCACCATTAGAAGCCTAAAAGTCTTCCTCTTTAAAAATTCATGTGTTTATTTTATCTATGAGAGGGAGAGAGAGAGCGCGCGCGCAAGTGCGAGAGAGTGTGCCCTTTGCTGGTGTACTCTCCAAATGCCTGCTACAGCCAGGGCTGGAGCAGGTCAAAGCTAGGACTCTCCCATGTGGGTGACAGGGGCTCAAGTACCCACACGATCGCTTGCTACCCCTCCCAGGGTGCATATGAGCACGCATCTGCCTAGGAGAGCAGAGTCGGACTTGAACCCAGGCCCTCCAGCGTGAGATGTGGGCATCCTAGGTGGCGGCATAACCAAATGCCCGTCCCCAAATCCCTTCTCTTTGCTTTGTCATTCTCCAGGACTTGATCGCCCATTGTTAAAGCGGTACATGAGCCCCTGCTTCTAACCACCTCTGAATTTTCATTCTTTTCTGAAAATGCCACTGTGTGCGTGCAGTAGTTAAGATAGCGGAACATAGGCTGGCGCTGTGGCTCACTAGGCTAATCCTCCACCTGCGGCACTGGCACACAGGGTTCTAGTCCCAGTTGGGGCGCCGGATTCTGTCCCGGTTGCCCCTCTTCCAGGCCAGCCCTCTGCTGTGGCCCGGGAGTGCAGTGGAGGATGGCCCAAGTGCTTGGGCCCTGCACCCCATGGGAGACCAGGAGAAGCACCTGGCTCCTGCCATCGGATCAGCGCTGTGCGCCGGCCGCGGCGGCCATTGGAGGGTGAACCAACGGCGAAGGAAGACCTTTCTCTCTGTCTCTCTCTCACTGTCCTCTCTGCCTGTCCAAAAAAAAAAAAAAAGATAACGGAACATAAAACTGATATTCCCCCTGCTAATCTGCCTTCGTCAGTTTAACTCACAGGCCCTGCTCGGAGATGCCAAGGGGGTGGAAGACGGATTCTTCTCTCCGTACAGCACCAAGTACTCTCTCTGCTGTGCGACTGTCAGCACCATCCGGACTACAATTTTTCCTCATCCCAAATTGAAACTCCACACTTTTCCTTTACAGATGTATTTGTTTGAAAAGTGGCATGACAGAGACAGAGGGAGAGACCCAGAGAGAAGCATTTTACATCTGCTGATTCAGTTCCCAAATGGCCACACGACAGCCAGGGCTGGACCAGGCCCAAACCAGGAGCCAGGAGCTCCCTCTGGATCTCTCACGTGGGGGCAGGGGGCAGGTACTTGGGTCCCTGTGTGCTGCCTCCCCAGGGGCGTTGTTAGCAGGGAGCTGGATCAGAGACAGAGCAGCTGGGACTTGAACCGGCGCCGAGCTGTGCGTCGATGCCGGCCCATGGCACACTCGTTAAGGGACAGCGCCCCCTCTCCCTTCACTCCGCAGTGACCGCTCTCTTTTCTGTTTGCCTGGAGCCGCCTTCTCTCAGCACCTCACACAAGTGCAGTCACCCCACGTTTGTCCTCCTGCGACTGTAGGCTCGCTTAGCTTACTGTGTCCACGCAGTGGACATTCACACAGTATAGCTTGTGTCAGAATTTCCCTCCTTTTCGGGGCTGACATTGTGATGTCATAACAAACATATGGTTGCTCCTTGTCCCCGGAGCCTGGCACCAGCTCCTAAAATGCGCATAACTTCCAGAGGCTTAGGGGCGGCCGGAGCTTCTTTTAGCACAGCATTTGGTCTTGGTTTCTCGTTCCTGATACAGCAGCATCTAAGACCCTTGCAGGATTCGGCGTGATGAGTGTCTTGTATGCATGGAGATGCCGGGTGGCTGGGGCGGGGGATACCCCAAGACAGCTTCAGGATGGGGATTTGTCACAGGAAAGACCAAGGCATGGCTGACGGGTCCCACCCCTTGACCTCGGGGGAGGGGAGGAGGATGGTGATTGACACGACCCCCAGTGGCCAGTGATGTAACCATCACTCCTGTGTGAGAGCGGGCGAGGTGCTGGGAGGGCCGTGTGTCCACAGGGGGCAAGGTCGCTCTGTGTCCCCTGGGCATGTCCCCTGGGCTGTACCCGAGTTGTGTCTTTCACCGTGAACCAGCAGCAGTAAACCACGTGGCTTTCTCAGTTTCCTGATGATTCTCAAACCTGCTGCGGCGCTTCCCAGCCCATGGCTGGCAGGTCGGACGCACAGGTCGTGGGCAGGTTAGGACGCCAGCTAAGAGGCCCACGCTCCATACCTGGGTTCACACCCACCTCTGGCTGCTAATTACCTCCCTGCTAATGCAGATGGTGGCTCAAGTAACAGGGTTCCACCCACCCGTGAGGGAGACCTGGATTGGGTTCTGTGTTCTTGGTGTGGACCCAGCCCGGTCCTGGAGTTTGCGACATTTCCAGGAGTGCCCCAGCGGCTGGGAGCATGTCTCTGTCTCTCTGCCCCCCTGATCAATAAATAAAGTACAGGTCGCAATGGGGGCTCAGGTAGGCATTCGGGACTCGGTCCTTGCCCTGCGCAGGGTCTGTGTCAGAACTGAGTTATCTTCGCTGGTTCCTGATTGTGGCGATGGAAGAAACCACACATTGTAGCGAGTGGAGACAGCTGAAGGCTGAGCGCTGCTCCCCGGCGAGGAGGAACCACGGTTTGCTTAGCGTTCGTCCACGGATGGACATTCGGGTGCTTCTGTGACTGGTGCTGCTAAGCTCATGGCTGTGCAAAGATCTGTTGGCGCCCGGCTTTCAGTCCTCTTGGGTACACACCTAGTGGAGCACCTGCTAGATCAAGCGGCCATTTTATCTTGTGTTTTGGGAGGAACATACTTTTTCCACAACGGGTGCCCATTTTTATCTCCAACAGCAATGCACAAAGTGTTCTAAGTTCCCACATTCTCACTAACACTTGTTATTTCATTTAAAAAAAGATTTATTTATTTATTTGAAAGGCAGTTACAGAGAGGCAGAGGCAGAGAGATTGGGGGGAGGTGGAGAGAGAGAGAGAGAGAGAGAGAGAGAGAGAGAGGTCTTCCATTCCACTGGTTCGCTCTCCAGATGACCAGAATGGTCAGATCTGAGCTGATCTGAAGCCAGGAGCCAGGAGCTTCTCCTGGGTCTCCCACGTGGGTGCAGGGGCCCAAGGACTTGGGCCATCCTCCACTGCTTTCCCAGGCCATAGCAGAGAGCTGGATCAGAAGTGGAGCAGCCGGGACTTGAACCAGCGCCCCTGTGGGATGCCGACGCTGCAGGCTGGGGCTCTAACCACTGCCCCACAGCGCTGGCCCTGCCAATTCTTCCTTTACGGTCTTACATGCATTTATCGTTACACACGTGTAATTCTCTTGTTCTCCTCGTTCTATAACTCTGCTCCCACAGAACCAGATGTGTATTTGGTCGTCTTGACTTCCTGGCGGCTGTCCTCCCTGGGGGCGTGGTCACTGTGGCCTGGGAACTCAGAATCCGCCGAGACGTAGGTTACTGCTCACGGAGGTGGGACTTGGACAGATTCAAAGCCTGGCCCAGGGCTTCAGGGAAGAGGAGGCCTGGGGCCCAGGGTGGGGAGCCAGGCTCTCAGAATCCCTCCTGGGTGTCGGCTTCCTGCCTGGCACCTGCTCGGCACCTGCTCTGATTGGGCTGGACCTCTAACCCCCAGGGAAGAACCGTCTAGGGAGGGGCCCGTCCCTCTGGCGAGGGGGGGCTGAAGTTGGCGGATCTGTCCTCACCCAGCCCCCACCCCAGCAGGGCTCACGCTTTGCTCTGATGTTGTGTTGGACCCTGGAGCAGTGGCTTCCCAAAGGGCCGGGCAATGACCACCCAGGCTTGTAGAATGGCACGCGGAGCAGAACTTAAAAAAACGCCTTCTCACGCACCCTCCGACGCCACCTCCGGCAGTCTCCCGGGCTGCTCCCTCACCCTGACATCAGCCCCACTGCAACTGGGAAAACTGGACAGGCTGTCCCCACGTGGACTTGGGCACTGAGAGCTGAGACCACGAGGCCTGGTGCTACTCCCTGTCTCCATTCGTTAAGCACGAATGCACTTAACACGATTGAACCGTCCACTAAATAATTAAGATGGTACCTTTTTAATGTTTTTTTTTTAAACCTCAGTAAAAGACAAAAACCCACCACTTTTCACATTCACCAGAATGGCAAAATGAAAAAGAGTGGGAATAGCAAGTGTTAAGGCTGTGGGTTAATTGCTGGTGGGGATGTAAATTGGCACAGCCGTTTTAAAACAAAGTCTGACATTATGAAATTTGAGCACACATGCGTTCTGTGACCCAGCAGTGCCTACAAACTCACCAGAAATGTGTGTGTACGTGTGTGTGACAAGGCACCCATCCGAATGTTCGCAGCAGCGTGTTTCATTACAGCCCCAAACTGGAAACCGCCCATATGCCCGTTGGATACATCTGCGCTATGTGTGCACGCCCCGAAAATGAACGAACGCCACCGGCAACCCGGATGCAGCTCACAAATCCGATGTCGGCGAGGGAAGCCAGATACAAAGAATGCAGGGTGCACGATTCTATTTGTGCCAAGTTCACGAACGGCAACAACGAACCTGTGCTGTTCGAAGTGAGGACAGCGGTCACTGGCGGGGAGGAGCAGGGCCCTTGTGAGGGGCTGCGAAGGCTCTGTCTCTTCTCCAGGTCACCGAAACACAGCCTCGCTTACTTTGTGGCGACTGAGTTTCTCTTAAAAGTCTGTGCATCTTTCTGTCTGTGTGCTGTACTTCCACAAAAGGGGGAAAAACAGGCAAAGACATTTATGTATTTGAAAGGCAGAGTTACAGTGACAGAAGGAGAGGCAGAGAGAGATCTTCCATTCTCTGGTTCACTCCCAGCCAGGACTGGGCCACGATGAAGCCAGGAGCCAGGAGCTTAATCCAGGTCTCCCACATTGGTGCAGGGATCCAAGCACTTGGGCCATCTGCTGCTGCTTTCCCAGGCTCATTAGCAGGGAGCTGGATCAGAAGTGGAGCAGCCGGGACTTGAACTGGAGCCCAAATGGGATGCCAGTGCAGCAGGTGGCGGCTTCACCCACTTCGCCACAGTGCTGGCCCAGGGGGCATGGGCGCTTTGACCACTAAGCTACGTGCCCGGCCCGAGCCAGCCTTTGACCCCGTGTGCGACACCCTTGGACTTCCCAGAGCCTCTGCTCCTGTCACGCCTCCGACGTGCGCGCCAGGCAATGGCGGTTTCCGGGTCGGCTCGGCTTGGCTCGCCGAGGACCTCCCGAGTCACCTTGTAGATGCCCCAGGACAGACGCTGACTCCGACTTCGCATGCTACCAATTCCCGTGTTTGTTTACCCAGAGCCCCACTTAGATTTCATATTTTCCTCTGACCCCGAGCTGCAAGTAATCTTGATTGGCATTTCAGTTTCAATCAGGAAGGGAGTTTGTTAATTGTGGGACTGGAACACAATGATGATCTAATAACCCAGTAATCAGGCCAGTGTAATTATTCCTACTCCTTGTGACTATTTTTTTAAAAATAAACTCTGTAGGCAGTGAGTAATTATATACCGGTAGATGTTTTAGTGGCTTAAAAATTTCCCATTTTCTAATTCTAGGTATCTGGTTAGTGTAATGGGCATTTTTATTCATATGCAATAAAAAAGCCAAGTATTTATGAAAATTAAATATGGCATTGAAGCCACGGCTGTTTCAGCTTGTAATTACCGACTATGATAGCCCTGGCAATATCCTTCCTGCTGAACTCCCACGTGAATTCGGCTCCCCCAGACCTCAGGGAAAGGCAAGGGGTGAAGAGACGACACTTGGGATGGCTCCGAGCCCTGGCTGCGCCTCGTACCAGTTGTGCCGTGCGGGGCTTGGGATGCCTCTAACCTTGATTTTCCCGAGATATAAACCCAAACATATCTCCACTGGATTGTCAGGAGGAGGGCGGCCGTTGCTGTTTTCTTGTCTTAAGCAGATGTCATGCTAGGTTTTCAAAGTTATAGCAAGCTCTCCAGGGACTTGGCCATCTTTCATCAGCAGCGTAGCCTGTAGCCTGTCGTCTATAAAGCTTAACAGAGCCTTCCAAGGGGAGGGGGGACCGCTCTCCTAAAACATTACCGTGATGGGTAGAGATTGGTGGAACCACGCACGGGTAAGCTCAGCTTCTGCCGAAAGCCCTAACAAACAGAGACTGTGTCTCACCAGCAGGAAGGGCACAGCCCGTGACCTGAACGTTAACGCACGAGCGGTCCGTGTGTTTAGCCAAAGAGGGAGCGTGGCTGTGAGGTTCGGCACCGCGGTGGGAGGGCGGCATGGCCACAGGGCAAGAGCTCTGGTCCTGGGTTCCCCTGGTGGAGATGGGGGAGCCGGGCTCTGTTCCCCAAGACTGCGGTCTCTTGTGCCTCCACTTGGGGTCTGCGCACTCCCGCCCCCACCAGCATTCTGCCTTGGGGTGTTGCTCGCTTGTGTCCAATGCACACGGGGCCATGTGAGGGGGCGTGCCCGAGGTGAGCTGATGGCAGGGGGGAGACATGGCAGTGGTGAGAAAAGACACACAGAAGTTTCCATCTACGCTAACAGTCTCTCTGCCGCTCGTGCTCCGCTCCCCCCCCCACAGCCCCCCACATCCTCCCCCTCGTTCTCCCTTTTGGAAATGGTGGAAGAGTTTGTTATTTTCAGAACCCCCCAGCTGTGCTGTTTAGATAACTCCCGGTCGTGCTGGCCATACCCCAGGCCTCATGGTCAGAGACAGGTCAAGGGGCTCCTCTGCACCAGGCCAGTTGAGGGCGTGGCCCCGGCGGCATTGGCTCCAGAGAGCCCCAGATGGCCGAGCTGATCTGACGCATGGCGGACCCCAGTGTGCTGCCCCTTCTGCTCTCCCTCGCTGAGCCAGAAGTCGGGGTCAGCCTGGTGACTGCGCGCAGGGCAAGCTGACGGAGGGCAGCTCGGGAATTTGGGGAATGCTCCGTGTCCCTCAGAGTGCCAGCGTCCCAGCCACCGGATGTGGCTGACCAGTGGAGCAATCTCGCCCCGACCTGCCTCTCCTCCTTGTCTGCGGCCGCAGGGACTTCTGTCCCGCACTCTGGCCTTTCGAAGCCTTTGCTTTGGGCGCACTGCCGAGAGAATTCCCTTTGCTTTTGCAGCCCCGTTTGTAAAAAGGCGATAACTGACCTCTTAATAGCAACCGTGGAAGCCCCAGCTGGACAGACCCTTCCTACGTGCTGGGAGAGAGGACTGGAGGTACAGAGCTTTATACGCAGAGATTCGTTACAGGGATGGGAGCAAAATAAAGACATTTCAGGACCATTGGGGCCGGGAGGGTTTCTTATGTATTCATCCCCGTGGAGGGAAATTCTAAAGGAGAAGGATCTTTCTGGATGCTTCCATCTGACACGGAAACAGAGCCAGAGGGCAAAAAAGTTGTCAACTGTGTAACAATTGTGTGCAGGTCAAACACAGGTGTGATTGCTGGCAGAATCATAGACATCATAGCTAACATCCAAAAGTGTGAGGCTTCAACCGTCCGTAGACAATGCACATTGTCTCTGCACAGTTTTAAATCTCTCCTTTCTTTATTTGAAAGACAGACCCCGAGAGAGAGAGAGAGAGAGAGAGAGAGAGAGAGAGAGAGAGAGAGAAGCAGGGGCGGAGAGGGACACACACACAGAGACGGAGACAGAGATGTTTCCACCCCTGGTTCACTCCCCAGAAGCCTGCAACAGGCAGAGCTGGGCCAGCCAAAGCCTGGAGCGCAGAACTCGCTGGAGTCGCCCCCAGGGCGGCAGGGACTTGCGTAGCTGCGCTGTCACCGCTGCCTCCTGGGTGAGCACGAGCAGAACGCTGGAGCTGGAGTGGAGCCAGGACTCAAACCCCGGCCCTCTGACACCGCGCTTTGACCACTGCGCCGAAGCCCACCCAAGGCACCCTTTACGTCCAACTCCGCGTGGCCTTTTGGGAGCCCCCTCACATGGAGTAGCGCAGTGCAGGAAAACTGCAGCGCATTGGAGAATAGGTCAAGGGCAAGGAGATCACGTTCATTGACACAGAACGCTCGTCATGGATGTTAATTGTTGAAAACTGACCTACACTTTCAGTCTCACGCAGGGCAAAACCCCAGCACTTGTGTGTGAATGCATGTATGTGTTGTGCAGACACACATGTATGCATGTGTGTATGGATGTGTTGTGTATGCATGTGTTATGTGTGTGTTATGTATGACTGTGTGTATGTGTATGTATGAACATATAAGTATGTACTGTATTTGGTTTTTTTTTTTTTTGACAGGCAGAGTGGACAGTGAGAGAGAGACAGAGAGAAAGGTCTTCCTTTGCCGTTGGTTCACCCTCCAATGGCTGCCGCGGCTGGCGCGCTGTGGCCGGCGCACCGCGCGCTCATCTGATGGCAGGAGCCAGGTGCTAGGTGCTTTTTCCTGGTCTCCCATGGGGTGCAGAGCCCAAGCACCTGGGCCATCCTCCACTGCACTCCCGAGCCACAGCAGAGAGCTAGCCTGGAAGAGGGGCAACTGGGACAGAATCCGGCGCCCCGACCGGGACTAGAACCCGGTGTGCTGGCGCCGCAAGGCAGAGGATTAGCCTGTTGAGCCACGGCGCCGACCCAGTATGTACTGTATTTGAATGCATATGTATGTATGTGTTGTATAGCTATATATGTATGTATATGTATGTTATATATGAATGTGTATGTATGGATGTGTTGTGTATGCATGCATTGTATGTGAATGTGTGTGTATGGATGTGTTATGTATGAATGTGTGTGTATGTGCTGTATTTGAGTGCATGTGTATGTATGTGTTGTATATGCATGTGTTATGCATGTGTGTTATGTATGAATGTGATGTATTGTGTATGGATGTGTTATGTATGAATGTGCTGGATTTGAATGTGTGTATGTGTGTGTTCTATATGATTGTGTGTTGGGGGTGGAATTTGACAAGTTGACCCCAAAGTCCCTATGGACAAATATAGCTGAAATAAATTTAAGGAAAGCAATGTGGGAAAACGAACCCTGCCAGGTAACAGCATCTGGAAAAACTTCACGTAAGCAGGACAAGTGGTCTTGGGCCAGGGTGTAACAATAAGCCAAGGGAACAGAACATAGGCACGGAAGCAGAGTGGAAGGTGATTTTTGGCAAAGCCGGCAGTGGCGGCTGGTGCGGGGTGTGTGGCGGTAAGCATGGCGGCTTGACCCACTGTGCCACACGCCAGAGCCGACAGCGGGACTGGAACAGGCACTCTCAGATGGATGCGGGAGTGGCGGGCGGCGGCTCCACTGTGGCCCCCCACGCCGGCCCCATCTCTGGTCCTCCCGCTGTGGGTGTTGTGGCACAGGCAGACTTCACAAGCTACGCACTTGATGTCAGCATCCTCCTGCGTCTGCCTCTGTCTCGGATGCCTCTTCTACCTACTCGGCAGTCACACGCGGCCACCACTGCGCCTTCTGAGCGGGTCTGGCTGCGCCCCGGAACCGCTCTGTGCTGACTGCGGAGTGGGATCCGCCATGCACAACCTGGCTTTCCTTGCACAGTGTTCGCGCTCCGGACGGCTGGGCTGGGGACCTGCCAGTGCCAAGGCCAGCGCGAGACAGGGGGACAGGAAGCAGCACCTGCTGGACGTCGCGTACAGCTTCTCACAGCAACTCCGAAGCAGGAAGCTGCCCGTGCCCTTCTAGAGTCGCCGGGACCCCCTGGGTGCAGAGTGGTCTCTCCAGGGCAGCGCCTGGCCCGGCTGGGCCCTGGGAGACGCCTCGTCTGACAAATGAATCACCAGAGTCGCGAGGAGGAGACGAGAATGGAACACAGATCCCGTCTTACCTATGGTTGTCAAGGTTACGGAGCCTCGTGTTTCTTAGTAACCACTCCTCCCAAAATAGCCTCCGCTGGTGCCAGCCAGCGACTGCCTCCTGCGTCCCAGGATCCTGCTCACTGTTGAGAAGAGGCGGCCCCTTCCTATGTGCTAAGGTTACGCCAAGCACACACCGGCTTTCCCCGCGTGAGCCGCACCTCCAGTCCACAGAGGAGAAAGTGGGCCTGGGGGGTGGGAGCAGCTCGCCCACTGCTGGTCCCAAGTTCACGTTTAGCTAGTGCGGGGCAGCAGGTATCTGGGGCGTGTGAAGCATTGGGCCAGAAAGGAAAGTCAGAAGAAAATGGTTCTGCTGTGGCTCCCACATCTCACAGCCCACAGCCCAGTCGGGAAGCCACGGAGGGCGCTGCCCACGTGGCAGAGGCCACGTGCTCTGGACAAGACCACGCCCCTCTGCCCACACCGTGGGGGCAGGGTCCAGAGGGCAGGGGGGTGTGACCAGTCTCCTCAGGAGGAGGAGCCGGCCCTGAGATGCTGTGGGATGCGGGGATGGGGGTCTGGGTGTCCAGCAGGAAGCTGGGAAAGGTCAGGGCTGGAGACGGGATGTGAAAGGGGCAGGTGGATTAGGGCCGTGATGACAGAGAGGAGAGAGATCGTCTATCTGCTAGTTCATTCCCCAGATGGCCCCAACAGCCAGGGCTGGGTCAGGAGCTTCCTCTGGGTCGCCCACGTGGGTTCAGGGGCCCAAACATTTGGGTCATCTTCCACCACTTTCCCAGGCCATTAGCAGGGGGGGGTGGATGGGAAGTAGAGCAGCCAGGACTCGAACCGGTGTCGAGGGATGCCGGCATCGCGGGTGGCGACTTACCCCTCTGGACCCCAGCACAGCTCAGAAGACAGTAGTGGTCTTTGATACTGGTATCGTTACTAAATCATCCTGGGAAGAGAGGCCTGGTGATCCCAGAGCACGAGTGTCATGGGACGCCTTGTCCAAAGAAGCCTGCCCCTGTCAGTGTCCCCCCACCCAGGGACCACCACGGGGCTCACACTGGGTCCCGAGTCATTGGGAGGACAGGCAGAGTGCGCAGCAGGGGGCTGGCAGGAGACCTCAGGCCGCCCAGCTCTCCTCTGGAGGGGACACAGCACGCACCGTGTGGACTGGGATCGGGTCCAGAAGGAAGCAGGAGTGGAGCCAGAGCTGCCCACCACGAGTGACTGGCAGCCGGCAGCCGCCTCACTTGGCAGGGCTCCCCTGGGGAGAAGAAGGCCCTGAGATGGAAGGGAGGGAGTGGGGGATGGGCCCCTCACTGCAGGAAGTGGGGTGGGGTGGATGGAGAAGTTAGGGCAATCCGCTGTGGCCCACACAGCCAAATGACTCCAGTGATGGAGTTTTTAAATAAATAATTGATTTGCGAGGAGGGGAGAGAGGGAGAGAGAGTAGCCTCATCCACTGGCTCACTCCCCAGGTGCCTGCAGCAGCTGGGTTTGGGGTGGGGGCTAGAAGGGGAGGCTGGGAAGCAGTCCAGGTCCCCACCGTGGGTGCGGGGAGCCGGTGGAAGAAGCGCCATCGCTGCATCTAAGGTTTGCAGCAGCCGGAAGTCGAAGTCAGGGGCCAGAGCCGGGTACCGAATCCAGCTGCTCCGGCGGGGGTCTCGGTCTTAACCACGAGGCCAAGCACCGCCTGAGGGACATTCTCCTCGTGGTCAAGTTCATGGGTGTTTAGAAGTCAGGAAGGCATGCGTCTGCAGTGGTTCTGGGATTTCTTTGCTTGGTTCCCGAGCATCTATCAGAGTGAAGGAAGCAAATGCTATTATTAAACCACTTAGAAGACAATGTGCTTGGGCTTGAATGGTAGAATTAGATATCGGGAAAAACATTGCTAAGAGAATCCCATATAAGTCTTAATGGTTTCCTTTGGTCTCACTTGAAAAAAGAGAGAGAGAGAGAGAAAAAGAGAGAGAGAGAGAGATCGCGCCCTGAGCTCAGAAACGAGCGGCCCTGTGCGTTTTGTAGAAAAGCAGAGCGCTTCTATTTGCGGTGGGATGCTTTATGCACCACTTCAAAATATAGATCCGAGCCTCCGTTTCTGGCCTCCCGTCTGCTGGGAGGGCTGGGCCGTTCTCTGCGTTTGAAGAAGGCCGCGCCCCTCTCAGTCTTGCCTGAGATTCCTCAAATGTATTTCGAGTTGCATTTTTGTTGCTGCAGAAGCGGAGGCTTCAGGAGGCGGGGAGGTTGGGGTGAGGACAGGGTCTGGAGAGAGCGGGCTTGGGGCGGAGCATGCGGCGTGACCCGGGGTCCTCAGGTCTAGTTCCTGCCGCAGTGGCCTTGGCGAGGAACCTACCCTGGAAGGACCCAGTGATCTCCGAGTCTCGCTCCGGCATTCCTTCTCCAGGTTCAGATTGGGCTGGGAGACGGGTGCAGAGAGCACACACGGCTCACGCACACGGACTCAGGGCGCCCAGCTTGTCCGCGCTCTGAGGTCCAGGTTAGACCTAGGATGTGTACACCCACGAGGTGCTTCGCTCGGCCCCTGGAAGGGGCGGAAACGGGACTGGGTTTGGGACCAGGGCGATCTGAGATCATGTCTTGGGTCCATCACTTACCAGTCCCTGCCCCCTGGCAGGTGGGTTTCCCTCCCCCGCGTCCCTTGCATCCCCCACCTCCCTGGAAACTCACTGGCCTTTTCCACAAGATGGAGCTGGCATGGCGCCTTCGTCTCAGGGGCGTGGCCAGGCACAAGGTGGAAGCACTTTAGACTCCAGCAAACCCAGAGTGTGATGGGAATGCTACAGGCCCTGGAGTCACGTTGCGCTGGCAATGAGCGCCAGGGTGGCTGAACCCTGGCCACAGCAGGCTTCCCATCCGGACTCTGCTTGCTCTGTTGGATGGAGCTAGGACAGGTGCAGTGAAGCCCCCAGTAGCCCCAGCTCAGCCCCCTGAGTGCCAGCCGCTCCCCAGGGCCAGGTGCACTGTCCCCAGCACGCAGCTGCAAGCCAGCGGGGACTGACTCACACACAGTCACCAGGAGCCTGCGGGGGGGCAGGAGCGGAAGTGCACCCTTCTCCCCTCTCTCCTTCCTCCACCTCCTCCTGCTCCCCCCCTCCCCCACCCTTATTTTCGTGTGGCTTCCTTCCGTGGCTGCTGTTCAAATAGCTCTCATCATTTAGTTGTCATCTTGCGTGCAATCGTTTGCCCATGAATGATTTGCTTGTTAACAAAATTAGTTCCAACATCCGCACTTGCAGTGGATGAAATAGGACGTCTAGCTGCGGCATCGGCGTGGGGACTGGAGACCGGGAAAGGCACTCTGGGCAGCTGGTCACTCAGCAACAAGTCCGGTGACAGGCCCCCCCCCCCCGGCCCCCATTCTGGTGCAGATCCTGGCCGAGCAATGCTTAGTGCTCACTGGAGAGCTGGGGGGGGGGGGGCGGATTCTTGGCAGGATAGATGTTTTCTGGACAAAACGAGACAGCTGCAGTAGGAGAGGGCTGATGACAGCCAGGGTGCTCATGGGGTCTGCAGGTGGGGACAAGGGATTCTCGAAGTTCCTGGGGGGCACTTGCGCCCCGGAAATTCTTTGCAAGGAAGTGAAACCATAGTAGTTCCTAGCTCTTCTATAAAGCTCTGGTGTCCTTGGGAGATATTGAAGCCCCTCCCCCTTTCTGTAAAGGACAGAGCAGTGGAAACAGGAGTGTGTGGGAGCTACGTGGGAGCTCGCTGCATTTGCCAGCTGAGGCTGCCGTAGCGAAATGGGTGGCTCCAACGACGGCGGCTGGTCGGCTCGCGGCTGTCGAGGCTCAGAGCCAGAGGTCAGAGTGCCTGCAGGGCTGGGTTCTTTGAGCCCGCTCCTCTGGCTCCCGGACGGCTGCCTGTGTCTCACGCCGCACAGCGGGAGCTTCCAGGTCTCTTCTGCTGCACCCCTGGGACCTCATTAGACCTTGGTGGTCTCCTTAAAGGCCCTCTCCCCAGTACAGCCACAGGGGAGGGCACGCAATTCGGGCCATAGCGGATCTCAAGGTTGGGTCTCCTGTTTAGGCATCCGCCTGGCCTGCTGCCTCTCACACAGAGGGACTTGGGGCATAGGATCCAGCCCTCCGAGCCCAATTCCTGTTCTGCAGAATGGGATAACAAGGCCGCCCCTCCCGGGGCTGCTGGGAGATTCCCTGGAGGCAGTGGTGGTGAAGCTCCACCCACCTGCCTCCCTGCGACCCAGGGAGTGAGTCCCTGCCCCCCCCACCTGCTCCCATCTCTTGCCCATTTGTGCTTAGCAGGCTGGCAGGTTGAGCAGCTTTGGGCTGTGCCTCTGCTCCCCGCCCTGGAGTCTGCGATGTTGAGACACACACGCAGCGTGGTCTGGTGGGGGACCGGGGCTCGTCCTCGGCTCCAGGGACAATGGCAATCCCTGACTTTCAGTGTGGTTGAGATAGAATGAAACACGCAGCACAGAGTCGCTGCCCGTTCTTGCCCCGCGGCTCTGCATCAGCAGGGAATTCTGAGCACCTGCTGTGTGCCAGGCACTGGAGAAACCAGAGGGAGAGACGGGCTCAGCCCCTGCTCTCGCGGAACCGAGTGCGAAAAAGGCAGACAGCAAGGAGATTCTCACAGAGAACGGCGAGAGCGGGGTTTCTTCTTTTTAAGCTGTGTGCAGAGCGGGAAATGGTTCGTCGGGAGGGCTCTTGGCCAAGGCCCTCAGGGAGGGAGGGATTGTCCTAGGCTCATGCAGCCGGGTGGTGCCACCACTGGGCAACTGGACAAGGACACCCGCCGTGGGTGTTGAGAAAGGGCAGCTCCCGGCCTGCCTCTCCCCCTGGCACAGGCTGGCCCCAGGCAGCAGTGGCCTGCGGGCCATGGGCAGGCTCTGAGGGGAGCAGGCTGGAAGAGAGTGGCCGGGCCTCCTGTCTGCCAGCTGTGCCCGGGCGCCCTGCTCGGGGCTCCGGCATTGGGTCTCGCTTAGTTCACCCCCCAAACAAGACCCTGCAAGGGGCCCTGAGTCCCTGTCCTCAGGACGGCATGTGCCCAGTGACATAAGGTAGCAGGTGCCAGAGCGAAGGTCCACTGTGTTGGCTGTGTTGTGCCCCCCCTGCCCCAGCTTCCAGGGACCTGTGGCACAGAGCAGGTCGGGTGTGGCTCTGCCTGTGGCTGGAGCCCATGCCCACTGAGTGTAGCCTCGCGGCTTCTGCTGTTGCCAGGAAGGGGACCCCCGGAAGGGCCACCCCGGGCCTGGCCGGCTCCTCCGTTCCAGGAGAGGTGCCCCAGGTTAGGGCCGCTGGAATTCCTACCCTAAGTCCCTGGCGCCTCGGCAGATGCCAGCTCAGCTTCCAACTATGCATCTGCTGGAGGCCATGCCCTGTTTTGGCGTCCTCCGGGCAGCCATTCCCGGTCTCCGGGAGTCACGGAGCCACTCTGTAACCCTTCGGGTCTGGCTCACAGTGGGGAAGAGAATTCCATGTATAACGGGGCCTCCTTTGCTGGCGCCGACTCTGCTCCATGAGGACAGGTGCTTGGGGCTGGGGGCTGCAAGGGGCACTGCCGGTCCCAGCTTCTCCGGCGCTTGCTTCCGGCCCCGTGGGTAGCATTGAGAGTTTTGCAGTCTGCAGGTCACACGGGGCGGGTACGGCGATGTGAACCAGCCTGGCTGGGTTTAGCCACCTGCTCAGGCCTGGCAGGACCAGGACCGACTCTCGCCTGTGTCCCTTTGGAGCTGTGTGGCCTCGTGTGGTCACTTGCTCCCTCGGCGCCTAGGTTTCCTCTCCTCCGAGCGGAGGGCGATACTCGCTGGGCCACGGGAACAAACGCATTGGCAGAGGCCCCGTCTCGTCCTCCTCCTCCCTCCCTCTGCCGCCTGGTGTGAGCTGAGCCGTGCACCCCAGGAAGACACGGGGAAACCCCAACCTCCGGCACTCATGAACGTGGCCTTATTTGGGTTGGATTTTGCAGAAGCACTCCAGCCGAGATGGGATCGTCCTGGGTTCAGGTGGGCCCTGCATCCAGCGGCTGGTGGTTTCCTTATAAGGACACAGGGCTTCTGAGGCACACGCACAGGGGCGCAGGCCACGTGAGGACAGAGGCAGACGCGCCAAGGACTCCCAGCTCTGCAGGCACGGAGGTTTCTGTTTAGCCTCAGCGCCATGTGGCCCCGCCGGCACCTGTGTGGGGGACTTCCAGCCCGGGGACCGTGAGGGGCTCCATCCCTGTCGCCGGGGCAGCCAGCGCACTGACCTTCCAAGTCCCTCGCAGATGGGAAAGTTGAGGCTGATGTCCGTCGCTGGGCTGGGTGTGAAGGGACCGTGTGGCATGGGGGAGGCACTGAGCGGATGCACACACAGACTCAGGAGTGGGGGGCATGAGAAATGTGCTACAGAAAAGAGGGGATCCCCACGCTCAGAGCTGAAGGGGCTCTCTCCAGCCCATTTCACTGACAGGCAGACTGAGCCTGGGGCAGCCTGTGGGCAACAGCTAAAGCTACCAACGCCTTCTGTGACAAAAGGTGTGGGTAAGGGTGGTGAGTGGAGCCCTGGCCGGGGCCCTGAGCCTCTGAGCCTCTCTGTGCCAGGCCGCAAAGGCTCCTGGGTTTCTGCAGTCTGTGTATCTGAAGTGGGTCTCCTCCAGGCAGCTGGGTTGGGGCTTGGATCCACGGTCACTGCTCCGACAGGGGATTGTTTAATCCGTCCACACCTAATGTTACTGTGGACCCACGTATCATTTATTTATTTAAAGACTTATTTATTTACTTGAAAGTCAGAGTTACACAGAAGAGGTCCCCATCCACTGGTTCACTCCCCAAATGACTGCAATGGCTGGAACTGAGTTGATCCAAAGCCAGAAGCCAGTAGCTTTTTCCGGGTCTCCCACACGGGTGCAGGGGCCCAAGGACTTGGGCCATCCTCCACTGCTTTCCCAGGCCACAGCAGAGAGCTACATCAGAAATGGAGCAGCCAGGACTCGAACCGCATCTGTATAGGATGCTGGCACCGCAGGCAGAGGCTTAACCTACTAAGCCATGGCACCAGCCCCTTATTTTTCCCCAAACGCCCACACCTGCCAGGGCTGGGCCAGGCTGAAGCCAGGAGCCTGGAACTCTTGTCTGGGTCTCTCTCTGGGTGGCAGGGGCCCAAGTATTTGAGCCGTCCTGGGGCCTCCCATGGTGCAGGAAGCTGGATTGGACGTTGGGTAGTTGCAGCTGAGTGGGGACTTTCCACTGCGTTGGACGCCCAGCCCTGGCCTCCAGGCTCCTGATGAGAAGTCAGCTGCTGACCACATTCTCTTGCCGCTGTCAAGTTTCTTCTTGGTCTTGGCCTTGGCCTTGAGTGCTTTCCTGTGACGCGTGTGTGGAAGTCCGTGGGTCTGTCCTGTGTGGTTTGTTCACCTTCTGAGACGCGTGTGTGGATGTCCGTGGGTCTGTCCTGTGTGGTTTGTTCACCTTCTGAGACGCGTGTGTGGAAGTCCGTGGGTCTGTCCTGTGTGGTTTGTTCACCTTCTGAGACGCGTAGCTAACGCTGTCCCTCAAGCGTGGGAGTTGGTGGCTGTTGGTTCTTGGAATAGTTTTCCCTCCACATCCTTCCCCTCCCGTACCCTGGCAGCCCCAGTACACGTGGGTCACCTGATGCACTAACTAGGGTCCCGTACATTTTGGAGGCTCTGTTTACTTTTCTTCTTTCCTTTTCTCTGATCTTCAATCTGCATAATCTCTACTGATCCGTCTTTACACGTGGGCCAATGGGGTGAGAGCAAGGGGTGTGCGCACTTCCGGGTCTCTGTCGTAAGGATGGAGTCTGCCTGCCTGCCGGATCTGGTGGTGGGGAGCCAGTGTTTCCAGACAGTGCTGCAGTCTGGGGGGTGGAGGGAGACCAAGAAACCACTCCCTATATGACCGCCGTGAGCAGACACCTGCCAGCCCTGGACCACTGCCCATGTTCAGGCTGTTATGTGGAACAGAAATACAGTTGAGCTTTAAGTCACTGTATTTTGGGGTCTCTGACACAGCAGTTTCGTCTAATACCTAAGGTGTGGTTAGATATCTAATTATGTATAATATGATTCTATTCTGTTTAGAATCTGGACATAGACTGCTAAGACTTATAAGACCTTATAGTTGGGGCCGGTGCTCTGGCATAGCAGATAAAGCCGCCACCTGCAGTGCTGGCATCCCATGTGGGCACCGGTTCAAGACCCAGCTGGTCCATTTTCCTATTCAGCTCCCTGCTATGGCCTGGCAAAGTAGCAGAAGATGGCCCACTTGCTTGGGCCCCTGTACCCATGTGGGAGACCTGGAAGAAGCTCCTGGCTCCTGGCCTTGGAATGGCACAGCTCTGGCCATTGCGGCCATCTGGGGTGTGGACCAGCGGATGGAAGGCCTCTCTCTCTCTGCTTCTGCCCCTCTGTAACTCTGCCTTTCAAATAAATACATAAATCTTAAAAAAAAAAAAGACCTTATATTAGACATATCTTACCCATATTCTTTGGTCTTGAATTCCTTTTTACATTTTTAAAGACTTTTTATTTATTTGAAAAGCAGAGAAACACACAGACATAAAAACACGGGGGAGAGATAGATAGATGGATCGATCGATCGATCATCTCATTGGTTGGTTCCCTCTCCAAATGCTTGCAGCAAGGGCTGGAACAAGTCAAATCTGAGAGAGCTGGGAACTCAGTTGGGTCTCCCATGTGAGTAGCAGGGACTCAACCATCACCTGCTGCCGTCCAGGCTGTACCTGAGCAGGAAGCTGGGCCTGGGAGCAGGGCTGTAGCTCACACTCAGGCATTCTGATACGGGGATGGGCATCCTGAGTGGAATCTTAATGACTGTGTCCCATACCTGCCAGTCCTTTCAGTTCTCAAACCAGAATAGACTCAGATGCAAGACGGCTGAATAGGGAAAAGGCATAATGCATTAGACGAGGGGGAAACAGAAGAAACGCTGAGACAGTGCGTTCCCCCGGGAGAGCTGGAGAAGCTCGCAGTGGAAACTCTACAGAAGGAGGAGGGGTGCCGGGAGCAGCGTGGAAGGGGTGGACGTGCAGCAGCCAGCAGAGGAACCACACACGGCCCCCACAGCCGCTGAGAAATGCCGCTGGAGACACTGCTGAGGGAGAGCCTTGCAGACCGCACTGTCTTTGAGTCTGGCCTCGAGCCCTAGTGGGGGATAGGGTACCTGCATGGCCCAGCAAAAAGAAAGCACATTGGTCTCTCCCTGTCCCCACGCAAGGGTGCCCGGTGGGGATAAGAGGCCGTTTGACACAAGTAGAGGCTGCGGTAGCTCTTGTGTGCACCTGTGATCAGGGCACGTTCCCCACTGACTTTTTTTTTTTTTTTTTTGACAGGCAGAGTGGACAGTGAGAGAGAGAGAGACAGAGAGAAAGGTCTTCCTTTGCCGTTGGTTCACCCTCCAATGGCCGCTGTGGTCGGCGCGCTGCGGCCAGCACACCGCGCTGATCTGAAGCCAGGAGCCAGGTGCTTCTCCTGGTCTCCCATGGGGTGCAGGACCCAAGCACATGGGCCATCCTCCACTGCACTCCCGGGCCACAGCAGAGAGCTGGACTGGAAGAGGGGCAACCGGGACAGAATCTGGTGCCCTGACCAGGACTAGAACCCGGTGTGCCGGCGCCACAAGGTGGAGGATTAGCCTAGTGAGCCGCGGCGCCGGCCTCCCCACTGACTTTGAGTTTAGCTGGGAGGGTTGACAGGGGCTGGGCACCAGGTAGGGCTGAGGGGCCCCCAGACTCTCGACGCACCCCAGGCTCCAGGGCTCAAACTTCCAAGGTGGAGGAAGACCCACAGGCAGCTGGCTCTGGGAACATCTCTGCTGTCTCTGTGGACAGGACAAGCTCACCGGGCAGAGTGGATCATCTGACTGTTGCAGCCTTGGGCTCTGGGACTGTGGGAACTCTGACTGCACCAGGAGCTCAGAGTGCAGCTGGGGCTCTGGACAGTCATTGTGCCTGGTGCCAGAGGCTCAGAGCCCCCTGACTGCCCGGGGTGGGTCCCAGCATGCCTGGCGCCAGAGGCTCAGAGCTCCCTGACTGCCCGGGGTGAGTCCCTGCAGGGGGATGCACGCTCACACTGAGGACTGCACAGATCCTTTGTGTGGTTCATACGGCAGCATGGGTGGGTGCTGCACCATTGTGCGCCAGCCCCAGGCATCGATCACCTTGGAAGAGAGGAGGTGAGGGAGTGATTACGCCAACAGAGGTACTAACCATCCCCTCTGATGACAATAGAGGAGAGCTAGCATGCCCAACATGGGTGCCATCCTGGATACTCGCCCCACCCCAGAGCACTGACCAAAGCTCCTGGCCACACCCAGCACATACCTCTGGGTATTCACTGAAAGAGCAGACACTCCACTAAGCCACAGAGGCCGAGTTCAAAGATAAAATCTACCAGAGGAAAAAACCATGTATTTCCACAAATGCCTAAAAATAAATGCAGAAATTCCAGAAACAAGAATGAGGAAGACAACAGGACTCCCCCAAAGGAATGCCCCAACCCTTCAATATTAAAATGTGAAGACGAACAGATTGATGAAAAGCCTGAAAAGGAATGTAACAGAATGATCCTAGGATTACTCAGAGGCAATGAGAGGCAAATTCATGAGTTACATAAACCCATCTCTTTGCTGCCTGCAGGAAACACATCTCACCAACAAAGATACACACAGTCTGGAAGTGAAAAGATGGAAGAAGATATTCCATGCTAACAGAAAGCAGAAGTGAGCAGCTGTAGCCATCCTGATATCAGACAAAATAGACTTTAACATAAAAACTGTTAAGAGAGACCAAGAAGGGCACTATGGGATCAATTTAACAGGAAGAGGTGACTATTATAAATGTATATGTACCCAGTAGCAGCGCGCCTGGCTGTTTAAAACACATGTTAATGAATTTAATGGAAGACATAGACTCCAATATGATGGTCATGAGGGACTTCAATACCCCACTTTCATCAATAGAGCAACTAACAAGAAAATCAACAACAGAGCTTATCCACACTATGGATCAAATGGAGCTAACGATGTCTACAGAGCCTTTCAGCCTGCAGTTGCAGAATACACACTCTTCTCACCAGTGCGTGGAATTTTCTTTAGAACAGACCACATGCTAGGCCATAAGGCAAGTCTCAGCAAATTCAAAAAAATCAAAATCATACCACGCGTCTTCTCTGACCACAGTGGATTGAAGCTGGAAATCAGCAACTCAGGAATCCCTGGAGCACATGCAAACACATGGAGACTGAACGTGAGGCTCCTGGAGCACATGCAAACACGCGGAGACTGAACGTCAGGCTCCTGGAGCACATGCAAACACATGGAGACTGACGTCATGCTCCTGGAGCACATGTGAACACGCGGAGACTGAACGTGAGGCTCCTGATTGAACAGTGAATCCCAGAAGAAATTAAAACACTCCTGGAAATGAACGCAGATGACAACACAACAAACCAAAACGTATGGGATTCAACAAAAGCAGTGTGAAGAGCTAAGTTTATAGCAATTGGTGCCTATATCAAGAAATCTTTGGGCCAGTGCTGTGGCGTAGTAGGCTAAGCCTCTGCCTGCTGCGCTGGCATCCCATATAGGGGCCAATTTGAGTCCCAGCTGCTCCTCTTCGGATCCAGCTCTCTGTTGTGGCCTGGGAAAGCAGTGGAGGATGGCCCAAGTGCTTGGGCCCCTGCACCCACGAGGGAGACCTGGAGGAAGCTCCTGGCTCCTGGCTTCAGATCAGCCCAGCTCTGATCATTGCAGCCATTTGGGGAGTGAACCAGTGGAGTTCACTGTGAACACTGGATGGAGTGCTTGGGGGAGCCTCTCTGTGCCCCAACTTCCCCGCGACACAGACGCGGCGCAGGTCCTGGCTCTGTCACCCCCATGACGCAGAACCCAGCGCAGGTCCTGGCTCCTCACTGTCATCTCCATGCAGTGGTGAAAGGTCCGAGCCAGGGCTGGGGAGCCAGTGGAGCTGTCAGAGTAGCTGCCGCTGCTGCTGCCACCGCCACACCTGGGCCAACAGGGCAAGGCGGTGCCACGTGCCGGGCACCTGCTGCGCTCACTGCAGCAGTCAGCAAACAGCCCCGTGTGGGACCCAGAGGCGGACCACCCGCCACCCACAGGCCCACCCACAGGTGACAAGCAGCTGTCAGTCCAGGAGGCAAGGCGCCCCCAAACACTGAGCAGCCCCCCTCCCCCTTGTTGACCCCGGGGGCGTGGGCACCGCAGGGCCAGGGCCCACCCTGCTCCACCTGACCTCCTCTTAATTTAGCTAATTGCATCGTCCCCAGCTTGTTTCCAAATAAGGCGGAGCTACAGGGGTTAGAAACTAAATACAGCCTTGGGGATGCAACTCAGCCTGGTCCCTGGAAGTCTCTGGAAAATGCTCCCCGCCCCCAGGGCCTCAGACCCCTGGTCAGGGCCACTCCCTGGACCGTGCCCTGGGGAGGCCTCTGGGCAGGCAGGGGCCTACACCCCCGCCCCACCCTGAGGTCCCTGGGGAAGGCAGGGAGGCCCGCGGAGGGGCACTCGGGGGGGAGGCTGCGTTTCCAAACAGCGCAGGGGAAGGGTCTGGCCCCCCGCAGGGCAGTGTGTGGGGCTCCTGTTCCTGGCTGCCCTCCCCTCCCTGGCTGTCCCGGGTCCCAGGGGCCGCTGGCGGTCAGCAAGAGAGGAGTGGGCCCAGCCACGTCCCTAATCTCTGTGGCTTTGTCCCACTCACCGACCGGTTCTGTCCTCTGCAGTCACTCCCGAGCCACTGCCCCCTCCCTCCTCACAGGCACCCAGAGCCAAGGCGGGGGCTTGTGGAAAGCACCCTGAATAGCCTGCAGGTGTGCAAGCAGGAGTTCTCCGCTCTCCTGGGCTCACAGCGGGGCACCCACCTCCGCCTGGGCCTCTCCCTTTGCTTCTCCTGGAGAACAGGCTCAAGGACACCCACAGCTTCCTCTGACCAGGAAAGCCATGGGTTCAAGGTCAGGGGCGGCCACGGACCTGCTGTGTGACCTTCTCCAAGCTCTTGAACTCTGTTTCCTCCGCCCCACAGCTCTTCCCAGGCCTCTAGTCTGCGCCAGGGGCTCTGACAGGGGCTGGGACTCCAGCTCCAACACGCGTCCCGAGCCTTGCGAGCGAGCGTCTGTATTTATAGCTCTCTCCATACAAAAACATGCCGGTTAGTCATGCCCTAATCAGAATAAGTTGGACTAAGTGATTTTCCTTTTCTCTCATGTTAATGGAACAGTCTCTGAGTATAATAACGGGAACACTTAAATTTTGAAAGTCACAGTGGTCGAGATGTAACTTCCATAAAATGCAGGTGTCCAGTGTTGTGGAATTTGCTAAAGATAGATACTTGGGAAACACCCCAGAGCCCAGAGGGAATGTCCCCGCCACCCCCAAAAGTGCCCTCTCACCCTCCTTGAAGTCAGTCGCTGCTCCCTCCCCCCTCTGGCCACCACTGGTTCGCTTTTTCTGAGTGGCAGGTAAATTAGGGCACATGGTGGCCTGCCTGCCTGCCATCTTTCACTCTGTGCAGGTCCCCGGGTCACCGCAGGTGGTCTTTCTGTTGCTGAGTCGCGTTCTGTGGTACCCATGTCGGTGCACCTGCTGATGGACACGGACACGCAACTGCTTCCGACTGGAGGCTTTGCAAAAAACCAGCGGCCTTCCAAAGGCTCATGGTAAACACCTTTTAGCAAAAACAAAAACAGAAACAGTGAATGGATTTCAAAATATTTGCACCAAAATAGACTTATCTTTGAATTCCATTTGCCATGAATGTTCCGAGGTACCCCCTCACAGCTCTCCTGAAGTCTTTACCAGACGTGCATTCTCTTTCTCCAGGAGTGGAGTGGCCGGGCCGTCTGGCTGGGGTGCGGTTGGGGTTTTAACCCGCTGCCTAGGACTTCCAAGGCGACCTCCTGGAAGCAGCGTGCGACAGTGGCAAGCCTGAGTGCTCACCGTTGTCAGTATTTCCCGTGTTTATTCGAGTATTAGCTGTTCTTACAGGCAAGCAGTGGGGTCTTGTGGGGTTTAGCTGATGCTCTCCCGAAGGCTAATGATGTTGAACATCATCCATGTTTCTTGTTGAGTAAGGCGTCTATTCAAAGGTTTTAGCTTGTTTCCTTGAGTTATAAGAGAGAAAGTATTTTGGATATAACTGTAGATCAGATAAACGTTTACCAATATTTTCTCCCAACCTGTGGATTTTTTTTTCAATTTCTTAGATGCCTTTTTTTAAGATTTATCTTTTACTTGAGAGGCCTAGTTACAGAGAGAGAGAGAGAGAGAGAGAGAGAGAGAGAGAGAGAGAGAGATCCATCCGCTGGCTCACTCCCCAGATGACTGCAATGTCTAGAGCTGGGCTGATCCAAAGCCAGGAGCCAGGAGCTTCTTCTGGGACTCCCACGCGGGTGTAGGGACCCAAGCACTTGGGCCATCTTCTACTGCTTTCCCAGGCCACAGCAGAGAGCTGGATCGCAAGAGGAGCAGCCGGGACTCACACTGGCGCCCACATGGGATGCCGGCCCTGCAGGTGGTGGCTTTACCCACTACGCCATAGCACCAGCCCCTCTTAGATGCCTTTCAAAGAGAAGTTTTTAATTTGGATGAAATTCAATACATCACTTTTTGCCTTATTTGGGTTACCACTTTTTGTGTCTTACCTGAGAAAATTTTGCCTGATTCTGAGCCCAGAACGATTTTCTGTGATGTTTTGGTCAGAACTTTATAGGTTCAGCTTTATAGTTAGGCCTGTGATGCATTTCAGTGTTTGTATATGGTGTGAGGCCTGGGGTTGACGTTCTTTATTTTTTTTCTTTGAGTATAGATAGATGTTTGTTCCTGCACCTCTTGTTGGAAAGATTTATCTTTCTCCTTAAATTACCTTTGTGTTTTTAGCAAGAACCAACATACTACGAGATACATGATCCTGTTTCTGAATTCTCTCTTCTGTCCCATTGATTATACGGTTATTGTCTTCACGCAAGTCTGGAGATCAGAGTGTGGTTTTTCTGCACGGCTTGAACACGGCTCGTCCCTTCTCAAGCTCTGGTTGCAGTTTAACCACCATGGCGAGGCACCGAGAGTGTGGAAGTTGGTCAGGCCGTGGGGTTTAGAGGGGCGTCTATAGGAGGTGGCCAGGCTCAGATGAGGTCACATGGGTGTAGACCCCATGGATGCCAGTGGCTTCGTAAGAAGGGACAGAAACACACACGTTCCCCGTCTCTTGTTTTGTGACTCCCTGCTACGGGAAGACACCCACCAGATGTGGGCCCCCAACCTTAGACCTCCCTGGGCTACCAGGAACCTCTTTACATCCTACTTACCCAACCGTGAGCACTTCTTTATAGCAGCAGATGAGGGATTGGCACATCTCCACTTTGCTCCTGTTTTGCACCCTTGCTTTGCCCCAGTTCTGCTCCGCTGATCTACTGGTCTATGTTTGCACCCGCATCACCCTGGTTCCCTCCTACAGCTCCATAGTCAGCCTTGAAGTGGGTAGTGTCAGTCCCCACACTTCGCTCCTTCTTTCAGCATTGTCTTAGCACTTCTGGGTCTTCTGTCTTTCCCTGTGAAGTGTCAATAAGTTTATTAAAAATGACAAACTGCAGTGCTGGGATCTCGGTTGGGATTACACTGAAAACCCAGATCCAGTGGGGAAGACCCCAAATCTTCACGCCATTGAGCCTTCCTCTCCGCTATCATGGGATATCTCACCAATTATTTAGTTCTTTTATTTCCTCAACCTATTTGTTTGTTTTTCTTTTGTAGATATTATGCATATTGTATTAAATTTATGCCTAGTTATTTCATTTTTTGGGTGCAATGTGTAAATTGTGTTGATTTTCATTTACTTACCTGCTCCAGCCTCTCTCCTGGCTCCTGTGGTCTCAGCACCCCTCGGTTCAGATTCCACACACGTCTCTTCCCACCCCCACCATGTGTCCACGTCTGTCTCTGGGTCCACGTGTTCCCCTGCTGTAAGGACGCTCATTAGGGCCCGTCCTAATGAGCTCGTCTCCATTGGATCCAATCTGCAAAGACTCATTTCCAAGTCGGGCCACTAGTAGAGCCACTAGGGGTTAGGACTTCCGCAGGTCTTACTTGGGCGACACATTCAGTCCTTAACACTCTTGGTCTTGGGGTATGTGGCCACATCACCTCTCTAAATTTATTTTCTTATCTGCAAAACTAGGATAATTGTCATCTTTCCAGAATCATTAGGACTGTTAAATTAGGTACCGCAGGTAAAGAAACTACACCCCCATCAAAGACCACCCCTTCCCTGCATTGTCCAGATGCTGGAAGCCTCTCTCCCTTGTTTGGGGATCTTTCCTAGCAGCTGAGCTGCTGTCCTAAATGGCACGCAGGGGTTGCAGAGAGAGGAATGGAGCGATGTTGGATGCAGAGCCACTTCCGGCTTGGGGGCGCCAGACGGAGTTTATTCAGCGAAATTCCCCTTGGTGTCCAGCGTGAGTCCAGGTGCTGAGGCTGGGGAAGATGTCAGACGGAACAGGAAGCTGGGAACGTTCGGACAGGAGTGGGCCAGGGCCTCTTTTACAGCACAAAAGGAACTTCTTGGGGAACGTGTGAAATGAGAGATTGTTTCCAGTCCTGTCTCCACCCTAAGCTCCACTCTCTGTCCTGTAGGCTCCTGTGCGATTGCTATGACGGGAGGGAGAGTGGGGACTGGCGTGCAATGAGTGCCCACTGCGTGCCCAGCACCTTCCCTCCCATTGTCAGCGCCGTTCAGTTGACTTGAGAGTTTGCTGATGAGAAATCAAGGCTGCTGAGCGTGCACTGGGGCCTTGAACCTGGGTCTCACTTCCCAGTGCTTTGGGGCCAGTGGGCTGGCTTCTGTGCCCAGCACGCCGCTCTGTGGGGTCTCTGTGTTGTCTCCTTCTGTGTGCACGTTTGAGGGCCTTGAGCACAGAACCTCATCAGATGCAGTTTGGTCTTGGCCATGGTGTCTAGCAGAGGTGCATGCTGGGAGGGCTTGCCCAATGTCCGGTGGCGCAGTTAGAGGTGGGGGTGGGTGGGTAGATGCACAGATGCAGCGAACAGCATCCTCCCGGTGAGGGTTCTGCCACCAGCCTGTGCAGCCATCCCGGGCTGCCCCAGGAGCCCAGGCCACGGGCAGGGACCAAGCTCTTCCCTGCAGAAGGGGACTGAGCGGAAGGAGGACAGTGAGGGAGAGAAACGGCTTCCTTGGGCGCGCCCTCCTCTCTGACCTGAAGCTGTGCTGGTGTGGTCCCAGCTCCTGGGCCTGCCGTGCTGGGCTCTGGCTCCCGGCTCTTTCCCAGGCTTGCTGGGATATCTCTTTCTGAAGCCGGCGGGGCTTCTGTAGGAGGGAGGCACACTTTTTAGCCTTTGTCCCTAGTTACAGCGATTTGAGCCCTGAGCCACATTCATTTAAAAGTCAATGTACCCCAGGAGCTGAGCGAGCTCAGCGCCCAAAAGCTGGTGGTGTCATTTTTGCAAAAGCCAGACACTGCGTACATCAACCTCACTCCCATTCTAAAAGCGTCAAAACCCGGGCCCTTTGTGAAGCTGGTTATCTGCTGCAGACAAGCAGCCGGACTCTCAGGGAGAGCCAGGCTCTGTCAGTCTGTGTGGCTGATGGCTTTGAGCATCCCCTTAGCTTAGCCCCCGGCGCGCCCTGCACTGCCCGGCAGGCTCTGCCTCCAGCATTTCTCAGGAGCCTTGGGCTTGCGGGTGGCGGCTTTGTCTCTGTTGGAGGGGTTCCCTCCCAGTGGTGCTGGCCGCATCGCATGCTTGCTTCGCCTGCTGGGTTTTCCTGTGTTCACACACTCTTTCCTCCTGGAGGGCAGGGTCTTGTCTTACACTTTCCTGCGGGCCCCTCGCCGTCTTGCAAGGAGAGTTTTGGGAGAGCTTGCGGGTTGCAGGTGCGTGCATGTGTGCGCAAGCGTAGAAGCACACACGTGTGCCGGTCCCGGGGATGGAAGAGTTAAGGAGGCAGGCCCCACCCCCCCAGTAGGCAATCAG
>CM027408.1:7523544-7613989 GCA_015711505.1 Sylvilagus bachmani
GCAGTGTCTCTCCTGCATGGTCACCGCGGTGTGCAAGCCCGCCCTTCTGTCTGCTAGCGACTTGCCCATCCCAGGAAGATCTGCAGGGAGTGTCCCAGGGTCCAAGCGGACACGGATAGGACAGAGCTCTCTGCCCTGGTCCCGGGTGCTGCTGGGACACCCTCCCTGGCAGCCAGTCCTGCTAGGGTGAGTAGCTCTGGGCAGGCCGTCGTCCAACTCCAGGTTTAGCCCCTCTCCTGGATGTACCTTCAATTAGAATTCTATTCTCCTCCTGGCCATAAAGGCAGATTCTTTATACCTAAAAGCCAATTCCAGAGTCTGTTGGTTGTCATTTTTGCTAAGATCTCGTTTGTGTTTTGTGTTTTTTCCTTTGAAAGGCAAGCACACGGGATAAGGTGGCTGACTTCGCAGGCTGCCATCACAAAGTATCATAGGCTTGGGGCTTACAGAACAGAAGAGGGGGCCAACACTGTGGTGTTGCGGGTTAACCTCCACCTGCAACGCCAGCATCCCTTATGGGCGCTGGTTCGAGTCCCGGCCGTTCCACTTCTGATCCAGCGCCCTGCAAATGTGCCTGGGAAAGCAGCGGAGTGACCAGGCACCCACATGGGAGACCCCGATGGAGCTCCTGGCTCCGGGCATTGTCCTGGCCCAGACTGGTTGTTGTGGCCATTTGGGGAGTGAGTCAGCAGAGAGAAGACCCTTCTCTCTCCCCTTCTCCCTCTCTGTGTGGCTCTGCCTTTCAAATAAATAAATCTTTTAAAACAGAGAGAACAGGAATCTATTCTCTCATGGTTTGGGGGGCCGGAAGGTGAGGGTTCTGGCTGACTGGGTCTCTGGTGAGGACCTTCCTCTTCCTCGCTGTCCTCACACGGCCATTCGCACTCTGCTATAATTATAAAGACGTCAATTCTACCGCATTAACCTGAATTATGTCCTTAGATCCCCCGCCCACCACCAAGTTCACTACAGAGGGGTTGGGGTGTCAAGGTATGAGTTTTTTTTTGGGGGGTGCACATTCTGTCCCCTGGGACTCGCAGTTGGCGTTTTGGGCCCCAGCAGTGCACAGGGATCAGGCGTCAGGAAGCAGAGACCTTGTTTGACAGACTGGGAAACGTGGGGCAGTAACATAGCCAGCGGAAGCCAGAACTGGCTGCGTCTGCTTAGGGTGGAGGTGACGGACGTGCAGGTCATCAGGGAGACTCCCAGGATGCACTCCTGTTTTGTCACGTCCGTGCTCCCCCTGAATCTGCCGGACAGTGTGCCGGTGAGGGTCCAGGGTCGCCGAGCGGAAGTCTGAGCCCCCGCCTGATGTGTTTCAGAATCAGTTCTTCCACGCCGAAGCCTGCATGTCTCAACGCCTGTCCTCTGGATGGCACGCAACACTTGCAGCTGGTCTGCGTGATACCCAGGCTCGTGCGCAGCACACGGAGCAGGTCTGAGGCCTGGAGTTGCGTGGCGGATGGTGGGCACGGTGCACTCTCACTCTCACAGCTCAGCCACTGCCCCCATTTCTGTGGAGGGAGAGGGAGGAAGTCAGTGTGCAGGAGGTGGTGAGTCGGGGGCTCCCCCCAGTAGCCTGCTCCTGCCGGGTCGTGGGCGCCCCCAAGGCAGAGCGGAGCCTGTTTGCTGGGGGTTGGGAGCCTGAGACCCCCCCCCCACTCCAGGCACTTCCCACCTGCAGCCCGCTGAACTCTCTCCAGCTGATTCTCGCAGACCCAGGGTGTGACTGACACCTGCCACAGTCAAGGCCAGCTCAGACAGGATCCCAGACTCTTCACACACACAATCATTTCTCAAAGAGGTATTTGCTTTCTCGGGAGAAAATGCATGACGTGGGGGTTTTAGCAAGCGAGTGAGCTTATGGAGCGGAGGGGCAGGCGGCGTGTGTCGGCGAAGGCCTGAGTGGACATGCTTGATTTCAGCAAGCAGCCCGCTGCGTGCCCGGGGAGCTGGGCGAGCTCGTTTTGTTCCGAAACGGCCCCATGGCCCCACGCAGCAGTGCCCAGGCTGGGGAGGGCGTTGACTCTGCTCCCCCGGGCCCCAGACGCTCTTCTGGGGGTGGGAACCACTTCTTGGCTAACACTTGCTTTGGGGGCAGGCATTGTTACTCAGCAGGGTAGACCAGTTGCCACCTGTGACATTCACCTTCCCTGTGAACACTGGTTCAAGTCTCGGCTACTCTGCTGCCCGTCCAGGTCCTTGCTGGTGTACTTGGGAAGGCAGAGGAAGATGGCCCAAGTCCTTGGGAGAGCTGGATGGAGTTCCAGGCTCCTGGCTTCAGCCTGGCCCAACCCTGACCATTGTGGCCATTTGGGGAGTGACCCAGTGGATGGAAGACCTCTCTCTCTGTCTCTACCTCTCTCTGTAACTCTGACTTTTAAATAAATCTTAGAAAAAAGCCCAGTAGCTTTTATCTCCATAGTTATCACAGATGAAGCCCGACAGGGGGTCAGCGGTGACTCTGTTTGTGACAGGTTGTTCCAGGGGGCTCTGCAGTCAGGGAGGTGTGCGGGATGGATGATCCGGATCTCGTGGGCCATCACGGCTCATGTCACAGGGCGTGGGTTGCGATCCTGCAAGATGCCCAAGCTGCTCATGCGCGGAGGGGCTGAGCGTTAGGGATGAGGACGAGCATGGCGTCCCTTTTGGAGTTTGAAGAACTTCCGCATTCCCGGCCTCCTTTGCTCCCACAGCAGCGTTGCTACCCTGACGCTCCAGCTCATCCATCGATGTGAACACTCAGAGCAGGTAAATGATTGGCGCGTTAAGGGGAGGGACAGACACCCGGGGTCACAGGTTTTCCCAGAGATGACCCCTGCGTTCTCCCTCCCGGGAGGTTTGGGTGGGAAAGATGACCCGAGCCTTGTAAGGACGCCAGTCACGCTGCACCAGGCTCCACCGGGATTCATCGGCCATCTTAACTTGGCTACACCAGCAAAGACCCTGCTTCTAAATGGGGGTGCCAGCTGCCACCACGGCACACTGTTAATCAAGAGGTTGGTGTTGCCACCGGCGGTCCTGGCACCTGTCACACTGTCAAGCAGGTCACAGCCGCGCCACTGTCCACACAGCACAGCCCAGGGCGTGAGCGGAAGCCTGTGCTGTGGGCGCTGTCTCGCTGAGGACAGGGGTGGGAGGGAGGGAGGGGGCTCCACCCAGACGGTCACAGACCTGCACCTGCCTTTTCCTCCACGGTGAGTGCTCACGACACGGGCTTTGGCTTTCTCTTAGCCCAGAGTCAGATGTTTTGGGAAGGATGAGCGCCGTTGTCCATCCAGGGAAGCCAGGCTGGGTGAGGAGCAGGGGACAGGAGGTGAGAGGAGGGAGGAGGGAAGCCCATAGAAAGGCCTGGTCTCTGGCGCAGCCGCGTCAGACATCGGGGGCAGGGGGCGGCGAGGGGGCGCCAGTGTCATTGCCCTCCTGCCCCTCGTTGTGGGGAGCTCACCTCGGTGATTAGCTCCTCCACGGCGCTGGGTGTGGCAGAGCCCTGAGCAGCCACAGGGAAGACAGAGCCATGCACTGCGCCCCATTCACACCCTACAGGAAGCAAGAGGAGGAGCCAGGTCACCTGTGCCTGCGGGAGCAGCAGTGGGTTCCTCTGGCCACTGTGCTAGGGGCAAGTTCAGGCAGTACGGGCTGGGCTGGCTGGACGTGTGCAGGCTGCTGCTGGCTGGTCTGGGCTGGCCAAGCGTGTGCAGTGCCCATCCAGGTCGCCCACCTGGAGGAGGTCTAGCGAGGCTCTAACAGGTGGACACTCTGGCTGCAGCCCTACAGTTGGCCTTGAGCTGGACACTGGGCAAACCTGGAGGCACAGATCTGGGTTGATTCAGTCTCTACATGTCTTGACTTCTCAGTTGTGGATTTCAATGACCAGCCAAGGCTGGGCTTCCGGTCTGGCCATCCTGGCCCAGTCCTGCTGGGCTTCCCAACCCAGAGCCCGCCCAGGCTGGTGGGGCTTGGCGGGGGCTGCCCTTGGCTGACTGATGCTTCCTGTCACAGGCATTGTCCCCGGTAAGCCTCTGGCACCTGCTGGCAGAGAACCCAACAGGTACCGCCCCAGAGATCAGGGCTCCTTGCCTGTACTGGGACGGCTGTGCCCTCCATCAGGCCTTGTGGAAAGACGGAGTTAGCGACCAGCCCAGGGTAGACGGGGCAGGTTGGGAGCCTGGGCCGGGAGGAGTTCTCAGCAGAACTGGCTGCAGCCTTCTCTCTCCTGAGCAGGCTCTCATCTTGCAGACACGGCCAGGCTGAGCGTTTTCCAAACTGCAAGCTCTGTTTGCCTTTTGATGAGCAGCTCCAGCCTGAAACCCCTTCTGTTCCCGCACTAGCCAGAAGCACTCGAGCGGGACCGGGCCACACCTTCCGCTGCAGGCAAGCAGTTCTAGCCAGCTGGTCCCCGGGGCCTGAAGACAGTGCAGCCCGGTTCCCGGCCACTCAATGACAGGGATCGCCTCTTCTATCAGCATCCGATCGGGGCTTTCTCCAGGCTCTCTCACAAGCGTGCAGGGCTGGGATGTGTGTTTGTGGCTTCAAAGTGGTTTTGGTGAAGGCGCTGGCTGGGTGAGGGCCAGGGAGGCAGCCAGAGCCACAGCAGAAAGCCCCACAGCTAAGGGGGCGGTGCCCGTCTGAGGACCCGGCACCCACCACTCTCCCCACGCTGCGTGCCGGCCCTGCAGTCCCCCAGGGAAGCGTGGCCAAGGACAGGAGTCCCTGCGTGGGCAAAGCAGATCCTTGGCCACCTGCCCATTGCACAGTGAGAAGCTCCGTCCCCTGCTCCTCCTGTCTTTGCTCTGACTTCGGCCCTGCCTCGATGCTGCCCTCCCCTGGGCCCTCAGCCCCCACCTGTGTAGGTTTTTGCCATTGGCATCTTTCCCAGCGAGGGCCACCCCCACCCTGACTGTCCACACCGCACCTAGGTTCCAGAGTGCCTGTGAGTGCTGCTCCCACCCCGCCTGCCTTGCGGGGAGAACAGACAGTGGACTCGGAGCCAGCTTGGGCTCCACACGGGGGGCGGTTTTGTCCATTTCGCACCACCTGAACAGTGAGAACTCTGTTCTTTGCCCAGGCTGCCCTGGGGCAGATTGGTCGGGGTGAATTACTTCCAGCCGCGGGGGTCTCACTGTTTGGAGCCCTTCTTATACTTCCAGATCCTTCTCTTTGCCTGTTTCCATTTTCACCCTTGCTCTGTCCTCCCCAGGTGTCCTCCTGCCCCACCCAGCACAGCTGTCCAGGATCCACTGAAGAACAGAGTGAGAGCCCTTGCCATGTGCAGAGCAGGGGCGGCCTGGCTCCGACATGCGGCCAGGATACCTGGCCCCCGGCTGTGACCGAGGGTTGGAAGAGGCAGCACAGGCCGCGTCTGGATTCTCTGCCATGCTTCCTATCCCTGTGCCCCGGTACCCCGTGTGGGCGGAGGACTGGGTCTCCAAGTCCCAGGCTTCTAAGCCCAATCATCTATTTTGGCTAAGAGAGTGGAGAAGGCACTTTAAAAAAAATTATTTATTTGAGAGGTAGAGCCACAGGCAGAGAGAGGGCGAGACAGAGAGGTCTTCCATCTGTTGGTTCACTTCCTAAATGGCCATAATGGCTGGAACTGTGCCTATCCGAAGCCAGGAGCCAGGAGCTTCCTCTGGGTCTCCCACGTGGGTGCAGGGGCCCAAGGACTTGGGCCATCTTCTACTGCTTTCCCAGGCCATAGTAGAGTGGGGTTGGAAGAGGAGCAGCGGGGACTCGAACCAGCGCCCATGAGGGATGCCGGCGCCGCAGGCAGAGGCTTAGCCCCCTATGCCACAGTGCTAGCCCTGACACTTTTTTTAAAAATCAGTGTTACCCCTTCTTCTTTCCCGCTTTCTGCTTTTGGGTGGGGTCCCCTGAGGACCGCTGTGGGGAAGCAGCCAGGCCGCCACAGTGACATTTGCCTCCTGGGTCCGCTGGTGCCACAGTCTTGGGAAGCTCGCTGGGACCCCGCCTCTGTTTGACTGGAAGGAGAATTCGGGACGTCAGCCTGGGGCCCTGGCTCCCTGCCGGCTTCGATTCAGCCGATTCGGGTTTTAAGCCTTGTTGTCACGATCGCATGTCCGTGTACCAGGTTGGCCGTGGGATGCAGAAAGCGGCCACCCAAAGCGGGTTAAGCTGTAAAGAGGTGCTGGATCCCTACCCAGAAAACCCCGATGTGGTCAAGAAGGCCTCAGGCTCGGCTTGACCCAGGTGTGTGTCCCCCGTCCTGCCCGGGCTGTCTCACCTGACAGCGACTGTCGTGACGGGTGAAAGACGGAAGCCAGGGACGCCTGCGTCATCATCCATACCCAGGGGACACCGAGAGCCTCGCTTATCTTTGCCGGGAGCCCTTGGGTTCTGTGCCCCCCTCGTCACCGAGTGGCTTGACGCCATGGGCCACTGGCCTTTCTCCCAGACCCCGCCGGAGACAGACCAGTGGTTGTGCTGAGGAGGGAGGGCGCAATGGCTTAGGGTCGGGACCACTGTGAAGTTGGGGGTGAGACGAGCTCAGCTGACCCCACAGTTCCCACCCACCGGTGGAGCAAGGAGGGGGCGTGAAGGCTGGAGAGGCGGTGACACACACACATACACACACACACACATACAGAGGGAGAGAGAGAGAGAGAGAGAGAGAGAGAGAGAGAGAAAGGAGAGGAGAGACGGAGAGATCTCCCATCTGCTGCTTCACTCCCTAAACACCTTCCACAGCCCAGGCTAGACCAAGCTGAAACCAGGAAGCCAGAACTCAGTACAGGTCTCCCCCATGGGTGTCAGGGGCCCGAGTACTTGAGCCGTCACCTGCTGCCTGCCAGAGTGCGCATCAGCAGGAAGCCTGCATTGGGAGCAGAGCTGAGACTCCAGCCCAGGCAGGGTCGCATCCACCGAGCCAAGTGCCTGCCCCACAATGTGCCTTCTCTATCAGTCAGAGTAACCACCTGCTACAGACTGAGTGATCTACTACAGACCCAGTGGTCTGCTACAGACCCAGTGACCTACTACAGACCCAGCGATCTACTATAGACCCAGTGGTCTGCTACAGACCCAGTGACCTACTACAGACCCAGTGATCTACTACAGACCCAGTGGTCTGCTACAGACCCAGTGACCTACTACAGACCCAGTGATCTACTACAGACCCAGTGATCTGCTACAGACCCAGTGACCTACTACAGACCCAGTGATCTGCTACAGACCCAGCGATCTGCTACAGACCCAGTGATCTACTACAGACCCAGTGATCTGCTACAGACCCAGTGATCTACTAGACTGAGAGATCTACTACAGACCCAGCGACCTACTACAGACCCAATGATCTGCTACAGACCCAGCGATCTGCTACAGACCCAGTGATCTGCTACAGACCCAGCGATCTGCTACAGACCCAGTGATCTACTAGACTGAGAGATCTACTACAGACCCAGTGATCTACTACAGACCAAGCGATCTACTACAGACCAAATGATCTACTACAGATCAGTGATCTGCCACAGACCCAGAGATCTACTACAGACCAGTGATCTGCCACAGATTGAGTGACCTGCTACAGATCCATCTTGCAGATGAGGCCACTGAGACCCCCAAGAGGCACAATGACTTGTCAGGGTCACCCAGCCGGCACACAGCGGGGTTTCCTGACCGCGGTCCGGCCTGCCTGGCTAGAGAGTGCCTCCTGCTCCCAGGAAGGGACCTCTTCCTGCCAAGCTTGCGTGTTGCACCACCCCCATTCCCCGGACGTCATGAGCCCCTATCAGTGGAGCCAATCAAGCCGAGGCATGGATGGAGAGATGTCTCCTTGGGTTGAAAGTCGGCTAAGTGTCTAAGTGGAGATGGAGAGGGCTCTCTGCACCCCCGGAGTAGGCGAGCAAGGGCGGCCGTGACCATGGCAGGAAGGAAGCGTGGTTCCCTGTGGGCTCTGTGGCACAGCCCGTGCGAGGCCGGGGACACACGGACCCTGCACATCTGCTAATGTGGGGGGAGCCCCAGAGGCCCGCCCCATTGTGATCGCTCTCCGGCACGGCCACATTCCACAGATGACAGTAATTACCGCGTCCTGCCTGGCCTGCCGCTTTCTCCCAAACATCCTCAGATGGCCTTGACGTTTCCCTCTTTACTCCCACCCCTCCTTCCTCTCACTCCACCCACCCCGGCTCTGCCCGGGTTCCGTTCCAGCCCACACCGCTTCCGCCTCCAGCCTCCAGCAGACGTGGAGCTGGGGCACCGAGAACCAAGGATCTTCAAAGGCTCCCGGGGTGGGCCCTGTGTGTGCCAGCGCGGGGAGCTGAGCCCCGGCACGCAGCCCTCTTGAATGACGGGGTTGGCACAGAGGGGCTGCTGGATGCCGGGTCGGTTCCCCGCGCCCTGTGCTGAGCAGGGCCCTGGATTTCCTGTGTGCCTGAGAAATGCCGGACTCGGACACACACCACCAGACGTGTTACTTTTAAAGATGTATTTATTTATTTGAAAGGCACAGTTACAGGGAGAGAGGGAGAGAGATCTTCCATCAGCTAGTTCACTCCCCAAATGGCCACAATGGCCGGGGCTGGACCAGGCTGAAGCCTGGAGCCTGGAGCTTCTTCTGGGTCTCCCAGGCGGGTGCAGGGGCTCAAGCACTTGGGCCAACTTCTGCTGCCTTCCCAGGTACATTAGCAGGGAGCTGGATCAGAAGTGGAGCAGCCGGGACTCGAACTGGCATCTATATGGGATGCCAGTGCCGCAGGCGGCAGCTTTACCCACTATGCCACAGCGCCAGCTCCAATTTGTCTTACAGTCATTAGTTCCTTACTTTGTTTTAAAAAATAATAAGTGCCCATCAATGGAAGAATGTGTAAGTAAAAGTGGCATATGTGGATGACAATACCATTCAGCCTTAAGAAGTCGGGAAATTCTGTCATTCACAGCAACGTGGATAAGGCTGGGGACAAACACCGCCTGATCTCGTCTGTGGCATCTGAAGGAGGCAAACTCCTGGGCCCCAGCACGGAGCGGGTAGGGGTCAGGGGCTGTGAGCTTTGCCGGACCAGAGGGGTGCACCCTGGTGGTTTATTGCCCAGCGTGCTGACTGCAGCTAGTAAAGACTGGTTTCAAATCAGCTAAGCGATTATATTTTCAGTGTTCCCGGTGGAGGGAGGAGCATGTTAATCCACTTCATTTGATCCTGCACAATGTGTACAGGTGTTGAAACGTCACGTCCTACCTCAGGAACAATTGACACAAGTGTGTGTCAGTTAGAAACAAAACAAATGATAAACTGTGTGCTTAGAGCAGTTTGGTTTGCAGTAACGTTGACCATAAAGCACACAGGGCTTGAAAAATCCCCTGCCTTCTCCAACTCCCCCACCCCCCACAGCTTCCCCCAGCATCAGCACTCCCCCCCCATCCGAATGGGACATTTTCCACTGAACGAAGCTACGGTGACACCTTAGGGGTCACTCACTCCTGCTGTTGTACATTTTATGGGTTTTGACAAATGTGTGATGACATCTACCAGGGCACTTCAAAAGCTTTGTGGAAAATGGAGTTAAAGGATGTTGATTTTGGGGCTGGCACTGTGGCACAGTGAGTTAGACCACTGCCTGCGATGCCCGGATCCCATATGGGCACTGGTTCAAGTCCCAGCTACTCTGCTTTCAGTCTAGCTCCTTGCTAATGCTCCTGGGAAAGCAGTAGACGATGGCCCAAGTGTTTGGGTCCCTGCCACTCAGGTGGGAGACCCGGAAGAAGCTCCTGGCTCCAGCCTGGCTCAGCTTTGGCCATTGAGGCCATTTGGGAAGTAAACCAGAGAATGGAAGATTCTCTCTCTCTCTCTCTCTCTCTCTCTAATTCTGACTTACAAATAAATAAGTAAATGAATCTTTAAAAAAGATGTTGACTTAGATGCAAAAAACTTCTGAAATTATTGTAAGGGGTGTTTGAAGCATTTGTGGAAACCCATACATATTATGAGAGAAACTGTAAGCAGAGTTCAAAGTTCTTCACACCGGAACACACTTAGGTTTTAATTCCTTTCCCACGGATACCCCCCCCCACACTGTTAGGGCTTCGTGACCGGAAGTTCCACCGCCCCAGCAGGCCCCTCCCTTGCCTGCTCCCTGCTCGGGGCTCTCTTCTCACGCCCCCTGGGTTTGCTTTTTCTAGAACGTCTTATCTGGGCTCATACAGAACGTGCTTTTCAGATTGGTGCTTTGACTTCGTCAAATGCAGTTACGCTTCCTCCGTCTCTTTTCACGTCTTGATAACAAATTTGTTTTTAGTGCTGAGTGATGCCCGCTGTCTGGTGCATCCGCTTCTCCGTTCACCCACTGAAGGACACCTCGGTGGCTTCCGAGTTTTGACAATTATGAATCAAACTGATGTAAGCCTCCGTGTTCAGGGTTTTGTGCAGAAATAGACACTTCACTCATTTAAGTAAGTTCTAAGGAGCGTGATTGATGGATCCTATGGTAAAAGTAGATCTAGTTCTGTACGAAACCACTGAAGCATCTCCCAACGTGGCTCCCCCCCCCGCCCCCCTGGCTTTGCCGGCCCACCAGCAGAGAGTGAGGGCTCCTTGGCCCCACGGCCTCCCCAGCATCTGATGGTGTCACCATTCTGGGGCAGGTGTGCGTCTTATTGCTTTAATTCCCAGTTCTCCAGGGAGGAATGACATTGGATATCTTTTCATATGCTTACCTGCCATTTTTGTATCTTCTTTTTTTTTTTTTTTGACAGGCAGAATTAGACAGTGAGAGAGAGAGAGAGACAGAGAGAAAGGTCTTTGCCGTTGGTTCAGCCCCCAAATGGCCCTACAGCTGGTGCGCTGCACCAATCCGAAGCCAGGAGCCAGGTGCTTCTCCTGGTCTCCCATGGGGTGCAGGGCCCAAGCACTTGGGCCATTCTCCACTGCACTCCCGGGCCACAGCAGAGAGCTGGCCTGGAAGAGGAGCAACCGGGACAGAATCTGGCGCCCTGACCGGGGCTAGAACCTGGTGTGCCGGTGCTGCAGGTGGAGGATTAGCCTAGTGAGCCTCGGGGCCTTTGGTGAGGGTTCTTCCCAGGTATTCAGCCCAATTTTTAACCCTGTGGTTTGTTTTCTGACTCTTCAGAGCTAAGAGTTCTTACATTTTGGATGCACTGTTTTATCAGATGTTTCTTTCGCAAATGTTTTGTTGTGGTCCGTGACCTGCCTTCTCATTTTTTTGACAGTGTCTTTCTTGGGGCAGAAGTCTCAGCCCGAGGGGAGGCCGGATGGTGCATTTTTTCCTTCTAAGGATGGCACTTTTTGTGTCATATCTAAGAAGTCACCGCAGGGAAGTCCGCCTGGATTTCCTCTTCTGTTATCTTCTGGGAGTTTTACAGTCTTGCATTAACATTTGAGTCCAGGATGCGTTTTGAATGAACTTTTGAGAAGCGGATACACTTGTGTCCAGATTCATGTTTTCGCATATGAATGTCCAATTGTTCAGCACCTGCAGTTGGAAAGACTCTGCTTCCTGGGCTGCCTTTGTTTGATCGGAGGTCACCTGACTGTGTTGGTGGCTCTGCTTCTGAGCCCCGCACTCTGCCCCGTGGAGCCATTTGCTTGTTCTTCTGGCCACACCGCGGGCTCAACCACTATAGTCTTGCAGTGAGAGCGTCTCCCTGACCAGCCTGCCCAGATCTCTTCTCCATTGCCTTCCCGCCACGCATGCTCCGAACCAGCTCCCTCAGTTCAGAAGACAAAACTAAGAAGAAAAAGAAAAGAACTTTAGTCTTTTTAATCCCAGTAAAGATCAGCATGATTTCTCCTTGGAAATTTCTGAACAATTTTGTTAAGATGTCAGTTAAGGTGTCATCAACGTGCAACAAACTATGTATTTTTTTAAAGATTTATTTATTTATTTGAAAGGCAGAGTTACAGACACACACACACACACACACACATACACACAGAGACAGAGAGAGAGAGAGAGAGAGAGAGAGAGAGAGAGTCTTCCATCTGATGGTTCACTCCCTTGATGATTGCAACAGTCAGAGCTGCACTGATTGGAAGCCAGGAGCCAGGAGATTCTTCCAGGTCTCCCATGTGGGTGCGGGGGCCCAAGGACTTGGGTCATCTTCTAATGCTTTCCCAGGCCACAGCAGAGAGCTGGATCAGAAGTGGAGCAGCTGGGACTTGAACCCTTATGGGATGCTGGCGCTGCAGGTTGGGGCTTTAACCCTCTGCGCCACAGCGCCGGCCCCCAAACTATGTCTATTTAGAGCAGTTTCACTTATCAACATAGATAAAGTTACAGACCTTCGGGCACAGCTGTGGTCAGGGTAAGCGATCCATCCCCCACCCCCAAGTGATCCTTCCTCTCTGGCCGCCTTCTCCCATCATGGGCAACACGGATGTGTCTTCGCTCACTGCGCGGCAGCCCCTTCTCCCATCACAGGAAGCCAATTTCCTAACATTGTGTTCAAGTGCAAATGCCCCCTTTCCCCAGCTTCTTCCACCCAGCAGAGCCACCTTGCGGTCCACCCGGCCGCCTCGGACATTTCCGGATAAGACCTATGCTTTCAATTTGACAGATAACTAAGGGTGGGATGGCTGGGTCATGTGCAGTGTGTCTAACTTAAGAAATCACTTGTTTTCCAAGTTGTTGTACGGTGTTACATTCCCACCAGCAGTGTAGAAGGAGTATCACTGCTCACCTCCTCACCTGCTTTTATTATTATTATTATTGGTATTGTTATTATTATTAGAGCGACCCTAGTGCAAAGTGGTGTCCTGTGATGGTTTGGGTTCCCACCTTCTTGACTGTTCATGGTGAGTCTCCATGTGCTTACTGGCCGTTTGCATGTCCTCTCCTCTCGTGGTGTTTTTGGGGGGCTATTTGTCTTTGTTGGGGTTTGTATTTGCTCTGAACACAGCTCCTGATCAGACCTATGATTTGCAAGTATGGTCTTTCATACTGTGAGCTCTCCTCTCACTTTCTTGATAGTCTCCTTTGTCATAGAAGGTTTTAAACTTATCTATTCTTTCCCTTTTGGTTGCTTGTGTTTTAGTGTCATCTTGGATGCATTAATTGCTAGATATACAACCGCAAAGATCTTACCCTTATTTATTTCCAGGAATTTCAAAGTTTTAGCTTTTATTTTAAATATTTATTTATTTATTTGAAAGGCAGAGTTACAGAGAGACAGAGACAGAGAGAGAAAGAGAGAGACAGAGAGAGAGAGAGAGTGAGAGTAAGAGAGAGAGAGAGTGAGAGTAAGAGAGAGAGAGAGAGAGAGACATGTCTTCTATCCACTGGTTCACTCCCCAGATGACTGCAGTGGCCAGAGCTGTGCTGATCTGAAGCCAGGAGCCAGGAGCTTCCTCCAGGTCTCCCACGTGGGTGCAGGGACCCAAGGACTTGGGCCATCTTCTCCTGCTTTCCCAGGCCATAGCAGAGAGCTGGATCAGAAGAGGAGCAGCCGGGACTCGAACCAGCACCCATATGGGATGCCGGCACTGCAGGTAGTGACTTTACCTGCTACGTCACAGAACTTCATAGTTCTATCTCTTTCATCTAGTTCTATCTCTTTCATCTAGGTCTTTGATCTATTTCGGGTAAGTTTGTATATGGTGTGAGGTAGGGATTCCGGGTCCCTCGTTTGCGTGACAGGTACCACAGCGCCTTTTGTTAAAGCATGATTCTTTCTTCATTGAGCTGCTGTGGCATCCTCTTGGAAAACCAACGGACCCTGCTCATTTCTGAACTCAGTTCTACCCTGTTATCCGTCCGTCTCTCCTCATGCCAGCCCCGCGCCATCTTGATCGCTGTAGTATTGCAATGAGTGAGGATGATTTACTAAACTTTGTTTAGGTTTTTCCTCTGCGTTTTTGGTAGTGTTCTGTGGTTTTCTTGCAATGTCTGTGTCTGGGTTTGGTATCAAGTCAGTGCTGCCTCAGAATGGAGTTGGGGGACTGTTTTTTCCTCCTCTACTTTCTATGAGAGTTTGCATAGGTTGTGTTATTTCTTTCTTAAAAGCTTGGTAGGGGGCAGGAGCTGTGGCACAGCAGGGTAAGCCCCCGTCTGCATGTCATCTGGGTGCTGGTTCGAGTCCCGGTTGCTCCACTTCCAATCCGGCTCCCTGCTAACACGCCTGGGAAAAACTGCAGGAGGCCCAGGTGCTTGGGCCCTGTACCCACCTAGGGAGACTGAAAGGGAAGCTGCTTTGAGCAGCTGCGTTCGTGGTCATTTGTTGCACATCAACAGGAAACTCAGCCCACTATAGTTCTAATCCTAACAGGGCAGTGGAGAGATACAAACACCAGGCTTGCCTTCACGTCATCCCTCAGCATCCTGGGGCAGGGGGGGGGGGGGTGATGTTGGAGCCCCTGAGGACACTAAAGCCCACGCAGGCTCAAGTCCCTTCTCTAAGGCCGAGTGGTATTCACACAAACCCCCATGTCCTTCAGATCATTGCTAGATTACTTATACCCGATACAAGGGCGATGCATGCGAACAGTCGCGATGCTGTATTGTTCTGGGAATAATGACGGGAGGAGACCGGCCTCGGTCGGCACAGGCACATTGTTTACTCTGAATAGCTTCATTCTGGCACTGGTTGCATCCACGTGGGCAGAGACCATGACTACAGCGAGCCAACTGTGTGCATTAATTTCCCAGCTAAATTAAAGAACGCTAAAGGACTTGTTCTGTTTGTCAGCTGTCCTGTTTCACCCTCCCAGGGTGTTTTACCAAGAAGCACAAAAGTGGACAGAGACACAGGCTCCCGCTCCCCTCCACCCCGAGGCCCTGAAGCCGGGCTGGCCTGGGTCTGCTCTCCACCCGCCTTTTATTTCGCTTGCGAAAGTGTGGACAATTCAGTCTGAGGCCCAGGGCGGGTGCCACTGGCAGCGCCCAGGGCAGCTGCAGCCTGCAGAGCCCCGACCCAACCTCTGCCCGTACATCGGGGGCAGGTGGCACGCCTGCCACACACACACACACACACACACACACACACACGGTCCTCCACCCACCACCTGACCATGAGTCATGGCAGAATTGTGCCTGCTGTGAGGATGGGGGCCAGGGAGGCGGCGCCGACTGTGCCCCCGCCCCCACCATCTAGCCCTTCTTTTCTGCACCCGTCCAGCCTCTAGTCATTTACCAAGCCTCCTCCCACTCAGCATTTTGCTTCTTCCTCTAAGACGTCAGGATGCAGAGGGTCACCACCTCAGCCCTAGAAAACAGAAAGGAAGCTTAGGAGCTGGGGTAAAAGCCCCCGAAGTTTCCAGACTGTTCCACTTCCCATCCTCCTCCTGCCTACCCCGTTTCCTAGCCAGCATCGCCCCCTTCCTGCTGCTGCTGCCCTGGCCTGCCAGGGGCCAGTCTAGGGGGCAGGAGTAGGTGGGCTGAGCCTCTGTCCATCAGTTCCTCTCAGTGGGTGGGTGGGGGGTGGCTGGGGCAGGCAGCTCGCAGGTGCTGACGGGTGCACACTACACATAATGAGGTGCAAATTTCCGATGGGGTACAGACATGAATATTAATGAGAGGTATTATTAAAATCAGCAAAACACAAAGAAACCCTAGCTGAGCAGGACTGATGATTCCATAAAAAGGGCCTGGATTGCAGCCTGCGTCGCTCCCTGTCTAGACAGATCGCTCAGACACATGTGCAGGTTTTAATCAGCGCTGTGGAATGGAGCATTCTGCAGCTCCAAATGTTATTGTTCAGCAACCAGCGCATTGGATCAGGAGGAGCGCAGCTCCAAGGATCGACTTCCCACGGTGCCTGCGTCCACTCTGGGGGGTCTTTGCCATCCCCGTTTAAATGAAAAGCGCCCGGGAGGCAAAATCACTGCCGTTTTCTATCATCTCCTGTCTCCTACGAGACTCCTGCTCCCAGCCCCGCCCCCGCGAGCCAGAGGATGTATAATTTTGTAGACGTCAGAGGCATCACAGCAAGACACTTTCCGTTTTTAGCCAGAAAGTTCCGACTTTTTTTTTTTTTGGCAGGTTTAACCCTTTAGGAAATTCTGGATGGATCCAGGCTGCCGGCTTGGCTTTCGCAACGTTGACTTTCAGGTGGGAGAGAACACCTCTGCAGTCCTGGTTGGATCCTCCCCAAATCCCAGCGGGGTCTTTGGGGTCGGAGCAGCAGGGTCTGGGCCCATGCGGCAAGGGGGAGGGGAGACGGGCAGCCTCTCCCCGGCAGGTGCTGGGGGCTGGGCAGCAGAAGCCACGCCCCTGCTCCTCCCGGGGCTCGGGGCTCCGGAGCTGCAGGTTGTTCTGGGGGCCTCATTCTCTGGCCGCTTCTCTCCAGGTGTGCAGGTGGGAGACAGGCATCTCCCCCTCCCCCTCTTCTTGGAAGTCCCGTCCTTTTGGCCTCGTGTGACCTGAGTTGCGGTGCTGAACTGCCTACCTCCAAACACAATTCATATAGGCGCTTAGGGCTTCAATGTATGGATATGGGGGGGGGGTATAAAAACACCCAGTCCAGAGCAGAGGCCGTACTACAGGCCGGGGAGCACTGGACAAGGAGGCTCTGTCTACTCCGGCCAAGTGAATGAATAGGGGCTGGGAGAATGAGCAGGTTTGGTGGGTAAGGAATGGGGGGCCTTCTGGGCTCTGGTCCGTGTGATTCCCAGGGCTCTGTCTGTGCAGATGGACGTGTCCGGCCGGCTTCCCTCCACCAGCAGCTGGCCGCCGGGGCGCTGAGCTGGCCACTGTCACAGAGAGGACTAGGCCGGAGCATGCTTGGGAAGGGACGAGGACGCGAGACTGGCCCCGCGCTGGGGGACAGCAGAGGGTTGTGTGGGACCCTGAGGAAGAGCTTGGGCAAGTGGGCAACTGAGCCCCGGGGCGGGGGCGGCGCTGCAGCCTGCGGGCCCTTTGCACTGAGCAGGTGGAGCCAGTGAGGCGCTGGCTGCTGTCTGCCCCTGCGTGAGCAGCTGCCCTCCTTCCACACTGCTCCGACAGGACCTGCGCAGGACCGGCCACAGGGGCTGTGACAAGATGCGCTTGTCCGACAGTGGAATGCTATGCAGCTGTGAAAAGGCAGGAGGGGCCGGCGCCGCGGCTCAACAGGCTAATCCTCCACCTGCGGCACTGGCACACCGGGTTCTAGTCCTGGTCGGGGCGCCAGATTCTGTCCCGGTTGCTCCTCTTCCAGGCCAGCTCTCTGCTGTGGCCCGGGAGTGCAGTGGAGGATGGCCCAAGTGCTTGAGCCCTGCACCCCATGGGAGACCAGGCGAAGCACCTGGCACCTGGCTCCTGCCATCGGATGAGCATGGTATGCTGGCCGCAGTGCACTGGCCACGGCAGCCACTGGAGGGTGAACCAACGGCAAAGGAAGACCTTTCTCTCTGTCTCTCTCTCTCACTGTCCACTCTGCCTGTCAAAAAAAAAAAAAAAAAAAAAGAAAAAGAGAAAAAGGGCGGGAGGTACCATGCAGACCTTGAACCGGATGGCCTATCCACCGTGACAATGGAAACCAGCGCCAAGGGCCGCCCATAAGAGGATCCCGATGTGCGAAAAGTGTCCAGAACAGACAAGTCTGTAGGCAGGAAGCAGACTCGCGGTTGCCGGCTCTGGGAGAGCTTGGGGGGTCGTGACTAAAGGTGTGGGGTCGATTTGATGAGTGTACTCTGAAATTAGCCGCTGGGGCTGGTTACAAAACCACAAATACACCAGGAGCACTGGTTTGTTCACTGACGTGGCTCCGGGATATGGATGTGAATTCTACCCCCGCAGGGCCATTGCAGATCAGATCTCTGCTCCACATCAGCCACTCACAGCCCGTGGCTGCCGTGCGGGGCAGTGCTCAGGCCGGGTGCCCTGTCAGCTGGGCGAGGGGCCCCTGGTCTGTTGAGGCTCGTGCTGTCTGCTCCCCGATCTCCCCCTCCCTCGGCCCAATACCCATCTCCCATCCTGGGGTCTGCTTTGCCGTCCCCACAGCTGCAACGTGTGCTCTGTGACCACAGCCTCTGTCTCACCTTCCACTCTGTCCTGACAGCACAGGACGGAGCCTGGATGTCAGCGAGGGCGGTCACATCCTCCGTGCACCGAGATGCGTCAGCCCCTCCCTCCTCCCGGCTGCAGCTGCTATGACTGTGTCCTCCCCTCACAGGTGGAAAACTGGGCAAGTGCTCGCTGCAGTGGAGGCACGCGCTGGCATTTGAGGGCTGCCATGGCAAAGCACCACACACCGGCTGGTCTCACGCAACAGCTATGAGTTCTCTCACGATTCTGGAAGACGGAAGGCCACAGTCAAGGCGCCTTCAGCATCTGCCGCCTCCTGGGGCCTGTCCCGCGGGTCCAGTAGTGACACGCTGTCCTGGTTCCTTGGCGCGTGCCAGCATCGCGGCCGCCTCCACCTCCACTGTCCCCCATGGTCCCCTGTGTGTCTTTGGCTCTCATCAGGAGCCCAGTGGTTGGATTTAGGGCACATCCTACCCCAGGGTGATTTCATCTTTACTTAAAGCCTCAAAGACCCAATTTCCAAATAGGGTACATTCACAAGTACTGGGGTTAGAACTTTGAACCTGTTTTTTTTTTTTTTCCTTTTCCTAAAAGATTTATTTTATGTGTTTGAAAGGCAGAGTTACAGAGAGAGAGAGAGAGAGATCTACCCACTGGTTCACACCCCAAATGGCTGCAATGGCCAGGACTGGGCCAGGCGGAAGCCAGGAGCCAGGAGCTTCATCCAGGTCCCCACATGAGTGCATGGGCCCAACCTCTTGGGCCACCTTCTGCAGCTTTCACAGGCCATTAGAGGGAGCTGGATTGGAGGTGGAGCACCCAGAACTCTAGCCGTGCTCATAGGGGATGCCAGCATTGCAGGTGGCGGTTTGAACTGCTGTGCCACAATGCCAGCCCTGAACCTGTATTTTTTCTTTATTTGGTGGGGAGCACTCTCCCACCCAAGGGAGCACTTTCAGCTAACAGCCTCACACCATCAAAAAATGCCAGAGCTTGGTGAGGCCCCCACTCACAGCCGTTCTCTTCCCCGCCCCATCAACCGACAACCATGCGTGAATGCACAGAAGTCCACATCACCCATTTTACAGCCAGGGAAACTGAGGGCGCAAGAGGGCCAGCCTTCTGCTTCCCTCCCCCCTCCCCTGGCAGAGCAGGGTTTGTGCACCTGCCTCACACCTCCCCCACCAGCCTCTGATGCAGGAGGCTCCCTGCCCTGAGCAAGCTCTCCTGACCCCCACAGCCTGGACTGTCTGCGGTTTGCCTTGTCCCTGGCGTCCTGCCAGCAGGCACCTGCTGTGGGCTGATGGAGGGCATCTTCCCGGCCGCCCCTGGGGCTGGGATTTTCTGAATGGACTTGCTGGGGCCTGAGGCCAGCCACAGCCACAGTTGTTGTTGTTGTTGTTTTTCATGTCTGATACGCTGATACTTTCCATCCTGTCCGATCTCTAACAAAACACCAGTTAGCACACACTACAGGGATTTCGCCAGCAACTACCGAGTGGTGATGGGAAGTGGGGGGTCTGTTTCCCACTCACCCGAGGGTCTTGGGCCTGCTGGCCCCACCTCCTGTGTGTCCCTCCTCGACCGAGGCAGGTAGCCCACATCTGGCGGCCAGGCTCCCACCAAGCACCGGCTCTGCCACAGTCCCGAGCCTCAGAGTGCCTCAGGCTCTGGGTTTGTGTGATGTCCTTTCTCTCGGCCCGATATCGCATCACCATTTCTCATTTTATGAATTCTTGATGTTCCAGCCGGTGTGGCCTCCCGGATGGGAGAGACCGCCCCTCCCAGGGTCCCACGCGCAGAGGCAGCAGAGGGCTGGGCTGGGAGCCTGGCTTTTGTACACAAACTGACCAGCCCCACCATCCCCTTATCACGCAGGCACAGAGCAAGCTCAACTCTCCCTTGCCCTCAGCCACACCAGGGCCAGGTACCAGACAGCCGGAGGCCACGCCTCCATCCAGAGCCTGCCAGGCTCGGTCCAAGGAGCCCATCCTTAACCCTCGTCTGTCCGCCTGGCCTTGCCCGCGGATCCCTCGCTGCAGGCTCTGGCCTCCTCCGCCCCCTTCCGGCAGGGATTCCTGGCCCGTCCCCTTCCCTGGGAACTTGTGAGTCTGGGCCAGCACTCAGTCTCCTCCACAAATTAAAACTCGGAATTTCACACCCCAGACTCTCCTCTGCAAGTGTCCAGGCTCCTGCTGCACCTTGTGATGGCACCAAGGGGTGCTGGAGGGGCTCTACCTGTCCTCCGAGGAGCCCTGCAAGGTGCCCCCAATGCAAACCGAAGCCAAGCCAGCGCTGGCCTTGTGAGCAAAAGTGGCCACCTCCACCTTCCAACCAGACAGCCACACCTCAGCGCCCCCTGTGGGGAAGCTGGGGAAGTCCCGTTGCTTGCATATAGCCTCAACTGCAATTGTTACTTACAAAGTCTGTTTTCTACGGGGCAATGAACCCGGTGCCCACAGCCAGGGTGGGGTGGGCATGGGGGTTCCATCCGGGCTCAACAAATGCTTGATTAAGTAACTGCATGGATGGGTGTCTTTTAGCCCACTACGCTCAGAATGACATGCAACTTGAACTTCACCCTGCAGGTGCAAGGGAGCAACTAAAGACAGTGGAGAAGGGAGGTAGCTAAGGGCTGGAAGATGAGCCTGGGGGAGCACAGGTGTGATGAGCTGGGCTGAGCCCGAGGGAACCGGTCTCAGCTCCCAGCAGGACCTGGCTCAAACGCCGGCCCTCCTGGTGATCCTGCCAGGTTACTTGACATCTTGTTTCCCAGAGATCTGAGAAGAAGGCAAAGCACGCTGGGAACACTTGGTACACAGTGCCTGGGAGCAAATGTGAGTGGTCGCTATTACTTTCTGAGCCCCCGGCTCTGGCTCTGTGGCAACGTGCCACAGGCTGAGCCTAAATGGAGTGAACAAAGCTTGTAAAAAGAAATTTCGCCAAACAGCACTTAACTTTGCGTGACAAATTCTACTATGTTCAGGTGTATGCCATCTCATTCAAGGAAACAAAACACTCTCAGTGATCCAGTCAATTGATTTTGCCATCCAAATACTGGCATGACCTTAAGTTAAAAAAAAAAAAAAACTCAGCTTACAGAATGCATTGCTAAATAGACTTTATTTTTTAATTTTTAAAAGATTTTATTTGAGGGGTAGAGTTACAGACAGAGAGGTAAAAACAGAGAAAGGTCTCCCATCCGCTGGTTCACTCCACAGATGGCCACAGTGGCTGGAGCTGAGAAGCCAGGAGCCACGAGCTTGTTCTGGGTCTCCCATGCAGGTGCAGGAGCCCAAAGACTTGCGCCGTCTTCCACTGCCTTCCCAGGCCACAGCAGAGAGCTGGATCGGGAGAGGAGCAGCAGCACATGCACTGGCGCCCTACGCTGGTGCCGCGGGCGGAGGCTTCCTGTGCCACAGCGCTGGCTCCTGGCCTTTGTTTTCTAGAGACTATCTTGGTTCACAGCAATACCAGAGAGCACAGAGTGCGCTCACCTCCCCACTCCACAGCACCCCACCATGTGGTGCCCGGGTTGCGGCGGACACAGGCGCTGCACCTGCTCTGACCCATCCCTGTGGGCAGATGTAGTCTGCACAAGGGAGCGCTCAGGCCAGCGCTGTGGAGCAGCGGGTTAATGCCCTGGCCTGAAGTGCTGCCATCCCGTATGGGCGCCGGTTCGAGTCCCGGCTGCTCCTCTTCCGATCTAGCTCTCTGCTATGGCCTGGGAAAGCAGTAGAAGGTGGCCCAAGTCCTTGGGCCCCTGCACCCACGTGGGAGACCTGGCTCCTGGCTTCGGATCAGTGGTGAACCATCAGATAAAAGATCTCTGCCTCTCTCTGTGTAACTCTGACTTTCAAATAATAAATAAATAAATCTTAAAAAAAAAAGAGGGGAGCACTCGTGTTCATGCCGCACACCAGGGGGTGAGTGCAAACGAAGTCACACCAATCCACTCCTGTAGGGGCCCGGCAGGGTAGATTGGCTGCCCTAAAAATCCTCCGCTCTGTATTCATCCTGCCCCACCCCCACCCCGGAATATTTTTTAACAAGTCCCCAGACCACAGAGGAACAGAGGATGCCAATAAAGTGCAGCATTGATGCTTAAGACATTCGGGAGCAGACAGCTGCTTTGGGGGGGGGGGGGCGCTGCAATGGTTCAGGCGGTGGGGTAGGAAGACGGTCTGGGACAGCGCGCCGGACCTCGGGGAGCCAGGAACCCACGGGCTGCAAGGACCTCACAGCGTGATTCGATCCCGCCCAGCTGCAGGGCTCAGCCAGTCCCGCAGGAGGGCTGCGGACGAAGGTGGCCAAGCTGGGCTCTTTCTCCCTTAGCCCTGTGACCTGGGCAAGTCTCTTCTGCTCTTCCGGGAGGCCGGACCGGGTGCGCTCGCAGGACAAGGTCCGGGGCCAGAGAGAGAAGCCACCGGCAGGGCAGCGGTAGGGGGTGGCCAGGCCAGCGCAGGAGGGAGCGGCGCGCTCACAGGGGCGTCCTCCGGCGCGCCGCTTCCTGCCCCCAGCTAGAGGCGGCCGCGTGCCTTCCCCTTCCACCTCTTCCAAACAGCCGCCCAAGAGCAGCTGGGCCGTGCGGCCGGCTCCTAAGCCCGGGTCCTGCCCCCGCGCCCGGGGCGGGGGCAGCTGCGCGCGTCTGCCCGCGGTTAACGCCGCGCGTGCGGTGCAGAATCTCACCAGAAGAGGGTACAGTTTGCAAAGCGTTTGACGTCAGGCTGGGATCCCTATTGTGTTTAGAAACGGCTCGGGCAAGGCGAGCTCAAGTTCGCTCTCCGCACACGCGCTCGGCGGACGGCGCGGGTCCGGCGGCCGCCCCTGGAACTGCCCGCCGCCGCCCGTGCGCCCACGAGGGCACCCGGCTCCCGCAGGAAGCCGAACCTAGGTGGAGGATCGCCACGCCGGGGAGCCGAGGGTGAGTGCCGCGAGTGACCGGTGCGGCGAGAGCCCCCCGCGGCGCGCCCTGCGCCCCAGGCCCGCTCGAAGCCCCGCGGCCGAGCGCATGCCTCCCCCGCGGCGCGTGCCCGCCGGCGGCCGCCCGCTCTGAGCACCCTTCCCGGCAGCGGGCTCCGGCCGGGAGGTCCCCGAGGGCGGCGCACCGGGGCGCCCCGCCCGACCCCCACCCCCAGCGGCGGCGGCGGCGGCGGCAGGGCGCGCGGAGCCGGGGCTGCGAGGGCTCGCGCCGCGGGAGGATGGACGGGTCGGCGGAGCGCAGCCTCCCGGAGCCGAGCAGCCAGGACTCTGCCGCCGGCGGCGACATGGAGATCGTGGTCAACGTAGGGGGCGTGCGGCAGGTGCTGTGCGGAGACCTGCTCAGCCAGTACCCCGAGACGCGGCTGGCCGAGCTGGTTAACTGCCTGGCGGGGGGCTATGACGCCATCTTCTCGCTGTGCGACGACTACGACCCCGGCAAGCGCGAGTTCTACTTCGACCGCGACCCGGACGCGTTCAAGTGCGTCATCGAGGTGTACTACTTCGGGGAGGTGCACATGAAGAAGGGCATCTGCCCCATCTGCTTCAAGAGCGAGATGGACTTCTGGAAGGTGGACCTGCGCTTCCTGGACGACTGCTGCAAGAGCCACCTGAGCGAGCGGCGCGAGGAGCTGGAGGAGATCGCGCGCCGCGTGCGCCTCATCCTGGACGACCTGGGCGTGGACGCGGCCGAGGGCCGCTGGCGCGGCTGCCAGAAGCGCGTCTGGAAGTTTCTGGAGAAGCCCGAGTCGTCGCGCCCGGCGCGCGTGGTGGCCGTGCTGTCCTTTCTGCTCATCCTCGTCTCGTCCGTGGTCATGTGCGTGGGCACCATCCCCGAGCTGCAGGTGCTGGACGCCGAGGGCAACCGCGTGGAGCACCCGACGCTGGAGAGCGTGGAGACGGCGTGCATCGGCTGGTTCACGCTGGAGTACCTGCTGCGTCTCTTCTCGTCGCCCAACAAGCTTCACTTCGTCCTGTCCTTTATGAACATCGTGGACGTGCTGGCCATCCTGCCCTTCTACGTGAGCCTCACGCTCACGCACCTGGGCGCGCGCATGATGGAGCTGACCAACGTGCAGCAGGCCGTGCAGGCGCTGCGGATCATGCGCATCGCGCGCATCTTCAAGCTGGCGCGCCACTCCTCGGGCCTGCAGACGCTCACCTACGCACTCAAGCGTAGCTTCAAGGAGCTAGGGCTGCTGCTCATGTACCTGGCCGTGGGCATCTTCGTCTTCTCGGCGCTCGGCTACACCATGGAGCAGAGCCACCCGGAGACGCTGTTCAAGAGCATCCCCCAGTCCTTCTGGTGGGCCATCATTACCATGACCACGGTGGGCTACGGGGACATCTACCCCAAGACCACGCTGGGCAAGCTCAACGCGGCCATCAGCTTCCTGTGCGGCGTCATCGCCATCGCGCTGCCCATCCACCCCATCATCAACAACTTCGTCCGCTACTACAACAAGCAGCGCGTCCTGGAGACGGCCGCCAAGCACGAGCTGGAGCTCATGGAGCTCAACTCCAGCGGGGCCACCGCCGAGGGCAAGGCCGGGGGCTCCCGCAGCGACCTGGACATCCTGCCCCCTCCGGAGCCGCCTGGGAAGGAGGGGCCGAGCTGGGGCAGCCGGCTGAAGCTCTCCCACAGCGACACTTTCATCCCCCTCCTGACCGAGGAGAAGCACCACAGGACCCGGCTGCAGAGCTGCAAGTGACCGAGATGTCCCGGGCCGTGGACGGATGGATGGACCAAGTGGCAGGTGTGTCCGCGGCTGCCCTCAAGGGGCTGCCCTGGGTCCCCCCTCAGCCTCTCCCAGACATTCTCTCAAGGCCTCCCGGGGCCCATCTGACCCAGCTGGGTAAGACGCCTGTGTGTGCCAGCTGTCCAGGAGCTGGGAGAGGGGTGCAGGAGCCACAGGGCAGCGTGGGCGAGCCCAGTAGCCTGGCTGGGCGGGAGCGCGCGCCCGCTTCTGTATCTCCTTCAATAAAGCCTCCTGCCCCGTGCACCCTTCCGTGTTGTGGGTTCTGTCTTAGGCTGGCTGTTGCCCCCTGGCGGGGCTCAGGCACAGCGAAGTAGCCAGCCAAGGGGTAGGTGTGCAGCCCAGGACGGCTATTTTTAGTTGGGACCTAATTAAAGAGGAGCTGCAGCCAGGGTTCAGGGCCGGGGCCACGGGCCACATTCCTGGAGACTCTGGGCAGGCGACTCCCTCCTTCTGTGTCCTTGTGGGGAAAAGCCTGCTCCCGGAGCTCTCCCAGGAGGGGGAGGCTGTCCCGCAGCCACAGAGCAGCGGCGCCTCTGTTGAGCTGTCACTGGCGCGGGGCCCTTTTCATTCCTTGGTCCTCCTTCCAGCAACCCTGCAAGACGTGCCCCCATCTTACAGACGATGAAACCGAGGCCCGGGTCACACGGAGCAGGGATCCGCTCCCAGGCCTGGCGGCCCCAAGCCTGCGCATCCCCCATGACAAGGCTTCCACCTGGGCTCAGGCTCGTGGGGTCTGCAGAAGCAGGAGCGGTCCCTGTGCCCCAGGCCAGCCTGCCTTCCAGCCTCTGCCTTGGGAGGAATCGACAGAGAAGACAGACCAGAGCATGGCCTGGGTGGGGGATGGGGGGCTTGGTGCCAGCCAGTCCGAGAGCCCCCCAGCAGTCAGACACACACCGGGTGTGTAGGGAGATCTGAGCACTCGCCCTCGGCATTCCCAGACACTGTGCGGCCACCGTCCTGCTAATTAACCTCTCTGATCCTGGTTCTGCTCCTGTCTTACTGGGGTCCTGCGCACGGCACTGGGCACTAAGTCCGTGCCCAGTCAATTTGGCTGTCTGCATCGCTCTGCACTGGCGGAGAGGGAGCCCTGCTGCCCGCCCCGCCCTCCCCAGGTCTGCCCTGGGCGTGCGGCCCTTAGTTGAGGGCCCAGAGCTGGCCCCTGCTTTCTGCTTTCCACTTTCAGGGACCCCCAGAGCTCTGCTGAGACACTGGTGCAGAGGGAGGAGCCTGTGGTGGAAGTGGGGGTGGTGCCCTCCCATGGCCTCCTGGGCTGAGTGTCCCCTGGGGTGGGGGGCTGGGTTTTTGAAGCCTCGGCTACAGGTGCCACATTGCAGGGGCCTGAGAGGGGCCATCTTGGAAGGCAGTTGGGGGTTCTCCCTGTGGGGTGTGGGGAAATGACCAGTTGGGGCCAGTGAATGGATGCGTGGTGTGGCCAACATGTTGGTGGCCACCCTACAACCCGCCAGGCCCCCCCCCAACCTTGAAGGCCTCGGACTTTCTGCCCTGGGCCATGCTGTGTGCCCCTCTGGGAAAGGGCTGGTTCCCATGACCACGGGAGGCAGAGGAATGAGGGGGTGGGGGTGGGACTGAGTTCAGGGAGGGGAGGGTTGTATCGCATCCAGTGGAGACACAGGGAGCTGTTGTGGGGGGTGGTCTATGTGTCCCCGGGCTCAGGGGGTTGCTGAAGGTGTGGGAGTGCCTCTCTTTGCTCCCCTTGCTCTGGGTGTCCTTGGGGATCCCCAGGAGCCTGCTCCCCAGAAGGAGGGAGCTGAGGGACGGGCGGGGGGGGGTAGGCTGCCGAGTCTCCACCCAGGGCAGGGGGGAGGGCTGCAGATTCAGCACTGTCTGGGAGCTCACCGCATGCACCCATTGCAAGGAGGGGGAGACTGAGCGTCAGAGAGGCATGAGCTGCATTAGATGGGATCCTGGTCCCAGGCAAGCTCAGCGTGTGACAAAGAATCCTCCTAGGGAGACGGGCTCTGCCACGGGGGCTGACGGGGGCTGTGAGAGCCAGGGGAGCGGGGATCGTTCTGGGACAAGGTACTTGAACTTCACTGTACCTTAGAACCATCATGGGAGCCTTCAACACTCCCCGCGTCCAGCCTGCACCCCAGAGCCGTTAGCCACAGTCTCCGGGGATGACACCCAAACATCAGTGGTATTTTTTTAACTTTAAGTGCAGTGAGTCATCTGGAGAGCTTATTCACATGTAGATTTCTGAGTCTGCAGATCTGGGGGGGGCTGGCACCCAGGCTCTGGATGGGGCCGACGCGTCGGGTCCACAGTCCCCACGCAGAGTCCGGGTTCCTAGTTGCGGATGACTGCAAACATTGCAAGGAAGAGCAGCATTTTGCTGCGCCTGGAAGTACACGGCATTGAGAGGCCAGTGCCCGCGGGGACAGTCTCATCGGGATAGAGCCGTGTCCATCTACTTGTGGCTGGACGGTCGGCGGTTGCTGTAGCACGCAGACCTGAGTAGCTGAGATGGAGAGCGTGTGGCCTCAGAGCCGGAACGCCTGGTTCTCTGGCCAGGGCTGCAGGAGAGGGTGGCCAAGGCAGGGCTTGGCAGGTGAGCTGGGAGCTGTCCCTCAGGAGGAAACACCAGCTCCAGCCTCAGGGAGGGCGTGGCACCGAGGGATGCCTGCAGAGAGGCCTCCCGCTCTGTCCCCTCGCCTGTCCCAGGGCACGAAGCTGCCTCCTCCTCCCGTGAGAAACCCAGGTCCTGCCTCCCCACGGCGGGTCAGTGCGACCGGGGCTCCTGCTCTCCGTCGGCTTCGTGCCCTCCTTCCTGCCGTCTGGTGCCAGCCCCCGGCCTGGGGCCCCCTGGTCACATGTTTGTCTTCAGCTTGGGCGCATCTCCCAGGCTCCGTGGAACCCGCTCATGTCGGTCGAGAGAGAAAGAAGGACCTGTTCCCTGGGGGCTGCGAGTGTGCAGGTTAAAAGGAAAGCGAGGTGTTTTCCAGTGTACCCCGCCATTGTTCAGACAGGAAAACTAGGGCCCTGAGCTCTGGGCAGTTGCATGAGGGGCATTTGTGGGAGGCCTGGAGGTCACAGCCTGTGTCAAGGTCCACCTTGTCCAGCTTCTCATAGTGCTGGGAACACACGGCGAAGGCCGTACACGGCGAAGGTCGTTTCAGAAACAGGCAGTGTGAGTTCAGGCTGTGTGTGTGCATGTTTGCATGTGTTTGCATGTGTGTTTACATGTGTGCATGCATCTGCCTGTGTGTTTGCCCATGCAGTACATGTGTTCATATGTTAGCATGTGTGTGTTTACATATGTGCATGTATCTGCCTGTGTTTGCCCATGCATTACATGTGTTCATATGTTAGCATATGTGCATGTGTGTTTATGTGCTTTGTATGTGTGTTTTCATGGGTGCATGTGTTTGCCTGTGCATGTACATGTGTGCATGTGTCTGTGTGTGTGTGTGTGTGTGTGTGTGTGTGTGTAAAAACAAATCAGCTCCTGAGCCCTAAGTGAAGGGTGCGGGCAGACAGTTCCAGTTTAGCCTCACTGTACGCGGTGAACTCGTCAGCCTCAGCTTCACAGTTGGGAAACTGAGGCCCACGGCTAGTGGCTGTGCACTGATTGGCTGTGCAGAGCTCAGGACCCCTCTTCACAACCCTGGGAGGGGTCTGGAGACACCCTGTAGATCAAGGGAAATCAGAGAAAGTTCTGGAAACGTCAGGACCTAGGCTTCCTCACCGTGTCCTGTGATGAACCTGGCAGGGGGCGGTAAGACACCTGCTTGGCCTCAGCCTCCCGTACTGGGCCCGCTTGCCCACGTCGGGCTCAGCCAGAGCCAGGCCAGGTGTGGCGTGCAGGGAGGCCCTCCCCTGCCTCCCTTGCCCTTCGGGGAAGGGGCCGCCCACCTGTGCTGCGGGTGACCCACCCACCCCCAGCACCCATACCCAAGATCTCAGGCAGAAGAGGCCGCCAGCGGCTTTCTCAGGGCACAGGGCCGCGTGACCGGCTGGTGTGGGTGCCCACAGAAAGACACAGCCGGAGTGGGGAGGCAGGGCTCCGTCCCTTCTCTGGCTTACAGGCCGTCACTGCCAGCCAGCCAGACTCACTGCCACTGCAGTCGCCACGCTGTGTCCCTCTCCCCACGCCCCACTGGCCAGGAATGTGATTGTCCCACTTGGTGGGGGGGCGTGGGCCGTGGTCCCAAGGCTGCAAAGAGGCGCAGCGTGGGCTCTGCAGCCCTGTGTGTCTCTCTTCCCAGAGCAGTGAGACCCTCCTCTCCAGCTTGGCCTGAGTCACTTCTCGGCACAGGCATGGCTGCAGGTAACAGGCGGGCGCTCATGGGCACCTGCCAAATGCTGCCTGTCTTAAACGGACACAAAATACTGAGCCGATTGGCCGGGCTTGGCTGGGAAACCCGGGACGGGGCTTGCTCTCTGCGCAGCCCACACCCAGGGGAGGTGCAAACGCTGACACCTGTGGGCAGGGCTCTGCTGGGGGCGGCGCTGGCTGAGCTGTTAGACGCCAGGGGCTGTTCCTGGTCGTCTCGCTCCTTGCTGGGTTTCACAGGGTGGGTTTCACGGGGAGCCTTGGGGAGCTGCCGCTGTCGCCCACAGCTGGTCCTAGTGGGTGTGGGAGGTGCCAGCCAGAGCTGTCTCCCTTCCCGTCAGTGGCTCCCAGCCTCCAGGCCGAGTGCACACGGCAAGCCTAAGCTCTGCACAGCTCAGCTCCACGGCTCCTCCGGGCCTCGCCGGCCCCCGCCCCTCAGCAGATGGGGCACCTGCCTGCCTCCGGTCATCCCTGTTACCCTCTCCCCAAATCTGCAGGAGCTGCGAGAGCTGGCGTTCCGTCCCAGAAACACTGCTGCCTGCAGACTGCGGGGCGTCCCGTGGGGGCGTCCAGGGTCAAGTCACGCACTCCACATGTAGGAAGCGGACCCCGAGGAGACCACGGGACTGTCGGAAGCCACGGGCCCCTGCCTCTTTCTCTACACTCCTCCTTCTCTGTTCCCACAACCATTAGAACGTGGGCAGGAAGATGAGCCCGTCCCCTACACCTGTGCAGGGCGGGGCCGGGGCCTCAGCCTGGCTTCCTTGGCTCGCACTCACCGGTTCTTCCAAGCCTTCACTGAAGCATCTTGGGAAGCTGCAGTTCAGAGCCAGAGTGAGGGCTCCGCTCTGCTCTGCCATAGCCGGGCACACATGATGGCTGTGCAAGACCTGGAGGCTGTGTGTGTGTGTTCACACGCATGTGCACACGTCAGCCTTGCCTTCTGAATGGGAGGGGGCGCACGGCGTGCCCTGACCCTGCCCCCCTCCACCTTCCCCAGAGCCGAGCTCAGACAGCGTCGCAGGCACTGCTGACAGATCCACACTGCATTCCTGTGTTTCTGAGACCACATGGGCGTGCGGCGTGGGGACAGGGTGACAGGACACCACCCAAATCCCTCATAGCTCGCTGCTGGCAGAAACCAAGCTGTGCCTATAACCAGCGCGGGGCAGAGCGGCTGCACCGAGTCCCCAGGCATCCACACTGCCTTTGCTTGGCGCTGCTCAGCTGGGGCAGTGAGCAGAGGTGTGGCGGGAGCCCAGGGCGGGATGGGCAGGTGTCTGGGTCTCGGACGTGTCTCCTGGCACCCAGAGCTGCGCCCAGTGTGTGGTTGTGAGGGGCAGGTGTCGGTGAGCCCATTTCTCACACACTCCGTACGGCACTGAGCCTGTCTCCTGCCGGGACCTGGCCCTTCGGTCCTGCCTGTGGCCCTGTGGGGACCACGCCGCCCCTCGGGCCCCATGCCCAGCCCAGCATGAGAGGCCTCTCTAAATGCCTGCGTGGAACACTCGAGCACCTAACTGGGTCCCCGGGGAGGAGGCGCCGAGATGTCCCGGCCACGGGAGGTCAAACGTGGCGTTGACAGCCAGTTAGCCTCTGCGCGGCTGGGACGGCCTCCACGCAGCCCCCTCCTTGGTCCCGGCCCAGGGAGATGGGGAGGGGAGGTGTGGGGCAGCCTGGGACCCTACTCTCTGGCCCATGGGCGCACCGTGGAAGCACAGGGTGGCCTCTGTATGTCCCTGAGCCCTGCTGGGGGAATGCCAGACCTGGGTATTTTCTTCCTTTCTTTTTATAAGATGTTCTTTTACAAGGCCCTTTTCCTAAAGGTAAAAGCCCCCAGAGGAATGAAATGAATGCTGTGATGACATCAAAATCCCAGGGAGCAAGCTAGGAGGTTCCCGCTGCCCGAGGCTCTTACTGATCATGGCCTTGGGCTGCGTCTTTGAAATGTAAGTGTCAGACCCGCAGGTGCATTCGCCCCAGGACTTAGCAAGGGCCGCAGAAAGCAAGCAGCCCCTCCCTCCTTGCGGGGAAGCTGACGCCTGGGTGGGGGTGGTGTCCCTGCCGTGGCCCCTGGTCACCTCCGGGTCTGTGAGGTTTGGCCTGGATGACCGCCCACTGGGACTGGAGGACAGGGGGACAGGGCCACCATCCCCAGCACGTGGTACACACTGAGGGGTCCCAGAGCAGAGGAGAGGCTGCCGAGCCTGGCCACAGGCCACAGGCCACAGGCCACGCTGCCATTGCACCACTGGGGCCCGGGAGGCGGGGTGGCTGTATTTTATCCATATTTGCCGCCCCTCCTCTGGGGCCTCTCACCCCTTGGATTTGGTCTGACCCAGCCCTACCTGTTGCAGGCACTGGGGGGGTGAGCCAGCAGATGCAAGTTCTTTGTCCGTCTCTGTCTCTCTTTCTCCGGCTCTCTCTCTTAAGTATCAAGTGCAGATTGAATAAGTTCGTTCCCCTGTGTCCTTGGGGTGAGGGCCAGACCCCCTGGCATCCCTTGGAGGCCTCTGGGGTGAGGCTGTGTAGGTCCCCCCTGCTCCACTCTCACATGGGGCACCCACTGGGAAACCCAGGTCTCACTGACTAAGGCTAAGGGCCAGGGGCTTCAGGCTGGGCTTGTTCCAGGAGCCCCAGCTCAACCTCCTCCACATGTAGGTCCAGTCTCCAGCTAGTGGAGAGATGGCAGCTGCAGGTGCCTGCCTCCCTGTCTTCCTATGCCTGTGTCAGAGTAAAGAACACCTACCCAGAAGTCCCAGCAGTTAGCAACAGGGGCCGTGGCCAAGGCTGTCCCCAGAGTGACCGGCAGCCAGGGATCTGGGAAGCCCCTGGGGTGAGTCCCAGGCCCCGCCTTTGCCCCGCCTCCTGCCTTAGGGCACGTGGACAGCCACCAGGGAATCCTGGGGCAGATCAAAAGGGACAGCCCATCTCTTGCTGGCCCGCACCATCAGAAGACGCCCCAGGGCACCTGAACCCCACACGGCAGGGCTGCCCGCTGCCTAAAGCCTTCCATAGCTCCCCATTGCCCTGAGCGCATTCAGAACATCTCCTGGGTTTCACTGGCCCACCGCCCTCTCCAGCCCTGCACGCAGTCACGCCCACCGGAGCAGGGGGGGGAGGGGAGGGCGGGGGACCTAGACCCCAGAATGCTCTGTGGCTGGAGCTGCCCCTGTCCTGGGGGGAGTTTGGCAGCACCCTCAGCACCCCCCAAAGTGCCCCTCCCCCTGCTCCTCTTGGCACAGCCAGCATCTGCGGATGAGTGATCCCTGGAGGCGGGACCATGGGGCTGAGAACCGCTTTCCTGCGGTCCCACGTCCCCTCCTCCATCTCCTCCCCTCCCCTTGCCCATCACTGCTGGGCCCCCTTCCCTCTGAACAAGGATCCCTCTGCCTGCTGGGGTGCAGCCTCCCTGGGTGCCCTGAATCAGGCTCCCTGGTGTCTGGCCGGGCAGGTGCGTAGAGGGGAAGTGGATTCCCAGGGGGGCAAGTGTTGGTGCAAGGCCTGAGCCTGGACTCGGCTGGCCTCCCCGCTGCTGTCCCCAGGCCTTGCTCTGACCTGGGAGAGTCAGTCCTGACCAGATCGGCCCGGCGTGCTGTAGCCACTGGACGGAATCTTACCTGGCCACAAAAACCAGCCGCGCCCTGCCACCTGCCGCAGCGGGCACGGAGCTGGCCACAGAGGCGAATCCATTTGTCTGAAATGTCCGGGAGGTAAATCTGTCCAGGCAGAAGAGGTCAGTGGCTGCCTGGGACTGGAAGAGGCTAAAGGGCACAGGGCCACTTTTGGGGGCGATAAAAAGATCCAAACTGAGAGTGGGGATCAAAGCTAGCATCTGTAAATATACTGAAATTCACTGGGCCGAACACTCCAAGGGGTCAGCCTATAGTGGGCGAGCCACAGCTCCACAAAGCTGTTACACACACACACACACACACGCGCGCGCGCGCGTGCATACACACACATAGTCTACTCAGAATGCAAGCTTCAGTTCAGTATGAACATTGTTGATTTATTTTCATTTTATTTGAAAGACACACAGACCCAGAGAGATCTTCCATTGCTCTTTCACAACCCCAAATGCCCACAGCAGCCAGGGCTGGGCCGGCTCAAGCCAGCAGCCAGGAGCTCCCAGGTCTCCCTGCGTGGGGGCAGGATCCCAAGCACCCGGGCCAGCACCTACTTCTTCATAGGGTGCACGGTTAGCAGGAAGCTGTGTTGGAAGCAGAGCCTGGACTCGAACCAGGCACTCTGGTGCGGATGCGGTGTCCCTGGCAGCATCTTAACCCCTGCATTGCACACCTGCCCAAGATAATCACTGTGCACCCTCTGCTGGTTCCTTGCTCGTGGTTTTCAAATGGGGTCAGTCCTTTCTCATGCTTCCCACGGAGCAGCACGCCTTCACGCGTTGGCACAACTGTGTTGTTGGCGCTGCCGTCCTGAGCATCGGCATGGCCGGCAGGTGCCAGGGCTGCTGGTCTCCAGGCCCAGGCTGCATGCTGTGGGCCAGCGCCTGCCTCTGCTCTCTCGCAGATCTGTAGAGGCCAGCCCTCCGTGGCAGGCTCCCTGTCTCGTTCTGCTGTGAGGCTAGGGCAGCCTTTCCTGGGCTGCTGTGGGCAGATGGCCTCATCGAGTTAAGGCTGGGTCATGTCAGTCTGGTCCTCACTGCCAACAAAGGTGTTCAGAAGTCAAGATGGATCATTCCGGGGCTGGGACTGTGGCGTAGTGGGTAAAGCCGCCGCATGCAGTGCCTGCATCCCATATGGGTGCCAGTTTGAGTCCCGGCTACTCCACCTCCAATCCAGCTCTCTGCTATGGCCTGGGAAAGCAGTGGAAGATGGCTCAAGTGCTTGGACCCCTGTACCCACATGGGAGACCCAGAGGAAGCTCCTGGCTCCTGGCTTCAGATCGGCGCAGCTCCGGCCGTTGCAACCAATTGGAGAGTGAACCAGTAGATGGAAGACCTCTCTCTCTATTTTTCTCTGCCTCTCCTCTCTCTTCCTGACTTTCTGACTTTCAAATAAATTAATTAATTAAAAAAAAATGGAACATTCCAGTGCCACTCCGCACTTCTTCAGCAGCTCTCAAAATGAGACGTTCATATATTCTATGCTTCTTTAATGGATCCCTAGGGAGGTTTACTGGTTAAATGGTTTCTGAGTGTTTTCATACTCTTGCATTCATTTTTAAAAAGACTTATTTATTTGAAAATCAGAGTTACTCAGAGAGAGAAGGAGAGGCAGAGAGAGAGAGAGAGAGAGAGAGAGAGAGAGAGAGGTCGGTCTTCCATCTGCTGGTTCTCTCCCCAAATGGCCACAACAGTCGGAGCTGTGCCAATCTGAAGCCAGGAGCCAGGAGCTTCTTCCGGGTCTCCCATGTGGGTGCAGGGGCCCAAGCTCTAGGGCCATCTTTTACTGCTTTCCCAGGCCACAGCAGAAAGCTAGATTGGAAGTGGAGCAGCCAGGACTCAAACTAGCGCCCATATGGAATGCAGGCACTGCAGGCGGTGGCTTTTCCCTCTACGCCACAGCACTGGCCCCTCTTGTATTCTTAAAAAATAAAGCCCATATGGCCCAAAGGTGTTTGTCTCTTAATCCACAGCCAGACGTCCCTTGCCAATGTGTTATCTCAGACCGTCGCCTAAATGTTGACGAGTAAGGTCAGCGCATTGTTTTCTCATTTTGTGTTATGCTTTCCAAGGGTGGGAATTAGGGTTACAACAGCCTCAGAGGACGAGCAGGAAAACCTTCTCTCTTGGGGCCCTCGCTATGCCACAACAGGTTAAAGCCTTGGGCTGCAGCGTCCCATATGGGCACTGGTTCATGTCCTGGCTGCTCCTCTTCCAATCCAGCTCTCTGCTGTGGCCTGGGATAGCAGTGGAAGATGGTCCAAGTGCTTGGGCCCTGCACCCGCATGGGAGACCTGGAAGAAGCTCCTGGCTCCAGATCAGCTCAGCTTTGGCCGTTGCAGTGATTTGGAGAGTGAACCAGCAGATGGAAGACCTCTCTCTCTCTCTCTCTCTTTCAGTCCCCACCTCTCTCTAACTCTTTCAAATAAATAAAATAAATCTTTAAAAAAAAAAAGTTTCTCTCTCATTCCACATTTTGCAACAGGACATTGGACTGACCCGGATCCCTAACCCTCCCTCACGCCTGTGGGAGCTCCGCCGCTTGCTCTCCCCTCCCCGGAAGGAACATCCTGGCTGGGGCTTCTCCATGCTCTGTCCTGCCGCAGGACTTCTGCACATGCTGCTGCCTCAGTGGAATTGTTCTTCTCTCTGCTGTTTAATCTTTCTACCTCCTTTAGATTTCAGCCTAATCATTCTCTCTTTTCCTGGGCCCCTTTCCTAGGTCCAGTCCCCAAAAGCTGTGCCAAGTGTTTCTCTGCTGACACTCATCACATTGGGGTGTCACTTTTACTTATGATTAATTACTATCTGTCTCCCACATAGACTGGCAGCTCTTTAAAAAAATCCACATATTGATTTTCTTTGACAGACAGGCAGGCAGGCTTCACTCCTCACCTGCCTTCAACAATCAGGGCTGGGACAGGCTGGAGCCGGGCTCCCTGAGCTCAACCCAGGTCTCCCACGTTGGGGCAGGGACCCGACTACTTGAGCCGTCACCTGTGCCTCCCAGGCTGTGCATCACCAAGAAGCTGGACCCGGGACTCGAGCCAGGCACTCTGACGCGGGAGGAAGGCGTCCCGAGCGGCGTCGTAAACACTGTGGCAAACACCTGGCCCAGATGTGGGCTCTTTGAGGACAGGGTCCGGGGTTGCTGCCCATGGACCCCAGAATGCTGCACCCAGTTGGAGGCACGTATAGCAGGTGCTGGATAAATCCCGGGGGAAGGAGAGACAGCCCTGCCCCTGCTAATTCCCGGCAGCCCCGTCTCTGCCCGGCCCATTTAGACCTCTCGATTCTTCTCGCTCCCCACACTATGTCTCCCACCACATCGACGTGATCAGGGTCTCGACTTCCGCTGCTTTCCCTGTTCCTTGGACCCACTCCCTCAGCCCACTCATTTGCACTGAAAACTGTTTTTAAAATTCAAGCTTGCAAAAAGTGTTCAAAAATTTCACGGAAAAAGCTATGCATTTAAACTATTTTTTGCACCAAAATAAGTCTGACTTTTAATTGCATTTTCCGTGAACTGTTTGAAGTGTTTGGCACATTATGCAGCTTTGAAACGTGCACACTCTGTTCTGTGACTGTCGTTCTTCTGTGCTTTGAAATCGGCTGGTTCTAAACAAATTCCAACCAAACCCAGGGTTTTTAATCCTTTGATTATTTATTTAACTATGATGAGATTTAACTATGTGTCAGTGCAGTCACAGAAATCAGACCTGAGGCTGGGGTAAAGACAAATTCGTAGTTTTTTAAAAAGTTTTGTTTATTTGAAAGGCAGAGTGATAGAGAGAGACAGAGACACAGAGAGATCTTTTATCTACTGGTTCACTCTGCAAATGGCTGCAACAGCCGAAGCCAAGCACCTGGAGCTCCGTCTGGGTCTCCCACACAGGTGCAGGGGCACAAGCACTCTGGCCATCCTCTGCTGCTTTCCCGGGTGCATCAGCAGGGAGCTGAACAGGGACTCACAAGGGCGCTCCGATGTGGGTGCAGACGTCACGCGCAGCAGCCGAGTGCACGGTGCTGCGGCGCCGGCCCCAGACCCTGGGTGTCTTGAGTTGCTCTCTCTTTGGTACTAGGATCCCCCGCCCCCTGGTTACAGCATTCGTGGAAGAGGAATGTGCTGTTCCTCCTGGAGGCACTCTTTCCGGAACCTTCTATCGTCCTGACTGGGTCAGCATCGGCCGCTCTCCAGGTGTCTGCCTGGTCCTCCTGTGATTTTCTCCACGTGGCCTCCTGGGTTCAGTGTGCAGCAGCTCAGCCCCTGGACTAAGCCATCCTCTTTCCTGGACATCCTTCGGTGTCTCGCTCAGGCAGTCTGCAGATGGTCACTGGCTCTGTGTTTGCATTGCCTTTCCCCTCCCAGGGGACCCACAGGCTGATGGGAGAACCTTGCTGGGCACCTTCATCAGAACTTAATCTCTGTTTGTCCCTTCTCCAGTCATTGGCACAAGTTCCGCTCCGGCACTTGTAGGATTTCTCTGTAACTTTGGAGTTCTGAAATTCTTTCACAACACGAAATTTCACCTAGGAAGTGAGCTTTTCCCACGCGACATTTGGTATCGATTTCCAATGTGAACACTCAAGTCTTCTTTTAGCCCAGAGAAATTACTTCTATTATTACTCCATCTCCCGCATTTCCACTGGTTTTTCACCCAAGAACTCTTAGAAAATGAGCCCCTTCATCTGATTGTCCCATTCTTTCTGGAATGGCGAGTCTTCAATTTCCAAGAAAGCTCTGTTTTCTGATTGGTTCTGGTGCCACCTGATTCTTCTCCCATGCAGAGGAGCCCTGGGGAGCAGTGAGGTTCTGGGGAGCCTGGCCCTGGGGGCTCTGCACTGAGGGTGGGGTCTTCCCAGTGTCTGAGCCAGAGGCCTGCGTGGCAGAGGCAAAACTGTGGGCCCCGAAGACCACCTCCCAGGGCACTGACCAGCAGTTAGATCTTGGCTTCGGGGGCTGACATGGTGGCACAGCAGGCTAAGCGTCTGCCTGTGATGCCAGCATCCCCTATGGACACTGGTTTGAGACCTGGCTGCTCCACTTCCAATCCAGCTCTCTGCTATGGCCTGGGACAGCAGTGGAAGATGGCCCAAGTCCTTGAGCCCCTGCACCCACGTGGGAGACCCAGGAGAATCTCCTGGCTTCAGACTGGCCCAGCTGCAGCCATTGCAGCCATCCGGGGGGTGAACCAGTGGATGGACGACCTCTCTCTCTCTCTCCTCCTCCTTCTCTCTCTGTACTGTCTTCCAAGCAAACAAGTGAATCTTTAAAGAAAAAATAAAATAGGCTCCTGGGGCCTCAGCTTTGCCACCTGCACATGGGAGGAGATGACTGCAGACAACTGGAATCCTTGCTCTCAGGCTGATGGGGAGGAGGAGGCCCGCTCCTGGTCGGCTCCTGGGTCTGCACGTTGAATGTGCACAAGTGTGCGTCACTGCACAAAGCCCGCCTCTCACCGGGGCAATCGCCTCTGCTCTTCCGCACTCTGGGACCGAGCGCATGGATCGGCTGAGTGCATGGACAGGGCCGAGCGCATGGACCAGGCTGAGTCGCCTCCGGGCGGCTTCTCCTGCCTGTTCACATCTGGGCAGTCAGGCCTGCATGGGGCTTGAACTGCATGGACGCCGTCCCGCAGGGCCCTCTTCACCCCCCATAGCCCAGGTCCCAGGGCAGGTGCAGATACGCACCCCTGTCCCTGGGCCCCCTCGCCCCGGCGCTCTGGGCATACCCTGATTTTAACACTCTCCCTGGGGTTAATCACGCTGGTGTGTGGTCTTTCCTGCTTCTCGTGGGCTGGAGCGGGATTGTGCGTGGCTGCGGACCCAGAGCCTAGTGCTCGGAGAGGAAGAACGGCTGAACAAACGAATGAGAGCCTGAGCAAATGGGCAGGTGGACGCCCGGCAACAGCGGCTGACAGTGAGCGGTGCAGCGCGGGAGTGAACCCGGCCAGGAGCAGGGGATGGATGGATGAGTCAGCAGCCGGGAGCGCGGAGCCCGACGCACTCACCGGAGCCAGCGGCAGACAGAAGGGAAGAAGCCGCCCCCTCAGAGGGCAGGGGTCGGCTCCCTCCTCCTCCGCAGCCCCGCGGAACGTTGTAGGATGGGGTCGAGCGAGCCATCGTGAGTCACCCCGGATACAGCGAGCGCCAGCAGATGTCACCGCGCACGGCAGGGTGGGGGCCGGGAAACCATGGCAACCAAGCCCCCTCCCCCGCTGAGGCGCCCTGGGGCACGGGAGAATCCCCGTGCATGTGTATGGGAAACTTGAGGCCAGAGGTGCGGCTCCGACCTTTCTCTCCCACCCCTTTCCGTCGGATTCTTTCCCATCAAACCCTCCCACGTCTCTGAAACAGCCATGCACATCTGCGAATCCACGCAGGGGCTGGGCTGGGCGGCCTGGGGCCCAGCAGTGCCCTCTCTGAGCCCCGGTTTTCATTCACTGATGCCGAGACGACCCCTGGCCACACAGCGCTGATGAGATGATGGATCGCAGGTATTTTGCGCATGCAGTGTTCCAAAATGTTCCTTTTTTGGCTCCACCCACTCCTCACGTCTTCCAGCACTCTACCGGCAGCACTCATGAGCACCTGCCCTCCCGGCCAGCGAGGGGCCCCTGCCAGCAGGCGGAGTCTTAGTCCTCTCTGCTTCTTCCTGCTCCTCCCCCAGAGGGAGCATCTCCTCATCCCACGGTGCCTGGCCACGTGCTAGGCAGTGGAGCCAACAAGACGAAGGAGTGAGCACCAGGGCCTGCCCTCTGGCAGCTCCCAGCGAGGGGGAGAGGCAGCCACACGGGGGAGGAGGTGACACAAAGCCCTCCGGCTGCCACGGTGCCTGCACAGGACCCAGAGGGGACAGGGTGGGGAACTCCACCTGGGGGTGGGAGAGGCCACCCGGAGTTGGGGAGGGGTCCCGGAGGGCAAGCCAGGGCAGGCAGGAAGTGCTGAGGCACCCCCGTGAGTGATGGGGAAGACAAGGAACGAGCATTGAGGAGCACGGAGGGAGAACTGGGCGGACGGCGGAGCGAGGATGTGCTCGGACCTCACAGGCCACAGCTCGCTGCCAGTGCTGCCCGGTCATCGCTGGCGAGTTTCACCGTGGGGTCTCCAGCAGCAATGGCGGGACTCACCCATCCTTCACCGCACCTGCCGTGACCCACACATTGCACGGTCAGCCTGCACTTGGTTTCAACCGCAGCCATGGCAGAGTCCCTCCCATCTCTGTGGCTCAGAGAAATGAAGGCACCTGTAGCAGCCAACGCAGACCCGGGCGACCGCAAAGCTGTGCTCCCCACTGCCCCATTCTTCCACGGGAGAGGGGCCTGGAGTCCCAGGTGAGGCCTGGAGAGGAGCTGGACAGGGGCCACGGGGGAGGGGACATCCCTGGTCTGCTCCCACACTCTGCAGAGTCTCTCCCCCCCAATGGTTCCGCTTTCCCTGATGGTCCCACTGTCCTCTGCGTTTCTCCTACAGTGATTCCTAATATCAGGCTTGGGTGATACGTGCTGCGGTCACTCTGTGTTCGCCCAAGGCCAGGGGCACCTGCTGTGGTTTGAGTGTCACGACCCCTGAGCTCCCAGGCGCTCTGCCTGGTGCCTGGGGCTCGTCAACAGTGAGTGAATGCGGGTGCGCCTGCCACCCCACAGGTGTTGTGGGGTAGTATGAAGGGAGCCCCTGGATATTTCCGTGACACGTGGGGCAACTGACCCCGCCTCTGCACCCAGGTGCCCCCTGGGGAGGGGTTGGGATGGGGACACTACCCTGAATATGACCATCACCCTAGTGAGGGGTGGTCTTAGCCAAAAGAAAATTATTCCCTACCCCTGGCCAGAGGGGCCCCCAGCGAGACGGAGGTGGTCTTGGGAAATAAAACGTACTATAGCCCCTCGACCTGTGCTGTTCCGTGCTCACGTCTCCCCCCAAGTGCAAGGCCCGTGTTCGATGCCCAGCTCTGACACTGACAGTGGTGCCACCCTGGTCACGTCGTGAGTCCTGGTCTCTGAACTGGAGCTCAGTGGAACCTCGTGGGGCACCTGCTCATTCAGGTGTGTGCTTCTCAGAACCTTATCACCTGCCACCCTCCATGTTACCACCTGGCCAGTCCCCTCTCCCGCCCCGCTCACACTCCTCTGCCTGGGGGGCCAACCCCAGCCCGCAGCCCCAGGGGCCTGCCAGGGTGGCTGTCGCATGGCAGTTACTAACGGTGGTGCTGGCCTGACACCCCCCCCCCCCCCATCACCGCCACCAAGCCCTCACGCTGGGATCTGGGTTCTGCAGGCAACCGCTGATCTGCGAGTTCTCTGTGTATATTTCACTCACACTCCAACGGGCCCAAAGCAAGCTGGACGCATAAATCGCTCAAAGCAAATTGTAGGTTGAAAATACTCACAGGACAGGATGCTGAGCCCTGGCTGGGGTGGGGGTGGGGGGGCTGCAGGGCTGGGGCAAGAGGCGTCCCAGTCCACTGTCCACCTCCCCCGACTCAGCCGGCTGTGACCCTGAAGGAGCACAGAGGTGTTTCAAAGGCTGACATTGAGTCTCCCCTCTCCCACACCCCTGCAGCTGGCACACACACACACTTGCGTGTGCAAATGGACACATGCACGTGCACACCCCAGCCCGAGGGACAATGGATCCACTTACGGTGGAGCTGGGTGCAGAGACCTGAGGAGGGGACAGGACAAGGCTGGGCAGGGCCTCACTGAGGGACAGGGCAGGGTCTGAGCTGTGAGGGGCACACCGCATCCTGGCTGCCCCGGCAGGTGAGGCCGTTCTGCCTAGGACGGTTCAGCTCCTGGCCTGAGCCCAAGGCTTGGAGCTCAGTAAGGGCTTGAGGATGTTTGTGGAATGAGCAAATGCCAACAGTTCCATTTCTTCTGGAAACCAAGACCCACAGGGTCCCCGGGTTGGCCAAGTAGAGAACCAGGGGCTGCGAACAGCCTGCTGGGAACCCAAGGCTCATGTTGGCTGAGACGGGGCAGTCAGGGCTCAGGCGGCGAAGGAGCTGGAAGGTCATGTCTGCGGGTCATTGGAGTGGGCTGGGAAGGGCCATTCCCCAGAACCTGTGCCGCGCGGGCCAAGTCTCTCTTTGGAGCTATGGCAGGTTTGGAGAGTCCCGTCCCCGCGGGTGGCCCCAGCCAATGTAACACAGGGTGAGGGCCACCAGGTGCGGCTGTGACACGCCCCTGCAGTCCCGGGAGGTGACCGGGCCGGAGCGCAGGACCTGCGGGAGGGCAGCACTCTAGTTCCCCAGGCTGATGTAGGTTCTCCACTCGGCTGCCCTGAGCGAGGCCCGAGCCCTGCGAACCAGGCCCAGCTGCAGCCCGCGTGCCGTCTGCGGGCGGGCGTGGACTGGACCGACGTTCCCCGGGGGCTGCACGGCTGGACACGCACAGCCACACCCTGCTTAGCCTGCCTTGGTGCAGACCTGGGGAAGGCAGGGGCGAAACGCGGAGGGCGCCTACTGGTCCCAAGGCTGCCTGCTGGCAGGAAAGCGGACCGCTCGCCCTCAGCCGCCAGACTCTGGCGCCCCTGTGCTCGCCGTGCCCTGCCGCGGCCACCGGGTGCCAGAGGGACCCCGGAAGTCACTTGTGGGGTCAGAGGCCAGGGCCCCCCAGACTCTGCCACAAGGCACGAGCCTCAGAGGAGACCACAGAGTGGGAGGATGTGGCACAGAGGGTGGGCAACCCCGTGACGGTACAGCATGGAACGGATGTGCGGCCGCCTGCGGCCCTGACAGCAGCCTCACTTCCGGCGAAGTCACTTCCGGCATCGTCACTTCCGGCGTCGTCACTTCCGGCAGCGCCGTGTCCCATCGCCCTCGCCTAGTCATGGTGACCCCAGGCCCATAGTGGTCCTGTGCGGGCGCCCAGGCTGGCACCGAGGCGTGTGCCCCGCATGCCTCCCGGCTCAGGGCTGGTGGTGGGTCCAAGGCTCGCTCGGCCTGGCTGCGCGGTTGCCGATGGGGGCACGAAGGCCCGCAGACTGAGGGGTCCTCCGCGGCCCCTGGGACCCACGTGTGGCTTCCGCAGGAGACAAAGCCAGCAGCCTTTCCACTTTGAGGACAGAGAAATATTTCCAAGCCATTTTAATATCTGTTTTTATTTATTTGAAAGGCAGGGAGTCGGTGACAGACAGATCTGCCCGCTGGCTCACTCCCCAAGTGTCCACACGAGCTGGGGCTGTGCCAGGCGCAAGCCAGAAGCCAGGAACCCAATCTGGCGCTCCCACATGGGTGGCAGGGACCCACCTACTGCCGCCTCCCGGGATGCACAGTAGCAGGAAGCCGAAATCGGGGGCAGAGCCAGCACCCACGCACTCGCTGACATGCGATGCCAACGTCCCCAGTGGCCTCTTCACCGCGCTGCCAAACGCCCACCGAAAGCTTCAAAGATTCTGAAATCCATATTTATGATTTGCAGTAGCAGCTAGAAACACCAACTGTTGGGAGAGATCAATGGGGACTGAATCACTCCGGGGGGAGTGGAAGTAGATGACAGAGTCATCTTGTTGGGTTCTGGGGTTTTGACAAGTGGAGCACTGGTCCCTGTGGCCAGCGACACAGATTCTGAATGCTCTAAGGAGCCGCCCCGGCAGGGCGCGTGTCCACACACACGATGGGAGCTCCTTGCGTGTGGATGGCAGGAGCCGCTGCCTGACTCAGTATGGTTCTTCCTTCTGCACCTGAGCTGGAGGTGCAGCCCGCGCTGGCCCTGCAGGCTCTCCCCAGCTCGTGCAGGGGCCATGTGGGGGACCCTGTGCAGGGGGATGTGGGGTGCTGGGGGGCTCAGGGCAGCTCGCTCAAAGCCTCCGACCTTGTTCTTCGTAGTAGCTGGACTCACACTTATACAAATTAACCTCACTCCTGCAGGGGCAAATAAAACTGAATTCAACCACACGAGGACCACGGGCTGTCATGAGTACTTTGGAGGGGACACGCCGGCTCCTACGGCTCACATAGAGGGCGCAGACGATACACGTGGTCTGTGAGCCGGGAGGGGCCGGGAGGGTGAAGCTGGGGGCCGCGGGAGCCCCCGCCTTGCCGGGACTCTGCACCGCTGCCTCGTGTGTCCCCACTACACCCTCTAGGGCGCGGGTTCCTGTCCCCACCGTCACATGCAGGAGTTCGCCAGAGTCCCGGCAGGGTTGAGATTCAAACCTAGAAGCTTCTCTCCCACAAGGAGAGGGCTTCGTGGGGAAACCTCTAAAGGGACCCGGTGGGAGGGGCAGCTCTTGCCCCTCTCGGCTCCCGCGGGGAGGAGCGGGTGGCCGGGGCCGGCTTTGCAGGTGCCTGGGGCCTCGCCAGCCGTGGTGCTTGGTGCCAGCCTCTGTGCCGCAGACAGAGCTCTCGGCGTGCAGGTGGACAGAACACGTCCTTAAAGGCCGTTTTCTCGAGCGGTTTCCCTGACTGTGGAGCAAACCTCATTAGTAATTAGTTTGCCCCTGGGCGAGCGGGAGAGAGGACAATGCCCACAGCCAGCCTGGCCAGTTCCTCCTGCAAAAGTGAACACCACCACCCCCCACCCAGGGGCGGGGGCCGCCTGCGCCATTTCACATCCTGGAGCCCGGCCCACACTCTCTGCCCACTCCCTGGGGCCCAGCACGTGAGCCTCTTGGGGAGTCCTCTCCCCTCATCTGTTGAATGACGAGGGGATACTGGTTAGGAGGCTGTGGCAGCACCTCTCATGGCTGTCCGTGGTGGATGGTGGCAGGGGCAGAGGGAAATCTAGCTGAATGTAGATGAGAACTTTGCGGAGGTGGGGTGCGGCCCAGGCCACAGTTGGAGACAGGACAGAGGGAGACGGGGCAGGAATCGGTTTGCTGCGCTGAGCAGAGCCGGGGTGGAAGACACAGGGGATTCTGCTGCTGTTGCGTTGTTGAAGAAGGCAGTTCCATGTTCCTGGGTGTGGACGGCAGATGAGGGCCGGGGAGGCATGACAGAGCCTGTCCTGGCTGGGGGGTCCAGTGGCCCAGGGAAGTGACATGGGAAGTGACACGGGACTCAGAGTGGATCAAGACATGCAAGGGTGGGCAGGAGGATGGGGATTTGTGCTGTCCCTGGTCTTGGCGTCAACTCACCCTGGGACTCTAGGGGACTCTGCTGCCCCCTGGCTCCAGCTGCCAGTGCAGGCTCTCAGTGACCCCCTGGTCCTTCCTCAGTGGCATGGCTGGGGCCTTGTGATGGTTTCAGACAATGGGGGGCTGGGGCAGAAGGTGGCCAGGGCAGGGTCTCCCCAAGTCCTTGCTGCCTGTCTCTAGGTAGAGCGGAAGCACCCACATTCTCTGAGGAAGCTGGGGTCCAGCAGAGACACGCCCATGGTCACACCAGCATGGTGCCACACATGAGCACCCCCGGAGCAAGCGCACCACAGGCAAAGGTGGCTGGCCGGAAAGGACACCGACTGTTTGATGTGTTTAGGCAAACAGGCCACACGACATGCCAGCTGGAAGTCATGTCTCATGGACTCCTCCGCTGCTCCTGCCTTGCCTGGGTCCACGGCTTCCGTGGAAGCAGCCACAGCTTGCCAAGGCCAAGGAAAGCCCCTGTGTAGTCCCCAGATAGCCTCCTGCCCGAACACATACAGCTCTGAACTTGACCTAGCCAAAAGGAAAAAAATCGGGATCACGCTGTAGTAGAAGATTACAATGTGGAATGACCAGGCCTCTTCAAGTCTCCAGGCTGGACACTGGACCAGTGCTCAAGCCTGAATAGTTCATGAAGCCCACTCGCCTGTGCCCAGCTCACAAGCACTCCTTAACTAGCACTGGGGTGGGTGGATGTGTGGTCGGATAGTTGGGTGGGTGGGTGGGAGGTGTGTAGGTGGGTAGATGAGGGGATGGGCAAATGAATGGGCAGGTGGGTGGATGGATGGGTGGATGGATGGTTGGGTAGGTGGGTAGGTGGGTGAGTAGATGGATAGATGGATAGGTGATATGTAGGTGGGTGATATGGATGGGTGCTTGGGTGGATGGGCGAATGAATGGGCAGGTGGATGGATGGTTGGGTGGATGAGTGGGAGGGTGGATGGATGAATGAATGGATGGATTGTTGGGTAGGTGGGTGAGTAGATGGATAGATGGATGGGTGGTGTGTAGATGGGTGATATGGATGGGTGCTTGGGTGGATGGATGGATGGGCAGACGGATGAGTGAGTGGATAATGGGTACGTGACATGCCCAGTCTTTTCTTTGATATCTAATTCTCTGAGATCTCTGACCCCCGCCGGCCTGTTCAGAAAGTTTGGGGAAATGGAGTTCCGAGGTCACATGCATCTCCCTGCCTCTTTGATTCCTCCTGGTGTTCTGTCCCACTAAGGCCTCCCCCATGGCAGCCCTCTCTCCTCCACCTCCTCCCTCTCGGATCAGACCAACGAGGGCTGCTCTTTCAGAATAACCCGCTGGCTGGGCTCTTGCTCCCCAAACTAGACGGTGGGCTCCTGTCCTGCTTTCCCTGTTTCCCCACAGCTCTTGGCCCGTGGGCATGAGTGAGGTGCAGGGAGGGGCCTCCGTCACCACGGGGAACAGAGAGGAGCCCAGCGCCCACAGCCCCCAGTCAGCTGCTCCAGGGTCTCCATCCCCAGGGCTCCCCTGCTGGGCAGAACCCCAGCTGGTGTCCCAGGAGAACTGCTTTCCTCTGGGCAGTGCCCGGACCTCAGCTGTGTCCCCTGTGCCGGCTCCTCTGAGAGGCGGCGCTGTGAGTCCGTGTGGCTCCTGGCTGGGTGGGGCTCACTCTGGCTCTGACCGGGGTCCCAGTGCCGGCTGTGGATTACAGCTGCTTGGGGCTGCCCTGGGGCCTTTCTGTGGCACTCATTCCATTTTTTTTTTTTTTTTGACAGAGTGGACAGTGAGAGAGAGAGAGACAGAGAGAAAGGGCTTCCATTGCCCTTGGTTCACCCTCCAATGGCCGCCGCAGCCGGCGCACCGCGCTCATCCGATGGCAGGAGCCAGGTGCTTCTCCTGGTCTCCCATGCAGGTGCAGGGCCCAAGCACTTGGGCCATCCTCCACTGCACTCCCGGGCCACAGCAGAGAGCTGGCCTGTAAGAGGGGCAACCGGGACAGAATCTGGCGCCTGACCGGGACTAGAACCCGGTGTGCCGGCGCCGCAAGGTGGAGAATTAGCCTATTGAGCCACAGCGCCGGCCGGCACTCACTCCTAACGACCCCCTGGAGACCTCCTTCCCTGGAGGAGGCAAAGGTGGATCTGCCCCCAGCGCACAGGCTGCGGCTGCGGGGTTCTGAGGTCCAGACATGGGGCGTGGCCTAGCTGGGACCACGCAACCAGACGGCCAGGGTCAGGGTTCAAAGCCGGGGTGACGCCAGTGCCTGGCAGCTCCCTGGAACCGCCACACGGTGCTTTACGGCCTTTGCAGCTGCCCCGCCTGGGACCTGCCCGCCGAACACCTGCTCCGGGGCCGGAAGGGAAGCCCCTCGGGGACAAGCCTGTGTTCTTGGATTTTGGTTGGGAAATGAGGCGGCACAGTCTCCGTGCAGTCCCAGTGCCCAGCTTCCGAGGAGCCCACTCGGGCCCAGGGGGAGGGGGCAAGCAGCACGCAGAAGAGTGGGGGTCCCGGGAGGTGGGAGCTGCACCCCAGGTGCTGAGAGCAGGGTGCCGGGGGCCCACACCTCTGGGAGGTACAGCCAGCTCCTGGCCTGTGCACCGCACCTCTGGGCAGCCGTCCTAGGGACCCCCGGCTCCCGAGAAGGTCAGCACTTTCCCCCACAGCTCTCCCGCCGGGACGGTGGCTCCTGGGCCAGGCTGTGCCCTGGGACCCAGGCCGAGGCAGGGCCGCTGGCCGTGCAGGGAGCTCGAGGCTGAGCCGGTGCTGTGCTTCCTGGCTCTCCTCCAGGCTGGAGGGGCGGGCATTTAGCTAGTTTGCTCAGGAACACGGCATCTCTTGCTCAGCCCAGAGGGCTAGGACTGGGGTACAGCAAATCCCTGTCCACTGCTTGCCCCAGGCTGCTGAGGCGGAGCCCAGAGAGGGCAAGTCGCTGTCCCAAGGCCACACAGCACGGTGCTCGCCCAGGTCCCTCCTGTGGTTTTGTGCGGTGTTCAGACTGCTCTCGTGCTCCTTAGTGGAGCTTAGCAGACTTCATTCCCACCAGAGTCCCAGGGAGCAGGCAGAGCTGAGGGGACAGGTCTGAAACCACCGTGATGACGATGCCAAGGGTATCTGGAGCCAGGGCTGACAAATCCTGAGGGCTCCCTGTCGGCAGAGTCTCTGCCAATGCCCACAGCCTTGAAGACGTCACTTCCTGTTTGCTGGTGAGAAGCCCTCCAGGGGTCTCACGACACACGTGGCCAATGGCTGCAGATCGCCCGGAAAACGGGGGCTCCCCCTCCACAAGGAGGGTTCTGGGCGCTGAGGCAGCAGGCTTCCCGGGCCCACTCTGGCTGGCCGGTCCGTCCTGGCCCCCAGAATTGGGGTGGAGAGGGGTCAGCGGGATGCAGCCGGGAAGGGCAGCAGCGAGAGTGCGGGGCAGAGGGAGCCTCGGGGCACGGACATCAGGACTTGAGCCGTTGGTGGCCCATCCAGCCTCCCCTGAAGCCAGGTGTCGAGGCAGAGGGGAGGGTGAGAAGCCCAGGGCAAATGTGTGGAAGCTTTTGCCAAACTCTCCTGGCGATAACCAGCCACGAGCCTGGTGCTGTGCCATTGAGAGCTAGGGTGAGGAGGAGGAAGGCCACGGGGCAGAACAGTGGCCCTTGCCCCACAGGAGCTCTCTGTCAAGGAGCTGCCCGTCAAAACACGTGCAGGTGTGGACGTGCAGGTGCTCCGACTGTGTGCCACGTGGTGCTCACACTGTGTGCCACGTGGTGCACCTGCTGTGTCACATGGTGCTCCCACTGTGTGCCATGTGGTACTTCTGTGTGTCACGTGGTACACCTGCTGTGTCACGTGGTGCTCCCACTGTGTGCCACGTGGTACTTCTGTGTGTCACGTGGTGCACCTGCTGTGTCACATGGTGCTCCCACTGTGTGCCACGTGGTACTTCTGTGTGTCACGTGGTATACCTGCTGTGTCACATGGTGCTCCCACTGTGTGCCACGTGGTACTTCTGTGTGTCACGTGGTACACCTGCTGTGTCACATGGTGCTCCCACTGTGTGTCACATGGTACTCTGTACGTCACGTACCCCCTAGATTCCTCACAAGAGTCAGGAGAGACGAGTGACATTACCCCCATTGCTCAGATGATGACACTGGGGCTCCAGTGCATAGGTAACTTGCCTGTGACTGCACAGCTAAAGGGGCAGGGCCACAGTTTACAGCCACACCTATCTGAACCAGGACCCCACACTGGCTTCTCTGGTTCATTCCCCAAATGTCTGCTATGGCCAGATCTGGGCCAGGCCGGAGCCAGCGGCTTGGAACTCCATCCGGATCTCCCACTCACAGGGCAGGGACCAAGCACTTGGGCCGCCATCGCTGCCTTCCCGGGTGCGCAGCAGGAAGCTGGATCAGAAGCGGGGCAGCCGGGCAGGAGGGGCGCCCTGATGTGGGATGCTGGTGTTGCAGGACACAGCTTAACCTGCTGCTCTGTACGGCAGGCCTGGGCTGCGCTCAGGACGCTGACGCCTCACTGGAGATGGAGAGAGAGAGAGAGAGGGAGTTAGTTCTGGGTCCACCCCCTCCCCTGCCCCGACCCCACTGTGACCCACCCATCAGCTCCTGGGTCCCCATCGTTCCCTCGCTCACCCCCACACCCCTCCCTTCCCCTCCACGTGGCACGTGGTTAGTACGTTCCCTTACAAGCCTCCATGTCCCCAGACCCCTCGCTGCCCTTCATCTCTGCCACACAGCCATGGCCAGCGGGAAGGCAAACGGGGCTCTTTGGAACCCAGCCTGATCCTGGACACACAGGGGTCCCCCCGGCTCACCACGGCCCTCTGTCACGCCTACGAGCACCTTCTGCGAGCACTGCCCCTCGCATGCTCCCCACCAGGGAAGGCTCAGTTCCTGGCTTAGCGGCGGGGCTGGGCGTCTGCCCTGGGCCCAGATCTCGGCCGATGTCCTCGCCGCTCCCCTGCTGCCCCAGCTCCTTCGGCATCTTCAACCCCTTCGGCTCCTGTCTGTCTGCTTCAGCCTGCATCTCCGTTGTCTCAGCTCCCACCCTGGAGCAAGAATGTGGGGGCGTTCAGTCGATGGTGGGGGACCAGGCGACATGGAGAGGTGAGGGGCCTCTGGGAGGTGGCTGGGCGTCTCTCTCCCCTCCCCTCTCCCCGCTCCTCTCGCTCTCCCCAATCTTCCTAAATGCTTGAGAAACCGTGCAGGGAAGCCTACTCAATGCTCTTGTATTAGCAGAGCTCTGGCGACTGGGGGACAGGGAGCTGTCCGCTGGGGGAAGCCGTGTGGGGGACAGGAGTTCCAGGAGACAGACCCCTCCCCAGGGGCGGGCCAAGGCCACACGTGCAGGGCAGAGGTCAGAGGTAAGCAAGCAGCCCCAGGGAGGGCTGGGGCCAGGTGGCCTGGAAGATGAGAAAGGGGATCTAGAAGCTTCTGACTCTGGGGAGAACCAGACACAGCGCCCAGGCAGATGGCGCCCGGGGCCCTGCTCACCTCCGCGCTGCAGCCCCACTTCTCAGTGTCGCCGTCAGGGATGCAGAATTTATAGGCATCCTCCCTTCCGGCCCGGGAAAGCTGGATCTGGGGTGCAAGCTGCGTCCTTAATTCGGTATTTCCCTCAAGAGGTGCCCTGTCTGCCCAGGGGAGCATGCGCGGGCGCTGGGGTCTGGGGCCACGGACTCCTGGCAGAGGGGCTTCTGCTGTGGACCGCAGATCTGTCCCCAGACAGAGGCCAGGAAGCCAGGCACCCCGGAATGGGACAAGGGTGGCGCCACACCTCCATGTTGCGGTTTTCTTGGGTCTCAGATCTGCACTTTGATTCTGCCAGGTACTTAAGGGGCGCCTCCGTGTAGAGCCTGGTTCTTTCTCCAGGAAGCGGGAAGTGCAGCACGGATTTCTCAGGGCTAAACCCGAGCACCACCCACAGCTCCAGGGCCGCCCGCAGCGGGGCGCAGGGAGCCCCAGGGCCCTTGCCCTTCGTGCCCTGGCTGGGTGTCTGGGGCGTGGCCTACTCTCTGTAGCTCTGGGATCTTCTGCAGCTCATGCCATGTAGGGACAAGGAGCCTGGGGATTGTTGAGGGACATGAATCAGTTGCATAAACCAAAATGGACTTTTTTTTTTAAAGTTTACTTATTTATTTGAAAAGCAGAGATAAGAGAGAAGTCTTCTGTTCACTGGTTCACTCCCCAGATGGCCACAATGGCCAGAGCTGGACCGATCTGAAGCCAGGAGCCAGGAGCTTCTTCCAGCTCTCCCATACGGTTCAGGGGCCCAAACCCTTGGGTCATCTTCTACTGCTTTCCCATTCCATGAGCAGAGAGCTGGATTGGAAGTGGAGCATCCAGGACTTGACCCGGTGCCCATACGGGATGCCGCCACTGCAGGTGGTGGCCTTACCTGCTATGCCACAGCACCGGCCCCCCAGAATAGACTTTTACATAATGGAAACTGGACGAACCATCAGGACTCAAGACACCTGATCCTCAGGGAGAAGAAGACATGCAGCCCCAAGCATGCTATTTTCACTTCCAGTGAGTCACGGAACAAAATAAACACAATACACTCATACCCTGGAGTGGAACGCACGCCAGCTGCATTAGACATTCAGGCTAAAAAAAAATGTGAAGGCGCTAGAAGAAAGCATCACTTTGTGTCTATATGTCCTCGAAACGAGAAGAGACTTTTAAATTTTATTTATTTGAACAGACGGAGGAGAGAGAGGAGAGAGAGAGAGAAAGAGAGAGAGAGAGAGAGAGAGAATCTTCTACTGGTTCATTTCTAAAATGTCCGCCATAGTCAGACTGGACCAGGTCGTAGCCAGGAGCTGGGAACTCAGTCCCACGGGGTGACAGGGACCTAACTGAGCCATCAGTGCTGCCTCCCAGGTGCTCAGTAACAGAAGCTAGGCTGAGGTGGTACTGGGACTGGGTCCCAGGGACTCTGATTTGCGCCATCCCGAGCAGCGTCTTCACGGCTGTACCACACGCCCTCCCCAGGAAGAGACTCTACAGCATGATGCCGGAGGTGCAAATCATCAGATAAAGTCGACAGATTTAATCAGAAAGAGACCAGCCCTGCTTCCCAAAGAAGCCACAAATACGAAGAGTCTCAAAACGTTCACAGTAAATGCGTATCATGGAAAAATTATGCATGGATTCATTTTTCCATCAAAATAAACTTTTCCTAATTTGTTACAATGTGTCTGAACAGGACTTAGTGTGAGGCACTAAGAAAGATAAGACATCAGTTTGAAAAGAACCCCTAGTGGAACGAGAATTCTACTAAAATTGAGGGGGCAGGCGCTGTGGCACAGTGGGTTAATGCCCTGGCCTGAAGCGCTGGCATCCCATATGGGCGCCGGTTTGATTCCTGGCTGCTCCACTTCTGATCCAGCTCTCTGCTCTGGCCTGGGAAAGAAATAGAAGATGGCCCAAGTCCTTGGGTCCCTGCACCTGCATGGATGACCCAGAAGAAGCTCCTGGCTCCTGGCTTTGGATTGGCACAGCTCCAGACACTGAGGCCAATTGGGGAGTGAACCAATGGATGGAAGACCTCTCTCTCTCTCTCTCTCTCTCTCACTCCCTCTCCCTCTCCTCTCTCTGTGTAACTCTGACTTTCAAATAAATAAATAAACCTTTAAAAAAAGTGAAGCAGGAACAAACACCAAATTTGTGGAGGGGCTTGGTTGGAAGAATGGTGAAGTTACGGATGCCTTACAGGAGTTTATGAGGATGCTGCCCCAAAGACAGCAGCAGTTCCTAAATGAGTAATTGATGTTAACAAGGTATGAGATGATGTTCAAAATGAAGCCTGAAGCCGCAGACCAAGCGTGTCAACTTTCAAGGAAAAAGTTAACCTTGTTCACGCCCTAATAAAGAGGAATGATGAGGAACAGCAGAAACAACGGCCAGCACCGTGGACAACTCAACCGGTTCAGCTTGCGTGATTTAGATCGAAAATGACCGTCCAGCAAACTCCCTGCTCCTTGGCTGCAAAACTGTTATGCCCAGCCTAGAGGCACCACTAAAAAATGGCGATTGTAAACGGATCAAGATCCTAAAGCATTGGTTTGAAGAACGGGAACAGGAGCTGAACCCGGGCTGTCCTGGTGCAATCGTAAACACAGGGCACCATCAGAGCAATGGCCCCCACGAGGCGGGAGTGGTCCAGTCCAAGCAGGAGCAATGGCCCCCACGAGGCGGGAGTGGTCCAGTCAAAGCAGGAGCTGACTGCTCAAGAGCCAGGCTCCCAGCAGCTGTGTCGGGGGTGCTCAAGGAGCTGTGGACTTCCTGGAGGACAGGAATGAGAACACCTGCTTATGAGGAGAGGCTCTGAGAAAGTCAGCCGAAGGCTTAGCGGAAAACGCCCAGGAGTCTTCACCGGAGTGAAGCGCAAGGCTCCTGCTGGCAACACAGGCAGTTTCCTAAGCGTCCTGAGGGTGACTCTTTAGGCTTCCACGCGCCGACCACTGTGTTCTCTCTGCATCCACCGCACCGTCTGCTGTGTTCTCTTCTGGCTTCTTTTTGTTTCCTGATCTTAAAAAATTCCTTAAAGGGCACCCGGTTTTATCCCTTTAGTAATCAAAAGACTGCACAGACTAAATCCCCAGGACCCTCAGTTCTTCAGGGATGGACTGAGCAGCTGGCATCGCTGCTCACGGAAGTGTCGTGAACTTGACGGCGCTGATGTTGGGAGAGACTGCCCATCATTTTCTCTTTTACTTCTACTTTCCCTGAACTGTTTGAAGCTCCCTCGTACAACCAAAGGCGATTGACAACCTTGGAAAAATACACGTATAACGTTTGTGGCTGACAAGAGGTCCAACAGTCATAATGTCTAAAAGCCAGGAGAAAGAGGTGTGGAAAGATAACCACGGAGAAGAAACGTAATTGGCCAATATACAAATACACCAGCAGATGCTCAAGTGCATCCTAATCAAGTACATGCTAAGTGAATGTCTTGCAAAAACAAAAAACATAAATACACACCTGAGGATTGATCTAATACTGTAATATTACGTAATCATCAGGAAAATGCAGTAGGATAATACTTAGTAACACGCAAATAAGTTTGTTGTGCACTGGTTAGCTGAAAAAAAAAAAGCAGGCTCTGAAGTAGTCCATTCGTTGCACGCCCTGACTTATTTTGTGAAAACACAGGAGGGCATAGAAAGAAATAGGAACTGCTGACAGCCATAATCTCAAGGAGACAGCGTCTGGTTTCCACCATTCGATACTGGGTATTTTCTATTTTTCTCAGCAACAAATATTGATTATTTTGCAATAAGATCGAAGTCCTTATTTTTATTTTAGGAAAGTTTTACTTTGGGAAAGTTTTGCTGCGCTATGGGTGGCAACATTGTTGCAAGGCTGCCGCCTCTTAGACATGGAGTCCCACGGTGGGGAGACCCAAGAGGAGAGAGCATCTATGGTGGAAGGGGCTTCCCACAGAAGGTGCCAGAGTGGGGCGTCTGGTAACCACCAGAGTGAGACGGGGACTTTCGGAGTGAACAGGCATCCGAGGCCTGTCCCAGCACAGTCTCGGCCCCCTCGCCCGTTGTGGCTCTGGTGGACGTGGCCAAGTTCCACTCGGACCTGGTGGAGTGAACGTGTCTGCTGGTTTGGTGGGTCAGGTGGGAGCCAGCAGGAGAAAGCTCGGGAGTCCACATGGACCTCACTCTGGGCTGGGGCTGCCTCCTCCCAGCCCGGCCCCCAGTGCTCACCGGCCCTGGCCCCCAGCGATTCAAGGGCTCCGCCCTGCAGAGCTCAGCAGCTGAACCGCAGAGGGAGTTTGTTTGCATCTGGAAATGGAAGTGGAGCCCCAGGCCCAGGACAGTGGTTCCGAAGGAGCCCTCCGGTCATACCGGGGCCACCAGAGAGGTTCCAGACCCCCTGGCATAATCGGCCAGTATACAAATGCTGTGCAGAGCTGCCGGCGCGCAAGCCAGAGACGAGAGGGCCGCCGTGTCTAGGAGGAAAAGCTCGAGGTGAGAGGCAGGCCTTGCCGGCCCGGCACTGACACAGCGCCGCTGACTTGGATTCTCTGAGACGAAACCAGGCGCACAGGGCGCACAGGGCGCACAGGGCGGGGCCTGTCCTCCAGGAGTGCCATGAGGTTGTGCAAAACCAAGAACACTCTGATTTCTCACCCTGCAAGGAGACTCCGCCCCATGGGCTCCCACGCCCAGCCCCTGGCGGTCACCTATCGACTTTCTGTGTGTGTGGAGTTGTGCACATCACAGAAACGGGATCGTACGCCGAGTCACCCCGTGTCTGGCTTCCTTCCCTCAGCACCACGTCTTGGAGGTGCAGCCGAGCTGTAGCACCGATCAGTGCCCTGCCCCTGGTGTGGCTGATGCATTGTGTGGATAAAAGACACTGTGTGGATAACTGACAGTTTGTGAATCTGTTCATCTGCAGACGGATACCTGGGTTGTTTCTATTTGGGGAGCTGTTATGAATAGCTGTGAACACAAATGCAAGGTTTTCTGTGGACATGTGCTTTCATTTCTCTTGGGGATATACATAGGCGTGGAATGGCCGGGCCATATGGCATCTCTATGTTTAACTTTGGAAGGAGCCGGCTGTCAAACTCTGTTCTTCCACAACCCCCCAGGCGTGCAGGAGAGCCCCGATTCCTTCATACCTCCCCAGCCCTTCTTTCTGCTCTCCTGTCCAGTCTAGGCATCCCGATCGGTGTCAGGTGGCACGCCGTAATGACTTTGATTTGCGTTTCTCTCACGACTAATAATGCTGAATAATTTTTCATGTGCTCATTGGCCATTGGGAAATAAATCTTTGGAGAAATTCCTGTTCAAGCCCCTTGCCCATTTTTGATGGAGTTATTTGTCTTTTTGCCATTTGAAGTTGTATAAAGACTTCACGGGAAATGCATGTGATGGGACAACTCTGCCTGGATATGGAATGGTTTTAGCACCCCAGCAATCTCATCTTGCATTCCATTTTCCTCGGCCTTTTGAAAGTGTCTGCTCTCTCTGGATTTCAGCTCTCCCTAGGGTTCCAGCCCCCTCCAGCCCGGATCTCCACAGCCGCCCACCTCTTGCTTGCCCGGCCAACGTGAGCAATGCTCCTTCTCTGTCTTGACACAGTGGCTAAGCGTCATACCATTCCATGTCCCGTCTTCCAGCCCGTCTGAAGGCACTGGCTGCTCCCCTGCGTTTTTGTTGAGGTTACCACTGGCTGCATTCACACACCGCCCTGTGGGCAGTGCAGCCCTGGTTCACTGGGTCTTGAGGACCAGTTTAAATTTCTCCATTGAACCTTAGACAATCAGCATAATTTGGAGAATTCTGTATCTGGAAGGAAAGAGAGGCTCCTGCCTCACTCAGCCGTGGACTCACCACAAAGCTCATCGGCAAAGGGCCGTGGGCTGGCGCTTCCCAGGTGGGGCAAAGCCACGGCCTTTCACACTCTGGAGATTGCCAGAAAGGAAGAAGACACGCAGACTGAGGTGCAGCCCACGCACTCCTGGAAAACATGGAGAACGCGTGATTTCCCCTGACAAAGCGCCGTGGGCCACCGAGACTTGTGGTCTCTGCCCCCACCAGGGTGCGGCGACTCCTCATTCAAACAGAGGTAGGCACGCGTCTTCCTGCTGAGACGCGGCGAAGGCCGGCTTCCAACTACGGCAGAGATCAGAGGAGCGCAGGTTAAGCGAGGAAACTTCCATCGTGGTTCTGGTAGAGCCGAAGCTCCAAGCTCTCGGGCACGCGGGCTTCGAGACCTCGGCTGCCGTCTCCCCCCGACCCTGTGTGTTCTGCAGGACTCCCAGAGGCCCCAGGGCGCTGACGCTTCAGTGGCCCACAGTGGTGCCTTGCTGGGGGCGGCCCCTCTCTGCCTCCCCTCCCCTCTCACTTCCCCACAGCCAGATCTCCTGGGGTCACCTCCTCACCAAACTGCAGATTCTTGTTTCAAGCTTTGTTCTGGGGAACCCCAAACTAACACAGAGCCCACTGCTCCCTCTCCACTGCTTCCCGCTGGGCCCGGCCATGCCCCCGGGCATCCCGGCAAAGGCGCCTGCAGAGCGCGGGCTAAGCCTCCGGCTCCCCTGCCCTGGCCGCCTGGGCAGCTCTTTCAGCTGCCCCTTTGTTGGGGGGGTTTTGTGCCACTGTCCTCAGGCAAACCCCAGTCCTCATCTCTGCTGGCTGGGGAGCCCAGCACAGTCCTTGGGAGCCTTGACCTTGACGTTGAATTTGAATGACTTTGAAAAAAAAGAGAGAAAAAGCACTCATCTCACTGCTGGTTTATGGGGGGGGGGGAGATGCCTGTGACAGCTTCCCTCGGGGCCGGGTGCTGTGCCCCAAATTCAGAGTCAGAAACTTAGACCCATTCAGAAATCACGCAGGCGCAGTGTGCAGTCAGATGCGGCCGAGGCTCAAGGGCAGACTGACTGTGACCAGGCGTGGCAGCGGGGGTCCGTGGGGGAGGTGAGTGCCAGCGACACCGGCCCTCGGGCTCCTGGCCGTGATGCTTTGCCCAGCTTCTCATCCCTGCCGCGGCCCTGCAGGTGGACACCTGTGTCGCCATCATCCCACAGGTGAGGAACCCGCAGCCAGAGACCTGATGTGACCTTGGACAAAGGCCACAGGGCTGGAAGGTGCTGAGCAGGGGTTGGCCCTGGCTGGCTGACTCCGGCACGAGGCTGAGTGGGAGGGCACGGTGGACAGGATGCTGGGTGGAGCGAGGACCCGGGAGAGACTGGGAAACAGGAGGCTGGGACACGGGTGTGTGTTGTGAGCTCAGGCCAGGACCACACATGAGGTCCCGGTGCAACAGACAAGGGTCTAGAACATGGGAGAGAGGGTTTCAGGCATCATCACGTGGACAGTGGTAGAGCAGTGAGATGGGTCAGCTGTGGGGTGGGGTGGGGTAGGGGCTGGAGGGAACATGACTGGGGGCAGAGTGAGGGCAGCTGCGAAGCCCAGGTGGCCGGGCATGGCCACCAAAGATGCCTTAAATTACACTGCATTCTCCTAGTGCCTTCAACTGGGCCGCCTAGAGTTGGGCCCGGGGTGGTCCCTGGCCCTTGGCTCATTCTCTCCAATGTCCTAGGCACCAGGAGCTGGGACCCTGCAGGCGGCAGGGGGCGGCTCCCTCCCCATGTCCACTCTCCCGAGTCTTGTTCCAGGTCCACTCGGGTCCTCTGGAGCCTTGGGAGACAAGGGCCCACGCACAGTGGGGCAGCCGCTCCCTGTCTCTGTGCAGCCAGGGCCGGCCTGTCTGCAGGAGGCCCTGAGCAGCCCCTGCTGCTGTTGCAGGAGAGAAGGAAGTCGTTGAATCCGGGAGAAGGAGCGGACAGCCAGGAGCCGGCCACAGCTCAGGCCTCCTCTGTCCCTTCCCGAGTCTGCCCCGCCCCCGTGGACTCTGTGGGCCGAAGCCCTCCTGCTCCCCAGTGCCAGGAGTGCACAGACAGAGGCTGGGGTGCACTCCCACCCCGGGGCTGTGCCTGGCAGAGGGAAGAGGGATGCAGGAGAGGCGGGGTCACCCTGATTTTCCCTCTTCCTGTTGACTGGGGGGTGTGGTCATTATGACTGTCACAACCCTGTCACCTGCTGGGTCTGGTCCCCGCGAGATGGAGTCCTGTTCTCCATTTGGTCTGGCTGTCCTCAGCTTCCAGGCGAGGGTTCTGGCCACGAGGCCTGTCCACTCTGGAAGACCACTTTGTGGCACAGGGCCTGTCTGGATCTGCCCATCACCACCCCCAGCAGAGCCGGCAACAGAGCGTGGGCAGGGGCGCCGGGCAGTGGAGTGGAGCTGAGGCCTCCTGTGTGGGCTTCCCTGTGCCCACTGCACCCTCACACACACAGCACAAGGACCGTGAGTCCACCTGTCATCCCCTCCCGTGTGCACAGTGCTGTGGCTTCCCCGATGCGCCAGAGTGCAGGGCGGTGTTGTCACCTCCCGGCTACACGGCACTCATTCCGAGGCCACACGAGTAGGAAGCCCTGGCCTGTCCACTTCCCCGAGGCCTGCGGGCGGGTCCCACGCATGGCCCCTCGGCGGCACCGCCGGCTCTTAGCTGCTCCACACTTCTTCATTCAGCGGCTCTTTGTGTGACTAAGAGGGAGCCGCGGCTTTGGTGGTGGGAGGAAGGCAGGGAGGAGAGAAAGGGGGGAGGGGAAGAGAGAGAAATGGAGGAAGACAGGGACAGAGTGCAGCTCCGAGCTGGGCCTTTCAAGTGCCTGAGCCGTGGGACCCCACTGTCCCCCGTGGGGAGCCCTTGGCAAGGGGGCAGAGGGGGTGGTCTCTGAAGACCCTGGGCTCTGAGAAGGGACTGGAAGGAGGGGACTGCACCATCGAGGGGCTTCCCTTCTAAGCACCCCAGACAGGAGAGCCGGGGTGCGGGGCCCACAGGGGAGGGACCGCCCTGCAAAGGTGCCCCTTCCGGGAGCTGGGGCACAGCGTCGAGTGAATGCTGCCCCCGCCCATGAGAAGCCGAGCCTCTCACTGAGTCACAAACTGTTCTCCAGCTGAGTGTCCTTGTCCCTTTGCCACTGCTCAGTCAGGTTTGGAGTCACTCGAACCCCTGCAGCCTCACCCCTGGGTGCTGGTGCTGGCTCGGTGAGTGCAGATGCCGAGGGCTGGGGCATGCTGGGAACCGCACCTGGGTTCCTCTCAAGGCAGCCCGGGGTGGCGCCTGCTCCCCGGGACTGGGGCAAGGACTGGAGCCTTGCAGAAGGTTCAGGCTGGTGACAAACACTGCCATGGGACTGCTGCTGGGCACACAAAAGCCACAGAACCTGTGGGTGCCCAAAGGGCAGCCTCAGCGGGTCCAGCCCCTGCCCAGAGCCCCAACCACCGCCGTACCCTAGCCCCGCTCTCGGTCCAGGGCGACTTCCGCACCTCTTGCGCCCCAGGGAGCCAGTGTCTCTGCTCCTACAGCCCCAGTGAAGCTGGCAGAAGCACCTGCTAGAAACCAGGGCAGGCGGGAGCTGGTAGCTGCTCCCCTCTAACTCCTGGATGGCCTGGCCACCTCCCAGGGCAGCGCAGGGCAGGGCCTGAGTCTCCGAGCAGATGGCCAGCTCCGAAGGTGGGATTCTGGAGGGTGGGGCGGGGCTGCTTCCCTGAGCTCGTGGGCTCCCCGCACAGGGCTGCTTCCCATTTCACAGCTGCGTGGGACCAGCCCTGCGAACAGACTTCCAGCTGGCCCCGTGCTTTACACGGAGCTCCAACATTGAAAGGATATTCCTGAAGAACCACCTGCCGCCCCGCCCCCACTCCCGAACTCGGGGCTCCCATGAGAGGGAGCACGGAGCAGGGGCTGCCCATGTGAGCGCCAGGCCACCTTGACCTGTGCGCCCTGCACGTGGCGGGCCCCATGCAGCCCTTAGCGTCCTCACCCCACATCGTGGGTGACGAAACCAGAGCAGGCGTTTGGTGCCCCGGTTAAGACGCTTCTTGGGACGCCTGCGCCCCATATTGAATGCCTGGGTTCAAGTCCAGCTCTGCTTCCGATCCAGCCCTCTGCCAATGCACGCCCTGGGACGTAGCAGATAATGAGTGGTGTATTTGAGTCCCTGCCACCAGCGTGGGAGACCCCTGGCTTCAGCTTACTCCAGCCCTGGCTGCTGTAGGCATTTGGGGAGTGAACAAGCGAATCGAAGAGATCTCCCTTGGCCTTTCAAGTTTAAAAAAAAATCAGAATTTTAAAAAGAAACCAAGGCCCAGGAGATGCAGGGACTCAGGCGAAGGCACACAGCTCATGAACGGCAGAATCTATTCCAACCCCAGCCTCAGGGGCCGTGGCCGTTCTCCCCCACACGCCACGCCTGGCGCTGGGTAGCACACCCCCGATCTCGCCCACAGGGCTTGTGAAAGGCAGCCTGGGAGGGCCCGGCTGCCACTTCCTCACCCCATTAATCACGGGGTATTTTTACAAGGCAATCAAACGCGCTCTCTAAAAGGTTCCCGGGGCTCTAAGAATAACCGGGGGTTGTCAAAGCCTTGGCAACCATGCTCTCGCTTCTCTCGCGGTGGCGTTCTCTCGGCTGCAATTTTATGCTCTGCATTCAGCTGCAAGTGGTACGTTGTCATCACGGCTCCCGCGGGCAGCTGCTCCTTTGTCCAGGCCTGTCACAGGGAGGAGAGGGTGGCCTCTCGCCGGCCAGAGGCGGCTGGGTCATGGTGGCTGCCGTCCATCCCCAGCCAGGAGTCCTCCCTCGCCCTCAGCAGCTGGAAGACCCCCTTGAGCTCACTTGCATCCCCCGGGGAGACGGGGATGCCCGTCACGGGGTGCACGTGACCAGCTTGCTCTTGGGGGCGAGCTGCCTGCCCAAACCGCGCTGGGCACTGGCTGTGAATTCCTCGGCCCCTGATTGTCCCCCTTGCAGGCCAGTCAAAGCGTCCCTCCTTCCTCCCTCCGTCCTGGGTTTCTGCCCAGCAGGGCCTGCTGTCTGCCAACTGCCCGGCCTCTCCACTCAATCTCCCTGCGGCGTGAGCGCTCTGTGGCGCCTCGGTGGATCGCAGGTGGTGGAAAACCAACTGGAAGGAGCACACCCAAGGCCAGTTCTTCACGACACTCAAGGGGAGCCGAGGGAGTCTTCGTCTGTTCCAGCTGCTCCAGCAAAACCCCTGAGCCTGGGTGCTCCTCACCGCTGAGGCGCTGGGAAGCCCCCGGCGGGGCTGGTGCCTGGCGGAGTCTTGCTCTCTCCGTCCAGGCGGGTGCTCTCCTGCTGGGCACTCACGTGGCAGAAGGCAGAAGGGCCAAAGGGTCCAGGGTGCTCCCTCCAGCCTCCCTTCCCTGGGTAGTGATCTGCACCACGAAGCCAGGGTGCTGGCGACTTAGTCTCCCCGCAAGGTTTCAACTCTGGGGGCTGCTCGGGGACGCCAGGACCTGCCACTCTCCCGTCTCCGGGATGTGCTTCATCTTCGACTCCCTGCACTGTTGGCTGATGAGGGGACTTCAAAAAGCTCATGGGGAAAAAAATGGAATTAAAACCCAAGTTTACTTTTAGTGCAAAATATTTAAAAACCCGTGCAAAATTCCTTGATAGTATGCATTTTCACATAAATGCGCTAACAGAGGCGAAAGGGACTTCTTCCATAGGAGGTGCCAATTGTCTGCGATTTGACCAGGCGAAATTCTTTCGATTTCTGTGAACGGCAGTTACTTGGTTTAATCTTTCAGAAGTTGAGTGCTAAGCCAAGACAGTGGAGACAAAGACTCCTGCACAGTCGGAGAACCAGGGAGACAGGAGATAAGCTTCTGGCCGTGTAATTAAAGAGCATATTTTTGCCCATTTCAAAGTTTCACAATTTTTTCAAAAAGATTTATTTATTTATTTATTTGAAAGGCAGAGCAATAAAGAGAGGAAGAAGGAGTGGGAGAGGGAGAGAGAGACACACACACACACAGAGACAGAGAGAGGTCTTCCATCCACTGGTTCACTCCCCAAATGGCTACAACGGCTGGGGCTGGCTCAAGTCAAAGACAAGAGCCTGAAACTCCATGCCAGGAGCCCAAGCACATGGGCCATCTTCTCTGCTCTCCCAGGCTCCTTAGCAGGGAGCTGGATTGGAAGCAGAGCGCCTGGGAGTTGAACCATGCTCCATGCGGGATACTGGTGGCAGCTTAGTTCACTGCGCCACAATGCAGGCCCCTACAATTTTTCTTGACAGGTGACGTGCCTTGGGACCAGTCACCTGTGGCCCTTCCCAACGGGACAGGTGCACACCCCCGCACTCATCATTCTGGTCAGGAGATGGGACCATTGCCATTGCCATAGCCGCACGGAGCCCAGCTGAGGACGCTGGGGTCTTTCCCAGAGAAGGGGAAGTTATCATTAGGATGTCACCCCCGTCCTGCGCCTCAGTTGTCAGCTGTGAGAGCCTCCCTCGGATCCATGTCCAGATGTCTTGGCTGAATTCTGTCTTTCTCACACTTCTGGGAGAGAGTGGGAATGCAGGAACAAAACCCGCCATCAAGCAGCTTCTGCTCGCCCCGGAGTGTCTAAGGCTTTTCTGCAGCCTGGCCTCACCGGGTGCCGCCGAGGGCCCTCCCGGAAGCTGCTTCTCTAACCGGTGGGCTTTGATTTCCGTCACCCAGCCTTGGGGCAGCCTCCAGATGTTCCTTCCTTTTTTGGGCAAAACAATCACCTTGCGAATGGATCCGTTTTCTCCTGCCAGTTACCTTGAAGCTATCACTGGCCCGGAAATAGAATCTGAACTAAAAATAAGTGCACGGCGGTGGTGGCTGGTGGCTGTGCACCTGCAGGCCCGCCCTGCTCGGAGCAAGCACACGTGGACGTCGGCCGCACTCTCCTCTGCCTCTCAGCCCCACCCCCGTCTGCTCTTCGTGGCTGGGGGCGGGGGGAGCCGATGTCGTGGGAATGCCAAGCGACGTTTTTTGGTGACAGATCTGAAGAAAGGAGGATGGAACAGGGTCGGCCAGCAGGACAGAGATGCGGGCCGAGTGCGCTGCCTCCAGAGACGCTGTTTGCTGGGTAGGCGCAGATCAGGATGGCGAGATCTGCACTGGCAGTGAAATTCACACTCAGAAATGCATGTGCACTCCCCCCACCTCCCCCAGCAAAAATAAACAAACAAACAAACCAGAGGGAGGTGCATGCAAATAATGAGAGAGGGTCTCAGGTCCCCCCAGGCCCCAGGACCCTGTTCTGTTCTTGACAGATGAAATCGCTTGATTCGCATGACTCAGGCTCAGGTTCAGCCCAGGCCCCCCGGGGCCCATCCAGCCTCTGCGCGGGGACACGGACAAGCACCACAGCAGTACCAGGAATCACCCAGGGTGGGGGCCACGGCAGCCACTGGGTGCCCTCCAGGCAGGACGCTGCTACTGGGGTGCCGGGACCGCGCAACACGGCCTCTGCCTTCCAGAGCAGACAATCGGCTCACCACAGTCAGGCGGCTCCGGGCTCCATGCCAGGCCTGGTGGGAGGAGCCAGTCCCCCCCACACCGGCCATGAGCCACATCCCAGCCCACAGGCCCCCGCCCGTCTTCCCAGGGTGGACTTTGTCCTTTGCACCCCTGGGTCCTCATATCTGGGTGACGGGGGGTGCTGTCAGGTCCTTCCCTGCTCCTCCAAGTGCAGAGCTCCGACGTCTCCGTTTCACACTCTTGACTGCATGTCAGAATCCCCCCGGCCGGTGAGGGGTTAAAATGCTGCTGCCCAGGCCACAGCTCAGGAGGATTAATCCGCAGTCCTGACGGAGGGTGCAGCCAGGGTGGAGAGCCACGACTCTCACCAGCCACGGACCTGCCCCCAGCCCCCGCCCTGGGTCCACCCAAAAAGCCACTTCCATCACCAGGTCCCAGGGCTTCCCCCTCTGGCCACCCCAGCACCCACCGGGACAGCTGGAGGCGTTCGGATAGCCAGCTCCGCCAGCCGAGGGCGCTGGAGGGGTGCACCTTGCAGCCTCCGGGGCGTGTCGGGGGCCTGCCGTGTGCTGGCTTTGGTTTCTGCACGGATGAGACACCGAGAAGAAGCCCTCAAGGGCGAGCAGACCCCGACTGCACCCACCGTGCACTCCTGGCATTCTAGAAGCCAAAGAGCGTTCCCGCGTCGCTCCTGTCCACACCGTGCAGACGGGCTCCGGGAGCCGCGGGCACAGCCGTCCTTGCTTCCTGTCCCGGGCGCTGCGGGCTGCCCCTGCTCCAGGTACCTGCCGTGCGCTACTTCCTTCTCATTAGCCCACTCTGCACACAAGTACATGGAGGCCCAAGGGAGTGCCTACGTGTGTCGAGCTAGCAGATGAGAGGACCAGGACGACATCAAAGCTGGGGTTCCGGCCATGACGTGTAGTTCAAGGGCAGGGGCTTCGCGGTTCAGAGGACAGAGCCTGGACCTCGGGAGAAGTAGGTCCCAGGGCACCCCCGGCCCCGAGTGCCTGCCCCGGCGCCTGGGTCTGTCCCCGAGGCGTCTCAGACCGATCCGGGCCCCTCGTGGTCCCAGACCATGGAGAAGGGACTGGATGTCGTAGGGACAGTTACGACAGGGTGTCTGGTTGTATCGGGGTCGTGAATACTACACCCAGCGTCTGGATGTGTGGCCTGGGCGCAGGCCTGGGCTGTGAGAGACCCACCCGAACGGGCAGCTCAGCGTCCACCGAGCCTGGGACCTTCCAGCTGGAACTTCTGGTCAACCTCCCCTCCCCCCCACACACCCCGACCTCTGGGGACCATCGGCATCTGTTTCCAGTTTGGAGATTTCTACCCCCGGTCTGCTTGCTCCCTCTGATGATCAGCTTCATTGCTTCCAGGGCCAGCGGAATGGCCTAGTGGGTTAAGCCACCATCTGCAGTGCCGGCATTCCCTGTGGGCACAGGTTCAAGTCCCGGCTGCTCCACTTCCAATTCAGCTCCTTCCTAATGCGGCTGGGAAAGCAGTAGAAGATGGCCCAAGTGCTTGGGCCCCTGCACCCACATGGGAGACCCGGAAGAAGGAAGCTCCTGGCTCCTGGCTTCGGCCTGGCCCAGCCCTGGCCATTGCCACCATGTGGTGAGTGAACCAGCAGATGGAAGACCTCTCTCTCTGTCTCTCTTCTCTGCCTCTCTTCTCTCTTTCTCTCTCTCTCTCTGTAGCTCAAATAAATTTAAAAAAAAAACCACTTAGTCGCTTCCTCATTGGAATTGAAGTGTTTTTAAAGGGCTCCAGCTGTCCCCTCCCCCAGCTGGGAGACTCCTTGTGGAGACAGAGCTTGGGCCGGGGACTTCCCTGCCCACCCCCGTCCAGGCGCGGCTCTTAGCCCCCACAGGCTGGGCTCTTTGCATCTGAAGGCCGCCCTGATGCACGGAGCTGGTCAGCCCTGGGGTGCAGCCTGCTCGGCCCTGAGACGCCCCCGCCTGCCACGGCCCCACGGTCACCCCGACAGAGAGACTGGCCCAGGCTCGGCCCTGAGGAGGGACAGGCCATACAGGCTCTGCACATCCTGGCCTTGAATAATGGCCCAGAAAACCTGAGCTGGGGCCCAGGAAACCCCCAGGGGCCAGACATGGCCTCGGCTGGCATCACTGTCCCGTCCACAAGAGCTAGGACTTGGGGATTTCAACGTGTGTGTGTGTGTGCGCCTGCGCATCTCCCACGGCCTCCTTCCCAGTGCAGGTGCTCTGGGCTGCCAGGCACCGCCCTGCTGGTTCCGCTCCTCCCTTTGGTGGCCAGCCCACTCTAACCTGTGCCGAGGTCACTGCTGCCCCCCCCCCCCTTATCACACTCCTGGACATGAGCTCATCTAGAACTCTCCTCTTTTTCCTCCACTCTCTTTACAAAGAGGCTGTTTTCCCTCCTGGTGTCAAGATAGCTGCTGTGCTTCCAGGTATCACACTTGTTTTCCATGTAGGGACAAAGCAGAGGGCAAAATCCTCGTAAGACTTTTCTTTTCTATTTGGAGTGAAAGGCCCTCCACTTACACAAGGTCTTCTGCCGCCCCCCCAGGAAGGGGTCCAGCAAAAGGAAACATTCGGCTTCCTAGGTTGTCTAGAAGGGAAATGAGAGAGCAGGGAGCTGGCTATGGCGAGGCCGCTCCAGTGTCTGCCATGGTCCCTGGATTCGGAAGCCTTGGGTGCTGAGCGGAGGGGTTTGACTTCATCCTGGGTGTCTGGGCGAGGGGTCAGGCATTGGCGGTGGTGAGCACCGTCACTGGGACTTGCAGAAGCGAGGAGGGGGCCGTGAAGAGGGAGGCGTCAGCAAGGACCCCAGCCCCTGGCGTGGGAAACTCCACGAATGCTCTGAGCCCTGACGGGCGCACTGGGGACTCAGGAGGAAACAGAGCTCCCAGCTGTGAGTGTCCCGAACCGCGGGGCCTGGGGGACACGGGCACCCAGTGAGTGTTTCCGCACGTAACCAATTACCAGAGTCCTGGGTAGGGTTCCATGCTTGATGGCACCTTCCCAGGGACGGCGCAGACTCACGGGAATCATAGGACCGTCTGGAGAGCACTGGTCCCTGTCACAGGCGCCCACAGCAAGAAACGGAGGCCGCCCCAGGGACAGCCCAAGGTGGGCCCGTGGCAGGAGGCCTGCGACAGGGGGCAGACCCACTGGGACTCCCATTGGGAGCCCTTGGGGGAGAGCAGAAAGGGGGAGCCCCACGTCCCCCGGGTGGGGAGCCACGGCCTGCACCGGTGGCACACGCGGGAAACCTCTTGCTGAACGCTGCGAAGGCACCAGCTGCCCGATGATGTTGATTTTTTTTTAAAAATTTATTTATTTATTTATTTGAGAGGCAGAGTTACGGTGAAAGGGAGAGACAGAGAGAGAGGTCTTCCTTCCGCTGGTTCACTCCCTCAATGGCCGCAACAGCTGGAGCTGTGCCTATCTGAAGCCAGGAGCCAGGAGCTTCTTCTGGGTCTCCCACGCGGGTGCAGGGACCCAAGCACATGGACCATCTTCTACTGCTTTCCCGGGGCCACAGCAGAGAGCTGGATCAGAAGTGGAGCAGCCGGGACTCCAACCGGCGCCCCTATGGGATGGCGGCACTGCAGGCGGCGGCTTTACCCGCTAAGCCACAACACCCGCCCCTCTTCCTCTGTTTTGTTCCCTCCCCTGCCCCAGCCTGCTCCCCTCCCACCAAAGCTCCCTGCCACACGCTTCAGGCCAGGGCGTTAACCCGCTGTGCCACGCCACGGCACTGGTCCCACCTATTCTTTATTATAACAACCCTGTGTGTGCTGGGGGTCTTGCAGTATCATTTGCATATTTATTTTTCCTGTTTTCTCAGAGGTAGATGGCAGGATGGAAGGATGAGTGGTTAGGAGCGGGAAAGGAAGAATGGGCGGGGTCCCTCGCCTCTGCTGGGTCCTGCCCGCCATCACATCCATCATTGTGCTACAGGAGATTGTCCCCCAGAAGATGGGGCCCTGCCGTCCTCCAGGGAGGCCCTTGCCACGAGGCTGGGCATAGGCACGGAGTTAGAGACCTGCTCTGGGGACAGCGTGGCAGGGCGGCTGCCCCTGCGTGCAGCGCCTCGTGCCCCTCTCCAGCGCCCTCTGCCTGCCGTGCTGTGCATCTCTGCTGGGGCATTGCTTTCCCGACACCGGAGAGGGCTGATGGCGAAAGCCCCGCAGAAGTTCTGGGGTTCCAAGATTCCAGCAATCTCCGGCCTGTGGAATCCCATCCAGAAACCCAAGCAAACACCGAAGACCCTGGGGACGGGGGCAGAGCCCATGACCTCACCCGGGGCGGAGACCCTTGGGATGAACTCCCATTCCAGGCCCGGTTCTGAGTGTCCTGGTCCAGAGAGCGCTCCTTCCGCCCACGCCGCAGGAAGTCAGCTCCACGTCTCCGCTTGCCTGGAGCAGAGTCATTCCCCCGCGGTACTCGTGCCAGTCCAGACAGCGTGCACACAAAACAGCAAATCGGCCCCGTGCGCCCGTGTAAGCTTCCCGCGCCCTTTGATCCTGTCGCTGGTTCTTTCTTGTGGCTCTATAAACGAGTAACATGAAATTCAGAGTCGCCAGGACTTCTTCTCTACGTCTCGTTAGGAAAAACTGTGGGACTTCAAAGGCTTTGAGCCAAACGAAGCTGAATCTAGCATTTATTTTTGGATAATCAGCTCCCAGTCGATTTGATCGTTAATTCCACGACTAAATGTAAATGTAGAGCAGACGGAGGCTTGGTGAATCCGGAAGCCCTTCCTCCAGGGGCTCAGCTCCCCCGAGCACAGAGGGGGCTGGGACGCGGAGGGAGGGGCTCCGGGAGGGGCCGGGCAGAGAAGGGCAGGTGGCCAAGGGCTGAGTTCCTGGGGGACCGCGAGGGGGCTACGTAGGGAGAGATTACGCAGTCCCCAGGAATTCATGTTACGGGAACACACCCTTGGTTACGCAGAGCAGGCTCACAGCCTGGAGATGGGGGACGTGCTGGGGGCAGACAAAGAGGAGACAGAGCAGGAGAAGGACGCCTGGGACTCTGGGTGGCCATGGATGCCCGGTGTAAAGGCACAGAGACAGTGGGGGACGTGGACACAGGAGTCGGCGGTGCACCGAGGCATGAAGCCAGGCAGGCAGCCGGCCCGTGACAGGGGCGGCTGGGTCCCCATGTCATCAGTGCACAGAAGAGGCCAAGGCTGTCACTTGTCACCCCTCCCCCCTCCCCCCAGTGTGCATGCAGAGGAGCGGGGGAACCCAGTGCCACCTTAAATTACTGCAAACATGAGCTTCTTTGCAGCCATTGCTTTCAGACAACTGGTATACCCACTAAGGCACTGAAACGCTCCAACAAGACACACGGCAAATGTGCCTGCCTGGCCCTTACCACCTTCCTGGGCTGCTGGCTGTCGACTCAAGATCACAGCACCCTGACTCCTGGGGCTCCTGGGCTGGGGACAGCTCACCCTGCACCCGGAAGCCCGGACACCCTGGCTGTGCCTGGACCACTTGGGAAAACGACACCTGCCTTCCATTCTCTGCGTGCTCCCCTCACTGCACCCTGGGAAGCCACAGGCTGTTCAGGGCAGTGCACCTGCCAGCATGGGGAACCAGTGAGGGCCTCTCTGCAGGAGGAGCCTCCTGGGCGTGCGGGCTGGGCTACACCAGGATTTCTGGCCCTGGCTACAGCAGCCCGGAGCCTGCAGCCAGCCGAGTTTGGGGGAAACAGGAGCATGTGGGTCTGGGCTCCCAGCCTCGCCATGGGGGGCATCCGTGGCTGTTGACTGGCCACGGCAAAGGGCACCCCTAATTGCCTGCGAGATGCTTATCCCCCTATGTTGCTGGCCAGTGGGGGCGTCAGTGTGTGTACTACGTGGTCTTGCTGTCCAGGCTTCCTGGCATGACACGGCACTTAGAGCTTGAACTGTGTTCTCCAAGAATGCACGTGGAAACCTTAGCCCCAGCTGCCCGGGCCATGACCACACGAGGGTTGGTGCAGGTGACCCTGGGTAAGGCGGGATCTCACTGGAGGAGGGTGGGCTCTAATCCAACATGGCTACTGTCCTTATCAGAAGAGAAGAGCCACAGAACCCCCCCCCCCAAAAGGGTAGAAGTCCTTGTGAAGACAGAAGCAGAGGGGCCGGCGCTGTGGTGTAGAGGGTAAAGCCACGGCCTACAGCACCAGCATCCCCTATGGGCACAGGTTCAAGTCCCAGCTGCTCCACTTCCCATCCAGCTCCCTGTTAATGCGCCCGAGAAAGTAGCAGAAGCTGGCCCCAGTGCTGCGGGAGACCTGGAGGAAGCTCCTAGCTCCTGGCTTCAATCTGGCCCAGCCCAGTCATTGCTGCCATTTAGGGAGTGACCAGTGGATGGAAGGCCTCCCCCCCACCCAGCTCTCAAATAAATAAACAAATAAATCTTTTTTTAAAAAAGACAGAAGCAGAGGCTGTGGTGACGCAGCTATAATTCAAGGACTGTCCCTGGGGTGCAGCAACCCCCGGAAGCCAGAAGAGCAAAGAAGGTCCCCCCCTCCAGTAGCCTGGAGAGCCAGCCCCTGCCCACACCTTGGTTCCGGACTTCCGGCCCCCGACTTCCGGCCTGCAGGCTTGTGAGACAGCGCAGTCCTGTTGTTTAAGCCACCCAGCTGGCAACCCTAGGCTACCAAAATGGTATTGGACAGTGACACATAGGGAGACTCCCTGCCCGTGCGCACCCCCCCTCTGCTCCCTAGCCCTGTGGCACGGGGCACCTGCAGGAAACAGGCACGAAGCTTGGGGACCGAAGCCCACTTGCTCTGCACAGCCGGGCAGACACACACGAGGGCAGCCGCCAAAATGCTGACCCCCACCCAGAGCAGAGCAGTAAGGTCTCCAAACACCCACACCCCGACGTTGGTATCACCCTGACAATTCAGATGGCTGCTGGCATCCGAGCTCAAAGCGGCAAAGGAGCTGTCTCTGGGGGCCGCAGAATAGCTCAGGATGGCTCTCATCGTAAAGAGCCCAGGAAAAAACGTGCGGTCACACGCTGTCACCAAGACGGCTCTCCGGAAACTGAAGTCAGAGGACGAGGACGGAGAGGCGGCGGGGCACCACGAAGAATGGCAGCGCTGCCGGGGTCTCTCCTCTCCTGCCACTTCCTGCTGGGCCGAAAGCCACGTGCTGGGGGTCAGTCCCCCAACAAGCCCTCTGAGGCTGCAGACCCCCGTGGGGCTGTGGGCGGAGCCTGGCGAAGAGGCTCCTGGTGGCGGTGCGCATGCCCGCGTCAGCACTCATAAGAGACTCCACTTGCAAGCACTAAAATAAGCAGCCCCAAGCCCTGGGGGAGGAGGGGCCGGGGCTTAGCTGGCGGCGGCGGACTGATGGCACGGGGGTGGGAGGGGGTGCGGAAATGAACTTGGACCCACATTGAGCTCCGTGGCACCAGGCTCCCGGTGCTTGAAGGAGTTAAGTGGCTTGAAACGTGGGAGACTTGATAAAAATAGATTTGAATATTTATCTCAACTTCAGAAAGAGGCCAGCGCAGAATTTTCAATGGAAAAGAGCATTGGACTCATTTCATTGACATTTTAAGTCGGCTAAAACCAACGAACCTCAAGTTTTAAATCCTGGGTAACTGGGTGTTGAGTGTCGTGTGGGGTTTATCTTCATGGCAACTCCTTGAGCAGCCGCGGTAGCCCTGCTTTGCCGACGGAGGGGGGTGGCTGGTGCCTCCCAGGGCGGGGTCCGGGCCCCTCTCTCTCTGTTAGGACAGAACAGGCGGGGACAAACAGGTGACACTTTGATCTTGCAAGTGAGTTTACTCAAATGATGAGAAAACCATCAAGCCAGTCCAACAGCACACAGGGGACAAACCACTGCCCACAGGGGACAGTTCCCCTGGAAGAGATGCAGCCGTGGAAGACTGTGGGGAGGGCTCTGCCAGAGAGGGCTCAGAGGGGGCTCAGCAGGAGCCCAGCCAGCCCCCCCGCCCCAGGCTAGACAGTGGTCACTGGCACTCTGGGTCCAGGTGCAGCTCAGCATCCCTAGCCTCCCAATGCCTCTGCCCACCAACTAACCTGGCTCGGGGGCCTCCCTCGGCTGATTCCAGCTGGAACCCGGCCAGCAGGAAGCAGGGACCTGTGGTTCATGGGCTTCCCGCCCCAGCAGTGTGAGGGAGGCAGAGCCATGTCCCTGCGAAGGTGCCACATTCCAGTCCCCAGACCCAGAAGTCTGCCAGGTTCAAGGCGGAGGGGAGAAGGGTGTGGATGGGATTAGGGTTTCTAATCCCCGACTCCCGGCTTGCCTGGATTATCTGCAGGAGTCTAATGCCTTCCAAACAGAAGAGGTGATCAGAAGAGAGAACCAGAGCTAGGGCAGCGTGAGGACGCACATGGCATTGCTGGCTATGAAGATGGGGGAGGGGGGATGCCAGCCAGGAAGAGCAGGCGGATTGGACCCTCTCCCGGAGCTGCTGGGGAGGAGTGCACCTGGAGCTGGCCCAGGGAGAGCCGAGTGGGAGGCTGAGCTGCTCCCCACCATGGAAAGTCCCCGTGGCTTCCCGCCGGGGAGCTGGGTCCGTGTAGCAGTGGCCGTCAGAATGTACTCACTCCCCCATCTCAGGGAGCGCCAAGACCACAAGGGGAGGACACACATGTCGCTCCACCTCCCTACAGGGCCCTGGTACCCAAGGCAGGACGACAGGAGGAAAGCTTTGAGGGCATTAACCATCAGCTTCCAGGACGCTGGAGGCTTTGCAGGGCCCAGGGAGGGGTTAAGGCCGAGTGTGTTTGCGCCAGCTTAGGTGAGAGTGAGACTGGTGGCGATGTGTCTCAGCTCAGCAGGGTAACGGGAGAATCTACAAGGCCTCTCTGGGTCTTGCAGACACGGGCCTTCCTTTCCCCTGGGTGCACAGAGACGAAGGGTAGAGACGGGACCGGTGCTGTGGAGCAGCGAGTTAAAGCCACCACCTGCAACACCAGCATCCTACATGGGTGCCGGTTCACGTCCCGGCTGCTCCACTTCCCATCCAGCTCCCTGCTGGGGCGCCTGAGAAAGCAGTGGAAGATGGCCCAAGTGCTTGGGCCCCTGCACGCCCATGTGGTACATGGGCACAGAGAGTCAAATGCCTCCCAAAAACCACACAGCTCTCTTGTGGCCGCCGTGGGAGCTGAGCCTGTGCACACTGACTGCGGGGCTGTATTCTCAGCCGCTCCCGGATCCCGCCTCCTGCATGATTGACAGGCTGCCTGCCGCGTCTTTGATGGCAGCCGGACACGGGAAACAATCTCATGGCCTCAGGACAGGATTAGCATGAACTCACCCGTCTTCAGGAGGTTTCCAACGTGATATGAGCAACACTGGGAAATGTTTGCAAACACGGAGTAAAAAGCACAGCACAGAACGAGAGCGGCCCTGCGCTCCAGTACACCTGCCCCTGACCTGGCTCCAGAACACCCGAGCTCAGAGAGCCGGGAGGGGAGGGCGGCAGGTGCACCCCGTCCTGAGCTCCTGGCAGGGGAGGAGGCGCCATCGCTGGCAGCGTGGGTGCTGGGAGAAGACAGGGGTTCAGCCAGGAGGCACCGCAGTCCCGGGCCTTGGCCGAGCCTCGGCGTCACCCTGGGGAGGGGGTCCCAGTGCCCCGGCTCGCGGGCCTGCAGCTGTCACTCTCCCAGAAGCTGCTGGTGGAGGTATAGAGGTTGTCAGCTACCCTGAGGCCCGCCCCCACGCTCCTCTAGGGCTCTAGGCTCTCAGCATCGCCCGAGACCCTGAGACCCCGCCCTGTAAGAGGCACTGTGGGGCCGAAGCGGTTTTGAAGACGACTCCGTGTGAAGCCAGAAAGGAGGAAGAGCCCTCAGCAGGCAGCCAGGACCACTCGGGCCGCGGGGCGGGGCCGCCGTGGACTCCGCAGAGCTCGCGGGTGCATTTGACGTGTGCCACAGTCAAGACAGCAAACAGAGTCCCCGGGACCCTCTCCCCCCACGCCCTGGCACCCACTCGCGGGCTTCCCGGCTTCTGGTGGGCTCTCCGACTTGTTGCCAGGGCTGGTGGCTGGGAGTCCACTCCCTTTAATGAAAAGAAACTGGCCGTGAGCGCTGAAGGGCCCGGGCGATCCCTGCGCCTTCCCTGGGTTACAGCTGAGCCCGGGGGCCGCCACAGCCTGGGGGAAGCTCCCTTTAGGTCCCTGCTTCATGTTAGGAGTCCTCAGTCAGCGAGCAGGCGAGCGGCCCCCAGCCCTCCCTCCAGCCCCTGCAGGCACGCAGCATCTGGCTAGCGCCCGGGTGCCAGCGGCAGGAGCCGGAGCCCTGCTCTCTCCAGTCTCCACCTGCAGCGGCTCGGCACCTCCCGCTGTACGTGAGCGCAGGTGGGGAACGGGTGGCTCTCTTCCGGGCCTGTTCTGGGAGGGCTGGCCTGAGAACATCTGACTTGGGGCAGCCTGGTTATTAGAGCGGGCATGAGGGGGCACACAGAGGCCCCCCTGAGGTTCACTTGGGGCGGGGGAGGGCTGGGGCGCCCTCTGACCCCGGTTCACTTCCTCCTGACTCTGCCCCCCCCACCCCCTGCTCCTCTTCTTGCCTCTGGCACCCACGCGGCCCCTGGCACAGGTGCCACCTTCCTCCACTCAACAAACTGAAAATACGAAGCCCCAGACGGACAAGCTCACGGCTTGCAGCACGCAGCTCCGCCTCCTCCCACTCCCATTGCCAGGCTTTCCTAAAGCCAAAACGCCTCTGGAGCCGCTAACAGGTGCACACGCCCCCACTTCCTGTTGGGCAAGAAGGGTTTTACACCTTAACTGGCAGGCAGAGCCCGTGCTGCCTTCTCCCCATCTCACGCGTCGGGAGAGGGAAGGCGAGGGAGGGTCACCCCCACACGCCGGGGCGGGCACTGAAGCCAGGTAGGCTCTGCATCCCCCAGGCCTCCCCTGTGCTCAGGGGTGCACCCCAGGCCCCCTCCAGGCCTGCGAGATCCATCGTTTCCCATGGCCCAGAGGGAGCGCTGCCTGCTGACATGTCCTCCCGCGCAGCACACAAGGCTGAGAATCCGTCAAACGGAGCCAGCTGTGGTCAGGGTCACCTCTCATCGGGTGCTGGCTCGGACGGGAGCTGGTAACGGCCACTGCACACACTGCCCGCTGAAGTCGCTGTCCCAGCTCAGGGAGGAGAGGCCTGTGGGAAGTCCTGAGGTCACATGAGCCTGCTTTAGAGGAGTGGAACATACTCCCTGCTGTTTCCAAGTCCTCCTTGCTGGTGACCCGCCCGCCACTCCTGCCATCACCCGTTGCCCTCACCAGATGCCAGGCCAACGGGGCCACCCCATCCTGGCCCAAGAACCCCCGAATCCGTGAGCTGGAATCAGCCCGTCTCCCTAAGTGGCTTCCCTCGGGTGTTTTGGTTGCTGACTGGTACACGCCCCGCTTCATTCTCCCTGTGAGGCTGCACGTGGGGCGTTCGTGTCACCAGGGCACCTGGAGATTCACACCACGCGCCCCAGGCAGACCTATCAGTCTGCCCAAGCCCAAGGCCAGCATGCCCGGCGCTTGCCGGAGCAAATTCCCCAAGTCGCTGCAGCACGGCCGAGCCACAGAAAGGACAGTGGCCGAGGGCGGGAGCAGAGAAGGTGGCAGCCCGGCAGCCATTCCCAGCTCCTGGTGCTGGTGCCCCCCCCGTCCCCAGGTGGAACACAGGCCTGGACAGAGAGGCCACTGCATGTGGATAAAGCACTGGTTCCTACCGAGGGCACTGGACGGCTTCCCACGCCCAGCCCTGAGCCCCTCCTGCCCTCTGTAGAAACCAAGAGGTGGCTGGAAGACCCGGGCACCTACCTGATCCGTGCCTCACCTCGAGGGCAGGACAAGGTGGCCTCTCCCTGTCCTTGGAAGCCGGTGTTCCTGGCCTGGGCCTGGGGCCCTGGGGCTGGAGGTGTCTCCGTGTGCTCACCAGCGACCACGGCTCCTGGCTCTCAGCAGTACGCGCGGCTGGAAGAGTGAATGCGCGAGATTGAAATTGGCATTGACACTGAACATTAGTGTTGAGTGTTAACACCTGGAAACTGATGTTTGGACTTCGTTGTTACGTTTATGATCACCTTGACGTTGGAGGCATGAGCTGGCGGTGGCCCCGAGGCGCCTTCTGCTGTTCCCCCAGCATCTGGATCCGTTTGGAATTTGCCAGAATGAGAGGTATAAGAGGGTTCATGCTGTGAGCCGTCTGTCCTTGCCCCAGGACACATCAAAGCTGCCACAGAGCATGCGGCCACACATCTTTCTCCCTGCGCTGTGCTGTGTGGGGAGGGGGGGAGGAGGGGCTTGACTGGCCCGGGGACGCACAACCAGATGGCGAGGTGGAGTTTCACACGCCCCACACAGCCACTCGCTGCATTTCCATGGTGAGGCGCGACTTGTTGGTTTCTGTTTTTAGGCTGCACCGCGTTCTTACTTTGCAGGCTGAGGGGGCCACAGAAGGAAGGAGAGCTTCTCAGTGCAGAACCCAGAGGGAGGCGAGGGCCCGTATTCAGCCCGCCTGTCCCAGTCTTCTGGGGAGCCCTGTGTGGGCAGGAGGCTGCTCCCCAGCCCCGTAGGAGGCGTCTACAATGGCACAGGTGCCGTGGCGCAGGAGGGACGTGCAACCCGGGACCCGCACTTCACTCCCTGAGGTTGTCCTGGGTGCCCGGGTGCATTCATTCATTCATGCATGCATGCATTCATTCATTCAGCAGCTGCTGAAGCAGCACCAGGTTCTGAGAAGACCCAGCTCTCCGTCCTGCACTCCCAGAGCTCAGACCTGCAGAAACAGCTAGACGAAGCCGGGCGGTGCGACAGGTAGACTGGTGCGGTGTAGACAACAAGATCCCGGGTGGTGGTATAGACGGCTGCACTCGTGTCCTGGTGTGGACAAGCAGCCAGAAAGGAGACAGGGATACGGGGGTGACCTGCGCTGGTCTTGGCCTTGGTTGAGCTTTCGGATTCCTCACGATCATGGTCTCCCGTGGCGTACGTGGGACTGAAGCCCAGGGCCGCCTGAACCTACAGCCAGTGAGGGTGGCGCGGTTCAAGGCCCAGGGGCCCGCGGGGGCTTCAGGCCCCTCTGCGGGGTCACAGGTTACATTGTGAGTGCAACTCTGCTGCCCACGGGGGTGGGTGCTGAGACCCCTTTAACGGCCAAGTGACGCTTCTCAGCATGGAGACCAGGCGCCCAGCAAGTGCCCCTCTCCTTCAAAAGCCCCTCCCCCCAAACTCCACTTAATTCTGCAAAGTTGGGACTTTTTAAAGATTTATTTATTTATTTGAAAGAGTTACACAGAGAGAAGGAGAGGCAGAGAGAGAGAGAGAGAGAGAGAGGACTTCCATCTGCTGGTTCACTCCCAGATGGCTGCAACAACCAGAGCTGCGCTGATCCGAAGCCAGGAGCCAGGAGCTTCTTCTAGGTCTCCCACGCGGGCGCAGGGGCCTAAACACTTGGTCCATCTTCTACTGCTTTCCCAGGCTATAGCAGAGAGCTGGATCGGAAGAGGAGCAGCCAGGTCTTGAACCGGCACCCATATGGGATGCTGGCACTGCAAGTGGTGGTTTTACCCACTACACCACAGCACCGGCCCCTGGAGACTAAAAACTCAGAACCTGCACAGCAGACTGCTCTGGGGATGGGAGACTTGACCCCCAGGTCCCAGAGAGATCTACGGCTGCACAGGGGATGGGGATGGCCTGTGACCGGCCCTGCTCCAAGCCCCGGGAACTTGTGACCGCCTGTCTTTGAGTCTAGCTTTGGCCTGGGTCGGAAGAACTCGGGGGCCCTCCACACACTCACAGCAAGTCCGCCCAGCTTGTATGTAAAGTTCCTCAGTGCCGGAGCTGAAAAAAATCACAGAACATTTGCCCAAGTTGGGTTTATTTTTGCAAACCTGAAAATAAACTAGTGTCCATGGAGCAGGCGTCTCACAAGCTAAGCGCCTGCAATTCTCCTCCTCTGCGGCTCAAGACACAGGAGCCTGATTAGCAGGGGGCTGGGCATGGTTCCGGAAGTCAACAAGGAGCGTCTACTCTGCTGTCTCCCTTGATTCTCCCGAGTGTTGGGGCACTGCGGGTGGCTGGCAGGGACAACAGGTCCTACAGCTGCCCTGAGATTCCGGTGAAAATGTGAATTCTGGCTGTCCGTGTAGACCCTGGCTCAGAAATGCCTGCCTTCCAAGGGTGATGCACGCAGAACAGGAAAGTCAGTGGAACAGAACGAGACTCTGGAAAGAGATCAGACTCTATGCAGGAGAGGGCATTTCAAACCAGCGGGGCAGAGCCAGCCCGCCAGCACACAGCATCGGCACAGGGGACTCCCACCTCGCACCGCATTCCGGGGGCACCGTCTAAACACACGTCTTCAGATCTGGAAGGAAGTCCGGTGATCTTCAAAACGGAAGAGGAACCGAAGTTGCCGTAGACGTGCACGAGAGAGCGGCTCTGGTCCAAGTCTGGGTCTGTCTCCCTGGTATTGGGAAACGAAGATCCCACCTCCCCACCCCGACACACACACACACACACACACACACACACACACAGGCCTTCCCATTTCTCGCTGATCAGTTCAAGCATTTTGCTTTTACACCCATGCCCCAGCTCAACGCTGCCCACGCGAAGCCAAATGCTGAGACGGAAGAGAGGAAGCAGAAATTTCCAGCCTCCAGCCCACCCTCCCCCATACAGTCAAGTTCAAGTCTGTCTTTGGAGCGTTCCGATATCTGAAATGAGGCATCAGCCGCGCTGCGCCTGTCGGAGGGAGGCTTAAGATAAACGGTACTTAAAGAGAAATCATGGAAACCCCAGGAATCACAGGAGCTACTGTAAGTAGCTGCTCAGGAGAGGGGTGGAAAACGGAGCCACAGGAGCCGCGGAGGAAAGAGAAACTCGCGCAGACAGCAGGTAGAGAGCCAAGGGTGTGGGGCTGTGTGTTTTCCATCTGGGAGAGAGAACACCATCCCCCCCCAGATAACAAAGACTCAGGACAGAACGGGGAAGACGCGCTTTGGAAGGACATTGAAAGGGAATTTGTTTGCGTGAATGAGCAAGGATTTGATGGGCTCCAAGCACGTGCAGTTGGCCCGTCGAGCCCTCTGGCCGTCACGGCACTGCCCTCCCTGGTCACAGCCGCCAAGAACGGGCCTCCAAACGTTTAGCACCCAGACCCGAGCCCGCAGTGCCACAGTCAGCTGTCTGCTACTGGATCACAGGGCCCGAGGCAGGCTGACTTTATCAGGAACAGAGGCACGTGGAGCTCCCAGGCTGGGCTGCAAGTCCACGGCGAGTGGCCCCATTCGCCTGGCCCTGGTCGGGGCTTCGGGAGTGATGGGTGCATGGGGGGTTGGGGGCTCTGCCTCTCCTCCATCAAGGCACCCAGGGCCCTTCCCTGCTGGCCTTACCTATCCTGCTCCCCTCCCACGCCCCGTCTCTGCACCCCACCCTCATTAACCTCCCAGCGGAGACCAGACATCAACCCCTAAAGCTGGGGGCTCCCTCCCAGACCCAGCACACAGGAAACAGAGGAGCCGGGACCCCAGGGGGCTCTGACCTCCCAGGTGCAACAATGCCAAGACAGCAACAAGCAGGAGCCAAGGCACAGCGAGGCCTGGAGGGCGGGAGGCTTTCTGCGGGCCCAGGCCTTCGGGGTGTGTTGTGTGCATGCTCCCTTTCGTTCAAGGCACAACCAGCAGACTGTCGTGAAAAACCACACCAGCGACCCCCACGGCTGCAGCAGGCGCCCTGGGAAAATGCCCACCTCCCCAGCTCCGCCCAGGCGGCCCCCACGTCACACACACACACACACACACACACACACACACACACACACGGATGTCAATCAGGCTGCTGGGAAAACCCAGAGCCTCCACGTTGGCTGTTTAAGGATTTGCCCCCCGCGTTCCCAGTGTGAGATGCTGCTGCTTCCTAACCTGCTCCCCAGATCTGTGCTGGGAGGGCAGGCGGACCCCAGACGAGAAGAGAAAACACAGGGCACTGTGTGGTTGCACCCAGGGTCTCTGTCCACACCCCGGGCATCCTGTGGTTTCAGATCGCGTAGCAAGGGAGGAGTGGAGAGCAATGTCCATGATCGGAGAAAAGTCCAGCTGAGCCCAGAGGCAGAGGCCAGCCTGTTCCGTGGGCCTGGGCGCCGGCATCCCATATGGGCACCAGGTTCCAGTCCCGGTTGCTCCTCTTCCAGTCCAGCTCTCTGCTGTGGCCCAGGAGTGCAGTGGAGGATGGCCCAAGTCCTTGGGCCCTGCGCCCACATGGGAGACCAGGAGGAAGCACCCAGCTCCTGGCTTCAGATTGGCACAGCTCTGGCCGTAGCAGCCATTTGGGGGGCAGGGGGGTGAGCTAATGGAAGGAAGACCTTTCTCTCTGTCTCTCTCTCTCTCTCACTGTCTAACTCTGCCTGTCAAATAAAAAGCAGCTAAGGCACACACTCCAGCCTCGCCAGGTTAGCTCTGGGCTCCGGGGGCAGCCGCCAGCCTGCTGAGACGCAGGGTCCTCCCTAATGACACGATGCAAGGAGAGAGAGCCCCGGGAGCAGGAGGCGCAGAGGAGCCCACCAGCCCCTGACGGGCGGGCTTTGGGGTCTGAGGCCTCCGAGTTTTGCTTTGTGATTTTCCCTCACCTGCTGTGCAGTCCTGGCCAAGGGCCTGACCTCTCTGGGCCTCCCTCCTTGTCCTGTGAGAGATGGCTGTCCGTCAGTGCCTGCACCCAGGGCTCCAGGAGAGGTTGGAGGGGAGCCTGAATAAGGCCTCTCCAGCGAGGGCCCGACGTCCCTGACGTGCAAGGCGCAGCCCACGTGATGGGGAGGAGACACCATGGAAAGGATTCGTTTTCTTCCATAATTTCCCTCGACTACATGGGGTCCAAGCTTTCCTCCCACACAGAAAGTCCCCTGAGAGTCTTGGTCAAACCTCAGCACCTTTCATTCCAAAGACCGAGCCCCACCCCTCCCCCTTCCCGCCCACATGGGGTCCTGGCACCTTGGAGGACAGGTGGTGGCTGGTACACACAGCTGCCTCTCCCGTGGACCCCTTCCACTGGCTGCCCACAGCTGCTGCTCCTGGTTTCCATACATGCGCACTGGGGGGCATCTCTGCCCCCACCATGCCCCACAGTACACCTGGGCTGCTGGTCTCCGGAGGGGGCTCCTGCCGTTCCTAGGGCTCCCCTGAGTCTCTGCAATCAGCCTCCAGCCCAGGGATGGTCCACATCCTTGCTGGGGGTGAGGGAGACCCCGACCCGGCAGGCAGCCCCCGAGTCCAGAAGTGGTGGGGACCCTGGCTGCGCGCACTCTGCCCGCGGACCCCCACCCCGTCCTCCCCACTTCTCACTTCTGCTCGCAGCCCGAGGCCAAGCAGCAAGCTCCCAGCCATCAGATGTCTGGCGGGGGGTGGGGGGCTCAGCCTCCCTGCTAGCTGGTGCCCCTCTTGTTGGCAAGTGGTTCCCAGGGAGCCCCCTCCCCTCGGGTCTGTACTGAAAACCCCTCTCACTTCCCAGGGAACAGCTGACTTCCGGCTGTGTGGGAGGCCTCCAGGAGCAGCAGAGTGGCCGGGAGAGGCAGCCAGGTGCTCCCAGCGGCTTCCAGGGGACCGCACCCGCGGCTAAGACTCTCCCTGTGCTCCGTGGGGTGGGCTGGGGGGCTGCCTTGGTGAGGACTCCCATCTTCACAGCCCCACCCTCACAGCTGCTGACCATCTGCTCCCATCATCCTTTGTTCCACTCACCCACTCTCCAGATGTCTACTGGACACCTGCTCTGACTTGAATCCGAGTCCCTGTCGACCCTGGCGGGAGACAGAGGGAGCTTAGTGGGGCACTTGCCTTTGAGCCAGCCATGGAAACCGGGGCTACGGCAGAACAGGCCGGTAGACCCAGCTGGGGAGGAAGTGACACAGGTAGAATTTACCCAGAAGGCACAATGGCCCCGGGAGAAAACCCATCAGCAACTGTGCTAGTTCTGGGGAAGGCAGGAGAGAGCCATACTCCTCGGCACCATACCCAAAAAAGGGGCGAGCCCAGAGCTCAAGGAGACCCAGCCTTCCCTCCACCTGCGGCCCAGCTGCCGCCTCCTCTGGGGAGGAGATGGAATCAGAACCTCTCCTGACTCCGTTCTCTCCACCCACGGCCCCAGAGCCACCGCCTGCGCCTGCGCCTGCGCCTGCAGGTGGGAGAGGAGCTGGGGTGAGAGAGACAGGCCAGGTGTGCAGGGTGGGCATCCCGGTGAGGGGCTGCCAGGGCGTGGCACAGGGGACACCCACCTCCTGCACCAGTCCTTGCACTTTCCCTCCGCGCCCACCGTGGACTGGACACAATCCAGGGCGCTAATCCAGTTCCGGCCGGTGGGGGAGGGGCGACTGGGAAGGCGCTGGCCTCCTTTACAGCCCCCAGCAGAGGACAGGGGGTGGGTGGGGCTTTTGTCCGCTGCCCCATCATTGCGCAGCTTGTGCTGGGGGGTCAGGTGTTCCAGGCACCAGTGGAGGACCCGCCCCCATGCCCCTAACTCCACCTGAGCCTCTAGGTTGCTCCCCCTAAGTTACAGGGGCTCGTCCTGTGCCATGGAAATTGGAGAAGGCTGGGGACACCCCCCGGATCTGAAAGCAAGTCAGGGAAATGGAAGTCCCCCCTCCCCACCCTGGGGGGAGCCCATGGGAGTCGGGCCTCCCCGAAGGGTTCTCAGGAGCTGTCCCTGCAGCCAGCTATGCAGAGAGGTCAGCCGCAAGAGCAGAGCAGCCCCAGCAGACGGTGCAGCAACAGCCGAGTCCCTTGGCACACCCCGAGCGCCTGCGTGGGAGCCAAGGGTGGCCGAGCGTCAGCTCCTGCTCCCACGGGGAACCCGCAGCCCAGGGGGAGAGGCAGGTGCGGTTACCCGGTGACTGGATGCTGGCAGCTGCTCCGGGTCGGGAGGAAGCTTGCAACCGGGCAGGAGGGAGGCGAGGGTCGGCTGCCGCCTGTGACGCCCGTATCCCCTGTGGGCACCAGTTCAAGTCCTGGCTGCTCCACTTCCGATCCCGCTTCCTGCTAATGTGACTGGGAATGCGTTGGAAGATGGCCCAAGTGCTCGGGCTCCTGCATCCACGTGGGAGAGCTGGATGGAGCTCCTGGCTTTGGTCTGGCCCAGCCCCAACTGTCGCAGCCATTTGGGGAGTGAACCAGCAGATGGAAGATCTCTGTCTGTCTCTGTCTCACCCTCGCTCTCTGCCACTGTGCCTTTCAAATAAATTTTTAAGCTCGTCCAGTCTTTAAGGTATGGTGGTCTTCATACGGACAGAGTTGGGTGCAAGAGAAGTGAGTTTGCTCAAACTACAGGGGAGGCAGCAGCGAGGCAGAGTCTGTCCTCCAGCGCCCCTCCCCACGCGTTCTCTCTGTGCACCTGCAGGGCACAGGAAGTCGCTGGAGACATTTCTCCCGCTGGGAAAAGGTATCCATCCGTTTAAACTGGCATCTTTCCCATCAGCTTAAGGGCGTTTTATTCCAGTGTAGCAGCTGAGAGGCAGAATCAGGTCCCACTTAAGTGCTACTAAAATCTGCCGCGTGGGCGGCCGTGCGCGTGGAAATGAGGCACCCTTAACAGCCGCCCACACAGCCGCTTCATTTTCACGCTATTGAAAAAAGAGAGAAAAAGGTGACTCAAAACCACCAGCAACTTGGAATTTAACTTCTGAAAGCCTTTAACTGATGGAGAGGGGGCCCCCGGGCAGGCGGGACGGCACTCCATCTGTCTGTCTGTCCGTGGGTCTGACTGGTGACTACGCTGTGCCTCAGTCCCCAGGGGGATGGTGTGCAGGGCCACCAATGCCCCTATTTGTAAACACAGGGAAGGCAGCTCCTGTGTGCCACCGGGGCTGTCTGTAGGCCCAGCCCCAGGCCGCTGTCCCTGCCCGGCCCCACCACCCTGGCACACTGCAGTCCCCAGAGCAGAAGTCGGGCCCATGGCTCACTTCACCCATGGCCCTCTGCCTCTGGGGTCTCAACCCAAGCACCTGTGGCCTCCCTGGGACTGGGCAGCCCCCCAGGGGTCCCAGGGCCCTGTGCTGTGAACGAGGACGGCTGTGCACACGGCCCACGTGTTCGCAGGAGGAGCAAGTCAGGGTCACCCCAGACTGCAGGGGACGTTTCCCAGGCTTGGCCCTGGCCCTGCACCTGCTCTGACCCTGAGCTGACCCCAGAGAGGAAGCGGGTTTCAGGGAGGGGGTGGGAAGCATGGTCACCCACGAGCAGGCAGGCAGTGAGGGCCCCCAGGCGGGCTGGGCACACACGTGCAGGGGATCACAGAGCGGCAGGGCAGGGGCTGCCCTCCCAGGGCAGGGGTGTCTCTCCAGGCCACCACCAGAGGGGCAGGACAGAGCCACCTCTGGGCCCACATGGCCTGCTGTGCCCTTGGCCCCTTCAGGAGGCTGTGTTCTCAAAGAGAGCAGCAGTGGGGCCGTGTGTGGCATAGCGGTAAAGCCGCCACCTGCAGTGCGGGCATCCCATATGGGCGCCGGTTCAAGACCCGGCTGTTCCACATCCAATCCAGCTCTCTGCTGTGGCCTGGGAAAGCAGTGGAAGATGGCCCAAGTGCTTAGGCCCCTGCACCGGCGTGGGAGACTTGGAAGAAGCTCCTGGCTCCTGGCTTCAGATTGGCACAGCTCCGACCATTGCAGCCAACTGGGGAGTGAACCAGCAGATGGAAGACCTCTCTCTCTCTCTCTCTCTCTCTCTCTCTCTCTCTCTCTCTGCCTCTCCTCTCTCTGTGTAACTCTGACTTTCAAATAAATAAATAAATCTTTAAAGAGAGAGAAAGTGAGCAACGGCTTCTAAGTTTTTTAATATCTTCACATGGGTTTGGATGGAGAGAGAAAGAGAAAGAGAGGTAGGGAGGGAGAGAGAGAGAGAGATTTTTAAACCATATTCACAGATGTGATTTAAAAAATTAGAGTGCCTCCTGCCTCTTCCCCAGCCTCAGTCCTGGTCCCTGTGAGAGCAGAGCTACGCTGGAGACATAGATTATTTTCTGTCTGTGTGTGTCCTTGTGTGTGTTGTGTGTCCTTGTGCATGTTGTGTGCTGTGTGCTTGTCGTGTGTTCTGCTGTGTTTGCGGTGTGGACTTCCGTTCAGCCACTGGGCCCCCCTCCATGAGAGGGACCGAGCCACTCGCACGCCTGTCTCCTCTCGATCCTTTCTCCAGAGGTTCTGGTTACAGCAAGTGTCTTTGTTCAGCTCACAAGTTCACGGCCACCCTTGCGGCCAGGACGTTTGTCACATGGGTTGCACCTGAGACTTGCAATTATTACGACGCCCCAACAGCCAGCTGCTAAGGCGCTGGACACCGGAAGTCACCGCCCATGGCTGCGGGCCAGCTCTGGGACTGCGTCACCTCAGCCTCCCTCCAGGCGTCCCTGGTGCCTCCCCAGACCTGATTTCCGGCAGGGGGAGGGGCCTGCGTGGCTGGCAGCACCAAGGGGACCGCAACCCCACCCCATTTACTTTCCCTCTCAATGCACCCCATCATCGGAAGAGCGCAGGCTCTTGGTCACAGCCTGGACTTGGTGCGGTGCACGGAGGAATTCGTGTCCATCCGTGAGGGCCCTTGTGTCTAACCCACCCCCGAGGGCATGCAGCTTAGCTAACCGCGTCCTGAAGCCCGCTGGGATTCTCCCTTCTCAGACTCCACGGATGTCCGACTGTCTCATTTCGGGTTGCATGCATTTGGGCCCGACCCTGTCACTTGTCTGGGTTGTGCCCTGGAGCACGGACGCCGTTCCAGCTTAAGCAGAAAGCGGTGGGATGCGGACAGTAATCAGCTCACAGGACGACTCCAGAGGTGGAGGCCAGGCTCCGGCAACTCTGCAAGGACAACCCACCCAGGAGGCCATGCCGGGGACCAAGGGAGCGTCAAGGCCAAGGCAGCCAAGAAACCGCGGCCCTCGCTGATGCTCTCCAAGTTGCTGCTACGTCCATCTGAAAGTCAGAGCCTCTGCCCTCCCTCGGTGGGCCACAGGGTCTCGCTGCTTCCCACGCAATCCGTGCCAGCAGCACAGGTGGCCGGGCCCAGCCTCTTCATACCCACGAGCTACAGCCACAGGCTGAGCTGCCGGCTCGTGCTGTGGACAAGCCAGTGGCCCCATGGGGCCAGCCTCCCCTGACACTCCCCTATGCAAATCAACCGCCAGGTGTACCTGCCCGGCAGGAGCTCTGCTGCTGGACGAGCCTGGGATACAGAGCCACCAGCTCTCTTGCCTCCAGCACGTATTCAATCAGTGGCTCCCAAGAGGCTCCCAGAGGGCAGCTCTGGGTGAGACCTGCGAGTGACCATTTCTAAGGAGGCAGGTGCGCTGGCCCAAGTCCCCTGCTGTGACAGCTGCTGCACTCAGCGCCTGCAAGGGGCAGGCCTGGAGCTGGGTGGGCCGATCTGCCGCGGAGCTCTCGGGCAGCTTTTGTTTTTGTTGGATACCAAATTATTTTTCATTGTTGGAAGCAAGCAGACGGGCTCTGTCACGTTGCCTCGGATTCTCCCACTTCTTTATCCGAGTTCACTGAGCGGAAAGCACTTTCTCCCTGAAGTTCTGTGGCCTCTCTCTGCTGCTTCTAGGCCCAGGGCAAAGCTGGAACCCTGCCCCGGGGTCAGCTCTGTGGTATGGGATCTCAAGGCTTTGCCTTTCTGTAATAGATTGCTGTGCGTTTTGCTGGAGCGCATCCTTAAGGTTTCTGCTGCTTTCCTTTAATGCAGCGGAGGTGATAGTTCTGCTTCCTCCTGTGCGAAAGTCTCTCTCTTTCCCCTTAGCTTCATAGCAGTGTGACTGGACGTAGAATTCCAGTTTCTAAATTCTTTCAAGTGAAGGTTTGCACGGAGATGCAGAGAAACTAAATAGCACCTTGCTCTGACTGCTGTCATAAATGACCACAAATTTGGGCCAGCACTGCAGCTCACTTGGCTAATCCTCCACCTGCAGCGCTGGCACACCAGGTTCTAGTCCCAGTTGGGGCGCCGGATTCTGTCCTGGTTGTTCCTCTTCCAGTCCAGCTCTCTGCTGTGGCCTGGGAAGACAGTGGAGGATGGCCCAGGTGCTTGGGTCCATGCACCTGCATGGGAGACTAGGAGGAAGCACCTGGCTCCTGGCTTCAGATCAGTGCAGCGTCCCGGCCCTAGTGGCCATTAGGGGGATGAATCAATGGAAAAGGAAGACCTTTCTCTCTGTCTCTGCCTCTCTCACTGTCTAAATCTGCCTGTCAAAAAAAATTGACTACAAATTAGTGGCTTGGAGCCACACAGATTGAGTATCTTACCGCCAGAAGGGCAGAGGCGCAGGATGGAGCTCAGTGGGCTGGAATCAGGCTGTGTTCCTCCTAGAAGCTCCGCGCCTTGTCTTTTCCATCTTCCCGAGGTGGCCTGCAGTCCCTGGCTGCTGGCACCACTCCCGCCTCCACCTTCTTCTCTGACATACAGGCTTGAGTGATGATGCTGGGATAAACTCCCCCCCCCCCAGAACCCCGAATCCTGTGTTCAAGTCCCTTTTGCCACAGGAGTAGACAGTCATAGTTCTGGGGATGAGGACCGGAGTGGGGAGGGATGACGAGAGGGCGCAAAATTCTGCCCACCAAGCTCGCCCGACAGGATTTCCAGAAAGGACACAGGAGGACTGGCGCTGCAGCCTGGCCCAGCCCTGGCCATTTCAGCCACTTGGGGAGTGAACCAGCCGATGGAAGTTCTCTCTCTTTCTGTCTCTCCCTCTCTCTGTGCAACTCTGACTTTCCTGTAAATGAATAAGCCTCTTTTTTTAAAAAAAAGATTTATTTATTTATTTGAAAGTCAGAGTTACACACACACAGACACACACACAAAGAGAGAGAGAGAGAGAGGTCTTCCAACCACTGGTTCATTCCTCAACTGGCCACAACTGCCGGAGCTGCTCTGATCCAAAACCAGGAGCCAGGAGCTTCTTCTGGGTCTCCCACGTGAGTGCAGAGCCCCAAGGACTTGGTCCATCTTCTACTGCTTTCCCAGGCCATAGTAGAGAGCTGGTTAGGAGGTGGAGCAGCTAGGACTCAAACTGGTGCCCGTATGGAATGCTGGCACTGCAGGCTGGGGCTTTAACCCTCTGTGCCATGGTGCCGGCCATGAATAAATCTTTTAAAAAAGAATGACATTGGGGCCGGTGTTGTGGCTTAGCAGGTAAAGCCACTGCCTGTAGCGCCGGCATCCCATATGGGAGCCGGTTCCAATCCCGGCTGCTCCACTTCCGATCCAGCTCTCTGCTATGGCCTGGGAAAGCAGTAGAAGATGGCCCAAGTCCTTGGGCCCCTGCTCACACGTGGGAGACTTGGAAGAAGCTCCTGGCTCCTGGCTTCGGGTCGGCACAGCTCTGGCTATTACAACCATCTGGGGAGTGAACCAGCAAATGGAAGACCTCTCTCTCTCTCTCTCTCTCTCTCTGCCTCAGCCTTTCAAATAAATAAATATTAAAAAATATTAGCTCTACAGATCATTTGTGGGAGAATTAGCATGTTAATGATATTGAGTGCTTCTACCCAAGAGCAGGACACAGCGTAGGACTTCCTGAGAGTCACTTGGAGAATTTGTCCGTATTCTCAACAAACTTCTTGCGTGTGGAGCTCGGCTGACTTGTGCTTGTTTGTTTTTGTTTTGCAGCTGTGGTTTTGTTTAAATGACATTTTTTAAACTGTTTGACACATGGTGTGTGGAAACACACTTGCTAAATTTAAGGAATCTAGTGTCTGTCTAATCCCCTGGATTTTCCACATAGCGCTCATCTCAGCTGAAAAAAAAAAAAAGAGCGTAGTTTCTTCTTTTGCCATCTGAAAACTTCCATCTCCTGTGCGCACTCCCTGGCCTAGAACTCCTTGTTCCACATTAAATTCCGCTGTGAGGGGGGGCTCCCTGGGTTTTGTCCTTCTGGGTTTTAACACAAATTACTTTAATGCTTCCCTATCAAGCAAGGTAATATCTGTTGGCTTTTTCTAAAAATGGAAATTCCTTGTTACCTTGAAGAACTTTTCTTCTAATTTGTGCTTACTGAATTCCCTGTGCTTTTTCAAAAGTCGTAAGTGGATGTTACATTTTAACAAATGCTCTTAATGCACCTGTTACTCTGTGCTGAATTACTTCGATACAATTTCTTTGGGACAGGAAAAATTAAGGCCTTACTTGCTAATTACAATCTTGCAACAGGCCCTTTTTGCTTAAGATCATTAGCATCCACGTCCCCGGATTTAGCCAACCCCAGGCAGCCCGAGGCCGGCGAGGTGGCCAGCGGCCTGGCCCTGCCTTTGGACTATGGTCGGGATGGCTGGAGGCTGAGCACCTCTGGCTGCCAGAGCTTAGGGCAAGACCCGGGCCTTCCCTGGCGGTCCCTGGGATCTTCGCTGAGTGTTTTGCTCATCTTTGGATCTGGAGTCCACACTACACGCAGCTCAGGGAGAAGGAGCAGCTGTCAGTCAACATCGATCGCCCACCATGCGATCCCGTCTCAAATCCTTTTCTTGAAATCCTAAGCACAGGCACCCTTCATCCCACCCTCCTTCTTGTCTTAGTTTCTTGCTGCAGTGTCGCTTCCGTGGCGATAGTGGGGGCGGGGGCAATGAATGGCCGTGCTCAGGCCAAGTCTCGGTCACATCGGTCGCATGGCTCCTGTCCAGCTGCATCCGGCGGCACTGTGGGGCTCCCTGAGTCACGCCCCCTCCCACTCTCCTGCTGTGCGCGCGCCCCTGAGACTGTCCCCCCCTCCCTCCCAGCATCACATGCAGAACTTGATAAACAGCTGCTGTTGTCAACTGCCCAGCAGCTTTCTGCACCGGGGTGTTTGTTAGACAATGAAATAACCGAATCAACGTTAACCTCAGGCTCGGGTGTTCAGCATGGATCTGTAAATACATTGGATGAAACCCTTTCCTTCTCTTCCTCATTTGAACATCAAGTGGGGAATACTTGTAATTATGAAAAATTGATTGTTTTCTTATCTCAGCCACACAGTGCTGTCTGCACAAACTCCAGCTGGCCCTGCTGGGAGATAACTGGCGCCGACCCTTCCAGAAGCTGTGCTGTGACCCAGGCATGGACAATGCCAGGAGACCCTGCCCCCTTCCAACATGGGGAGCTGTCTTTCAGGACAGAGAAATGTCTTTCAAATAGCAAGAATTTTCCTGCCAGACTCATGAAATAAGTGCAATGTCTCTAGCAAACGCGCATATAGGAGAAACTTGTAATTGCACCACACAATATCTAGTGCTAAGCCAACCAAATGCATGCATCATGAACCCCTGCAAAGCTCGCGCTATTGTGGGGGTTAAGGCAGGAAGCAAATCAGATTCACCAATTCCAGCACCAAGGCTCCCCACGCGCCCCTCCATTGCCGTTTGTGGCTAGGTGTCCTGTAAGTCTCATGTTCTGATGCCCTGGGGGACAGTGCGGACTGCAGCTTTGATTGTCAAAGAGGGGCAGCTCTTTAAAAGAGGACCAGGGAGCTACCCCAGGGAGGGAGGAGCTGGGCTTCTGGCCAGGCTCCACCTGCGGGGCTGGGACGCACAGCACCTGTGGCACCACCTGCCTCAGCCACACCTGGAGAGGCACAGAGCACCAGGGCTTAGCATAGGCTGCTGACTCCTGGTTCTCCTCTCGTGCACTGGGCCGCCAGCTTCTGCTCTCACATCTTTGTCTCCTGAGCTGGCACACCTGCTCCGAGGGTGACCCGAGCTTGATCTACTGTCCACCTGGCTGGCTCCACTCTGACATGGGAAGCAATGGCCTGGATCCTTGGAGATGATCCTGCTTACTGGCTCTCTGGCCCCATGCCCCACAAGCACGCTCGTCCACCTGTCCTTGTCTGGGACTGGAGCGACCTGGGATGCCAGTGTCTGGGAGTTGGTGATCTCTGCCTTGCTCAAGCCTGACCTGGGATTCTTGTCATCCTGTTTCCACAACCTGACATGCTCTGGAAAGTTCCACCCTGCCACTACCCACACCCAGACCTGGCGTAACTGAC
>CM027408.1:7614489-7695442 GCA_015711505.1 Sylvilagus bachmani
GAGAGAGAGAGAGAGAGATCTTCCATTCACTGGTTCACTCTCCAAATGGCTGCAACAGCCAGAGCTGGGCCAGGCTGAAGCCAGGAGCCAGGATTCACCCAAGCCTCCCACACAGGTGCAGGGGCCCAAGCACTTGGCCATCTTCCTCTGCTTTTCCAGGCACATTAGCAGGCAGCTGGATGGGAAGTAGAGCATCCGGGACTTGAACGGGCAGCCACGTGGGATGCCGGTACAGGCACCGGGCCCATCCTCAGGAAGCTGAGCCCCAAATATTTCTCTAAGCTTTCTGCTTTCTCTGTGTAAGGGGAGCACGGGTTTCCCCACTCTCAAGCATCCCACTGCCCCAGAGTGCAGTCCTACACGAGTGGGTGATGAGGGAGACCAGGCGAGCTCTGACTCAGCCGGGGGAGGCAAAGGCCGGCAGGGTAGGGGCACAGCCTTCTTTCTGGGAGCCTGAGTTGGGAGCTGGGCTGAGACCACGTGTCTGGGCAGTGGCCAGGTCACGCCATGGCAGCAGGTGCCTGCCCTGGGCGGGGTAGGTACAGAGAGCTTTGGTGAGCGCCTCAAGGGCCCCCGAGCATGCTCTATGCGTCTTCACAGACAGAAAAAAAAAGTTACTTCAATGAGGGGGGTGGCAAGAGGCGGCTCAGCCAGTGCAGATTGGAGGGAGTCATTGGGGGTGGGGCAGAGCAGGTCCCATGTGTCCCGCTAGGTGTTGTCACCCTGGAGAGATCTGGAAACTGAGTCAGAGACCTCGCTCACTGCAGGCAGGTGCACACAGCCTGCAAAGGGCCAGGGCCCAGCTCACAGCTCACACCTTGGCGCTTCATCCCCATGCTGCAGTGGTGAGCGGGGAAGCGGGGGAGTCCCAGGGCATCAGTGGCTCCAGGCGTTTATTCTGTGAGCTTACAGGCAGTCCTGAACAACCCAGACTTTTGGTTCTTTTACAGAGTGCAACAGCTACAAAAATGCAGGACAGGGGCTGGCGCTGTGGCGTAGCAGGTGGAGCCGATGCCTGCCGTACCGGCATCCCTTATGGGTGTGGGTTCAAGTCCTGGCTGCTCCTCTTCCCATCCAGCTTCCTGGAAAGCAGTGAAGATGGCCCAAGTGCTTGAGCCCTTGCATCCACGTGGGAGAAGCTCCTGGCTTCTGTCTGGCTCAGCCCGGACCATGGCAGCCATTTGGAGAGTGAACCGGCAGACGGAAGACCTCTCTGTCTCTCCTTCCGCCTCTCTGTAACTCTGCCTTTCAAATACATAAAATAAATCTTTTTTTAAAATGCAAGACAACAAACCACCACGTCGCTTGCAAGTCTGCATATTGCTGGGGCTCAGCTGATCTTGGCTGGGCTCGGCTAGACTTTGCTCAGAGATTCAGGTTGGGTCCAAGTCTTTGTCCCTCATTCTCTTGGACCCACAACCCCCTGGGCATACTCCTGCCACTGCCCATGGCCAGAGCACAAGGGTCTGCCCAACCTCTGCACCCTGCAGCCCACAGGCAGCTTACTTTTCATGGTCATGCTCCCAGCCTGGCCCGGGGCCAGCCGCAGGGCGTGTGGGAAGGCCGCAAGGAAGTCCTGGGCTGGCAATGGCCTCCTCATCTGGCCAGCACAGGGGAGGCGGCACCTGCTGGGAGGCCAGCAGGCCCCGCGGTGGGGACGTGGGGGCATCTCGGAGCCCAGGGCTCCTGAAGGGACTGGACAGGAGCTGAGGAGCTGCCGGGAGGCCTGCGGGGTTCTTCCCTCAGCGCGGACCACGGCTTTTCTGAGCACCTGGCCCTGCACCCTCCGACCACAAGGTGGGCCTGGCGTGTCTCCATGCACCGCAGAGGGAGGGCCAGCCCACAGCCGGCCGGGAAATGTCACAGGGCCCACCTCCAACCCGCAGGGGCTCCCACTGGCCTAACTCGGACAATCTGAGCTCCGAAATGAAAGCCAGCCACAGCCCACAGCGGCCACACCTGGGGCAGCCTGCAGCCCACAGCCAGGGACCACAGGCCCATCCGACAGCAGTTATAACAGTTACACATCCATGAACTCGAGCCAGTAATATTTTTTAAAGATTTTATTTATTTGAGAGGTAAACTTACAGAGAGAAGGAGAGACAGAGGGAGAGGTCTTCCATCCGCTGGTGGCCGCAATGGCCAGAGCTGCGCCGATCCAAAGCCAGGAGCCAGGAGCTTCTTCCTGGTCTCCCACATGGGTGCAGGGGCCCCAGGACTTGGGCCATCTTCTGCTGCTTTCCCAGGCCACAGCAGAGCTGGATAAGGGGAGCAGCTGAGATTCAAACAGGTGCCACAGGGGATGCCGGCGCCACAGGCAGAGGCTTAACCCACCACGCCACAGCAGCGGCCCCTCAAGCCAGTAATTTTTTTTTTTTTTTGGACAGAGTGGACAGTGAGAGAGACAGAGAGAAAGGTCTTCTTTTGCTGTTGGTTCACCCTCCAATGGCCGCCGCAGCCGGTGCGCTGCGGCTGGTGCACCACGCTGATCCAAAAGCAGGAGCCAGGTGCTTCTCCTGGTCTCCCATGGGGTGCAGAGCTCATGCACTTGGGCCATCCTCCACTGCCCTCCTGGGCCACAGCAGAGAGCTGGACTGGAAGAGGGGCAACTGGGACAGAATCTGGTGCCCCGACCGGGACTAGAACCCGGTGTGCCGGTGCCACAGGCAGAGGATTAGCTAGTGAGTCGCGGCGCCGGCCCAAGCCAGTAATTTTTAAAAATTAAAAAGTACTGAGAGAAAAAATGCTTTTGTTGAAGAATACAGAATCAATGAAAACAAATCAGACTGTGCCGAGAGCCAGTCCGGCGTCACCGCCTGGCTGCAGCGCGGGGAGAGCCCCCCGCCCCTGAGGGTGCTCTGCCTGCCCCTCCCTGCTGACCCCCACACCCAGCCTCAGGGGGCCCCGTCCTTGGCCAAGCCAGAGAAGACGCAGTCCTGTCCTGGGGTGGTCCCACCAGCAGAGACGGGCGGACACAGGTTCTTGTCTTCAGAGGAGCGGGCAACGAGGGTGACCCCCGGCAGGACGTCCCCTCCAGGCGGGATTCGAGAGAGAGGGTGCCCAGTTCACACAGCCCCAAGGAGAAAATACGCCTGACAGGCGGGCGGGCAGGCGGCCATCAGACCACAGCGTTAGGGGAGCAGGGTCCAGGGTTCCCACCATTTCTTCCCCTCTCCCAGGACGCAGCATTTGCTGGGTGGGGGGCAGGTGGATTACAGGGTTTTCAGGCCGGCAGCCCCTCCCCCACGCTGGGCAGAGAGGGTTCCTGGGTGCCCTCCTGGCACCAGCGCAGAGGTTGCTGGGGTCGGGCAGGACTTGGCAGCGTGGGGTGTGAGGCCACTGCCCAGCTGCTGCCTGCCCTCCGGCGGGCGCCGTTGGCCTCAGGCCCCTCTCTCACACAGGCTAACTTCTACCTTGGGCCTAACAGTCCCCGGGCACCCCCACCCCTCAGCATCTGCAGCTTGGTCCCCCCTGGAGCAGAGACCAGGGCAGAGGCAGAGGGCAGCGAGCAGAGAGAACCAGACCCTGTGGCAGGCTGACCCTCGCGGGACCCCAGAAAGGCCCGGGCGCCCCTTCCGGGTGTTTCTTGGGTGCCCATCCAGACGCGGGCAGGGGGCCTTGGCACCGGCTGGATTCTTCCAGGGGACGCCGTGGTGGCCTGGCCAAGCTGGGCGAGCTGGCAGCCGGCTCTGTCCAAGGTCTGGGGCCCCAGGCACAGCCGCGCGTTTCTGGGGTCACACCTGCCACTCCGGCGGGGCAGGGCTGAGAGGACGGGGCGGGGCAGACAGGGGCGGGGCCACAGAGGGCGGAGACCAGGGGCGGGGAGGGGCGAACAGGGGGCGGGGCGGGCCTGGGGGAGGGGACGAGGGGCGGGGCTGAGAGAACGGGGCGGGGCTAAAGAGGGGCGGGCGTGTCTGGGGGAGGAGACCAAGGGCGGGGCGAAGATGGCTTGGGCGGGGCGAGCGAGAGGGGAACAAGGCGGAGGCGGGGCTACCCGTGCCGGGCAGTGGCGGAGCAGGCGGGGCGGGTCCCGGGCCGGGCGAGGCGGAGCAGGCGGGGCGGGTCCGGGCCTGGCCCCGGCGGGCAGGCGGGAAGGCGGAAGGACTGCGGGGCCGGCCTCCGGAGCAGAGCGGCCCGCCGTGGGAGCCCTGCGCCCCCGCCATGGAGGACGCCCTGCTCGCGCTGTGCAACTGGAGCACGCTGGGCGTGTGCGCCGCGCTCAAGCTGCCGCAGATCCACGCGCAGTTGGCGACGCGCAGCGCGCGGGGCATCAGCCTCCCGAGCCTCCTCCTGGAGCTGGCAGGGTAAGGCCAGCCGCTGGCGCGCGCTGGTGGCGCGGCGGCCGAGGGTTAGGCGGGCGCCTGTGCCTTTGCCACCCAGTTCGCGAGCCGCCCGTCGACTGCGCAAGCCCATTGTACGGACGGGAGCACTGAGGCCGGGGTGGGGCAGTCGGCGCTCAGCCATCAGGGGCAGAATCTGCCGGCTCGCGCCGGGCCGTCTGCGCCTCGAGCCCTCTCGCGTCGGGGCGTCGCGCGCAGAGCCACCCCGCGCCACCAACTTACGTGCGGCCCCGGGTTCCTCCCCTCGGGGCGAGGGGCTGGGCCGTGGTCGCTAAGGACCCTCGGAGAGTGGCGAGGTCTCGTGACCCAGGGCACTCGGGTCTCGGGGAGCGGGAGCCGAGGCTGCGCCAGGAGCCCGCTCGTCCCGGAGTCCGGCGTGAGTGCCCGGCCGCTGGCCCGGGCCTGGACCTTGGGAGCAGGGCTGTGAGACGCCGGGCCCGCCCGAAATGCGGAGGCGCCTGGAGCTGCGGCGCTGGGGGCTGACCCCGACCCCGAGGGAAGAGACTTAGGGACGCCGCGGGTGCTGAGCCTCGGCCCACAAGGAGAGCGAGGCCAGACGCCGGGCCCGGGATGCGAACCCTGCGGGAGCGGCCGGGGCGTGGCGGGGACGCGACCGTTCCTGGGGGAGCGGCTGGAGGGCTGGACGCGGGCCGGAAGTGGCTGCGGTAATTGCTCGGTCGTTGAAGCGGACGAGGGCGCGCAGAGCCGGTGAGGGACTGGCCTTGCCGGGTCCTGGGCTGCGGGAACCGAGGCCGCCCGACGACCGGATGTTGCGGCCTCCCGGCTCGTGCACCTGCTCCGCCTGCCTTCCCGCGGATGCAATGGCGTCCTGGGCACGATGAGTGTGGCCCTTGCCTTGTGGAGCCCTCACCCCAGCCTTGGGAGGGGAGGGGGCTTCACCCCCAGACGAGGGGCACCTGAGACCAGGGAAGTGGCCCCGCCCACAGCAGTGGCTCAGCCAGGCCGTGGCTCCTCTTGGCCCCCCGCCTGCATGGGGTCCCAGTCTGAGCCAACCCATTCCTGAGCGAACAGGGTCCCTCGGGCTTAAACTCTGTCTCGGGATGCCGGCAGCTGCGTTTCGAGCCAAGAATGAAGGGTTGGGCTTCCCTCAAAACAACTCCACAAAGTAAAGGAAATGGAGCGGGAGCCGGTGGGGGTGGGTGCAAGGATTTATGGCAAGCCCAGCTTGATTTCTGAGCCTTGACTTCTCTGGGGAGAAGACAGGCTTGCTCAAGGTGGGAGGGGCTGGCGAGGGGCACCCCCGGAGCTGGGAGTAGGAAGAGATGGCAGAGGGACCCCCCTGGCAGGGGCAAGGGAGCTGTGAGAACAAAGCCCAGGGGGGGACTAGAAACCGTGAGAAAGGAACGCCCCACGCAGGTGCAGCCGCCCCGGGGCTGGTTGTGCTGTTGTGGGCGGCCAAGGCCCAGAGGCTTGGGGATCAATGCTCTGCAGGTGGAGCTCCCTTCGGCTCTGAAACCCTGCACTGCACGAGGGGCCCTGCACTCTGGAACGTCACCCTAGGGCCAGGCAGAGTGGAGGTTGAGAGGGCGGGAGGCAGGCCTGGCTGCAGCGGCCACCAGCTCCCGGTGACCCTGGCCCCTTCGCGGGCTGGCCGCCATCCCCCCCCACTCCCCCACGGGCTCGATCTGTTCTCTGCAGTAGGAGCCTTGGGGAATGCAGGCTGAGCCTTGGTCCACTGCCCAGGGGGGCCCCGGTGCCACAGTGGAGCAGCCAGGGGTGGCTCTCCCCACGTGACCGCTGGGCCGTGGGGGCATCGGCCAAAGGCGTGGGTTCAAACCCAGCTCCTCCCCTTTCTCTGGGCCACCGCCCACCCTGTGCTGAGGTGGGAGTGAGTCCTCTTGCTTCAACCGACTCCGGCCCCTGTGTGGGAGGGGAACACACCCAGCGCCACTGAGACTGAGCTCCCGTAAACAAGCGTTCGTCCTGATGATCCTATTTTTCATTAAAAGGAACATTAAGGGGCAGACACTGTGGCGTAGTAGGTTAAGCCTCTGCCTGCAGCGCCGGCATCCCATGTGGGCGCTGGTTGGAGTCCCGGGTGCTCCACTTCTGATCCAGCTCTCTGCTGTGGCCTGGGAAAGCAGTGGAGGATGGCCAAGTCCTTGGGCCCTGCACCCGCATGAGAGACCCAGAAGAAGCTCCTGGCTTCAGATCAGCCCAGCTCTGGCCATTGCAGCCATCTGGGGAGTGAACCAGTGGATGGAAGACACCTCTCCCTCTCTCTTTCTTCCTCTCAAATAGTTAAATAAATCTTTAACAAATTAATATTAATGAATAAGGGAAAGATGCTGTGGTGCCTCCGTAGCAGGCGGTAGGCACCATAGGAGGTGGGGCCAGCCTCGACGCTGGCACCCATGATCCCTCCCGGGAGTGGAGTGCGGAGCCGGGTGGTCCTGGGAGCATGGGGGTGGTGCGTCGTCTTACAAGGCTGCGGCTTCTTGGGCCTCCGCTCCCCCAAGTGGCCTTAGGGTGTAGACAGCAGTGGGGATGGCCACGAAGCTCATTCACACTTCTCGGGCCACCCTGCGGGTCCACAGCTGTGTTCCAAGGTGCCTGTCCACTGTCCAGTGCCTGCAGGTGGGGCTGGTGTTCTGGAACGTTCCCACAGTGCACCCTGCTCAGGGGTTTGCTGTGCCCCAGGCCCCAGCTGGCTTGGCCGCAGAGGGGGCTGGGATGAAGCTTCCCCTCCCCCAGTCCCTGGGCTCTGACAGGTGTGGCCAAAAGGGACTGTGCCAGAGGCCCCAGGGTGTAAGGGCTGGGCAGAGGTTGTCCTGGAGCTGGGAGGTAGCCGGCCACAGTGCCCGCAGGAAGCCAGGCCTTGGGGCCCCGCTGGGCCTGCCAGGAGCCAACCCCTCGAGGCCCAGGCCTGGGTGAGACCCCCGTGCCCGGGGTGACCCTGGCCTCTGTCCTGCCTCCTCTGACCACCCCAGCCAGCCTGAGACCCAGACGTTGTGAGACGGGATGGGAGAGGCGGGGGCTGTGTGCATGTTGGTGTTGCATGGTCCTGGCCCAGCTTAGGAAATCGGAGAGCCTGGGGAAGCACGGGGTCCCACGGTGTGGGCCCCCTTCCTCCCTGTCCCGGGTGGGCTGCACGCATTGGGAGGAGGGAGCCACACAGAGGGGAGATGAGGAGAGGGCAGGGGGCTCCAGTCCTGAACGGGGAGGCCTTGGCTCCTGAGAAGGGTGGGATCCTGGGGTCTTCGGCCGCAGCCCGGTCGGCCAAGCTAGGGTTTCCTTAGAAAGTCCCGGTGGATCTCTGCACCTTTCCTGCGCTGTCCCTCCTGTTCCGGAAGCAGCGTGGACCGCGGCGTTCTGCCTGGAACAGCCTCTGCAGTGTGTCCCCCCCCTCACCCCGGGGTGGGCCTGGGCCCCTCCCAGCCGCTGTGCGCGCAGCCAAGCCCCCTCCCCCAGGACCTGTGATGTGAGCGCTGCTCAGGCCGGCTTTGGGGCCTGGCAGACCTGGACCCCGGAGGCCCTTGCGCGAGAGCCTGGCCAGCGCTTTGCCCTCCGCGAATGCTCTGTACGTGACGGGCTCTGGGGTCTGGCAGAGCCGCCCTCCGCCAGCCCCCTGCGTGCCCGGGGACTGTGTGACGCTGCTCTACGCCCCGCCCCAGGTTCCTGGTGTTCCTCCGGTACCAGTGCTACTACGGGAGCCCGCCGCTCACCTACCTGGAGTACCCCATCCTCATTGCGCAAGGTACCGCCCCCGCCCCCGCCCCCGCCGCCCTCGGGCCCTCCCCCTCTCACCCCGCCTCTCCCCTGCAGATGTCATCCTCCTGCTCTGTGTCTTCCACTTTAACGGGAACGTGAGGCAGGCCGCGCCCTACGTGGCCGTGTATCCTTTCCGCGTCTGCGATCAGGAGTGGGCGGGCCGCGTGTCTGCCTCCCACCTGCGCTGTGAAGCGGGGATCGGGGGCCTTGGCGCGGTCGGTGCTTGGAGCCGGGTCCGAGCTGGGCTCGTTCGGACCAGGCGCCCCTACCCTCCACCCCCCCCCCCCCCCCGCGCGCCCTAAACGCACCCAGCGTGTCTGGAGTAGGACTCGGGGCTGTCCCCCAGCGCCAGGCCCCTGGCATCCCTGGCTGCCCGGCCCGGGTCAGGGGCTGGCTCGGGCTGCCTGGTCCACAGCCCTGGCCAGGCTCCTGGTCCAGGCGCAGCCCTGAAGCCGCGCGGCCGCGGTGGCCAGTGGCAGGGAGCCGGCAGCGGGAGGCTGGCCATGCCCCGCTCCGTGGCTGGTTCCACGCCCGCTCCGGCTTGGGCAGCTCTCTCGCCTCTTACAACAGAGGTGGCCGGAGGAGAGGCCGGGCAGCAGGAGCGCCTGTCACCACCTCGCTTGCGTAAAGTTCCGCTCCTGTAACCCCCGGGGGCCTCTCTTTTGCAAGCGCCATTAGCTCTGGCTGTAAATTGCAGCCGTCTGCCTGGCCCGGCCTTAGGCAGGCAGTTAACCCCATCAGGAAAGTTCCCACGCCTGGGGGCGGGCCAACAGCTCAGGTGACTTCATGGGCCTCTGTTGAAGACACCGTTGTCTTCGCTAAGTCCAGCGGCTTCTAGCAGTCCCACTCTGACTGATCCCTGGAGCTCTTTGGGGTCTTGGTGGCGGGAGGTGGGGGCGGGGCCAGAGGAGGGGGCGTGGCTACGGCCCGCGACCAGCACCTTCTCCTTAGCACTTGGAAAGATTCGTGTCTTCCTGGTTCGTCCTGGGCCTGCAGAAGTGGATCATAGACCTGTCCATGGTGAGTGCGGCCCTCGAGAAAGAGCAGCTGCCCTCCTGGGACTTGAGAGACCAAACGTTACTCCTAAGGGGTCAGGGGATAAAAGGGGTCTTACAAGGCAGCCACTGGAGCCGTCACCTGCTGCCTCCCACGTCTGCACCCGCAGGAAGCTGGGGCCAGGGACGGAACCCAGGTGCTGCAGTGTGAGCCCTGGGCATCCTAATCGCTAGGCTCAGTGCCCGCCCCAGCCTCCCAGGTCCCTTGTCCACGCGCTGGGGGACGCCCGTCCTTATAGTAAGACTGGGCCCATCGCGCCTCTGACCGCCACGCCCAAGTCTCACCTGTGCCGAGCTGCGTCCCCGTCTCCGCTAACCCTCTCCTCCCGCAGGGGGCGCCTTTCTCGGGGGCAGCTCCGCTCTAACACCGGCCAAGGCCAGGGTCACGGGAGCCTGGCGTCGCCCTCAGCTTGCCCCTCAGAAGGGACCAGCACCTGGGCACCTTGCGCCTCCCCTGCCCTCCTTGGCCAGCGACTGCTGTGGCGCCCGAGGGGCTCCCCCAGGCTTTCACTCTTCCCTCTGGTGTGCAGTGCTCGCTGCCGTGGGGCCCGCGGGTGGCGGCTGCTGCACGGGTGCAGGCTCGTTTGTGAAGCTGCCCGCCCTGGCAGGAGCGGGGATCTGAGCACACCCCCGCCGGCTCCTTAGACAACCCGGCACGCAGGCGGATGCGTCCCCTGCTGGCTGCTTTGGGTTTGGGGATTTTCTGTTCAGCGTGAATTCCTGGGCCCGCAGACACACGCGCGTCTGTTTTTCAAAGCCGGTGCGGGTGGCGGGGCCTCTGCAGCCGGCCGGCGATTCTGCCCTCGCCCCGGAGTTACCGCTCCTCGCTGGGACTGCCTGGGTTACACGTCCCCGCCTCGCTGGCCCGCTTTTTCACCTGTGCACACTGGTGACTACCAGACCGGAACATCTGGCCTCCAGAGCCGGCAGAGAGCCTGGAGCTCCCGGCTGCTGCAGCGAGAGGCGGCCAGCTCACTCACTCTGTGCCCACAGCACTTCTGCACGCTCATCAGCGCGGCCAGCAAGTTTGTGCAGCTCCAGCACCTGTGGAAGACGCAAGACTCAGGCGCTGTGAGCGCCCTCACCTGGGGCCTCTCCGCCTACACCTGTGCAAGTAAGAAGGCGACTCGCGGGGCCGGGCGGGGGCGGGGGCGCTGCCTGGGTGACCGCTGGCCCAGCATCTGGTCCCCGAGGTGACCGCTGGCCCAGCATCTGGTCGCTGCAGGTGCTGTTCAGATGGACCCCACTAAGGGCGCCCATCCGCGGGGACAAGGGTGAGGGCTGATTCGACTAATTTTCTTAAAAAAAAAGTTGAATCTCTACAGTGTACCCGATCAAAACGTGGAAACCCTAGACTGACGTTAGTGCGTAGGGTTTGTAGCAGTGGATACCGTTGGGGCCATGGGGCTTGGTCTCCACTGTTCATCCGGGACCCACCTCCACGCTCTGCCGAGGTGGAAGCTGGGAGCTCCCGCATTGACCGAGTTGCTGGTTCTAGGCGATTGTCGATCTGCTTCATCGTGGTCCTGCCTTGCCTGCAAGGATCAGTTTCTCCGCCAAGCTTGCTGCTTTGGGCTCTGGATGTCCCAGGTTACTTCAGAGTTCAGCATTCTTGAGTTTGATGTGTAGCTTTGAAAGGCTGGGATTTTACTGTGTAATGCATCCGTGTCCTGGCAAGCTGCCAGTTGCCGGCATCATGGGCAGGGAAAAGAATTCGCTGGAGCAAGTGAGCAGAGCTAGATTCATGGAACACGCGGAAGGGAAGCGGAAGGCAGGCAGTCGGGAGGGGCCGGTTCCTGTGCAGGGAGTGCCTGTCTGTAGTGGCTGTCCCTTTGCAGTTAGGGTGACCGCTGCGTCATGCTTGGGACGGCACTGCAGGCAGCCAGCCAGGGGCTGTCCGTTACGAGAGCAACCAACAGCCCGAGAAACACTTCGAAGTGCAATCGTTTCAGCGTGAGTTTTCTATGGTCCAAGAGGTGTTCCCGGGTAGGTGACTTGCATCTCTGTGTGGATCTGTGTGGAGCTGGGAGCCCATAGCCCCCTTTATCTTAAAGGACTCCTTAGTGCCTAGGATCACTCTCCACAGATAAATGATTTATGGAACTGCTAATTAGAAATATAAATTATTAGCTCCTATGCTGATCTTTTGGAATTTTAATACATCTATCTATCTCTCTGTGCTATTAAAATTTTTAAAAAATCTTAAGAATTTGTAACTGCAGCTCGAAACTATTTTGCATGGTGCTCTGCTTAACAAGTCTTTGCTAACCTAAGTCTTTGCTGAACTGATGAACCATGACCTCAAGGTGAAAATCTTATGGGAAAATGAACTGATTGTCCACCCAATGTTCCCTTTTGGTCGCTGGGAGTAGCAACATCGGCATCACTCTAGAAAGGAATGAGATGAGGATTTCGGGGCTTGTCCCAGGATTCCCCTGTTGGTTACTGCATTTCACTCGGAAGCCAGTTACTTCCATAGAGCATTTATTCATTTACTCAGAGCTCTCCTCACTTTGCCTTCCTGTCTGAAACGTCATCCTTCCGCCAAGTCTCCCCAGCTCTGTCCCCGTGTCAAGGCCCTGGCAGCCCACGTGCCCCTCGGCTTCTGTGCAGTCCTCATTTGCAGGCTGCAGGTCCACGTGGCACCGTGCAGGGTGCAATCTTGGGGCGCCTGGCTTGTTGCTCTGAGCCCAGTGGCCTCCGCCGACAGGGTCTCCTCTGCCGAGGGTCCCTGGTGACTTCTTCACCCATTCGCTTGCTAGTAGACCCCGACCACCGCCTGTGTAGCTCGGCTGTTGGAATGCCGCTGCAGCGAACAGAGAGCTCGCGCAGCCTGGCACATCCAGCAGCCGATCACGTGGCGGCTGTATTCCACGCTGGGGGTGGGGGGAGGGGGCGGGGGTGTCTCCAGCCTGGTTGCTACTGGAGTTCCTGATGCAGGTCCCCACCCACAGCGCGCAAAAGGCCCCCCTTTCTCCACACCCGCTGCAGTCACAGCCGTTCTACCAGGCGGGGGGCGCGACCTCGGGAGGCTCGCATTTGCGTTCTCCCCCTGGTCATTAGTTTTTGTTCTTACGCCCAGAGCCCAGCTGTATGCCTTCTTTTGAGAAATGAATGTGTGGATCCTCCGGAAGTCCCTTTCCCTACTGTTGAGTGGAGCATTCCAAGTACACGTTAGTCGCCATTCCCGTGTCAGGTGCAGCTCTCGAGCGTCTTTCCCGGACTTCGCTCCAGACTCCTCAGCTGGCCTCCTTGCTGCGCGATGGCCTTCTCCGCGCCCTCCCATGATGCCTCGCTTCCCATTTAAATTGCCGGCTTCCTCACTAACTGTGTGCAGCCCGGGGTAGCGGATTTGTCAACAGTTCCTGCAGCATTTGGTCTCTGCCCTTCGGAGACTTGGGCCTCAGTTGGAAGATGAGAGCCCCCGGTGGCCACGGCTGTCTCTGTGACTGCCCGCATGCTGGGCACCCCGGGAGCCCCTGACGGGCTGGTCTGGGTTAGGAGAGGCCCGCTGCATCTCGGGCCGGGGGTTCTCTGCCTGCCGACTCGCTGCCCCGACTGGCCAAGCGTTTACCAAGTGCAGGGCAGAGCGGGGCTGGGCAGACCCTCGGGGAGTCCTCACCTTTCTCTGGGACTCAGTTTCCTTATTACCAATTGATGGGGGTGGAATTCCTACAACACCGTAGCAGAAGCAAGTTCACCGTGCAAATGCGACTTGTTTATAGTCGCCTTTTGAGGGTGGAGGGGGTGGGGGCTGGTGCCTAAGAGACAACAGAGAGGGGCTCTTCCTCTCCCCCGCCAGCTCCCTGGGCAGCCCTGAGCTCTGTCGGGGGTCTGCTTCTGTCCTGAGAGCCGTTTAAAAACCCCTGGGCTGGGGTGCATGGCTGGGCTTCAGCGTCGCTGACTTTAGCGATACTTGGTTGTGACCAGCATCTTCCAGGAGCGGTCGGTGTACAATGTTTGTTACAGGTGTACAACGTTTGTTACATGAGCTACACATCAGAATGTCTGAGAAGTTATTAATGGCTCAAACTTTCTTTCACAGCAAGAATAATAACAACGCTAATGACCACCAACGATTTTGCAAGTAAGCAAAACGTTTTTCTTCCGTTTGCTCTGTGAGCGTCTTGCTAGGATGCCCCCTGTTGGAGACGTGGGCTCCGGGCACAGCATCTCCAGGGCCACCAATGTCCTTGGACATCTGCTTCCCGTGGCAGTGGGGGCAGAGCATACACAGGACTGTGGACCCACCTGCAGGGGGCTCCCGGTGCAGGGCTGGACCACCTGGTGGGAGGACGGAGGGGCGGGAGAGCGAGGTCTGAGGGAGGAGGCCACAGACACAGGAGGTGGCCGGTGACGCTCAGTGAAGCCCGGGGGGTCACTTGAGGGCGAGTCGGGCACTGGCAGCCATCTGGCTGTGTCTTCCCGTTCAGTTTTTCCCAAGACAGTGAGCTCTGATGGAGAGGTGGGAGTGGACTTGGGTTCACTGAGGACGGCTGAGTTGGGGGCTCCCACTCAGGGCTCTCTGGGGGCTGGGACCTCTGGGAAACGACAGAGCAGATGAGCCCTGGCGTCAGAGGAGGGGTAGGTGCCCAGCGTGCAGACCCTGAGCGGCCGTGAGCCCCTTCCCACGGGTTACACCTGGCTCAAGGGCTTAGTGTCTGCCCTGCGCATTCTAATTGTTCTGGTCAAAGGGTAAACTGGGAGCAAGGGGGACGGGGCCTGGCCTCCACCTGGATGCCAACTGAAAATGGAACAGACCACCTGAGCGACAGCGGGAGAGCTGGACGACCGTGCTTGTCCCTGTGGTCCCCGTCCCCGAAGCATTGCCTTGTGAAGACAGTGGGGCTCCCATCCCGCAGTGTCCACCTATCACAGAGGCGTCGGCATCAGGAAGGTGTCCCAGCCTGCGGGGCGGCTGCGGTCGCTGTGGGTGTCCCAGCCTGCGGGGCGGCCACGGTTGCTGTGGGTGTCCCAGCCTGCGGGGTGGCCGCGGTCGGTGACGATGGCTTTCGCAGTCACACTTTCACGGTTCCTGGAAGGCCTGGGAGGCTTGGACCCTGGGCCGGTTCTTCAGAAAGATCTTAATTGAGTGCGTTGTCCCACCTTGGCTCAGCACAGAACTTTCTGAGACACCAGCACCCCCGAGGCTGAAGACCGGCCAAGGGATTTTTTTAAAAGATTTAATTATTTGAAAGGCAGAGTCACAGGGGCAGGGGGATGAGGGGGTGGGGAGAGAGAGAGAGAGAAAATAGAGAGAGGGGTCTTCCCACCAATGGGCCACTCCCCAAATGGCTGCAACAGCCAGAGTCAAGCCTCCGAAGCCAGGAGCCAGGAACTTTCTCTGCGGGTGCAGGGGCCCAGGGACTTGGACCATTCTCTACTGCTTTCCCAGGCCACAGCAGGGAACTGGATCAGAAGTGGAGCAGCCAGGACTCAAACCGGTGTCCATATGGGATGGCTCCCGGCCAAGGGGTTTTATGTCATATAACAGTCGTCAGCCACAGCCAGATCACCCCAGAGAGGGCACCAAGGATCACCAATCATGATTCGCGAGGGAGTCACGGGCCTTGTGACCCTGGGGCTGGGGACGAAGCTCTCTCAGGCCCTGTGCCCTACACCGTGAGGTTTTAATGCACGTTTTCCTCTCTCTGGTTCTTCGCAGTTCTCATCCGTTTTGTGGTCATGCTGGCTCTCAACCTGTGGGTGACGGCCACAGTGCTCCGCTACCGGAAGCCCTCCCCCAAGGCTGAATGAGGGGCAGGCTGCCGCCCCCGCTGCACCCAAGTGCACCGGAGCTGCTCGCCTGGCCCGCCGCAGATGGAGCCCAAACTTTCCCAAGGTTCCTCTGGACTTGAAGAGGTGTTCCCAAGCCTCTCCTGAACACATGGCTTTGCCTGCGCGCTCCCGCGGGTCCCGGAGGAGCTCAGCTAGGCAAGGCTGGGGCTGAGGGGAGGGGTCCAGTAATGAGCACCCACGGAGCGGGGGTCGCTCCAAAGTCAGAAGCAGAACTGTAATGGATGAGACAGGTTCACTGCTGGACTGCTGTTCACTTCTCCCGTAGGTAGCGCACGGAGAGCTTGTGTGTGTCCTAATATAGAATGTCTGTGTCCTAATACACCTGCTCAGACTCCGCCCGGGCACCAAGGCGAGCATAGATGTGGTCGGCTTGAGTCTGCATCCCCACACATGCCCTGACCTCACGCTGTGCCTTCAAGTGATTCCTAACGGAAGATACGATTAGCTGCCATCTAATCTGAACAAGCACAATGTTGCCTTCAAAGAGGCCCCGGCTCTGCAGCTGCCATTACTGGATATGGCAACGACACCAGGTTTTGCCGACTTAACGTGTGTGAAGAGCGCTGCTGGGTTCTAGTTCTGTATCCTACACCCGACAGTAAGAACACACGGTGGTTTCCTGTAAACCCTTTTGAATTCAGTGGCATTATTCTTACATACACTAGTTTATTAAGTGTTTAGCTTAAAATAAACTTCCTGTTTTCAACTCTGCTGAGGCTTACTATGTAAAATAAACTTCCTGTTTTGAACTCCATGCTGATCTTGAAACTGACATTTTAGTTAACTAGTTTTAAACTGTGTAAGGTGCAGTGTTTATTTTCTTTTAAATATTTATTTATTTATTTACTTACTTATTTGAGAGGCAGAGGCAGACAGAAAGGTCTTCCATCTCCTGGTTCACTCCCCAGTTGGCCGCAACGGCTGGAGCTGTGCTGATCCGAAGCCAGGACCCAGGAGCTTCTTCCAGGTCTCCCACACGGGTGCAGGGGCCCAACGACCTGGGCCGTCTTCTACTGCTATCCCAGGCCATAGCAGAGAGCTGGATCGGAAGTGGAGCAGCTGGGACTCAAACGGTGCTCATATGGAATGGCGGCACTGCAGGCGGCGGCTTTACCTGCTACACCACAGCGCCAGCCGAGTGCAGTGCTTAAACTAACCGTAGTGAAAGCTTTTAGAACTACTGCTTGAGACGATCAGAAATAGACTTAAAAATCATCATTCTGCAGTTGTTAAAATCATAGTTGTCATATGGAAAGCCCAAGTTCTCAAACATGCAGTTATAGTCTGACCATGAGTAAAATTATATGTTATATGTATTTCTAAGTTTATTTTTCATCTACGTGACAGGCTGAACTTCCATCTGCTGGCTCACTCTCCAAATGCCTGTAAAAGCCAGAGCCGGCCAGGCCAAAGCCAGCCTAGAACCCCAGCCGTCTCCCACGTGGATGGCAGGGGGCCAGCCAGCTGAGCCATTGTCTGCTGCCTCCCTGGGTGTGCACTAGCTGGGACTGGAACCAGCACTATGGGATACAGGCGTCCCAAGCTGGTGCCATGCCTGCTCAGATAATGACTTTTATTCCAACAAATATTTAGATGTACTTTAGCTCCTGTAAGAACACATTTCACTCAGGTATAGAGTTCTTTTTTCCTCTTTTACACACATCATCCTGTTTAATCCTGATAAGATAAAGATTTATTTGAAAGACAGAGAGGTAGACAGGGAGAGAGAGGTCTTCCATCCGCTGGTTCATTCCCCAAATGGCAACAATGGCTGGGGCTGGGCCAGGCCGAAGCCAGGTGCCAGGAGCTTCTTCTGGGTCTCCCACATGGGTGCAGAGGCCCAAGGACTTGGGCCATCTCCCACTGCTTTCCCAAGTGCGCTGGCAGGGAGCTGGATCAGAAGTGGGGCAGCTGGGACTTGAACTGGCTTCCATATGGGATGCCTGCACTGCAGGCTAGGGCTTTCACCCGCTGCGCCACGGCGCTGGCCCCCTGCAGTGATCTTATGAAGCAGACTTAGCAGTGAGGCTCAGAGTGAGTAACCTGCCCAGAACAGCCAATCACGTCCTGGGGACATCACTGACGGAGAAACGCTTTCCAGCCAACTGCCCACGGAGCACCTGTTTCCTGACACAAATGCGTCCTGCCCTGCGGTCCCCACCACGGGTCTCCATGGCCCCTAAAATACTCCGAGAAATCAGACTCCTGGCTGAAATCCTGCTGTATTTCTCCACGAACTAGAAGCAGAGAAACCCGAAGACCTCCGCCTCAGTTCTAAGACCTGTTTGCTGCACTGACCCCGTTTTGGAGACTCACTGTTTTGGGAAGACGTATTTTTTGGGTGAACTTAAAAAAGTTGCAGCATTTCAGGACTATCTCACAGAAAAGGTATGAAAATGCTTACATCTTAATTTATTATTTTTTTAACAAAAAGCAGGCATGAAATACAATTACATTACTACAAAGATGCAACACAATTGTAAAAAGGAAAAATCGAGGTGGGGTATGATTTTTGTTTAGGGGGAGAGCTGATCCAATGCTGATGGTTATCAACCCATGCATCTCATAACATAATTCCAAACAAAAGTCATCATTACGGGGAGGGGACCAGGAGAGGCCCCGGGCGTGGAACTCGGCACTGCCACACAGCGCCTGTCTTCAAAGTGCTTCACGATCCGCACCACCGTCCTCGTGACACAGGGGAGCAGGTGCTGTTCAGGGCGAGCAGAGGTGAGACCGAGACACTAGGACGTGGCGCTAACCAGACCTTGAACGCGAGATCTACAGCAGGTTCCAGCCGGGTTACTGTAATGTCACAGTTCCTGTTTTGACCTCAGAATCCTGTAAGAAACAACCCACAGCAGCAGCAAGACTTCTTCAACCGTGGTTTGGCAGCCTAGGGCACTCCTGGTTCAGGACCTGCCGATCGGCACACACCGACAGATCCCTCACGGCCAGACGTGTGTCACTCTGGCACAGGCCACTTGTAAAAGCACCAACCATTATTTTAGATTTATTGGTACACTTACTCATCAGTTAGCTAGAGTGTTTTAAATTTTTAGAGATTTTTTTAAGTAAAAAAAAAATCTTGCTTCTAGATAACATGATTTTTAAAGTTAATAATTTAAAAAAATTCACTGTACATTAACTTCCCACAGTCACACTGCACCCATTTCCCCTCTACTTCTGTCCTGCTATCCCCACAAAAGTTAAAAAAAAAAAACAAAAAACCTCATGAAGAACATCCCAGAATTCTCTGTTTCTCAGTTTCCGATAGGAGGTATTACGGCTCGGGGAGAAACTGGGGGTGCAGAAACAAACAACTCGTGCTCTTAGATTTATCTTGGAAGCTTTGGGGCCTCAAGAAAAGAGAAACTGGCACAAAATCGGGTTGTTTCATATTTAATAAGTGTTGGGAAGAACACGCATGGGCGGGGGCATGCACTCACGCACGTCCATGGAGGCAGTGGTGGGGGGAGCAAATTCTTACCCTAGCCAGAGTCTCCTCTTCAGCGCAGTTGCACTGGTTGGACAAACAACCTTAGAAACCCTACATCAGACCACAGCGACGTGAAGAGTCTCCACGGAAGAGACTTTCTTCACCCCTCGGAATATCTTTTCCATCAGAAACTTCACATTAATTTTCCTGGTACAGTTGCATCACACCATGATTCTCCATATTTATATACAGCATTTGAAATTTAAACTTCTGCATTTTTTACCCAAATATTTCAATTACTTATGTGTAAACTTGAAATTATTTCACCTTAATAAAGTTTATTAAAAATATATATATATATATATATATACTCTCCAATTCAGAATAGGATAGAACCTCCCATAGTGTAACAAAATCTTTATATAAAATATTCAGTCTCCTTTTAACAACTCTAATGAATGGAAATATTTATTCTATATAAATTTTATATATCTTTCATTTTTAAAACTTACTTTAAAAAAAAAAAGAAAGAGCTGTGCCCCAAACCGGAACTGCAAAACACACCTGCGAAGGAAAGGCATGCGCACCCCTGGTCCGGGCACAGACGCCGGAGCGAGGACAGCCTCCCGCCAGCGCGCCAGCCAGCCAGGGCACGCTGCATTTCCAGAACAGTGTCTGCAATGAGAAGCCAGCTCTCAGCACGCCCACACCGACCCAGAGGAGGTCAGTGCAGAAGTCTGCTTCCTTCATTGACTATCAGATGCTCTGTGTGAGCGTATCAACCTCTGCGCGTGCACACAGAGTGGCTGATAGAAGACTGTCGTGTGTTTTTAACCTCGATGCTTCCACTGTTGCATACTGCTGCAGTATAAACACACCCTCATCTGGGATAATGGGAAATACAGCAGGAATGAGCCTGCAAGAACCCTTAACTGTGACAGCGTTTTTAAAATAAAAATCAAAGCAAGTGCCTTTGAGGCCGCTTCTTCCCAGATACCAGTTCTCTTTATCCAGTACTGAAATATTGCCGCACACAATTGTGTGTTGAGGATCACATTTAAATATTTAAAATATATCTACACTATGTCTTAGTTGTCTTTATATTTGAGACAGTTTTTGAATCTTGAGTGTGAACATGTACAAACAGTCACAAATGTCTTTACCAGAAATAAAAACACACTGAGGATAGCTAGCAAACTCAGAGCAAAGCAACCAACACTGAGGTCTATAAAAAGGGCTAAGTGAACAGATCTACAGCGAAGATATTATATTAGTTCCAATACTACCCATTATTGTTTCTATGACCAATACATTAAAAAATGTTTTTGTTTTACAATCAAAATAGGTTGACATTGATCTAACTATTATGTGTAAAAATAGTGCACTATTTTTCTTTCACAAAGCAAATTTGCATCCTAAGAGCTGTAGATAAACACTTGTTCTATTTTCCTTTTTTTTTTTAATACAGAAAAGGGTTGAGACTTAGGGAAAATTAAATTAAGGCATTCAAAGTGGGTAAAGGTGCCTACGACAAAGCACTAGGGAGCTACTCTAACTAATTAACTTCATACTTCCTGTCGCAGTAACTGCTCAACATGGACATGCAGCTCCCGTCAGGCGCACACAGATGCATGACAGACCCCGACATTATGGCTTTACACAAGTGCAGAGCTGTAACTGCAGCAAAGTAATGACATCTGATTAATGTGCATAAAAAAATAAAATGGGAAGCTTAGAAACCTTGCAGTGTTACAGTACTGTGTGTGTGTGTGTGAATCTATCTATGTACAGCACAATGGCAGTCTGTGGATGCAGTCTGTGTCACTGTGTGGATCCACTCCCAGTCTTCTGGTAAATGTGCTGGTGACATCTCTCTGTTGAAGCTGAAGAGACAATTTCTTTCCACTTTCACTCTTCTCGATCCTCGAGGGCAATGTAGTGTGCGTGGCTGCCGAGAAAGCGTGATGGAGCCAGAGGTCCTTCTCCTGTGACAATCACTGTTGGTTCAGCTTGTTGCTTCCAAGGAGCCCAGAAAATCTCTCCAAAATTCTTATATTATAGGGAAAAAGGGAACATATATCTGTATATGTATGTTGATTAGTCTTTCAGGAAAACATAGCTTTTCAATAAATTTGGGGCCATCATATTTCAGTCTTGGCTTTAACTGGAAGAAGATGATCACCTTGAATGACTGCTTTCACAGAAGGCAGTTAGCTGGAACAAAGGAGAGATTAAAGTTAACTGGTACAGTGAAACAAGAATTGCTCAATTCTCTGAAAAGGCACTCCAATCCCATATTTGAAACTCCACTGTCTTGCAACTACTATACCTATAATACTCCAATCATGCATTAAGCAGCCCCAATCTATTACTTTTCATATTTTAGGTGCATGCAATGATACTATTCCTTAATACAACAGTGGGTGCTAGAAATCCTGCACTGCCTACGTACATCACATACGTTTTAATGCAGTTAATAAGCTCTTAGGGTTAAGCAATATACCACAGAAAAACCCATCTGAAGACGTTTCACTGAGGGCTTGGCAACCAGCTACCTCCAGTGACTCAGTTAACTCATAGGCCAGGTTCTACTTGGCTAGCTGACCTTAAGTTGCTTTTTTCTTTAATCTATGAAATAAGAACAAATAGATTATTATAGAAAATATGCATAAAGATACACTGTAAAACCTGGATATAATTATATAACCGTATGTTTCACAGTCTGCTTACTTAGGTTAAGACAGATGTTACTTCTTTTAGATCTGTTCTACGCAAAAGGGTCGAATGATGAGGCAACTTTTTCTTTTTTCACAGCCAAAACAAAGTATTCCAGGGAAGGAAGTTCGCAGCAGTGGCTAACTGCTGGCGTGCACACGAGTGAGCACGCGGCAGAGCGCCCAGGCTCAACTTTCATTCCCATCTCTTTAGCCACCATTAACCAAGCTGTTCTACACTTTCCGAAAGCACAGAAATTTTCACAGCACATCATTAGCATTCTCCAGCAAAGGGCAACATTAAATCTCGCGCACATCACAGCATAACACAAAAAGCCAAATCAGAAACAGGTATTTCCACAGCACTTGTCAGATTTGTAAAGGTTTTATGGTTTTAATTCTTGCAATTAGGAAGGCAAGAGGAGGGAAAGGCGGGATGGAGGGAGAGAGGAGCCCATGCTATGTTCACAAGCTGGCAGAGCGGCCGAGTCCTGCCGGCGCTGTACATGTGACTGCTCTTCGAACACAGCTCCTTTGGAATGCGCAGATTCCAGAATTAGCTCCTTTTGTTATTTCTGTATGTTTCATCCATAAGATACAAATTTAGAGTTCCCAATCAGACTGAAAATTAAAAGCCAATAAAGAATCTGAACATAGCATTTCATTTTTATGCTTGACACAAAATTTCAGTTAGAAACTTTTCGAAAACTAGTTTGTACATGTGTGTACTATTAAAAACAGCTTTATGAATTTTCAAACCTAGTCAAAAATAATACAAGCCCCAGGGCAAACCACATGCACTATGAGTACTAAAATCATTCACTTTTCACTTTTTGATTTACCACATTTATTTCTTCAGAAATCAAAAACATCGCCATCATCATCATCATCATCATCACCATCAACATCATCAAATGACCAATCCCAGTCTTTAAATGCCAAATCAAGCAACCTGCAACAGGAGGTTTGCAAGTTTACACTCCGACACTCTGAACTCCAGCCCACGGCTGCGCCCCGGAAACGCTACTTTGCACGCAAGCATCAAACTTTCCTTTCGTCCGTAACATGACACGAGTTCTGAAGGCAGCACGCGGGGAACCCTTCCCTTGCACACGAGAACACGGCACGTCCGCTGGCCAGGTGAGCTGTCCAGGCCGCCCAGCAGAGAACACGGTGCAGCTCCAGTCTGCTCCCCTCCCTGAGCTCACTCCCCAGATGACGGTGTAGCCGCCCGGCGCCAGTCTGAGGAGACAGTACGAGACTCAGCATGTGTCCCCACTCCCCTCAGACGGCAGGAGGAGAGTCAGGTAAGGACGCAGCAGGCTCCACACGTGGAGAAGCAGGCGCACGTGAAACGCCACAGGTGTGCCAGCGGCACTGCCAGCTGACCTTGGCTAAGCTGGAAGCAGAGCATTTTTTCCTTTCAATCCAATAGCTTAAACTACAATAGTGTGATCATCTCTTTTTAAAGAAAAATAGGTGCAACTTCTTGTTCCTGAGATGTGCCAAAGTGGCACCTGTGACCACCCTGTCAGGGCTTCAGATATCAGCTCTTCGCATGCATGTGCCCAGGCCACGCCCCCAGAGGCCTTAGTGACTGGACTCAAAGAAGGGCATGTACACGTATTTTTAAATAAAAAACCCAAGGCGCTTTCTGAGTCTGCTGGTGAACTTTGAGAAACACGGACAGAGTAGGCTGATGGGTCGTTATCTTAATTTGAAAATAAACAAACCAACTGGAAGCGCTCTTCCCAGTTAGGCTAGAGGCAAAACCATCCGAGGCAACACCAGCCTTCCTTTAACCTCCTCCTCAGTCCCCTCATTCCGGTTATTTCCAAGCAGGACTTTTTTTTTTTCCTGATTCCAGGTTCTTCTCTCCTTTTTCACTGTACCCAGTGCAAGCGCTCCCTAGCTCTGAATAGACCAATCCCCCACTGGAAGGCTACTACTGTACAACAAAGCAAGACGTGGCCAAGCGCACACGGTCCTTCCCAGCTGGCCTTAATGCTCTCTCCAACTCCTGTCCCGTTCGTGCCTCTAACATAAACATTACACAGTGTCACAACGACACTGTTCATCTGTCACTCCATGCACTCATCAATAGGAACCACTCAGGTCTGTGAAATCAGTGTCGAAGACGGCTTCAGAAATGACGCATCTGCTCGGGCTCCTGTTTCCTCACGTCTCACTGGTGCTACGTTTCTTCACCCTTGCTAGTTTGGCAGATGGGAATCGTTGTATGGTGCAGCTTTAACTTAATTCTCATTTCTTTCTTTACTGATCAGGTTGATCACTCTGTTATGCTCACACAGCTGTGTCTAGGGGAAATGCCTGCATGGTCTTCACTAGTTTTACACTGACATGAAGCAATCTTCTTTCTCTTAATGACCTGCAGTAACTTTCTATATACAAAGATACTAACCCATCTTTCTCGTATCTACTGCAAATACACAGTGCTGTAGACATGCACAGGCTTCGAGTTTGGGGTAGTCGTCTTTGGAAGTGCTTCTCCAATCCAGAACCAAAACATATTCACCTATTTTCTTTCTTTTCCTTTTTATTTAATACTTATTTACTTATTTGAAAGGCAGAGAGAGAGGGAGAGAGAGAGATCTTCCATTTGCAGGTTCATTCCCCCAAATGGCCGCACTGCCTGAAGTTGGGCCAGGCCAAATCCAGGAGCCAAGGGCTTCTTCCAGGTCTCCCTTGTGGGTGCAGGGGCCCAACGACTTGGGCCATCTTCTGCTGCTTCCCAGGCACTTTAATAGAAAGCTGGATCAGAAGTGGAGCAGCCAGGACTCGAACTGGTGCCCATCTGGGATGCTGGCACTGTAGCTGGCAGCTTTACCCATTATGACACAGCACTGGCCCCATAATCACCTATTTTCTCCTACTCCATTTGTAGATTTATTTTTCACACTTTAAGTAGTACATATTTATTTTTCCCAAATAATTAATGCATCAACTTTCTAATATTTAGAAATGGGAAAGAATACAGATAGCCAGGATACACTACTTTTTCCATGTTCTAGGAATAATTATGTTCACATTTTACTTCTTATAACTAAACAAATGGGTAGTTGTTGTATAATTGCTTTATACTTTTCTGTGCAATTTAACTATTACATTAACAAAAAATCTTTTTTTTTTTTTTTTTTTTTGGACAGGCAGAGTGAGACAGCAAAAGAGAGAGAGACAGAAAGGTCTTCTTTTTTTTTTCTGTTGGTTCACCCCCCAAATGGCCACTATGGCCAGCGCACTGTGCCAATCCGAAGCCAGGAGCCAGGTGCTTCCTCCTGGTCTCCCATGCAGGTGCAGGGCCCAAGCACTTGGGCCATCCTCCACTGCCTTCCCGGGCCACAGCAGAGAGCTGGACTAGAAGAGGAGCAACTGGGACAGAATCCTGCGCCCCAACCGGGACAAGAACCCGGGGTGCTGGCACCACCGGTGGAGGATTAGCCAACTGAGCCGTGGTGCCGGCCTCAACAAAAAATCTTTAAAAGAAAAATGCTCTCTAGCCAGACTAGTATGTTGCTTTTTTCACTGAAACAAATTAGGAGCTCTCCAAACTTGCATCTTCATTAAAAGTTGGCATCTTTTTTTTTTTTTTTAGGATTTATTTGAAAGGCAAAGATACACAGAGGCAGAGAGAGAGAGAGAGAGAGAATCTTTCATCTGCTGGTTCACTCCCCAAATGGTCACAACAGCCTGATCTGAAGCTAGGAGCCAGGAGCTTCCTCTGGGTCTCCCACACAGGTGCAGGGGCCCAAGGACTTGGGCCATCCTCTACTGCTTTCCCAGGCCACAGCAGAGAGCTGGATCAGAAGAGGAGCAGCTGGGACTCAAACTGGCGCTCATATGGAATGGCGGCACTGCAGGCGGCGGCTTTACCTGCTACGCCACAGTGCCAGCCCCTACGATTACTTTAAAATACTTCAGCACTCCAAGAAAAGGGAGAGTTAGGAAGATAGCCAGGAATGTCACAGAAGCCAAAGGGAAAGACAGCAAACTTGTAGCAGTGCATCTGTTAGCAGTGAAGGACACTGAGAAGCTCCCCAAAGCAGCGTCAGGTAGATAGGATGCACGTTTCAGTGTGCACAGACGCTAAAACCACACACATACCTGACGTGCCTAACACAGCCGAACATTTCTTTTAAGAAAAGGACCATGGGGATGAGTTCAACTACGACCAGGCTGACTAATGCTAAGAATAAGACTAACACACACAAACAAGAGGCTAGAAATCAAATCACCGCTGACAAGGCACCAGAACTTGCGTCCGTTTCCTCCAGCCATTTGTTTGCAGTGTGTTATCAAGTAGTAGAAGGTTGGAGGTCATCGCATCCAAAACTGGGTCTCCAGTAGAGCCCTGCCACCCAGTGTGACTGTCCACACCGGACACTGAGGCAGGCCGCCCTGCAGGTCTTGCCAAGACCCTGTGCAAACCACGCGGACAGCTGTGGCGACAGGGACTGCACTATTCTAGAATGAGTGAATCCTTCCAGTTCTGGAAATCTCTGACTGGTTCTCACCCTAATGCGGCCTTCAAGGAAAGGTCCTTCACGTGCCTGGGGCTACTTGTGATCTCACAGTCTTTCCAATACTTTCTTCAGAAGACAAAATACCCGTAAGCTCCTCCCTCTGCTACCGGATAGTGCGTTCAGCCTGAAGGCAGCAGATGTGACGCTGCAGAGGCGCAACAGAACCCACACTGCATGTAGATGTGCCCGTCATTAGGGTGAGTGTCAGAGAATATTAAGTCAGAAAATTACACAGCATGCACTCCACCTGAACATGTTACACAGCTGTGAGGGAAACACCCTGGTGCACGCTGTCGCTGTGCACGAGAACCGATTCGGGGTGCAGGGGCAGCAGCTACGCAACTCGCAAGTGAGCTTGCTCTCCAAGGCTGTGTGCGCCACAGGCAGGAGACTAAGTCAGTGGGTGTGAAAACAGACTGTATGTCACGGAACGCGTGTCCAGGGGATCTGCAAAGCGCTGCACACAGGAGTTCTGATGTTATCACACGCAGTGAAGCAGTGAAGCCACTGGGTCTGGGGCGCTTACAGTCCTGAATCCAAACGCTCTGCCTGCCCTCTGGAGTTTTAATCAAAAAGAAACGTAACAACACCTACTCTACTCCACATGACTGTCTTCAAGACCAAACGAGAGAATGTGCAGGAGGTCACCCAGGGAACGGAGCATGTGCCAACGCACTGGGACGCTGAACAGCTCTCTGCGAGGAGCCCTGGGCTGGAGGGAGCTCCCCAGACCCAGTTAGAGACCCAGTCCCCAGGGCAGCAGTGTCGAGACAGGACCTTCGGGAGGTGACAGCGTCACGTGGCTCTGCCCTCACAAGTGGGGTGATCTGTTGTGGAGGGAATGACTTCACTATAAAAGCAATCCCTCTCTGGACAAGCTGGCCATCTGCCCCGTGAGACGCAGGAACGGGACCCCAGCAGGTGCAGGCACCATGCTCATGGACTTCCCGGCATCCAGTCCATACGCTAAGGAGACTTCTGTTGTTTACAAGTTACTCAGTCTGTGGTACTGACTGCACAGCAACAGAAAGTGGATGAAGACAGAAGGTGTTAAAATAGCATGGACTCACTAGTTCTACAGTATTCATAAGAAACCTAATTTTTAGATGTTTACACAGGCACATTTGGAATGTGCCTTCATTGTCTTAGAATTCTTTCAGGTTTTTAAACTTAATTACTATTGTATAATCACTAATTTTATAACATTTAATTTTATCATACCTCACACAAAATATTCAACATATTCACTGCTGAAATACCAATTCTACCTTTATCATTCTAAAATATTTCCTTGAGACAATAGTTTCAAAAAGTTTCATATAAGATGTTTGTGGTTTTAGAATGGAAAGATTTCTGATACACAGCCAATGCCCGTCATGATGCAAACACTGAAGGTCCTGTGTTGGGGACACCTGGTGCTAAGCACACTTTCCCCTGTAGCTAACCCCATCCACGGTTTACAGAGTAGCAGTGCTCATAGCTGATGGTAACTAGTAGGCCAAAAAATGGCTCTTCTGTCAGGATGCCTAATTAAATGGCTTTAAGGTAGCCACACGGAAATGGCGCCATCAAAATGTTTTTGTGCATAAAGATTATCCCTGCCCTTACTCCACAATCCCAACTCCACCTCAATCTAAATCCACAGAGGTGAATTATGACTTAAGGTGATTTTAGTTCTCCTCTCAAGCCACCTCACAAAAGAAGCTTGCAATATGGAAATGCAGTGGGTGCACCTGACCCTTGCAGGTCTGTGCGTTAACTTTATTTCCTGCATCAGTAGTCACGAGTGTATTGAAGCTGAAGATGCTGATTATATGCATAGATAAGACAAGATGAACCCTGTGTAGATGGCGTTTTTATTATTTAATATGTGTGCAATTTAGAAAACACACTTTCATCCAAATCAACGAATAAGACATGTCCACTAACCAAACTTCAGAAAATCTGGAGATAAGTGTTTGGCCTAGCAGCTACGCCATGGGTTGGGATACCTGCACTCCACATCAGAATGTCTGCGCACCAGCCCCCAGCCCTGCCTCTGATTCCAGACCACGTCTATCCTGGGAGGAAGCAAGCGGTTGGGTTCCTGAGACCAGACTGAATCCCCTGCTCCTTTGGCCTGACCCAAGTCTGGCTGCTGGAGATATCTGAGGAGTGAACCAGTGGGTGGAACTCTGTTTCCATGTCTGTCTGTCTCTCTCCCTCTCTCTGCTGCTCAAATACTTTAGAAATAAACTGGAATTTTGTGGTTCATTAAATTATAAAGAAAAGGAAAACCATAATTAGGAAAATTTGTAATTTGAATACAAATAGCAAAACAGATTTTTAAAGCTTTTTTACCACATTTCTCTTGACTACCTTGGTTTGTTCGGGGCAAGCTGCCGACTCGGCCGTCTGATAGACTGGTTCTGCTGACTCTTCATTGAAGTTCTAGGAGAAGACCGTGCAAAAGGATCTGGGGCTGGGGGTTTTTTAGGTATCTTTTTCACCAACCGACTAACCCACTTCTGTTGCTCTTCTGTAGAATTTGCTAATAACAACAGATTCTTTGCCGTTGAAATATCATAGTACACTATAAAGAAATGTGTGAAAAAATTAGCGAGCTTAAAATGAGCTGAACATACATAATATTGATTGAGAAGCAATTTCCTATTTACCTTTGCAAGGAGCTATAATCTCCTCCTTTTTGTCCATGTGATCTTTGTGACATTTGATATGACAGCGCCGGCACTCTAACGCTGGAGGGGGCTTAAACATGTGCCACAGTGGCTTCATACAAGCCTCACAGTTGGTTGGGAAGTGATAAAGAGTAGGAATAAATTCATGTCCTTTGTGACAAATGTAATTAGATTTTTCTCCCACTGGCTCCACTGGAAATTCTTGTTCCTTTTTACTCTCTCCTTCATTGGCATACAGAATCTATAAACAGCAAAAAGAACCATGAGTGATTTCTTTAAAAATTTTCTTATGGCAACTTTGATAGTGTTAATAAAATAAAAGTAGTCTGAATTATTCGGTAAGAAGAAAGAAAACGCATTTGAAGTTCAAACTCCACTAGGTTCTGCCTAATCGAGAGCCTCAGTGAGAATGCAGTCACTCGGGTCTCCACTTCAGAACTGCTCCCGCTCAAATGCTGCCACCCATCTCTGTACACCCTTACTCTGTACCAACACCACCATCAGCATAGGCCAGCAAGAGGCAAATTTGTACTCCATGGGGATTAGTTTATTTTTTTATTTGTTTTTTTTCCTGGGAGACACTGTTCACAATCTTCACCTGAAGAAACATGGCAACTGCACTAACTGCTCTCACAGTCCCTAAGAACAGCAAAGCAGGTGAGAGCGCTCTGCGCAGCTATGTCTGGACGGCTGAGAGGGGAGAGGCGAGGACGTGCAGTGCACTCCACGTAAACAAGGTGAGCATCCAGAACACAGCACAGCTGCCCAACGGCACAGGACACAGGCCGTGACACACACACAACCCAGCGGCCACTTGTTGTTTGACTAATCTCTAAGCGGAAGGAATAAGAGAATTGGCTTCACTTCAAATTGGAAGTAAAAGGGCTATCAGACTAATTTATTTAAGTTACATTTTTTAACTCTCCAGGAGGCCGAGCATAAAACCTAAAACAGAAAGTTCATGGTTAAAAAATTACAGTCAACCTGAAAAATAGAATTATAACCCCGAAACATGACGCAAACACAGTGCAGCTGCAGCGAGTCAAGCAGAGGGAGGGCTGACGATGGAGCAGAGTAAGCACGTCTTCAAAAGGACTGGAACAGAAAGGAATCTGGAGAGAGCCAAAGAATGAAGAAATGTCAAGTCATGCCATACGAGAATCTCTAAGGGTGAAAGCACAGAACAAAACCAACAGCCTGCAAGACAAAGCTGGGCCTACCTGGAATATCCTTGGGATTTCTTTGGCATCTGCTCTATACACATCTGTCTGTGTGACTGGCCGCACATGAAATAACTTGCTATAAAAGATTTTGAATAAAGGAATGAAGTATTATTCCAGGATCAAATTATATTTTATTCTACATAATATTAATATTCTATATAATAGAGGTTAATCATTAATATTCTATGCTATTAATATTCTATATAATAGAAGTTAAAAACTGGCCATTGTGCCCAGGTTAGAAGTTCGCTGACGCTGTCTGGTATTCCCATCATTACTAAGGACTTGCAGACTTTCCCAGGAAGTCAGAAAAGACACGTGAAATAGAGGTGCTTTAATTAGTTCTACATCCTAGATTTTCATCCGTATGAAGCAAATTATAAGCAAATACGACACTAGTACAGTAAGAGCTATACTGTGTTCTTATGTAACTAAATTGGATTAACTCAACAAAACATCATGTTTTGCTCATACTTTAAAAGACAAGCAAAGATTCCAGTCTCTGAACAATCTGGCACACACTTACTCTATATCTAACACCATGTAAGGGTTAGATTGTTCTTTATCTTGTTCACTGTCATAGAAAAGAATCTTCTTGCTGCTTACAATCACATACTGGAAAAGAGGGAAGGGAGAAATCACACGGTGAGTAAAGTTGTCATATGCCTGATTTACTGATTTTCTGTAAAAATATATATTAGCAATAGAAGTTGTATAAACTACAACAGAAGTTAATTGACTAAAAAGTACTTAATATATTTTTAGAAAAGTCTTCCTTAAACTAACAGTAAATGTTGTTTATGGATAATTTAAATAACAATTGGGGACAGAGGGAATGAAGTCAAACTTTTTTGGATTGATTTAGCTTCAGGCTCCACAAGAGCTGGTAACCTCAACAAAAATGCACATAGTAACATCACAAGTCACAGTGAGAGAGGAAAAGAAATGGATCTTTCCATAAGACAGCACTGACTTCCTACTGACACAGCGAAAGCACCCAGGTCACCAAGGTCACTTCCTTAACACGAATGCCTGTTTTATTCCTAACAACGTGTGAAGAACAGAACATTTTTATAAAGACAAATAAAATCACATCATTCCCAATCAGAAAGTTTAAGCAAGTTTTGTATGTCTAAAACTTTCTTCTTTTTTATTTTTTTAAATTTTTATTTGTTTTTTATTTCTTGTATATCTAAAACTTGGTCATGTACATTCTACAAGGTACAAAAGCGAGATGAAGTAAAATGGCTGGAATTAAACCACAAGCAGAAAAAAAACCCCATCACATTCAGAAGTCCCAGTTACCTTCTTAACCCATCCAAACTTCTTAGTGTTATTGCGCACAGGTAACGAAAGCCATCCTTCTAATCTTGATTCTACAAAGTAAGCATGAGACAAAAGTCAACTTAACCATTCTCCTTAGGCAATGAGTTTTAGTATGGAAGTCACAAAAGCAATCAAATATGCTCTTCAAAATTAATCACTGTATATTATCTAGGGCACAGTAATAATAACGGAATCAGTCGAAGCAAGTCACACAATGCAAAACAAAATCCAGGTTATAGCACATTGGAAGTAGGTAATCTATAGTTTTCTAAAGTCAAATGTTCCATTGATTAAATTCATGCATTGGCAAAACTTAGGAGAAAAATTACGAAACAAAAATGAACAAAAATCCAAACCAAACCAAAAAACCCAGCAGCTCTCTACTCTCATAGGCATGTCTACATCAGAATCAGATTTTTCCTTTGGAAGAAGACCTAACTATAAATCAATACACATCTTCAAGAAGAAAACATTTAAAATAAGCAATTACATGTCCAGAGAAAGAAAATGAGAATGGCTATAAATTGAAATAAAATATAAACTATGTTTGGTTAAGGAGCAGCAATATAACCAACGGATTCTAAACTCTAAAGTATCAAAATCAATAAAAAGCCTAGTTTAAAAAAAGGGAAAAGCGAATCCTTGGAATCTGTCCTAATGGCATTTAATCAGCACTTCCTAATGCAATCAGTGAAATAGCATTTTAGGAGGCAATTATAATAATAAAAGTAGCTATCAAATATTTACTATTGACTACGTGCCAACAGTGCTAAATGTTTCACATAAATTCTCTTTAATCTTCAGCACAACCCCAGAGAATAGGGATTATAACCCTAATTTAAACAAGGAAATTGAAATCTTCAAAGATCAATCTGGGATGCATTTTTGACATTACACAGAAAAACCAGAGAGTCTCTGGTTTCTGCATTTAAACTACCAGGAGGTCAAACAGCTTCATGCTGTTTTCAAAGGCCTTGCAAGATGTCAATGAAGTGAGTACTCACGGGAAACCTAAGCACATTTCCTGAAACAGTCTGCATTTGCTTCTACACTGTCGCTCAACAGAAAACTTCAGAAAGACTTTCTCGGTTGGAAATGGATTAAGATACGCAGTGGAATCACATACTCTCCAGTGACATCGTATACTGCTCCATTTCTTGCAATTTGGCAAAATAAATGATTTATCAACTGCACAGCAACACCGTGTGAAAATATCTTTCCAAAGTCTCTGCTCATGCAGCAGTTTATTTCCAACTGAGTCTACAGCAACATGTTAGTGAATATTAGTCGTTGTTATAAGAAATTCTCAGGACTACAACCCAGGCAGCGGGAAGAACTCCAGACAAGATTCTCAGGCTGTCACCTGGACCAGCACGTTCCCACGGAAGGGGTGAGTAAGACAAAGCGTCTTCTGAGTCAGAGTCAGAGTCAGAGACCATGTGAGACCTGGAGGGCTTAGAGGCGACATTGAGGGAAGTGGAGGAGCGCTGGTAGGTGAACGACATGGACTTCATAGTGTGGGACTGAGTGATGTGGACTAGACACCCAACACGAACGGAGGTGAGAATGCAGAAAGAAGACAACAGAATCATAAAGCTGACAAAGACAGCTACTGCATTAGCTGATTTACATATCTAAACGTGGAGTTTTCTTTTGCATGTCTGTTCTATTATGAAAAATGTTGTCAAAAAACTGAGTGAATCTAAAATGTTATTTGAATCCCCACTCCTTAAAGAAACCACATTTTTACTCAGGAGCCCAACCTATCACAGGACTCCACACAATCAGCTGATTAACAGTGAAGATGAAAGAAGGCCGACGCCGTGCGTACCAGGAAACCCATCATCCGTCTCAGCATCTCCGGGTCCGCTGCCGATGCTCGAACTGTCCAGGCCAATGTGCAGGGCCTGCAGCTGTGACCGCAGCTGCTCGATGTCACTGTCTTTACTGTCCAGGGTCATCTGCAGTTCAATCCGAATCTGGCTCTCTTCAGCTATTTGCTGCGAGAAATTAAATTAAATTAACTGTGTGCAACGTGACATAATTCTGCTCTCAGCTCAGTCACGCTTATTAAGGAAACGTCCTACAGACAGTGACACAACACAAACGTGAATAATCCCACCTCTTACAATGAACGTTTAATCTAGAGTCCAAAAAGCATCCTTACAGCCTGCATTTCATTCAGTTCTTTCTGATATTTGATCATCTGCTGGGTCAGTTTTTCACGTTCAGATTTAAGCTCCATGTGTAGCTTCCTATTCTCCTTCTCTTTTCTGCGCATATCTGTGTCACTACCACGTTTGACAGGTTCTTTTCGATTCATGATCTCAGCCAGCTTATTCACAGCCTTAAAAACACAAAAACAAGCACATAAATAAATTACATGTAAATATATAAATGACACACCAACAGTTTCTCAGTAACAAGCACTGATCATCTCCCTCCCGACTTAACAGAATCCTCTCTATTATCTCTCTCATTACTCGTCATCCTTCCCCATCTCTTTCTCCTCGCGCTTTCTGAAAACTGGACTCAAAACAGTTATGGGCTTTATGTGGTGACACTTTCTACCACTCTGAATTTTCAACCAGGAGACTTTTTTAGGCAGGTCTTTCTTCCTTTATTCTGCTGGAAAAGAACTCTGCATTGGCACCTCATCAGTAAGAGGCGCTGGGCTAACATGGAGGAGAGTCTAGTCCCACAGGTGTTCGTGCTGGCCAGGCCGTCACGGGAGCAGGTGCCTTCGCAGACCACCAACCCCTCTCAGGCTACCAGCAAGCCATGATTTCCTAAAGCTCTTTCAAAGCAAAAGTAGAATTACAATAAAAATAAAATTGGAGGGCCTGGCGTTGTGGCGTAGCAGGTAGAGATGCCACCTGCAATGCCTGCATCCCGTACAGGTGTCTTTGATCCAGCTCCCTGCTAATGTACCTGGGAAAGTGGAAGATGGCCTAGCCCCTGCACCATGTGGGAGACCTAGCGCAAGCTCCTGGACCCTGGCTTCAGCCTGGTCCAGCCACAGTCGTTGTGGCCATTTGGGGAGTGAACCTGCAGATGGATGATCTGTCTCTCTCTCAGTTGCTTCTTCCCTCTGTGTAACTCCGACTTTCAAATAAATAAATAAATATTTTTTTTTAATGGAAATGAGTGAGAGTCTACATGGAAAATTGCAGAAAAATTTGAATGACTGTGAAGTGAACACGTTTGTGGAGGGGGAAGGGGAAGGCAGAGAAACAGAGAAAGAAGAGAGACTGAGAATGTACTTCCATCCACAGGCTCACTCTCCAAATGCCTCCAACAGACAAGAAGAAATCCAGGTCTCCTGTGGGGGTGGGAGAGACACAACAACGTGGGTTGTCACCTGCTACCTCTCAGAACGTGCAACAGCAGTGAGCTGGAGCTGGGAGGGGGGTCAGAACTTGACCCAGGCACCTGAGCTGAGAGTCCACACGGCAGTTCCCGAACAACGCTAATCTAATCAGCCTTCGTCGGCCTGGGAGAACTCAAATAACTGTTCAGAAACAGCGCCACAGTGAGTGACTTAGCCTCTGCTTCCAATGTGTACATCAGAAGCCAAATGTTAAAGAGATACACAAAACGCACAAGCACATGCAGAGCCCCAGACACACCTGGGTCTTGAGCGTTCTCTCTGTCAGCAGCTGCTTCTCAAATTGGGCTTTGATCGCCGCGGCACTTATCTCTTCATCCTTCAACCGCGACAGCTCTGAAACAGGCAAACATGTTCATGTTGAAGTGGTAATAACTACCAAATGCAACACACACTATGTATATCAAAGATACATCTTGTCCTTGGGTGATACATACGCTCTTGAGCATCTTTCAACTTGTTGTTTAATTCTTCCTTCTCATTCGCGAGATTGGCAACATCACCAGTTAGTGTTCTGTTGGTTTCTTCAAGCTAAGAAATGACGACGAGGGAAAAAATCATTCCATGTTATAAAATGTTATAAAACAAAAATTCAAACTGAAAACATCCAAGAATTGCTGACTCTTACTTTTCTTAGTATATCCAACTTTACATCTGTTGCCCTTGTATTACTAAATTTTATCCTGATGCAAATTATGTTACCCAGTCTTCATTTGTACCTCAAGAAGTTACAAAATTGTCATTTCCTAAGTCCTTAGCAGTTTCATGAAATGAGAAAAACATTAATTAAATAAGGAAATTACGCTCTGTATTCTCATCATATCATAGAGAAAAAAGCAAATTAAAAAACCACAGTGTTTCTTTCAGATCACGATTATAACATGGAAATACAGTTTCACTAAGAAGCTGACGTCCACTTGCCTTCCTTCCAGACCCCATTCCTATTCTCTCTCCGAAGGAAGTTTATTCTGAAGTACGCCCCGTCCTTCCTACCCTTGAGTGCGAACTTTCACTGCATGCACATGAGCTACGAGTGTGCTCTCACTGAAGTCATGCGCTATTCACATTTCTGTAATTCTTGTCAGTGATCATATGAATTGCTAACCTATCAAAATCTAACTAATTCAGTTTACCAGATACAGTAAGGAGTTCATTTTCTACCACTGTTAACAAATCTATTAATTTGAGTTTTCGCCTGTTACAAACATTTATGTTGCTGTAACCACTGCACCTGAGTTTCTTGGGCACATCCATCTTCATTGCACAGATTTTCTCTGGACTGCATTACCTACTTCAAATTTACTGGAAGCTGCCACACTCCACTATGCACACTACACAGGAAATCTACCCCCGTGGTGATCAGTGCCATTTTTCAGATGTCCCTTAGCTACTTAAAAGGGTCAGGCACTCACAAGGAACTTGTGCCCATGCGATGGCTATGACATGGTGTTTAAGGTTGTATCTAGCCTTTTCCTGAAGAGCAATAAAGCAAGCATCTGCTTATGTAATTCTTTTTAACTTTTAGCCAACTTTTCATCTGAATTACTTTACTAAAACTTTGTCCTTTCCCATTGACTCGTATGTACACTGCCACTTTTACCATACCAAGTTCCTGTATGTGCACAAATCTATTTCTGGCTTCCCTACTTACATTTCCACAGAAAAACATTGAATGTCCCTGATACAACACCAGATTTTTTAACAGCTGCAGCTTTTCAATAATGGACAATTAATAGATTAAATCCAACTAACTGAATTTTTTTTTTTTTGGACAGGCAGAGTTAGAGTTAGACAGTGAGAGAGAGAGACAGAGAGAAAGCTCTTTCTTCCGTTGGTTCACTTCCCAATGGCCGCTATGGCCGGCACGCTGCGCCGATCCGAAGCAAGGAGCCAGGTGCTTCTCCTGGTCTCCCATGGGGTGCAGGGCCCAAGCATTTGGGCCATCCTCCACTGCACTCCCGGGCCACAGCAGAGAGCTGGACTGGAACAGGAGCAACTGGGACAGAATCCAGCACCCCGACCGGGACAAGAACCCGGGATGCCGGCACCGTAGGCAGATGATTAGCCAAGTGAGCTGCGGCGTCAGCCCAACTAACTGAAATTTTACTTCTCTTTGAAATTTGTTAAAATTTTATCAGCCTGCATATAACTTACTATCTTCATGGTAGTTTCAAGTCTCTTTTGAAGTAAGTTCTGGCCAGCGCTGCAGCTCACTAGGCTAATCCTCTGCCTGTGGCACCGGCACACCAGGTGCTAGTCCCAGTGGGGGCGCTGGATTCTGTCCCGGTTGCCCCTCTTCCAGGCCAGCTCTCTGCTGTGGCCCGGGAGTGCAGTGGAGAATGGCCCAAGTGCTTGGGCCCTGCACCCCATGGGAGACCAGGAGAAGCACCTGGCTCCTGCCATCGGATCAGCGCAGTGCAGCGGCCGCGGCAGCCTTTGGAGGGTGAACCAACGGTAAAGGAAGACCTTTCTCTCTCTGTCCACTCTGCCTGTCAAAAAATAAAAAATAAAAATAAAAAAAAAATGAAGTTCTGTTTAAAAAGGGTTTGTTGTTGGCATTCACTCTTTCATTTCAGTCCTTTAACTCTGAATCACTAGTACGTGAAGTCATTCTCTGGTAGCCTCTGCCAAACACTGAGATGGGAAAAACCTTGCAGCCAGGACAGGGGATACTTTCACTCGAATCAACGGCCCTATCTTGGTGCTGCTACAGGAGATTTATAATACAGAACTTTAACTATAATGCAGAAAAGTACCACAGTCTTACTTACAGATGCAATGGTAGCATCTTTTTCAGTAAGTTCCTGTTTATGTCTAGCCATCATCTCTTTGATCTCCAGCTCCTTCATAATCTTCTCTTTTTCTAAATCAGAGTATTGCTCTTCAGCAATTGAACGTGCCAGCTGCTCAGAATCCGCCTTGGTCAGGGTGATTTCCAGCTGGGCGGCCAGGGAGTCCCTGCGTTTTGGAGATACATCCTTTTAATGTTGGCGTTTTCACTACGGAGTGGAAGGCTGTGTTGAGCTGACTTCACTGACTAACTCTGGTGAGTACCAGGCTCTGCTCAGGGGCAGAGTTTACACAATTATCAACAAACAAGAGGGCTTGTCCTGACCTTTCGTCCTGTAGTTCTTGCTTCTTCTGCTGTAATTCTTTACAAAGTTTGGTCTTTTCTTCACATTCTTCTTTAAGTTCCTTAACTTGTGTTTTATAAAGGGTCTAAACAGCAAAACACAATAGGAATTTACACCACCATGCTTGGAAACACTATTTCAGTATTCAAAATCTCTCCAGACAGAAGGTGAGCACGTGCAAATATTTTCCTGATGTCGAAACGGTAACCAAACCGATGGAGATCAGCTTTCCTGGTTTCTGGTCATCAAGTAACAAGCTAATGAAAGCTCACCTAATGTTTAGAGCATGACCTTCAAATGGAGAGCACACTGACTTTTCAGGAAACGCTAGAAATTAGTAGGGTGAACGAGGATGTGAGGGAGAACATTACTCATTTTGGGAAGAGTCACTGACTTAAATCAGTGCAACAGGTGACAATTTCTAACTCATATTTTAACACTGAGCCACAAACAAGTAAAAATTAAAGATGGCAATTTTGTTTCATATGAAAATATATTCTTAAATATTTTTAGGGCCCGGCACTGTGGCGTAACAGGCAAAGACACCATCTGCAGTGCCGGTATCCCATATATTCACTGGGTTGAGTCCCAGCTGCTCCACTTTGCATCCAGCTCTCTGCTGTGGCCTGGAAAAGCATCAGAAGACCCAAGTCCTTGAGCCCTTCACCTGCATGGGAGACCCCGGCTCGTAGCTTCAGATCGGCACAGCGCTGGCCATTGCAGCCATTTGGAGAGTGAACCAGAGGATGGAAGACCTCTCTCTCTCTCTCTCTCTCTCTTTGCCTCTCCCTCTGTAACTCTGCCTTTCCAATAAGTAAATAAATCTTCATCAAAAAATATATACTTTTAGTCTACTTTATGGTATGATATAGGTTTAACATCTTTTTAAAGATTTATTTACTTGAAAGACAGAGTTAGAGAGACAGAAAGAAAACTGATCTTCCATCTGCTGGTTCCTTCCCCAAATGGCCACAACAGCCAGGGCTGGGCCAGGCCAAAGCCAGGAGCCCGGAACTCCACAAGGGAAGCAGGAGCTCCTTCTGCTGCTTTCCCAGGTGCATCAGCAAGGAGCCAGATGCTAAGTGGAGCAGCAGAGACTCGAACCAGCACTGACATGGGATGCCAGCATTACCAACCACGGATTAGTCCACTGCGCCACAGCGTCTGCCCACAATACGTTTAGAACTAGCAGTGAGAAGAGATCTCTGTTAAACCGTGTCCTTCACTTCGCCCAGCTGCTCTTTTTACATGAGTGTAGGAAAAGACTTCCCATCTAAAACTCTGCCTGGGGTTTGCAATAAGAATCTAACGAAAATCATCCCCTGGTTCTATACCAACAATTAAGAATTCCACAAACAGCAAATTTCAAATAAATGTGTCTGGAACTTACTGAGAAATACTGTTCTGCTTCCAGCTGGTCCTGGAGCTCTTTCATTTGCCCATCTGCGTCCTGACGTTCTCTGTGGAGACATTGAACCAGTTTAATGAGACTGTGAAGCTTTGAAATTGACAGCTCTGGAAGTGTGGTCTAGGGGACCCCTGACACAGAATCATGTTAAGTCATCTTCATAGTAGCACTAAGCTTCACTGCTTTTTACTTATTTATTTAAAGATTTTACTTATTGGGGCCAGCACTGTGGCACAGTGGACAAAGCCACATGCCATGCTGGCATCTCCTGTGAGTGCCAGATGCGATCCAGCTCCCTGCTGACACACCTGGGAGAGCAGCAGAGGACGGCCCGAGTGCTTGGGCCCCTGCATCCATGTGAGAGATCTGGAAGAAGCTCCAGGCTCCCAGCTTCAGCCTGGCCCAGCTGCAGCCATTGCGGCCATTTGGAGAGTGAGCCAATGGAGGGAAAATGTCTCTCTCTCTCCTTCTCTCTGTAACTCTGCCTTTCAAGTAAATAAAATAAAATAAAATAAATATTTTTTAAAAAGAGACTTTATTTATTTACTTGAAAGGCAGTTACAGATAGAGGGAGAGACAGAGTACAAGAGAGCGAGCTTCCAACCTTTGGTTCACCCCTAAATGGCCACGACAGCCACAGCTGGACCAAAGCCAGGTGCCTCAACTCCCTATCTGGGTCTCCCACATGGGTGTAGAGACCCGAGCACTCGGGCCAGCTTCTGCTGCTCTCCCAGGCCATCAGCAGGGAACTAGATCAGAAGTAGAACAGTTGGGACTTTAACCAGCACGTACATGGGATGCTGGCACTGCAGGCACTGGCCCCGACTCACTGCTTTATTAAACTCTCCTTCCCTCCCTAGTTCCTGTGGACTTCTGTACTATACGACACACGACAGTGTCATCACTCCACAGCTAAGAAATGTGCTTGTGTTTCCTGTGTTTCAAAATTTTGTAATTTCTATCGTAATGAATAGCACTAGATAAGTCACATAACCAAAAACTGCTTACAATTTTAAGAGCACAAATAGGTTCTGAGACAAACAGCATACTAAACCCACAATGTGTTTATATGTTTGAATTCATAAAGAGGAACTATGTTGTTTCCTCTATTTAAAAAATATGGTTATGAGAATTTTATAACGGGAAAATATTTAAATATGTGGGTATTTAAAAAGTATATAGCAAGAAAGGCTCCCAGCAAATGATGTAATCCCACTATCTTCAATCTACATATTGCTCAGAACTCGTATTCTCATCTGCATCTCATACAACTTGATCACTTTGTTTACTCACTGATATTTAAACCTCATGGTCAAAAGGAAGTAAAGACTCGATGTCGTTTGTCTGTGTTATTTCTGATTTTATTAGAGTATATTACTGATAATGTGTGATTCTTATTTCTACTGGTGCCAAAATTTCAAGATGATAATTAATAATAAATATATATGAAAATTCAAGTCTTAAAGTTGTCCTCACCAACATCAGCTAAGGCAACTGCATCAAACCAAGACATTATTTTAATTATCAAGATCTTCTGAAGACCTGATATTCACTTATATGAGGGTACTTTTAAAATGTTCGTGGAAGGCACATAGGCAGAAGTTGGATCCAAAGTCGAGTAGCCAGGACTCAAACTGGCACTCAGATATGGGATGCCAGTGTCACAACTGATGGTATAACATGGTGCCACAATATTGGTCTCAAAAATACATATTATGAAAAAAACTATGAATGTATCTTTTCTTTTTATTTGCCAGAGTTAGACATGAGAGAGAGAGAGAGAGACTGAGGTCTTCCTTCCGTTGGTTCAACCCCCAAATGGCTGCTACAGCCAGAGCTACACCGATCCAAAGCCAGAAGCCAGGTGCTCCTCCTGGTCTCCCATGGGGTGCAGGGCCCAGGCACTTGGGCCATCCTCCACTGCCCTCCCAGGCCACAGCAGAGAGCTGGCCTGGAAGAGGAGCAGCCAGGACTAGAACCTGGCGTCCATATGGGATGCTGGCACCACAGGTAGAGGATTAGCCAAGTGAGCCATGGGGCAGGCCCCTGAATGTATCTCAAAAACAAATTTTTGCATCAAAATGAACTTTTAATTGTTTCTCCACCAACCTTTTAAAGTGTCCTTACATGAAATTTTTTTTTTTTAATTTTTGACAGGTAGAGTGGACAGTGAGAGAGAGAGACAGAGAGAAAGGTCTTCCTTTGCCGTCGGTTCACCCTCCAAAGGCTGCCATGGCCGGCGCACCGCGCTCATCTGATGGCAGGAGCCAGGTGCCAGGTGCTTCTCCTGGTCTCCCATGGGGCGCAGGGCCCAAGCACTTGGGCCATCCTCCACTGCACTCGCGGGCCACAGCAGAGAGCTGGCCTGGAAGAGGGGCAACCGGGACAGAATCCGGCGCCCCAACCGGGACTAGAACCCGGTGTGCTGGCGCCGCAAGGCGGAGGATTAGCCTGTTGAGCCACGGCGCCGGCCCTTACATGAAATTTTAAAAATCTTACATTAAGCATTTAATAAAAGTATTTTTCTAGGTTACTTATGATAACAAATAAAACAAATGCCATGTGAACAGCTGTCAGTACTGCACTATTTAGGGAATAATGACACGAAGCCAAGTCAGTACATGTGCAGCACAGCTTCAATTCCTTTTTGACTCTGCAGACGTGGAGCCCACGGACACAAAGGGCTGACTGCGGTTCAGAGAGCAGCTATGGAGCAAGCACTGGTTACAATTCAGTAGCACGGAACAGCTTGAAGGAGTTGTAATGACAACAGTAGCCTCATCCGCTCCACTCCACGCCCTCCCAATTCTGCTTCCTCAGGAGAGACCCCTTTGTCGTTGCTGGGTTACTGCTGCACCTCAGTTATTTGTTGACACAGAGTGTAGACGTGATTTACCAGTTCCTACTATGACTGAGAATCGGCTCTCCTGCCATCTCCAGCCTCTCCCAGCGCCCAGCAACACAACCAGATGTTGGTTTCCTGTGGCCTCAACCCGAAGCACTGCCTGCCTGGTCAGCTGAAGGAGACCTCACGCAACCCCATTCTCTGTTTCTCAGATTCCAGAAGAACATGTACAGATGCTCGCCCATCTGCTGGGTCCTGTCAATCAACTTTTCTCCTTCGCTGTCCCTCTCTAGCATTTCCTTAATAATTCCCTCCCCTTGATTTGTAGCGCTCTCTGGGATTTGCCCCGGTCAGGTGCTAGGACTCCAAGGACAGTCTCACTGTGTCATACCTACATCTTGCACATCAGTCCCTTGTGGTCTGCATTTTGTCAAACTGCTTTGATTTTTTTCTTCAACTTGTTCTAATCAATTCATACTGGGAGTACTTTGTATTCTTTTAGAGCTCTTTCTCTTATGCTGGCTGTCCCTTTTACATTGTTTCTGGTTGTCAACGATGCTAATTAATGCCAGCGGGGTTTTAAACCTGTTTTTTTTTTTTTAAGATTTATTTTAGTTATTTGAAAGTCAGAGAGAGAGAGAGAGAGAGAGAGAGAGAAGGAGGCAGAAACAAGAGGAATCTTGCATCCGCTGGTTCACTTCCCAGATGGCTGCAATGGCTGGGGCTGGGCCTGTGGAGCAGCCGGGGGCAGGACTAGCACCCATAAGGGACGCTGGTGCTTCAGGCAGTGGCTTTAAACTGGTGGGGTCTGGTGCTATGGAACAGTGGGTTAAGTCCACAGCCTGCGGCACCAGCATTCAATATGGGTAACAGTTCAAGTCTCGGCTGCTCCACTTCCAATCCAGCTTCCTGCTAATGCGCCTGGCAAAACAGTGGAGGATGACCCAAGTTCTTGGTGCCCTGCGCCCAGGTGGGAGACCTGGAACAAGCTCTTGGCTCCTGGCTTCAGCCTGGCCCAGCCCCAGCTGTTGTAGCCATTTGGCATGGAAGACCCCTCTCTCTGAAATTTCGCCTTTCAAATAAATAATCTTAAAAAAATCCATACGTAGGTTTTTGTTTTACAGAACCTCTTTATGTATATATGTAGGTAGGTAGTTAGGTAGGTCAGAGGCAGAGAGTGAGAACAAGAGAGGGAATGCTCCCATCTACTGGTTCACTCCTCAAATGTCTGCAAACAGCCAGGCTGAGCCAGACCAAAGCTCAGGGCCAAGAACTCAGTCAATCCAGGCCCCCCCGGTGGGTGGCAGGAACTCAACTAGTTGCATCACTGATGCTTCCCAGGGTGTGCACTGGGAGGAAGCTGGAATCCGGTGCGGGAGCCAGGAGTTGCACCCACGTATTCTCAGGTAGCAGACAGCATCCCAGCTGGCCAGGATCTTACTAGTCCAATGCCTCCCTCAGAACTTCTAGAAGTTCTTCTACTGCTTGGCATGTTTTCTCTGGGGGCATTTTTCCTTTTTCCTTAACACGATCTTCCTTTTTCCTATCACAGGCCTCTCGCAAATGCTTAGTGGCACCTGGTTATTTATTTATTTACAAAGGAACCAAGTAAAAACGGGATGCCTATGCATGTGGGGCGCTTTTCTAGCCGCCAGCAGTGAGCCACAAGACCCCTCAATGCCACCCTGGAGCAGGCCTTTCTCTGGGCTGCTGACTCATACTAACTGGCTAATTTCTTGAGGGGAGCGCTCCAGTGGGAACTCCGGTGGCGGGAGGTGGCTGGATGCAGGCATTTCCGCAAGGAGAGGTAGCAGAGGATGACTGGCAGGCTAGTCCACTTACAGGTGCATCTTACTCCAGTTCTTCAGATTATTCTCTTTGAAATTTAAAATATTTTTTTTCTTCATCTATATCCCACTTCATACACACTCCTTGCTTCCTCTGTTTTACTTCATTAGTCACAAGACACACATCTGGTTTCACTCTTGTAGTGGATTTATATATTTAAAAAAAAAATTCTTTACTGGAGTTTTACTACAATCTTAGAAGCAAGAGGGGATGTAAATGTTGGCCGTTATAAAAAGGAAGCCTAGGGATGGGTGTTTGGCCTTTCAGTTAACTGCCCACATCTCTCATGGGAGTGCCTGGGTTCGATACACAGCTCCAGCTCTTGACTCCAGCTTCCTGTGAATGCAGACCTGGGAGGCAGTGGTGAGAGCTCAAGGAGCTGGGTCCCTACCACCTAGTGGGAGTCCTGGACTGAGCTCCTGGCTGCTGGGTCTGGTCTGACCCGACCCGGGCAGCTGCTTGGGCATTCAGGGAGTAAACCAGTTCACAGGAGTTCATACACTCTCTCCAATGAATAGCATTTTTAAAACAAATAAATAAGAGGAAGTCTACATAGCACTTCATATGTAAATTTCAATTGCTTATATCTCTTGTACCCTAATTATTTATACAGCTGTCTTATCTCCTCACAGAAGAACTTCTGATAAAATAATCGTAAGTTTCTCAAGGGTGGGAAATGCATTGAGTGATCTTTGTATCTCCCACAGCCACTATTACAAAGACTCAGACATGATAGGAATGCATTCATTCATACAGCATTCATTAAGGATGTGTAAGATATTAATCAGACTGGTGAGAAGAAAATATAACAATGATGTTTGCCATTCAGTAAACTTGTAACGTATTAAGAGGTTAGCAGTAAGCATGGGTTTCTTTAAGAAACAACTGAGCCATGTGGACTTATAAAGTAAGAGGCAAACATATGACATACTATAAATCAAGCATAAACAGATGTTACTAGAGCACGGAAGGAAACATAATCAGATTGATTGATTAGCTCTTGCATTCCTATAGAATAGATGCTAGGATAGATATCAGAGAGAGCAGTCCGTCATGTAGTGCTAAGACCATGTTCCTGAGAGCCTAGGATCCACGTGGAGGCTCTCAACCAAAGAGAGGCCAGGGAGTCCCACCTCAGGACTCAGTGCTTTCGGAGCCTGGGATCCAGTAGTCAATACAGATCTCTCCAAATAAATGAGACTACCACGACATACCTCTAGGGCTAGCAGTGGCCAGTTTTTCTGTAAAATGGAAAAGGCCAGGCTAAAATGAAAATAAAGCTAATATACAGGAAAATAAGAGCAAAGACAGAATATCTGAATACTGATCCAATATCTAGTTCTAATTTTAAAATAGGAAATCTCATGAAGTTTAAGAGTCTAGGTTTACCTGGCAATAAAAAAATTGCCAAAAAGAACAAAGGCTACTTGAATATTCTGACCATCCTTTTCTAGTCAGCATCAGTCTTACTGACCTGTCACAGGCAATCAGCAACGATGGCAGCAGGAAGCAGCAGTCACAACTCTGACAGTGGCGGTGGTAACTGTTCCTAGCTGCTCACTGTGTGCTCCAGCCTTTAAATCAGTCATCATCATGTAGCAGATACCTAACAAGCAAACTACTATTGCCCCCTTTTACGCATGTTACAGGTTGAACATTGTGGCCAATGTTGATTAGCTAGTGAGAAGCGGAACTGGCATTCACTCTGCAGTCTGTCTGGCTCCAAAGCCTACGTCTTTTCCACTCTATCACTTTGCCTCTCATCGAATGACTGGGATCCAGTGTAAACTTTTGGTCATGACGGGAAGGAATAATTTACTACTAAAAGAAAGAATGGGGGGCTGGCGCTGTGGCATAGCAGGTAAAGCCACCGCCTACAATGCTGACATTCCATACGGGCACAAGTTCAAGCCCCGGCTGCTCCACTTCCCATCCAGCTCTCTGCTATGACCTGGGTAGTAGAAGATGGCCCAAATGCTTGGGCCCCTGCTCCCACATGGGAGACTCAGAAGCAGCTCCTGGTTCCTGGCTTCGGATCAGCACAGCTCTGGCTGCTGCTGCTATCTAGGGAGTGAACCAGTAGATGGAAGAGGCCCCCCAACACACACTCTCTCTCTGCCTCTGCGTAACTCCATCTTTCAAATAAATAAATAAATGTTTTTTTTAAAGAGAAAGGGACAAATTTTAATATTGATTTTAATATTTCTTTAATATTATTATTGAATATTTTAATGTTTCCATTAGGTATGCGAATACATTTTCTATTTTCTGAGTATTACAGTATATCCTATGAAATGATTAAAATTTACATGATGCTTGCATAATCTTCAGACAACCCAAGTCCAAGAAACTAAAGGAACAAGCCAGCCCCCTGAGAGCGAGCTCGGGGGTGACTGCAGAACTGCACAGGCGTGGAGGCAAAGCCCCAGGCATTGTTGTGATGCGGCTCCCACACCTGCCCTGTCATCACATCACAGCTAGGTGGCGGCAGTAAAATGCTGGCGGGGAGACAAACAGAACGTTCTTGAACAACAGTGGCCCTGGACACACTGCTTGTACAGAGAGGAAGGGACAACATGGTCAAGAGAGTAAAACAGCCAGAAGAAAACCCCCGGGTGCCCAGAAGCCGCTCACACGAGCCGACCTGGCTGGAGTGCACTTACTTGCGGAGCTCCGCGTTCTGCTTCTCCAGGCTCACTCTCACCTCCGTGAGGTGGCTGTTCTCTTGCCGCAGCTGCTTCTCCGACACCCGCAGGCTGCTCACCTGCTGCGTCTGCATCTTCAGGTCATTCTGGGTGAGGCAGCGCTTCTGGGTCTCCTGCTCTATTTTTAATGTCAGGTTTCTCACCTAAAAAATAAATCCGATACTTCGGACTTACGTAAATTATTGTGATTTTTCTTATTAGTGAATCTCGTAGCAAGGATGGTGCCATAAGACAGATACTTGTCTCAGGAGGCAGTTAAATTCAGTTCATACTGAAATATGTGTTACTTTTTCTAGGAATGTTATATTTTTAAAATAAAATATGATCTTTAAGGTAAAATGACTTTAGAAACTATTAAGTTATGAGTCATTTACCATAGCATTGAAATTCAATAAAACCAATGACATATAAAGAGTATTAACGCAAACAAAAATTTTAAAAAATTATTAAAGCATGAACAGACTGTCTCAATTAAAGCCAGTTTCCTTCTAACCCACTAACTGTTTATTATGGACTGGCTGACGCCTCACGTACGTCTTCGCTCAGCACATCCTTCTGCGCGAGGAGCTCGCTCAGCTTCTGCTGTGACTGTTTGAGGTCGCAGTCCAGCAGAGAGCATCTCTTCTCAGCCTCCAGCAGCAGGTTCTCCACTCTCTGTTTCAACGTCCTTTCCTCCAAGAGTTTCTTCTCCATTTCTGTTATAATAAAAACGGAGATAATCAAGAACTGGAAACTAAGAGAAGCATGTCAAATACATGCCACAGTGGTAATCAACATTACAGTGAATGATGTTGCTTCATTATTATATTCTTATTACTTTCACTCCTCTCAGTCAAAATACTTAAAATGTCAGGAATTCTATGCCTGAAAATTAGAGGAGCTTCATTTGCAGGGTATCAAAAATACCCTACTGTGCAATACTGCACTTGTTCTTAATGGATGAAGGGTAATTCTGCCCTTCATTTGCAGGGTATCAGAAACACCCTACTGTGCAATACTGCACATGTTCTTAATGGATGAAGGGTATTTCTGCCTTTAGTTACAGTTCTGTAGGATGTGTAAATTTTAAATAAAGACCCATTTTCTTGCTACTCTGTGTCTCTCATTACTATTTTACCTTAAAACATTCCAGGCAGATTCTAAGACTTTTCAGCTCACTCTTTATCCACACATTATCATGTAGATGCTGAAATTATGTTTTGGGGAGACCAAAAAGGACAGGATTCTAGAATTCAACTCCCTTTAAGCCCTGGCTGACACTACGTATTTAATCATACAAATCTACCTCGTTGGGCCTGTTTCCTTACCTCTAGGTTGGAGACAGTAGTATCTATGCTTCTAGGAATGCTATGAACATTTCAAGTTAATACATGTGTGACGCTTAGATGCTGCCTGGCACATTATTTAAGGAGAATTTTTAAAGACCTGAGCAAGGGGCCGGTGCTGTGCTGTAGCAGGTTAAGTGGCTGTCTTCGGTTCCAGCATCCTATATGGGTGCTGTTTGAGTCCCAGCTACTTCCCTTTCGATGCAACTCTCTGCTGATGCAGCCTGGGAAAGCAGCAGAGGACGGCCCATGTCCTTGGGCCCAGCCACACATACAGGAGACTCAGGGGAAGCTCTTGGCTCCTGGCTTTGACCTGGTGATTGGGGCCATTTGGAGAGTGAACCAGTGGATGAAAGATCTCTCTCTCTTTCTCTGTAACTCTTTCAAGCAAATAAATAAAATTTTTTAAAAAATCTAATGCCCACAATGTTATTTTTTAATTAAAAAAAGTAAAGAAAATGGAAAAATACACAAAATACTATCCTGATTAGTAGGATTATGGGTAATCTTTGCTTTTTTCTTTAAACTTTTCTATATTTTCCTAAATAATTTACAATGTACTTCTCATAATCAGAAATGACAGTTATTTGTAAAAACCTTTGGTTTAATTAAGTTAAAGGGGGAGGGAAGAAGGAGGAAGGAAGAGAGAGAGAGGGAGAATGAGAATGAGTCATCTTCCAATCACTGGCTTCCTTCCTGTGTGTTCACAGAGCTGGGGCTGGGTCAGGTCCAAGGCAGGAGCCAGGAACTGAACCTGAGTCTGCCCCATTCAGTGTCAGGACCTGCCTACTCGAGCCATCGCCTGTTTCCTCTCAGCATGTGCACCAGCCGGAAGCGGGAGGGGAAGCAGAGTTGGAGCGTGAGCCTAGTAACTTCAACACAGGACATGGCTGCCCCAAGCAGCACCTCACCAGTGCGTCAAAGCCTCGCTCCCGGGAGACTTTCAGAGGCCTCTTCCATCTCAACCTCAAGAGCAGGCCAAGCTTGTGTCTAACCACGTAGTCTCCGTATTAAATAAGTTATTATAGTTAAAAGACTATTGTTTCTAGTTACAGGATTTTCGCTATTCTAGTTACAGGATAATTGATCAGCACGTCAGTCCAAATCCAATCAGGGCTCCTCTGCTCCTTCTACCTGATGTTCTCAGTTAACTACCGTCTATTATAAATTGTATTAGGTAAGATTAAACCTATGACCTCTCAAGTTTTAATAACGGTCTTCAGAAGTGCTGAAAAACGAAGCACTCTGCGCTTACAACGACTCGCAGCCAGCACTTCAGGCACGCACAGGCGCCGCTGCACAGCAGTCTACCAGCACCACGGTCTCTCCTGAAAGCAAGTGCCTGGACAAGGTCACACTGCTAGTCACGATTTGGTGAATCGAGTTCACAACCCAAGAAGGCAATGACACGCTTCCCTAACAGCTTTGTTCCCCTACAGTTCCCAGTATTTGACAATAAAATATAAACAAATATTTTTCCAAACCAGAGTTCAAACACGAAATCAGTTTTTGGGAAAATGCTGCTACAGAACTCTTTCTCTCTTAAAAATACACACCTTGGGGCATGTGTGCAGCCTAGTGGTCAAGACTCTGCTTAGGACACCATACCTCACATCACAGTCCCTGGGGCTGAGTCCTGGCCTCGCCCCCAAACCCAGCTTTCTGCTAATGCAAACACTGTATGAGGAAGGAGGTGACGGCTCAAGTAGCTGGGCCCTGACCACCCATACGGGAGAGCTGGACTGAATTCCTAGCTCCTGGCTCCAGCCTGGCCCAGTCCAGGCCACTGCAGGCATGTGGGGAGAGAAGCAGCTGACGGGGCTGCGATCTCTCTCCCCGCCTCTCAAATACGTGTGTGCGTGTTTGTTTGAAGATTTATTTATTTATTTGAAAGTCAGAGTTACACAGAGAAGGAGAGGCAGAGAGAGAGAGGTCTTCCATCCACTGGTCCACTCCCCAATTAGCTGCAACAGCCGGAACTGTGCCGATCTGAAGCTGGGAGGCAGGAGCTGCTTCTGGGTCTCCCACATGGGTGCCGGGGCCCAAGCACTCGGACCATCTTCTACTGCTTTCCCAGCCCACAGCAGAGAGCTGGATAGAAAGTGGAGCAGCCGGGACTTGAACCAGCCCATACGGGATGCCGGCGCTGCAGGCAGTGGCTTTACCTGCCACGGTACAGCACCGGCCCCTAAACATTTTGTTTTGTTTTAAAGAAAATACATACCTTTCATGGCTTCTGATTTCGCTTCTTCAATGGATTCATAGATCTTATTTTTATCTGCTAACCGTGCTTTTGTGGTCTTATGTTCAGCCTCTTCTTGTTCTAAGCTCTGCTGAATAACTTTTAGTTGGTATGTCATGTCTATTTCCATGTTGCTCTTTTCCTAATCAAGATTTAAAATGTCAGTTATCATCAAAAAATGCTGATCACAATTTCAAAAACTTTTCAAACTTGTTTTTTAGCAGGTTTAATATTAGTGTCCAGTGTTTCCCTTGCTCTCCTCGTCTCAACTCCATGTAATGGTGAACTCCATCCTCCAGCCCTTCACCTCCAGCATCCATGTTCCATATCTCTGCTTGGCTCGTTTGGAGCGCTACCTCGAGACCATGTAACCTCAACACAGTGAGCAATGCTACTCTCAACATCCAGCTCCAAAAGCGCCCTCCAGTCTCTTACTCAGACTCACGGCTGCTCTGAAGCCATCCCTCGACATCCCACCACTGGGCCCCCCATCGCCCCATCTCCTGCTCATCTCTTTGTGGCTGCTGACACTCCCCTACCCCAGCCTTTGGATGCTGCGGTTCGCTGAAACGTTTCTCCTCCTCCTGTAGCATCATTTCTGAAACTCGTGAAACACAGCCAACACCTTCCTTTATTAGATCTAAAACACCCTCAAGATCCCACCACCATTGGTCCATAATCCCCACTCAACAGACTTGTTCTGAGAATCGTCATAATAGACGTCAGTCTATTTTCTAGATATACAACCCAAAGATTTTCTCATTGATTCTATAGTTCATATCACAAATATGATTATCTCGTTTTCAAATAAAATATTTAACACTAAAAATGATTTTTCAGACCACGTAATCCACCAACAGAGTAATTAACTCTGCTCCAAAAAGTCACTACTATACACAGGCTTTTCCCAGCTGGGGTCTTCCATTCACATGGCTTAAGCTACTTACACACCACTGATTATCAAATATTCCTCGTGTCTGTTGCTACAGCTTCCCGCCTTGAAGATTTTCTATTCTGGCTGTCCCACAGGCACTTCAAATGTTAGAAGACTAACATGGATTTTTCATTGTCTCCTCTAAAGAGGTATTTTTCCTTTATTCTTTGTGAATTAACGGCACCACTATACATCTGATCATAACTGACAAACCTGAGATTTACCCCTGTTAGTCACATGGCTCACCCACTCCATTCCTCAGTGCTGCCAAATATTCCTCCCACAGAAATTTCTCAGTCATCCCCATTTCCATCCTTCTGATGACTGCACTGCTTAATTCTCCATTATCCCTTGTCTGAGTTACTGACAGTCTCTGTCTGGTCTCCTCGTCTCTAGTTTCTAGTAAAATAATAACTGTATAGACACAAGAAATCATCCCTAGCTCACGGTGTTTATGAAGATAGACTTCTAAGTGCCAGAAGCCACGATGACTTTCTCTTCTATAATTTTAGACATGTTATGAGTCAAAGCTGGAGAAAAGTGGCATTCTCAGTACACACACCCCAGGAGAGCCCCTTCTTTCATGAGTACCCAGCACACTGCAGGCTGCATGCATGATGCTATCGTAAGCCTTAAAATACACCTCTCTAGTCCATACAACTTAGCCTAAATAGAAAAGTCCATGAATATGAGAAAATACACCAGTTAGTGATTTCCTTTATTTTAAAGTCACTTCTCTAATCTGAAACTGTATTATCATTTTCTTACATAAAAGTGCAAAGGTTAATAGGTTTTACCTTTTCCAAATCAGTCAATCTCTCCTGTAGTTGCCTCTTCTCCAGTTCTATTTTTGCTAATAAGATTTTGCCATTCTTTAAGTCTTCTTCTAGGCCAGATATTCTACCTAAAAATTGCAACATTTTAAAAACAATAAGCCCACAAGTATATACATACAATTAAGAGAAAAAATTTGGAATCCACCTTATATTGTGGAGTTGTTATTTCTGAGTAGGAACGTTATACTTGTTAGTATAGCACTTTATTGTTAATTTAACTGGAACCCAATCTACTAGCATAATGAGTTTGATATTTAAGATCATTCTATATGAAAGTAAACCTCCCATTCATAACATTTTATACCAATGTATTTGCAATATTCTAATGGAACACAATAGTAGTGTATTTAGCAATGTGCTGTTCTAGCACATCGTCCATCACCTAAAGTGAACTTTAAAATACACATCATCAAGAAAAGCCCAGTGTGATTTCGAAAGATTTCGAATACCTTGTAAATCACTGATCACCTCTGATCCGTGAGTTCGGTCCCTCCTCTCAGACTCCAGAGCTGACTGAAGATTCAGGAACTCCTTTTCAAGCTTCAGCTTGGCAGTCTCCAGCAGGCAGTTTTTGTCTTGCAGGTCTCTATTGTTGGATTCCAGCTGCTGAATCTGTTTGGAACTTTCTGCCTGTGTTTTTCTTAATCGGGCTGCAGCATCAGATTCTGTTCGCAGCAAAGCATTGGTTTCATCCAGCTGTTATTCCAATCAAAGTCAGATACATAGAAAATATGTCAATTTATTATCCCATTACAAACTATTTAAAACAAACAAAAATCTAAATCTATTTTTCTAAGGATTTTCCGCTAAAATGAGAGGCAAAGACCTTTTGCAACACCACCAATTAAAACTAATGATAATAGGCAATCCGAAAAAAGTTCAATATATTTATTGCCAACTGAGATCAACTTACTTGTTTCTGGAGTTGATTCACTTTCTCGGTGGATATTTGGGAATTCTGATTTCTTCTTTTCAAATCTTCAAGCTGATCTTTTAAGCTGTTAACTACGACCAAAAACAATTTCAGTGGAAGCTCCAACACAATGCATACCTATACAATACACACATGCACATTCCCATGATTTTCTTTTCTTTTTGTTAAGTAACTTATTTTTATTTATTTATTTATTTGAGAGGTAGAGCTACAGAGAGAGAGAAGGAGAAACAGAGAGAAAGGTCTTTCATCTACTGGTTCACTCCCCCAAATGGCCAGAAAGACCGGAAATGGGCCGATCCTAAACCAGGAGCCAGGACACAGGTGCAGGGCCCACGCACTGGGCCATCCTCCACTGCTTTCCCAGGCCACAGCAGAGAGCTGGATCGGAAGAGGAGCAGCAGGGATTTGAACCAGCGACCACACGGGATGCCGGCACTGCAGGCGGAGGCTTAGCCTACTACACCAGTGTCGGCCTCTCTCATTTCTTTCTTGATAAGCATTTAACAGTCTCCACCACAAACCATCGTTTTCCAGGTTTCGCTTCCTGTCCGCTTCATGCTCGGCTTTGCGCTGATACTCTGCGTTCTTGTGCTGCAGAAGCGCCCTTTCCCTTTCCAGTTGTCTCAGCGCTGACTCCACGTTTTTCCTTAAGGTGATCTGAAACAACGCTTCAGGTTAGTATCTGAGGGAAGTGTGCACAGGAATTCAAACAAAAATACTTAAGTCATCTCAAAGTGAGAGAGACCTCAAGAAAAGTGATCACTACTCTTGTTAGGATCATAATGATGTTTCGTGTCTGTAAAACAGCACACTACCCTTAAGCAATCGAGACCATAAGCATTTTGCTCACTGCTGGAAGACAAACTTCCTATAACTTTCCATCACTACTGAACTACCATTATTTAATAATAACTGAATAAAGTTACAAATAGGAATTTTTTAAAAAATCACTTTCTGCTTTTAAACCATGTCATTAACCGTAATACAAATGCAAGTATTTATTTGTAGTATGTACACATAATAAATCAACTCGTTTGAAAAAATATAACCAAATGAAGCCTAGGGTATGGAGGTTACTCTGTAACAGTCTTCTCCACAGTGCTACAGGTTTTACTATATACCAGGATATGCATTACCAAAGTATTAAGAGAAGTAGGTAATTAAATCAGACATCAAAGATTTTTACCAGCAAAAATTTTAATAAAAGGACAGGACAACTATACCTCTTCTTCTAGCTCCTTTGCTGTTTTCTCTAGGCGAGAATTAACAGATCTAAAGAATTTCAAAAGGAAATAGTAAATAATTCTAAGTTACAAAAAGCGTATTCTATACACTTAACACAATTATATAATTACTGTGTTGCTCTTCTTTTTAATAAAATGTATGAACTTTAATTTTTAAATGTAATTATTTATCTATAAAACATACTTGCACTTCTGCTCCAGCTCCTCTTTGGCTTGTAACTCATTGCTAAGGTGTTCTTCTAATGTATATAATTTTTTCTGAATCTGTCAAAAAAATAAAAAACCTGTAATTAAAATTTTTGTCCATATTTAAAGATGAGAGGCTAAAATAAAACAATGGCCAATGTATTTTGTTTTTCACTTAATACACATATCATCACTACACTGGAATACTGCTTGGACCTTCTTAATGAGACTTATTGATAAACGGAAACATTCCCCATCTCTTGCTTTCTGGCTCACGGTACACATGTATGTATGGTGAATATGAATGAGAAGCTCAAATTATGGCAGGATTCTTTTGCCAAATTCATCATAAATAAAGGATACCATTTCTGATACCCCAGTGCTGTTGTATAGAATATTTACTTAAAAATACAGTCACTATATGTGCTTACGAAATGCAGATGAAAGGTCTATAAGGGAGACAAATATCCATCTGAATATGCACAAAAACATATTATTGTTCTGAGAAAAAACGTAAGCTCCGATTATATACCTTCCCACACAGCGGTGGGCACCACACAGGATGTAAGGAGAACTCAACTGAACGGCTCTTCAGAAGGAGTGACAGACACTTAACTCCAAGTCATCACTCGGGGTTCTCCCTCCCTAGCCACGTCAGTCACTAAACAAAGCTGAAATTCTAGCTCCTACTAAATAATCCGTATCTGCAACTTCATTTCCTTTTTAAAGGATTTAACTTTCTGATGTCATTAATCTAACTAGAGCCCCAAAGGATGGTGACTTTTTAATCTACCTGACAAAGAAAACAAAACAAAACACATGAGTAAGCTCAAGCTAGAACAGCTAGTGAGTGGCAATGCCAATGAGCACCAATGCCAAGGTTCCTGCCACTCTCCTCTCTAGTGATTAAACACCTCACATATCTCAAGAAAAACTCTCATTTTCCCATAATAAGATTATATGGACTAAGAGACAGTCACGTTTAACTGCTTTTGGCTGCCACTATGTTAGTCTAATTGGAGCACTCCTGCTGATCACAAGTTCCTGCTGCCAGTAACTGAGCTTTGATAAAAGAAAAAAAGGAAACAACACACAATGCATTTTAAACAAGAGACTCATAGCAGCAAGAATGAAAGGGCTACTCAGTAGAAAAAGGGCTTGGGAACGTCTCTCCTTGCAGACGTGGCTCCGCGGCACCAGGCAGCTACGACTGAATTACAACACTGTAGAGGGCTGAGCTTTCCTCAGGTTCTCAGTATTTGTGACAACATCAACATCAACATACCTCTTGACTTTCCTATTTAAAACAAAACAAAAAACACAGACAATATGAAAATTCTTTTTATATTCTATAAAATACCTGAAACACAAATCCTAACAAAATCATCCAACCTACCCAATTCTAAGTCCAAAGAAACAATGTTTAGCATTTAATTTTATTTTCCCACAAATGAAAGCAGCCTCTAGGTGTAGGATTTAGCTTTGTATATACTTACAAATTACAGAGGTCACAAAATATTCTTTGATAAACAAAGCTATCCATTACACAGTCATCCCTAAATACGAACTTACAATGTGAATCTATCCCCTACTTCTGTAGCTTATAGCTCTTTCACAGCACTGATCGCAACATTTTCCAACTAGTATTACAGTTGTTTATAAACCTATTCAGCATGTTTGCTACTAACTTCAGCCTGAGGCCATGCATAATTCATCTTTACATCAGTCACTCTGTCTTACAATGAATTACTCCAATAATTCATCTTTACATCAGTCACTCTGTCTTACAACGAATTACTCCAATATTAGGCTGACCTGTATTAGAGAAGGAATGCCACCTCATGATATAAAAAGTAGTATTAAATGAATTCTTAAAAAACACGGGTTATTACTACAGCATTTGAACACATGACTAAAGTAACCATAGTAAAAATTTACACATACTTCATTTTTCCTTGATTGTACAGAATCATTTTCTCTACAAGATGGAGAGTCACTTAATAACCTAGAAGGAAGGAGAAGGAAAATAAATTTCTTTGCATTTCATCTTAATCCATTTTTGATCTTATTCAACTACATTATTCTTAGAATTAAATAGCAAGCACAAAGAATTTCTCTTTCCATATCTATGTATTATTTAAATGGAGAAATAAACGTCTCCCTCTGGACATCCACATCATTTTCAGTGATTCAAAATGCCAAACTTTCCCAGTCTTTAGTTTTACTGGGACTAGAGTCACAAAATAAACTATACTTTCCTCCTCTTCGTTTCATCTGCGTTTCTATAACAATTTTATTCTTATTCTACCCCATCTTCTGGAAAGAGACATTTCTACCCATTTTCAAAGATAACGTCTCTTGATCCCTGAGTCTTGATCTAATACAGCAGTCATCATCTGCAGTTTCTCTCCACTCCCAGAGAGACACACGTGGGTCTCTCTTGGCACTGACACCCCCATTTGGTCAGCATTAGATAATTTTCAGAACATTACCATTACCACGGTGACCAACTCATCCTTGTTTGCATGGAATTTTCCGGGTTTCAGAATGGAAGCCCTATGCCGACCGGGGCAAATTCTAATGGTTGGTCACTCCGGTAATTCCATACAAGGACATCCAAAACCCATCAAAATGCTTCTCAGGTGTCTTTATTGCCTCACTCAACTATGTAACAGTTTGTGATGGCACCTCACTGACTAATTTTTTTTTTTTTAATTATTTGAGAGGTAGAGTTATAGACAGTCAGAGGGAGAGACAGAGAGAAAGGTCTTCCATCCATTGGTTCACTCCCCAGTGGCCACAATGGCCGGAGCTGCGCCAATCCGAAGCCAGGAGCCACGTGCTTCTTCCTGGTCTCCCACATGGGTGCAGGGGCTCAATGGCTTGGGCCATCCTCTACTGCCCTCCTGGGCCACAGCAGAGAGCTGGACTGGAAGAGGAGCAACCAGGACTAGGACCAGCACCCATATGGGATGCTGGCACTGCAGGCGGAGGATGAACCTACTGCACCCCAGCACTGGCCCCCTTACTGACTATTAATCAAAAGTCCCTTCCCAAAGCATACAGCAATACTTTGTTACATTATTCTTCTCTGAAACTCCAGCTCCACTGTCCTTGCTTATGTCAACACTCACTTCCGTCAACCAATAATTTCTGAATGGCCTGTGCCAGGCTCTGAGCTGGCTGAAGAGGGGACAGGCAGGAAACCAGTCTCCTCAAACCCTGCAATAGTCATGATACAGTCGAATGCCCCACAGCCGAGCCCTACTGGACTACGCCACTCTGCTGCCTCCCCTAACCTCCTCGTACCCTGGCCATCCAAAACCCTTTCTTAGCCTATCACATCAGGGATGGTAACTGTTATGATAGACTTAGACTTGGCGAAACACACTACCTCTCCCTGACGTCTTCCCTGACTTCTTCTTATCCACTCAAAAGAACTAGGACTTTTACTTTTCTTCTTAACCACCTCAAATTCTCATCACATCTTTTTAAGGCAAAGTATCACACTCTACCCTACTCTAAGACAATATATTTCTCTTACAACCTTCATGAAATGGCAAGCTCCAACAAAAGCAGCTCCTTGTTTTTATTCTATATCCCCAAACAACACAGAACACTGCCTTGCAGGGGCTGGTGTTGTGCACAGTGGGTTAAGCACCCTGCAATGCTGGCATTCCATAGAAGGCCAAGTTCAAGTGCTGACTGCTGCACTTCTGATCCAGCTCCCTGCTTATATGCCCGAGAAAGCAGTCAAAAATGGTCCACGGGCTTGGGCCCCTGCTGCCCGCATGGGAGACCTGGATGGAGTTCTTTGGAGAAGATCTCTCCCTGCCTCCCTTCCTTCTCGCTTTATGACAAATAAATCTTCCACACAAAAAAAATGAAATTTAAAATAATTTTCCAACAATCCTTTAAGAAAAACTCAAAAACTTAAAACATGTTAACACTATTTGATATATGTCATCTCAAAAAAGTATTATCATCTTATTGGTAGACTCCGAAAAGAATAAAATTTAAAAAACAAATCACATACAAATTCTCTCTATAGTAGGTAAATCCTATAAAAGGCAGCTGATTTCCCACAAAAGCTTTAGGAATTGGGAAGGTTTCTACATCGCCTTTATCATCTTCAATGTCGTCAAAATTGCTGCTATCTATGTCACTGCTGAGTTCAGGAACCACAGGAGCTGCCGCTAATTGAAAGAAAAGAAATGAATTATTTCACTCATAACCAAAATGCAAAATATAAGCCACCTTGTTTTATTATAAATCAATACATATTATTATTATTAATAATTCTTAATTATACTGACATATCAAATTTCAGTTGCATCTTTCATTTTATCATTTTGCATAACTGAAATTTTAGTAATTTATTACTATGAGATCACCTTTAAATACAGATTAATCAATTGAAAAGGGAAAGGTATATGATATTATTCTAGGTGTTGAAATTTCCAAGCAACAATTACTTGCACAATTATTCTGTAGGGTGCTCAGTTTTCTACTTCTCTAAGCTGAAATATTTCTTACCTTTAAAACGAATCAATATCATATGTACGTGACACAGAACTGAATTACTGCATTGTGCCTTACCAGGACACAGTCTCCACACATAATTCGAATTTATCAATTCATATTAATAGAGTATTTCCCTATTCTGAAAAAGTATTGATACCCACAAAACTCAACTGTGACTATTAAGAAATGTATAAAGCTTATTGACATGAATATAATGGAAGTATTGGGAAATACTGCTAATAAATATGTATGTATTAAATAAATATGTATTAAAATGGTGAGAAAATATTAATTTAGTTATAAATATTGCCACAGGACAAACGTGAAATGAAAGCTCTCAATTTAAAAATGAGTTAGTATTAAGGGGTCTCAAACATGACTGTTATTTCAAAAGAGGGATCTATTTATATGATTTAAAATGTGATAGAATGGAAATATTTAATTTATTGACTTACTCTCTCTTATGTTATCCCAATTCCATTGATCATTCTTAAAGAAAGGATGCTGTTTGATTTCTTCTACCCCATTTCGCCCAAGTCGTACCTCCCTAAATAATGCAGTTAAAGATTGTATTATAAAAATAAAATTATGAAAAAATAAAAATATTAACTCAACTCAACAGTTTAGCCAGAACAAAGACAACACACGAATTTGAGATATTCATAGTAAAAGCTTCAGCTGAACTGTTTCCCCAAAATAAGCCGCCCAGTCTATATCCTATGATCGCTCCAGATCGATGAGAAAGCCTGCGATGCAGTCATGCCCTAGAAAGTGGAATGTCCACTGCCTACCGTCCGAGTCCCATGGATCTGTGTCCATGAGCCTTTCAGGTAAGAAACCCTCCTGCGTGTGCCAAATCACACGCGCAACCTCCTTCAGGGAGGACAACACGGTCTAGCTTCCAGCACAGACAGGCATTCAAAACTCTCCACAGAAAGATGCCTTTTAAAAGTTCTGTTCTTCCTAAAAAAACTCACACATTGTATTCGGAGCTACTGATATTTACTTTGATGAATTCTATCTCTATATTTATATTAAAATCACCATCTTAGCATGAGAAAAGTGCTGCTAAGAGTTTCATTTTTGACCCTGAGTTTTCAATGAAGATTGCATGGAAATAGAGAGTATCTATTTTATGTATGGCCCCTGGAGCTATGTTTAAATAAAGAGGAAAATCTGTAGACTTTAAAGAGAAATGCTCCTAGTTACATTTATGGCATTAAATTATTTTCAAAATATCTGTTGTTAATTTATAATTATTTCTTACTGTATTTCCCACTCCCTAGTGGTTGCTAAAGCAAATCTTTAAGGATTAGCACTCCTTTCATGAACACACAATATACCTTATTTTATAACTTACATTCATCAACACTTACAGTTAATCCTACCAACTCCAAATGAAATACAATACAGGCTGTTTTGAAATTATCAGCATTAATTGTACACTAATTATATAATTAAAACTTTCAAAGTTTTAGTTTACATGATTGATAAACACATGATTATTACCCTCTATAATGAAGAAAAAGACAAAATAACTTTTCCTGGCTCTGATCAACATTTTTTATGCTCACTTCAATGAGAGGAACAGTTATTGTTCAGGTATATATATATATACAAACAATGCATATCCAGAATTCCACCTGTGAGTCTTTACCCTACAAAAAGTATGCAAAGATGAACCTAAGAGAATATTCACTGCCGTACTGTGTGACAGCGACCAGCTAACGAGTAAGGTGAGCGGAGGAGTGAAGGCGTATCAGAGCTAGAAACGCCCTTAGTTATCTAACCTGAGCCCACTGCTTTCTGGATTAGTAAAACCATTTCCCAAAAGAAGTAATCATTTCCCCAAGACCCCAAAGCCAGTGACTGGGCGCTGGAACGGAAGCGCAAGTGTGCTCACGCAGCACGCACCTGTGCTGGTCCTGACAGTGGCCTCTGCCACAGAGGACCGAGCGGCAGAGAGGAAGGTGGAACGAACCCAAGCAGCTTTCTAGCTCCCCTTTGGCAACAAAGCTTTCACATCTTTGTCATCTATTTTGTTTTTTAAAGTACAGAATTCCCAGAATAGATTTGTCATATCCAAATGCCAATAATAGGGTCCAGAAAACGCACCTCCAGGTGGAGCACAAATAGCTCTTAAGACCACACACTGTTGGTGATTTATCCACACAGTCCTGCAGTCAAGGGTAATGTGGACGAATCACCTTAGACGCTAGAATGTGAATGCTACAAAGCTTCCCTACTTGCAGACAGGTGAGGTACCAAGCTCTGCTTTCTGCTGGGTTAAGGAGAGTTAGATCACGGTGTGCTGCTGCACACTAAATGAGGAGGGGAATCCAACTCCAGGTGCAGCGTAGGAAAAGGTGAACGCTGAGGCAACGTGGGTAACGCAAGAGCTGATTGGATCTGTGAACAGTTAGGCATGTTCTCACTGCTACACACTTCAAGGTAAAGGGCTTCATACAAAGGAATTCAGCGGACATTACCTATCTGTTAAGAAGGCGCAGATGAGATTCTTCGCATGTTTAGAAATTTCTGCATCTTCAGGAAAACATAGTGAATTTTTATGATCCATAATTTTGCTGTAAGTTCCTACAAGTGAATCTGCATAAAATGGAGTGTCTCCTAAAATTCCAAGAAAGAAGACAATGAATGTATTAGAGAACCTAGTATTTAAATCTAAGTTTAAATTTGGCACATGCATGCAAGAATACCTGGTCTATAAGCTGGGAGCCCTTGTCAAAACACAGACTCTCACAAAGAATGCAAGTTGTTGTAACCACGCCAATGCTTCTTCCACCCATGAAAGCAAAATAAATCAATGCTCACTCACTCTAGAATTTGTTGGTTTAGTTTTTTAAGGCATAAGAAAGGAAACAATTCACTGACTAACTCAAGGAAGATGTCTGAGGAGATTCAGATCTGTCTGAGCCCTCCAGCCCTTCGCAGCATCCACACCTGGGATCACTCTCAGGAGCTGCACTGTCCAGTTCGGCAGCCATCAGCCACATGTGCCAATCTTTTTTTTTTCCTTTTTCTTTCTTTTTTTTGACAGGCAGAGTGGACAGTGAGAGAGACAGAGACAGAGAGAAAGGTCTTCCTTTTGCCGTTGGTTCACCCTCCAATGGTCTTCTGGTCTCCCATGCAGGTGCAGGACCCAAGCACTTGGGCCATCCTCCATTGCCTTCCTGGGCCATAGCAGAGAGCTGGCCTGGAAGAGGGGCAACCAGGACAGAATCCGGCACCCCAACTGGGACTAGAACCCAGTGTGCCGGCACTGCAGGCGGAGGATTAGCCTGTTGAGCTGTGGCACAGGCCCATATGTGGCAATCTTAAGTTGAAATAAAATGAAAGACATATACAGCTCCCTAGTTACACACACAGTGTAATTTTAAGGGCCCAACACGTTCAGGGCTGACCACACTGAGCTGCACACCTAGAAAGCTGTTCCACCATGGCCAAGTGGACAGCGCTGCTCCATGAGAGAGACCGGCTCTATTATGTCACACAGGAGAAGGCAGCCCCAGAGAGGCTGCAGGTGACTTGCCAATCATGACAAACAGAGCTGGCGAAGAACCATGACATTCTCCCAGGGCAGGCTTCCAGGTGAATGTTTGTGACAGACACTAAAACCAGTGCAAAGAAGGCACCACTTGGTCCAGTGATCATCTTCAGCCACAATGGCCCTGCCAGTGTGCCTATATTGTAAGCAATTTTACAGCAAACCAAACTTTGCCACACCAGCCAATCCCAAACTTCAAAAGGGATATTCAATGTTTTCGAGAGAGCGGAGGGTGCTTTTGAATTCAAGACTTTTCTGGTGCCATTTTTAGTTTCAATAAAATCCTTTAAATGAAGCCCAGTGTTAACTAACCGGAGCAAGCACCCACAGTAGGCTCACAACACTACAAAGCACTGCCATCTGAAAATTTAAAGAGGGAGGGAAGGAGATAAGAAGGGAAGGTGGAAAGTATCATTGTATTATTAGAATTATATCTATAAACTACACTGAAGCTGTTTTCTTTATATTAATACCACATTAACATGAGACTTGATGGGAATTGTGTTGTAGTTATTATGTATTTACTGTGACCCCAAGCATATAATATTAATAAATTCCTTAAACAGAAAAATAATTCTAAATTCAGCCCTCAGAGTTGAAATCAGAAGCAGATTTAAATGGCCTCTTCACATGACCCAAATTTGCTCCTCCAAGCTACCTTACTTTTTAAATTGATGGAAGAGTCTAGGCAGGTAAGAGAATATGAGAGGTCTTCACAAAGCTCACGGAAAATGCATATTACAGAAAAACCATCCATCAATTTAAAAATGTTTTACATCAAAATAAACTTATCTTTTATTTATTTATTTATTTTTGAGAGGCAGAGTTAGGGAGACAGAGACAGAGAGAAAGGTCTTCCTTCCGTTGGTTCACTCCTCTAATGGCCGCTATGGCAGGCGCGCTGTGCCAATCTGAAGCCAGGAGCCAGGTGCTTCCTCCTGGTCTCCCACATGGGTGCAGGGCCCAAGCACTTGGGCCATCCTCCACTGCAATCCCAGGCCACAGCAGAGAGCTGGACTGGAAGAGGAACAACCAGGACAGAATCCGGCGCCCCAACCGGGACTAGAACCCAGGGTGCCGGCACAGCAGACGGAGGATTAGCCTAGTGAGTCCTGGCGCCGGCCATAAATAAATACATATTTTTAAAAACTAAAAGAGAAGAGGCCGGTGCCATGGCTCACTTGGCTAATCCTCCGCCTGCAGCGCTGGCATCCCATATGGGCACCGGGTTCTAGTCCTGGCTGCTCCTCTTCCAGTCCAGCTCTCTGCTGTGGCCCAGGAGGGCAGTGGAGGATGGCCCAGGTGCTTGGGCGCCTGCACCCGTGTGGGAGACCAGGAAGAAGCACCTGGCTCCTGGCTTTGGATCGACGCAGTGACGGCCCTACCGGCCATTTGGGGGGTGAACCAACAGAAGGAAGACCTTTCTCTCTCTCTCACTGTCTAACTCTACCTGTCAAATAAGTTAAAAAAAAAAAAAAACTAAACTAAAAGAGAGAAAAAAAGAAAAAATGGAAAACCTTAGGAATGAATTCTATCATATAAAGAAAAGTTCTGAAATACTTAAGCTTTACAAATTTTGATCTGGTCAAAGAAAAATAAATTATTAAATATGGCTCTGAGTTTTCTGAAACTGAAATATTATAAAACATATTTATCTTAATAATCAAATGGTTCATAACTATATTTATAATTCACTTAACTGGAATTACAAATATACACACAAGTAATAAGTAGAAAGAAAAGTTTACAAAAATCAATTATGTAACATAATTACACAAACAAAAGGGTACTTTTAGTTCTCTATTACTATTGGAACAAATATTAACAACCTTATATTTAAAATATTTGCAAAACTACAATTACCAAGAAAACCTTAGAAGAGGCCCAATGAAGCTATAAACTTGCTTCTTGTTCTAATAGTTTTTTTAATTCAAAAAGCTCTACGAGAGAAATATTTCCTTGCAATACATCTTCAGTTCCTTTGATAATCTCCTTATTCTACTCAATCACTGTGCCAGGATCAGGCTTGCCATTAATTTTCCAATTAACAATATGTCATAGCAGTTACTGCTAATTCAAAGTTACCAGAAATCCCAATTCTTCCCAAAGAAGCAGGCAACTTCTTTATATTCTCAGATTCAGTGTTATGAGAAGGATTTTGAAAAAAGGACAAGTTAAAATATTTACTTACCCACTAGCATCTCAAAAAGGAAAACACCCACAGACCACCAGTCACATTCCCGTCCATAGTAGCCATCACCCCCTTGTGACTTCAGGACCTCAGGGGATATGTAATCAGGTGTGCCAACTGCTGTATCACAATGTACCATGCCTGTCTGGGTAAACAGTGGAGATCAATGTAAAAACACACATGCCCACAGATGCAATTAATGCCATTTATTTTCAGACACACAGCAATGACATAGTGCTTCTAACAGAACTTTGGTGTTGATGTTGCTTTCGAATACAGGGGATAAGAGCGTTATGAATTGCATAAAAATGTCTGGATGATGGGAGCTCAGGGATACATTTTGAATTCATCAACGAAAGACAGAAAAGGCAGTAAACTCCATGGAGACTATTATATTCAACAACTTTTACTTCTTTTCCTTGTTTCTGACACTATGAAGTAGTCATAAGAGAAGCATAAAACGTGGTCTTCCAGGTCTAAACTGGGGAAAGCAGTCATTAGAGAAAGGAAGCTTTAATATTTCCAGAAGAAACTGAAGAAATTAAATGACAAAAGGGCCTCCCATTTGGAAGCTGGATAATGAAATGGTTCCTACACTATCAAGAAAAATAGAAAATAGATCAAGTGTTTATTTTATTTTTATTATTTTTTTTATTTTTAGAGTGAAAGGTCTTCCTTCCATTGGTTCACTCCTCTAATTGCCGCTACGGCAGGCGCGCTGTGCTGATCTGAAGCCAGGAGCCAGGTGCTTCTCCTGGTCTCCCATGGGGTGCAGGGCCCAAGCACTTGGGCCATCCTCCACTGCACTCCCAGGCCATAGCAGAGAGCTGGACTGGAAGAGGGGCAACCGGGACAGAGTCCGGCGCCCCAACCTGGACTAGAACCCGGGGTACCAACGCCGCAGGCGGAAGATTAGCCTAGTGAGCAGTGGTGCCAGCCAATAAATAGATCAAGTGTTTAAATTAAAAGATTTTGAAAGCTGGAAAGCTACACTGCCCTGCTACATATTTGGAAATACGCAGCTATGGCCTCAGTGTATTTGGTAAGGTAACAGAAAAATCCTTATTCATGTTTAGTTTCAGTGGAAAGCAAGATAATCCCTACCTGATGATTTTTTTGACAAGGACAAAAACCATCACATCTGTGTGTATGCATATATGTAAATATGTGCGTGCTACAACGCTAAATCACCACAGTAGTGCACTGCTACGTAAAATTCCTTTGCCTCAGGTTTTGTCAACCAGGCAGAGGTTTATAAATTAGCTTCAACGAGTGCATCAAAATACTCACTATTATGACCAAGTTGGAAAAAGTTCTATATATTTTAAACATGGCTTCTGTAAATGTTTTCAAGTGCTGTAAAATGTGTTACGTTTAGGAGATTAATTTAAAAACAATCATCTTCAGCTAGCAAAACTAACTCAATGATTTCATTTCATATTCCTGAGTATACAGCAAATAGGGAATAGAAATATCTATAGTTTGAATATAAATTAAAAATATATCTTATGAAAATAACTGAACAAGCCATAGATTTTGTGTGGATCGCTATATAGGATAAAAGATAAACCACGGAGCTTGCATTGTCCAAGCGGGTGGGCTGCCGTCTGTGATGCTGGCATCCCATATATGAGTGCTAGTTCAAGTCCCAACTGCTCTGTTAACGCATCTGGAAAAGCAGCAGATGATGGTTCACACTCCAATGGCCGCCGCGGCCGGCACGCTGCGGCTGGTGCACCGCGCTGATCCGAAGGCAGGAGCCAGGTGCTTCTCCTGGTCTCCCATGGGGTGCAGGGCCCAAGCACTTGGGCCATCCTCCACTGCACTCCCGGGCCACAGCAGAGAGCTGGCCTGGAAGAGGGGCAACCGGGACAGAATCCGGCTCCCTGACCGGGACTAGAACCTGGTGTGCCGGAGCCACAAGGCGGAGGATTAGCCTAGTGAGCCACGGCGCCGGCCTAAAAATAGTCTTATCGAGACCTCTCAAATTACATAAATATAGAACCCATATTTATGCCACACATTTGATCTAGCTTAAAAGAAATATGGAAAGAATAAATCAGAAACTAGGGGACAGCTCAGTGCCGCACTAAGTTAATCCTCCAGCTGCAGCGCCGGCATCCCATATAGGCGCCGGGTTCTAGTCCCGGTTGCTCCTCTTCCAGTCCAGCTCTCTGCTGTGGCCTGGGAGTGCAGTGGAGGATGGCCCAAGTCATTGGGCCCTGTACCCGCATGGGAGACCAGGAGGAAGCTCCTGGCTCCGGATTTGTATAGTTCCGGCCATGGCGGCCACTTGGGGGTGAACCAACGGAAGGAAGACCTTTCTTTCTCTCTCTCTGTAACTCTGTCAAATAAACAAATAAAAATCTTAAAATAAATAAATAAATAAATCAGAAACTAAAGGGACCCTTCTACTATGGGGCGGGGGACAGGCGGGCAAAGGTTGGGAAAAAGCAGCACCGGGAATGGTGCAGAAGGAAGAATGGGCAGGGGGCCCCTCTGTGCAGACACTGTGCAGAGTACCCACTCTTCTACCCAGAGAAAGCGCCCATCGCCAACAAATGTCCTGAGTAAAACACAAAAAGAAACAAAACTGTTTTATAAATCAATACCATAACCACACTGAAAAGGGTAGAAAGAACTAACCCAAATAATTATGGGAAGCAGAATTTTAACAGGATAATGTAAAACTAAAACAAAAAGAATACAACAATAATATATTAACACATCTGTTAACACAGGGGTACAGACTGACAATGATGGAATAATGATGACAGTCAGGCTTTTTACTGTCCAAGAAGAAAATTCAAAAAAAAGGAATATACTTGAATGAGCTTTTCAAGAAATTTGAATGAGCAAAAACTTGAATGAACCCTGTGGTGTCAGGACTTTGAACTGGAGGTTTCAGTATGAACTCATGGTATTTAATATACTACATAAACAAACAGATACAAAGTCCAACCTCGAGGGGGATGCCGTGTGGATTAGTGACTGCTGCACATACAACACACACACACAGCTGTCCACTGGCTGTAGTACGCTGCAGGAGCCAGGAGCTCCTCTCACTCCCAAATACTCATGTGAAGTCCTGCCCTCTAACAGAAAGAAACAGAACTCTTGGGGAAATGGCAGATTCCAGGACTCGGAGAAAACACAAGTGTTGAACATCGTGTAGTGTCGAAAACCAAGGGACAAGCTGAAAAGACACAGGAGCCTAGCTACGGAGCTTTCACGAGAGAGGAAACTTTGGACTGAGCTTCAGAGGATGACTGAGAATTTGCCAGGTAGACTACGACAGCATATATGAAGGCCAGGAATCACAAAGTCTCATATGGTGCTGACACTGTGGTGTAGCAGGTACAGCTGCCCCTTCAGTACCGGCGTCCCATATGGGCGCCAGTTCAAGTCTTGGCTGCCCCACTTCCAATCCAGCTCTCTGCTATGGCCTGGGAAAGCAGTGGAAGATGATCCAAGTGCTTGGACCCCTGCACCCATGTGGGAGACCTGGGAGAAGCTCTAGGCTCCTGGGTTTGGATCGGTGCAGCTCTGGCTATTGCAACCATTTGGGATGAAACAGCAAAGGGAAGACCTCTCTCTCTCTCTGCCTCTGCCTCTCCACAACTCTACTTTCAAACAAATAAGTAAATCTTTTTAAAAAACCACACACCTATATTATATAAATTAATGTCACCTATAGAAGGGCTAAGAGCATACACAATTTACCAGTTTGTTTTATAAACATTACAGGCTCAATTTAACCAAATGGTTACACGAAAAATCTAATGATCTACCTATCTTCAGGTAATGTAAATTCTGAATGTGTATTGTGCTTAAAAGGCAGAAAAAGTTGCTATGAGATGCTTAACAGGCAAGGGATGAAACCAACATAGCCAGTTAGGGCAAGTTATTTTACCAGTTCTCAGTTGTCTCTGAGGCACTTCTAGATGTTAGTAAACCACAATGTGACTCTCACATTCATATAAGCTTATGTTTTTTGAGAAAAAAATTGCAACATTCAGCAAACTGTGTAAGCCACAATTTATCAATGATACAAGTGGATGAAATATCATTGATCTTAACTGTGATAATAAAAATTATTTTAGTCCTTGTTTTAACTTTATTGCTGTATCTTATTTTTGCCTTTATCCATGGCATAATGTTTTACAAGGAGTCAGGACAGCGGCAAAAGGATTCAAGCATCTGTGTCTGTGTAACAGGTAAGGGATTAGCAGACTGCAGATGTGGTAGGCGTTGTGGGCCACATAGGATCTCCATCACAATTTTTTCTTTATTAAAATAATCCTCTAAAAACATGTGAATCAGCTGTAGCACATGAGCTACACAAGACCAAGCTGCAGGGCAGCACTGAGCCTTACATCCTCATTGCCACTCCTGTCTGCGGAGCAAGAACGGAGCTGTGCACACCTGTGAGGGCAGTGGTGCAGCCGTCGTCCTGAAGCCAGCCAGCTCAAACAAAAGCAGAGCACGAGACTGATTCCTAGAATAGCACTACTCTTAGTCACTACTACCACAAAATTATAAACTCAATAAACTCTTCTGTTCTTCAAATAACTGTCACCAGTATCAGTGTCACTTGAGAAAAACAGAGGCTTGAGGTGAAACAATCAACATTTTCAAAGCTCAGTATTTCAAAAATAATCAACCACATAAAAATCAAGGAGTTCTACTTTAACTCTTAAACTAACGCACAGACGAGCAGTGCATGGGAAGGTGCCCGCAGCATCTGTGGAATCACGACCTACGTTACACGAGATTCAGGCACTCCAGGAAGAAGCAGCTTAAAACAGGTAAAAAGAGACGACAGGCGGTTCACAAAAGAGAAGACTGGCAAGGACGTCACACAGGTGGTATGAATGAATTAAGATAAAGAAAAGTAATTCAAATTAATGTCCTGATAATATAACTGACAAGAACTATATTACCTACATAAGCATACTGGAAGGTTATGAAAAACCAGACAAAAGATGATCCAATCTGCCGTCAATACACACTGCTATCTAGTAAAATTCACAAGTCATAACATTTAACATAGACAAGTAATCTTCTAGATGCACCAAGAGATCACAAAGGAAATAAAACACGACCCCTTGCCACGCAGCATTACTGCTAGGAATTACAGCACACTTGGAGAAAAAGGACAAAACCAATCTTGCAGACAGAACAAATCAATACGATAATGAGTATAAGGGTGACACTACCGAACCCCAATCACAGTATGTATGAACTGCTCAACTGATTCTACATGGCTGACGCAGGGAGGGTGGGGAGGAGGCAGCAGCATAAGCTACTTCCTCACCTCCTCTTCTAAAAGAAAAATACAAAACTGCAACAGTGGTACAGGCACCTTGAGTTTAGATTGTTCCCTATAGTTTCAAAAAGATCATAATATACTTGAAACAGCATTGACTGCTAACAAATGCTGTCAGATTCTTTGAGGAAAATAACTAAGACAGCCAAGTTCTTATTTCCCTAGGGCTCATTAACGAAGCACTCCACAGCTCGATGAACGATCAGCAAAGGAAATGTCTTCATGTGGTGGTATCACACCTGAGTCACTACACAACGAAACTTAATTCATCTTTATTCAAAACCATAAAATCACGATCTATTTCATTTTTGTTTCTGAAAAACTAGCATTCTTTTTTTACTTGCTTACTTCATCCATCTTCATGCACGTGCCGAAATCTGCTAGCTTGAGATGTCCGTGTCTATCCAACAGCATGTTGTCAGGCTTCACGTCCCTGTGGATCAGGCCCATGGAGTGTATCGCGTCCAGAGCAAGAACAACTTCGGCAGTGTAAAATTTGGCCCACTTTTCAGGCACATCATAATTACTCATCAGGTTCACAAGGTCTCCACCAGGCATGTATTCCATTACCATGTACAGATACCTATCATCCTGAAAGGCACAGAAGAGCTGGAAAACAAAAGGAAAAATTGTTTTTTAAAAAAGCAAAAACCCAAAACCATAAACAGAACAAAATCCAAAAACTATCATTACTATTGAATAAGATATTTTATAATCAAATCATAGTCAAAAATACAAAATCTTGTATTTTAAAACTGGGAAGGTTGAATGGAAAAAGCGCCAGAAAAAAATTGTACATGGGAACCTTCTTTAACCTTACCATCGAAATATGGGTAAACAAATATTTTTCCCTCATGGAAAACATAATACAAGATACTAAAAAGTAAAAAAAAAAAAAATTTCACCACCTTAAAAAAATAGCTTTCTAAAACTAAATGACTACACAGAACTCATAACAGAAAAGAGGCCAAGACGCAGTTCAGAAAAATCTAAATGATACTAGCCTCAATGAATACAGGGAGAAATAAGCCCCACGCCAATGGACAGAATGAGTAACTGTAGCCACATCTGGAACAGAGCCAACTCCTATCCCCTTTTCCATCCTCTTGCAGCAAGTGGCACTGCTACCTGTATTCAGACTATATCACTGGTATTGGACCAGAGAAATCAGACACCAATCCAGGATGCTACTGGCCCCAAGAGAGACAGAGAAACCACAAACTCATAAAAAAAGGTATCGGTATCACCCAACCAAATAATAAGTTCCACCCCTCCTAGGAGTAAGCAATGTAAACCAAAAAGGTAACCATATGTAAACATGGAACCAACAGTTGAGATAACCACCATCATAAGCACAAATCAATTCAAGAAACAAAATTAAATTATACTCATAGAAATGCTTAAGAGGGGGCCGGCGCTGTGGCCTAGCGGGTAAAGCTGCCTCCTGCAGTGCCGGCATGCCATATGGGCGCTGGTTCAAGACCTGGTTGCTCTACTTCTGACCCAGCTCTCTACTATGGCCTGGGAAAGCAGTAGAAGATGGCCCAAGTCCTTGGGCCCCTGCACCCACGTGGGAGTCCCAGAGGAAGCTCCTGGCTCCGGATCGGCAGAGCTCTGGCTGTTGAGGCCAATTGGGGAATGAACCAACGGATGGAAGACTCTCTCTGCTTCCCCTTCTCTCTCTGCTTCCCCTTCTCTCTGTGTAACTCTGACTTTCAAATAAACAAATAATTAAATAAATAAAAGAAATGCTTAAGAGGAAAACTGAGGACGGTTTTAAATATACAAAATCAGTATCTACGAAAGGGTAAGGTATCACACCAATTAAATAGTAGGGTGATAAAGGAAAAAAAAAACCTTCATTCTAAGAATGAAATACATGTGTGATGATAGAAGAACTAGTTACAGTGCTAGAAATGGGAGCCAGCACTGTGGCATGGTGGTTAGGCCACAGCCCGCAACCCTGGCATCCAACCCAGCTCCCTGCTGCTGAGCCAGGAAAGCAGCAGACGCCCAAGTGCTGGCGCCCTGCACCCGCGTGGGAGACCGGGAAGAAGCTCCTGGCTCCTGGCTTCGGCCTGGCCCAGCCCTGGCGGTTGTGGCCATCTGGGAGTGAACCAGCAGATGGAAGGTCTCTCCCTGTCTCTTCTTGTCTCTAACTATGCCTTTCAAATAAAAATAATTTTTTTTAGAAAAAGTCAAAGCTAAAGGGTTTAGGTATATATTTTCATGATGAAATTACAAAGAAAAGGGAGTACAAAAAGAATGACTCTAGGAAAACAGAACAAACTGAATATACAGATGGCTTAAAAAAGACAAAAATCCTCTTTACCAATAAAGAAATAAAAATATTTAAATGTGCCAATATTTATAGATTGAATTCAAAATCATACTTAGAACATATCCAGGAAATACAGGTAGACCAGTGACTTACACTGCAGTGTGTTGGCTTTTTGTTTTGATTTTTAATTTTGACTTACTTGAAAGGCGGGGGGGAGGAGAGGAGGAGAGACAACAGAGCATTCCCACCTTCTAAATGCCTGCGACAGCGAGGGACAGGCCAGGCTGGGGCCAGGAAGCAGGAACTCCACTACCTGAGCCATCACTCGCTGCTGCCCACGACGCATGGCAGCAAGAAGAGGGCACAGGGACTTGCTCCCAGAACTTGAACCTGGAAGTCCAGAGTGGGGTGCAGGCACCTCAAGGGGTGTCTTAACCACTATGCCAAAGGCTCACCCTATATTGCATAATTTATATATAAGAAAAATGGAAAGTACTATTTCCACAAGAGAACAATAGCAACAAATTATGGAAGCATTCACATAATTAAATACTGAATTAAAATATAAGAGTTGAGGTTCGAAAAACTGTTCAAAATAATCCACTAAAACTGATTATGGGCAAAACCTATAACTATTAATTTCACTGCAAGAAAACTCATTAAAAGTACAAACATATGACCAAACTATGAAAGACTGTCCCTAGTAGTATTATTCACAATAGCCAAAAATTAGAAACCACTCACATGTTCATTACGTGTATAATGAACAAAATATGATATATCCCTACCACAGAATATTATTCAGCCATAATAAGGAAGTGTAGCACATAATAAAACATGGATGAATGTAGACATCATCACCCTAAGTGAAAGATGTCACAAAAGACCTCATATTGTATTTTCTCATCTATATGACCTGTCTAAAACAGGCAAATCTATAGAGATAGAAGTAGATCAGCAGTTGACAGGACTGGGCTAAGGGAGGACTGAGGAGTAATTGCTGAATGGTTGAAGGGGTTTTGGAGGTGATAAAAATGTTCTAAAATTAGGTAGTGGTGATGGTTGCACAAATCTGTGGATGTATTAAAAATCACTGAACAAACAATAAAAATAAGTCTATTACTTTGATAAGTTTTCTTAAAAAGTTAAACATTTCATATATAGAAATCTAAATATAATAAATGGCATGTCCTTTATCAAGTCAGATAAACGTGAAGATCAGGGCTACATCTGAATCACTTTCAACTGCATTGTACCGAAATCTCTATTTCAACTGTTGTTTTGGTTCCTCAGCTACTTAACAGTGCCAACTTATAAAATGATCAACTAGAAACAACAATGAATCTACTACTATGAAAGTTAATTTAAACCTAATACTGGAAAAATACCTTTTAAATTTTTTTAAAGATTTATTTATTCAAAAGGCAGTGTTAAAGAGGCAGAGAGAAAGACATCCTTCCATTCTCTGGTTCACTCCCCAAATGGCTGCAATGGCCAGAGCTGAACTGATCCAAAGCCACGAGCTTCTTCTGGGTCTCCCACATGGGTGCCGGGGCCCAAGCACTTGGGCCATCTTCCACTGCTTTCCTAGGCCCTGGCAGAGAGTGCAATCAGAAGTGGAGCAGTTGGGACTTGAACCAGCGCCCATATGGGATTCTGGTGCTGCAGGTGAAGGCTTAGCCCACTATGCCACAGCGCCAGGCCCAATACGTCTTTAATCAAGTAAAATAGCATGGTATACTACTGCTACAAAAATTTTAACTGCACACATCAGAATTTCTTTTTTTTTATAGATTTATTTATTTATTAGAAAGTCAGAGTTACACAGAGAGAGGAGAAGCAGAGAGAGAGAGAGAGAGAGAGAGAGAGAGAGAGAGAGAGTCTTCTATCCGATGGTTCACTCTCCAGATGGCCACAATGGCTGGGGCTGTGCCGATCCGGAGCCAGGAGCCAGGAGCTTCTTCTGGGTCTCCCATGCAGGTGCAGGGGCCCAAGGACTTGGGCCGGCGCCGTGGCTCACTAGGCTAATCTTCCACCTTGCGGCACTGGCACACCGGGTTCTAGTCCCGGTCGGGGCGCCGGATTCTGTCCCGGTTGCCTCTCTTCCAGGCCAGCCTTCTGCTATGGCCCGGGAGTGCAGTGGAGGATGGCCCAAGTTCTTGGGCCCTGCACCCGCATGGGAGACCAGGATAAGCACCTGGCTCCTGCCTTCGGACTTGGACCATCTTCTACTGCTTTCCCAGGCCATAACAGAGAGCTGGATTGGAAGCGGAGCAGCCGGGTCTCGAACCGGTGCCCATGTGGGATGCCAGTGCTTCAGGCCAGGGTGTTAACCCGCTGAGCCACAGCACCAGCCCCGCATCAGAATTTCTATTCACTGGCTACATAAAATAACGGTGGGGAGACGGAGGTACAACCTCATAAGAAAAGAAACTGTAATGAGCTTTTAAATGACATAAATATTAATATGGCAGTTTGTTAACCTCTAAGTTGCTTTTTAAAGCAGGGCATCAAATTCTCATATTACTTAAACATCCTAAACATTCATTGGTATATAAAATAATCTTATTCATGACTCTTGGTCAAAAATGCTTGTAGACTTAAATACTAGTATTTAAAAATCTTGATATTAAAATAATCTAAAGCAGCAAAACTGGTAAGAGATATATAATTGAGAAGGAGATAACATAGACCCATAAATTTCTTAATCCATAGCCAAAAATGTAGTAGAATTAGGAATATTAATAATGTCTCACATTATAGGTAATAAATGAAAGACTGTAGAAGAATTTTTAAAGTGTTTATTGTAGAAAGTATTTTTTTTTATGGACAGGTTAATCAAAGTAACAAACTTTTCTTTTTTAAGATTTGCTTTTATTTATTTGAAAGGCAGAGTTGCAGAGAGAGGGAGAGGGAAAGGGGGGAAGGGAGAGACAGAGAGGTCTTCCATCTGCTGGTTCACTCCCCAGATGGCCACAACGCCCGGAGCTGGGCCGATCCCAAGCTAAGAGCCTCTTCTAGGTCTCCCATGTTGTGCAGGTGCTCCAGCACTTGAGCCATCTTCCACTGCTTTCCTATATTCATTAGTATGGAGCTGGATCGGAAGTGGAGCAGCCAGGACTTGAACCGGTGCCCTATGGGATGTCAGGTCCGCAGACAGTGGCTTAACATGCTACACCATGGGCCTGTCCCAGTAACATAAACTAACAATATCAGTATGTATACATCCTTGTGAATGATTAAAAGAATTTACTGTGTTTTCCTACTATGTAATCATTAGAAAAATGTGGGCTGGAAGGAACGATATACTGGTGATAAACCAATTCTTTTAAAAGAATTAAAAAAGAGAAAGTTGTAGTAATATTTGCATTCATACAATTTAAGTAACGACTACATGTCCTGTGTATGTGAATATACTGTTTAAGAACAATAAACAAGCATACTGAATTAAAGTTTATAAAAATAACTGCATTATTACTGTGTGAATGAGGCACAGAACTCTGGCACACAAAATCAACTCTTGTGACTAATAAGCACTTACAGAAAAAGGAATTGAGCTTATGAAAGTTCATATGCTTACCTGAACCACCCAGGGACTGTTGGCAAAGGCCATAATATCTCTTTCTTCCCAAAAAAAAGCAGAATCTGATCTTTTTATCATTTCAAACTTACTAAGAAGCTTCATGGCATAAACCTTCTGTGATGCCTTATGACGAACCTGTTGATATTTTAAAAACATAAAAATTATTACTGCTGTAATTTGTATGAAATATACAATACCTAGGTTCAATATACAACTATCTCAGCCGAAGACAGCTAACTTCATTAAATTTCATTCTCGTGTGTACATTTACCAATCAGAAGTAGGGATTTGGCAGGGAAATGACGATTCCTGCATCTCTCATCAGAACGCTTGGGTTTGTTGTTCTCCTCTGGCACTGGACTCCAGCTTCCTGACAACGCAGACCCTGGAAGGCAGTGCTGATGGCTCCACAAGCTGGTCTCTGCCACTCACATGAGAAACCTGACTGCGCTCCAGGATCCTGGCTTCAGGCTGGCTGACGCAGCCTAGTCCAATCCAGACCAGCTCACTGTGAGCATTTGGGGAACGAACCAGCAGGCTAGAGATTTGTCTGTCTCTCCCTCCAGCTGGCTCTCAAATAAATATGCAAATTGTAAAATATATATATTGTTAAGATATAACCTTAAGTAGTCTGAAATGTCAAGGGATACCTATGATTTTAAGTCATTCATTTCTTCCTAGGGACCTCATGAGCAGATTGTTTTTTGAAAAAAGACAAAACTAACTACCAACATTATGGTTATTTGCGCAACTCCCATCTATCCCCATCAGACTGAAAATTCCATAAGGCTACGACCGTGTCTATTTTTGGCCTTCATTTTAATTCCCAGAACATAGCAAACTGTTTACCAAAGAGCTAATAAATATTTAATGGATGATTATAATAGTTAGCATTTATTGGATAACTAATAGTAGTAACAACTGCTAACATTTATACTTATCCTAGCAGGATAAGTATAAACAGAAACTCCTAAGTTCACCCTTGTATTTATTTCTCCCTCAGTCTTCCCTGCAACTTCATGCTCCCAAATACTCTGCCTAAAAAAAAAAACCTCTGGCAACTCTTCTCTCAAACAGCACACCCAATTTATCAGCAAATCATGTCAGAACCCAACCATTTCTAACTCCACTGCTGCCACCATGGTCTGCCCTCCTTCCTTCCAACAACGGTCCCTGCCTTCACTCTCGCTACCTCGTCTAGGCAATGCCAACACACAAGCCACTTCCAGTCAGTCTGCTTAAAGCCTCAGACGCGTCCCACTGCACAGCTGATCCCGCTGCTGCTTCCTGGAGCTACTTCCTCCAGCTGGGCTCCAGCTCGCACTTCAAATCCCTACTCAATGCTGCCTTCTCAGAAAGCCTGCTCTGACTTTGATTTTATTTATTTATGGAGAGGTAGAGCTACAGACAGTGAGAGGAAGAGACAAAGAGAAAAGTCTTCCATCCGTTGGTTCACTCCCCAAATGGCTGCTATGGCCGCAACTGTGCCGATCTGAAGCCAGGAGCCAGGAGCTTCTTCCTGGACTCCCACGTGGGTACAGGGGTCCAAGGACTTGGGCCGTTTTTTACTACTTTCCCAGGCCATAGCGGAGAGCTGGGTTGGAAGAGGAGCAGCCGGGACTAGAACAGGCGCCTATATATGCCAGTGCTGCAGGTGGCATCTGATTATTTTTTTTAACTTATTTTATCAACTCTATCTCAGAACCAGAATTTAAATCCAACAAATGCAAGGATGTTCCCATTTTGTTCACTGTTTAATTCCTAGTACCTAGTAAAATACTTGGCATATAATAACCTTTCAATAAATATTTGCTGAAAAAGAGCCCAGAAGTTAATACACATACATACAGCCAAGTGATTTATAACAAAGGTGCTCAGACCATACAGTGGAGCCAGGATAATCTCTTCAACAATGGTGCTAGCAAAACTGTGTGTATACATGTAGAAGAATGAAATGAGATCTGTACCTTTCACCATACACAAAAATCAACCCAAGATGGATCAGAGATCTAAATTTAAGACCTGAGACTATAAAGCTGCTGGACAAAACGTAGGGGAAACATGACAAGACACTGATGGAGGGGACGACTTCTTGGACAAGACCCCCAAAGCACAGGCAAGAAAAGCAAAACTGAACAAACGGGGCTCCGTCCAACTCAGAAGCTTCTGCACAGCAGAGAAAATGACCAACAGAGTGAAGAGACATCCAACAGAATGGGAAAAATTGTTTGCAAACTACTTATCTGACAAATGATATCCTTAATATATCAGCAGCTTAAAAAAACTCAACAAAACCACCACCAATCCAGTGGACAAATGGGCAAAGGACTTCAACAGATAGTTCTCAAAAGAAGAAATACAAACAGCCAACAAACAAATGCAAAAATGTTCACCAACACCAACCATCAAATCAACGGTGTTGGAAATCAAAACCACACTGAGACATCACCTCACCCCTGTCACAATGGCTAAAATCCAACACGGAGAGTAACTAATGCTAACCAGGATACAGACAAAGGGGAACATTTGTACACTGTTGGTGGGAATGTAAATTAGTCCAGCCACAATGGAAAACCATTTGGAGATTTCTAAAAAAAAAAAAAACTAGAACTAGAGTTGCCATATGATCCAGCAATCCCACTACTGGGTTTATACCCGAAAACCTTGGACACAACGTACCTGCACCACCATATTCAGAGCAGCACCGTTCTGTGAACAGCCAAAACTTGGAAACAACCAAGGTGTCCACAATCAGATGAATGATAGAGAAAATGTGATAGATATACATGTCACGATGGAATAATGGAATATTATTTAGCTATAAAAAAGAATGAAATTCTGCCAACTGCAGCAAAGCAGACAAAGCTCGAGGCCATCATGTTGAGTGAAACAAGCTGGACCCAGAAAGACAAAGACTGCAGGCTCTCCCCTGCATATGGGAGCTAAAAGTCAGAAAACAATGAAGAAGAAGAAAGAATGTCTGTGTATCAGTAGTGCTACAAATACAGTTCTGTAAAACTCTGTTTATGACTTGGTCAAACCAATAGTTAAGAACGTTATACTAGGGGCCAGCACTGTGGCATACTGGGCTAAGCCTCCACCTGCATTGCCAGCATCTCATACGGGCAACAACCGGTTCTAGTCCCGGCTGCTCCTCTGCTGGTCCGGCTCTCTGCTGTGGCCTGAGAAAGCAGTGGAGGATGGCCCACGTGCTTGGGCCCCTGCACCCTCACGGGAGACCTGGAGGAGGCTCCTGGCTTCAGACTGGGGCAGCTCCAGCAATGCGGCCATCTGGGGAGTGACCCAGTGGTTGGAGACCTTTCCTCTGTGCCTCCCTCTCTCTCTCTGTCTCTCTCTCTCTGTCTCTCTCTCTCTCCGTAACTGTCCCTCTCAAAGAGTTCATTAAAAAAACTTCAAAATAAAAAGTTATACTAGTACAGTTTTAATGATCTGTGATTACTTTAAAATTTACTGTATATGGGTAAAATGGTCATTTTTCCAATTATTGTTTATAGCTGTTGTCAATATTCCCACGAAACTAGGGTCTTTTTGCTTTTTACTTGTTTCTTTTTGTTTGTTTGTTTGTTTGTTTGTTTTTTTGGACAGGCAGAGTGGACAGTGAGAGACAGAGAGAAACGTCTTCCTTTACCGTTGGTTCACCCTCCAATGGCTGCTGCGGCCGGCGCATCATGCTGATCCGAAGCCAGGAGCCAGATGCTTCTCCTGGTCTCCCATGGGGTGCAGGGCCCAAGCACCTGGGCCATCCTCCACTGCCCTCCCGGGCCACAGCAGAGAGCTGGCCTGGAAGAGGGGCAAGCAGGACAGAATCCGGCTCCCTGAGACTAGGACCCGGTGTGCCGGCGCCACAAGGCAGAGGATTAGCCTATTGAGCCACGGCGCCAGCCCCTACTTGCTTTCTTCCTGGTAGAGACCATAAGTTGTAATTTTTAAAATATTGTTCATTGTATTTATTTCTTGTTTCCCATAAGAGCATGTAAACTCAGCAAGAACAGGGAGTATTCATGACTGTTTTGTTATTCATTATATCCCTTGTGCTAAGTACAGCGTCAGCAATGCAAAAAATAGACACTCGCCAAATATCTGAATGAGTTAAGATCTCCAAAATATTTTTCCTTGATAATTGACTAACAAAATGGATTTCCAGTTTTAAGAAAAATTCAAAATGATATTTAAGTTATTTTTCAAATATTATCCACATGTAGAATCAATGATACTTATGAAAATAAGGTAAACCAAAGTAATGCCCAGGTCTTTCCCAGAAGAGAAAGGGGGAATCATACTTTACAAATCAAATTCTGTATAAAATGCAACAAAATTTTAGAAAATCATGAAAATGCTATTCCTGTTTGATAGAGAAAGCCCTCCTCCCAACCCCCTAAACAAGTCAGGTAAGCGATTTCATCCGTTGAATGAACTGCACAAATCATTAACAGAAGACATTCCAGAAGTGTGGCACACTAAATACAAGGTTGATCACTCAGGATCATGCCTTTGTGGCTATGCTGAAATGGTTGGTAACAGCCAGCCCTCCACATGCAAACAACCATCAAAAGGGCAAGATACATGACACAACGGTTTTCAGGCTTTGTGAAATACATGGCACAAGAATCTAATCTCTGAGAGAACAGAAACCCACCCAATCAACTCGCACGCAGCCGACTCATCCTAGAACCACATTCTGGAGTTCAGGTCTACTCTAGCACTGCCAAACCAAGCCTAATCCCAACTAAAACACAGAGGAGGAGAAGAGCCCGAAGGCTGAATCTCACTAAGTTAAAAGGACTTGAAAGAAACTTTGGTCTTTCTGCACATTTACCATTACAAAGTGTAAAACTCTCTAAGCTTGCACAAGGAAAGGGTGACCGTCAAATAACCGAGCAGCTTACTAAAATAAGGATCAACACTCTTCAGAGAAAAATGACAAAATCCAGAATCTCTACCATACACTCACCAGAGTCAGGAAATAATTTAAAAATAATTTACACAGGCAAAATGGAAAATGTGAATCATAGGAAAAAAGCAGTTAACAGATAATGACCCCAAAAGATGTTCAATGTAGCTAACATAAATAGCTCTTATAAGTATACTGAAAGAACTGAAAAAAAAAAACATAATCTTAATGAATGGACACAAGTTATCATCAATCAAGAAACAGAAACCATAGAAAGCCACTTGGAAATCCTGAAGAATACAATAACAGAAATGAAAAATTTATGGGAAGACTTAGGAGAATGGAGACAGAATGTAAGTCAGAAAATTAGACTATAAACCAACCTGAAGAATAAAGACTAAAACACCTAGATGAAAATGAACAGACTCTAGGGTCTCCAAGACTATTTTAATAAATTTAAAGCATGTGTAGCCATAAATGGACTAAACATTACAATAAACAGAAATCTCCAAAACTGATTAAAAAGCAAGATCTAGGCGGCCGGCGCCGTGGCTCAACAGGCTAATCCTCCGCCTTGCGGCGCCGGCACACCGGGTTCTAGTCCCGGTCGGGGCGCCGGATTCTGTCCCGGTTGCCCCTCTTCCAGGCCAGCCCTCCGCTGTGGCCCAGGAGTGCAGTGGAGGATGGCC
>CM027408.1:7695542-7912868 GCA_015711505.1 Sylvilagus bachmani
AGATAAAAAGCAAGATCTAAATTTATATAGTTTAAATGTAAGACAAGTTGAAAACAAAAAGATGGAAAAGATATACCACACAAGCAGCAAGGATAAGAAAATTGGCGTAACAATATGCCAATAAAGTAACCTCAAAGCAAAGAATATTACAAGATTTACAGAGGGTGATTTAGATAAAAAGGTAATTCATGAGGAAGATATAACAATTCTAAGTATATATGCAACTTTAATAGGTAAGCTTGAAAACTCAGAGGAGTAAAACTGAGAAAACTAAAAAAAGAAACAGACAAAAATCATAAATCTCAGCTGAAATTTTTAAAAGATTGTATTATTATTTTAAATTATGTACTTTTGGGGTACAATCTAATAATTCTATATATGTATTCAATCTGTGATGACCAAATAAGGCTACCTATTAGCATTCCCATATTCTTTAATATTTTATTTTCTTATTGGAAACTTAAATATCCCAACTTAGTACTTGACAGAAGTAGAAAAAACATCAGATAACTACCCAGAATGAAAACTGTTAAACCAAATTAAACTTTCAAAAGTTATTATGTTAATATCACTTATTTTAAAATGTATTGAAACTCCTGGCGCCGTGGCGCAATAGGCTAATCCTCCGCCTTGTGGCGCCGGCACACCGGGTTCTAGTCCCGGTCAGGGAGCCGGACTCTGTCCCGGTTGCCCCTCTTCGAGGCCAGCTCTCTGCTGTGGCCCGGGAGGGCAGTGGAGGATGGCCCAAGTGCTTGGGCCCTGCACCCCATGGGAGACCAGGAGAAGCACCTGGCTCCTGCCATCGGATCAGTGCAGTGCGCCGGCTGCAGCGGTCATTGGAGGGTGAACCAACTCTCTCTCTCTCTCTCACTGTCCACTCTGTCTGTCCAAAAAGAAAAATGTATTGAAATTCAAGTATTTTGATACACTGTAACTTTATTTGGAAAGAATCTTAAATGCAAGGGAGGCATGTAAATGATGACAAAAATCACAGTTCCAGCTAGCATTTACATTAAGTTGCTAAGCTGGAAATAACAGTTCCCTTGATTTTAGTATTATAAAGGCACTGGAAACAATATGAAAACCTAAGTGTAAGCGGAAGATTAGGAAGTAAGTATTGCTAGTCTTAAAACTTGAAATCCCTCACAGCAGACAGATTTTTTAATTAATTCGTGCTGAATTAGCAAGTCATCCCAAAGCAAATGACATTCAACAATGTTCATTTAAAAAAAAGTTAACAATACTGTTAAAAAGAAATTACTAAGGTATTGAACTCTGTTCTAATACATTTAAGCTATCTTTGAATCTTTACTTATGCTATGAAAAAAATTCAAATTTGAATGTTTCTTAACTTCATTTGAGAAGGCAATTCACACAACATTGGAAGTCAACTAATTTATGCAATGTCATTTCTTATGGTTGACTCCAACAATGATAAGAATAATTTAAGAATCCTGCACAGCTCCAGAGACTAGAAGACATCTAGTAGACGACAGTGTAATATTTAAGTGTTTAAGCCAGCAACATTTACATGAGATAACTAAGGAAAACACTATTCTTTCAAATAAACAGAAAGTTACACAACAACGTCATAAGATGATTTTGGAGTATGAGGAGAATGTTGATTGATTTCATTTTTGGTGACACAAAACTGCCTCCTGCCCCGCACGCCGCCCCCTGTCCAGTACCTCCTCAACACTGGCACTGTCCAGAGCATCAGCTCCCTTAGGAACACGGAACAACAACACACACTTCATTTGTGGATGCTCAGTGGTTGGTGCAACGCTAAATTCGTTTTCAATTTGAGAAATTCAAAGTCACACCTCTATCTATCTAACACTTGTGAAACTTTGGCTAGTAATGAATATTTTGACTAACTGCTCCAGTTTATAATGCATGAAATTCATTTAAATTGCTTTGTTAGTCAGTTATTGGCTCATAACACAAGAGCTGGGAACCACCAATTTGACATAATTTAATCAACAAAGCAAGCTAAGAAAGTATTCATGCCAAATGTCCGTCTACACGATGCTATCAAAACCCATTAGCAGGGGGCTGGCACTGTGGCCCAGCAGGTAAAGCTGCCACCTGTGATGCTAGCACCCCCTATGGGCACCAGTTTGTGTCCCGGCCACTCCGCTTCCAATCCAGCTCCCTGCTAATGGCCTGGGAAAAGCAGCAGAAGATGGCCCAAGTGCTTGGGTTCCTGCCACCCATTAGGGAGACCAGGATAGAGCTCCTGGCTCCTGGCTTCAGCCTGGTCCAGCCCTAACAGGGGTGTGGACCAGTGCAGATGTAATACCTGTCCCTTTCTCACTCCCATGCTCTCTCTGTAATGCTCTCAAATAGACAAATCTTTTAAAATTCAAGAACAAGTACTGTTACAAAGTATCACAAATACAGTATTACTTTAGATAGCAGTTTTCCATTGATCTTCCTTTAAGAATGTCTTTCTGAGTTATTCCAATTTCCTCCAGCATCTCTGTAGACCATCCATTATTCCTTTCCTATATCCAGTGTAGACAAGTAGATACTTTAACAGTCAGATACAGTAGCTATTCATCATTATCACAGTGAACAGAACAATGTTTGAAGACATGGATTTAAATGTCAACAAATCTGGACCAAGTCTTAACTACTTATGAACTATGTGGCAAACTATTCCTCTAGACTTCAGTGACTTTGTCTATATAAGAATCTCACAGAGTTGCAGCAAAGATAAAATGGGATCGTGATTACAAATACTTAGAATACAGAATATACTTAATAAGAATGTTAGCTAACTTGACTACAAACACAGCTCAGCTTGTTCTAGTGTGAACCGCCATGCGTGTGCATCCTGTCACTGGTTTGTGAGCTCCTAGAGGACACACTGCTATTCCAGTATTTCCACGTGTTACAGAAAGACTGTTCTGCTCCTCACCTTTAATTTTAAAAGCAGTTGGGTGCAAAGACGCCATCCAATTGCCTCTACAGGAAGGACAGCAGAGCAGCAGCTAACCTGAAGAGCACGGTCTTGGGGCAGACCCTGTGTGGGCTGCCACGTGCAGCACCAGCATCCCGGACTGCAATGACTGGGATCAGGACTGGCCTCTGTTTCCTTTCCTTTTTTTTTTTTTAAAGATTTTATTTATTTTATTTGAGAGTTAGTGTTACAGACAGTGAGAGGGAGACAGAGAGAAAGGTCTTCCTTCTGCTGATTCACTCCCCAGATGACCGCAACGGTCGGAGCTGCGCCAATCCGAAGCCAGGAGCTTCTTCCTGGTCTCCGACGTGCAAGGCCCAAGGACTTGGGCCATCTTCCACTGCTTTCCCAGGCCACAGCAGAGAGCTGGGCTGGAAGAGGGACAGCCAGCGCTGCAGGCACAAGATTAACTACTGCACCACAGCACTGGCCCCTGGCCTCTGTTTCTGATCCAGTTTCCTGCCAGTGTGTGCCCTAGGAGGCAGCAGATGAAGGATCAGGGACCTGGCTCAGCCCCAGCTGTTACAGACCTTTGGGGAGAGAACCGGGAAATGAAGACGTCTCCCTCCCTGAACCACCAGATGGAAGCTCTCTCCCTCTGCCTCTATCACTCCGCCTTTCAAGTTAAAAAGAAAAATAAAAGTCTTTTTTAAAATTAACTATATTACGGGGCCAGCGTTGAGGTATAGCAGGTTAAGCCACTGCGTGCAGCACTGGCACTGCATATGGACACAGTTCAAGTCCTGACTGCTCTACTTCTAATTCAGCTCCTTGCTCATGCAACTGGGAAAACACAAGAAAATGGTCCAACTCTTTGGACCCCTGCCCCAACCTGGGAAACCTGGATGAAGTTCCTGGCTCCTGGTTTCGGCCTGGGCCAGCCCTGGTCATTGTGGCCATTTGGGGGAGTGAAAGAGGATGGAAGATCTCTCTCTTTCTCTGTCTCTCCCTTTCTGTCTGTAATCCTTTCAAGCATATAAATAAATCCTTCAAAAAATTAATTAATTAAAATTAATTAAAAGCAAACTAGTGGATGCCTAAGAAGCAACCTGAGTCCAGGGACAGTTATAGTAGCGATACAGGTCAGTCAATTCACTTTATGGTACGTGGCGTAACGGGTAAAGTCATCACTTGGGACACCAGCATCCCCTGTGGACGCCAGTTCAGGTCCAGGCCGCTCCACTTCCAATCCAGCTTCCTGCTAATGTGCCTGGGAAAGCAGCAGAAGATGACCCAAGTGCTTGGGCCCCTGCACCCATGTGGGAGACCTGGAAGAAGCTCCTGGCTCCTGGCTTCAGCCTGGCCCAGCCCCAGCCATTGCGACCATTTGGGGGAGTGAACCAACAGATGGAAGATCAATCAATATTTCTCTCTCCCTCCTCCCCCGCCCCCCTGTAACTCTGACTTTCAAATAAATAAATCTCTTAAAAAAAAAAAACATTTGGCTGCATCCACACACACTGGTGACCGATGTCTACAGCTGACCTAATGAGCAGCTACTACACCAGAGGTTTCCCTTCTTCTCTCTGTTGCTCTACAGACACCTCTCCTAATTTATGTACTTGACAAGAGAATATTTTAGGTGAACAGTTATGAATTCCTGATGGGAATGCCGAAAGTACTTGGAAAAACAGTGCCTGTCCTCAAAAAGTTTCTAATATAAAAGGAGAGACCAAAGAAGTTTACATATAAGCCGTAACACAAAGCATAAGATGATCAATGAAATAAAATAACTATAATTTAAAGATATGAGGGGAAGATCATACTTAGATAGAAGGATAAAGAATCAGGGATGTTTTCTCTAAAAATGAGCCCAGAGAAACAGTGACACTAAAGAAATGTGTGGCTGAAGAAATGGAAAATGCATAGCATACCTGGAATAACAGCAAAGTAGAAGACAAGGGTTAAAAAGATAAAAACTGGTGACTTTTCTTTAAAGATTTATTTTCTTTACTTGGAAGACAGTTACAGAGAGAGGGAGAGACAAGGAGAGAGGTGTTCCATCTGCTGGTTCACTCACCAGATGGTGATGGCCACAATGGCAGGGGCTAGGCCAGGCCTAAGCCAGGAGCCAACACTTTCTTCTGGGTCTCCCACGTGGGTACAGGGACCCAAACACTTGGGCCTTCCTCTTCTGCTTTCCCAGGCCATTAGCAGGGAACTGGATTGGAAGTGAAGCAGCTGGGACTCAGAAGAGCTCCCATAGGGGACAACAGTGCTGCAGGCAGCGGTTTAACCTGCCATGCCACAATGCAGGCCCCGGTGACATCTTAAAGGAGGCACTGAAGCCAGGAGATTTCAGCCTCTTTTAGCACGCAGAGAGCGATAACTAACCTGGGTGAGAAGGGCAATTTGACAGCAGCTGCTGTCAGTCATGCTCATTCTTCACCTACCTCGATAGGGAGGTGGGCAAACACAAAACGTGTATGCTGGAAACCCCCTCCCCCACTGCTTCTATTACACCCAAGCCAGGCACGGGTAGGACTGTTCACCAGAGTGCAGAGTTACGACATCAATGGGAAGCAGTGGACCAGACAGCAATGGAGGGCTTGCCGAGCCGGGCAGCCTGAGCGGGCAGATTTAACAAGCGTGGGCTGATATTTCCCGCATCAGCACCTCACACTTAAAACCGACAGTAACCACGGCGCTACACTTGTCAGCAGAAGAAAACACAACACAAAGCAGGTTTTCATACGTGCTGAGTGACGAGAGGCCTAAGATGTAAGTGATGGCAGTGAGGACTGAAACAAAGTAGAGACAGTGAAGAACTACGAAGGCACAAGCAGGACATAGTGAAAAAACATGAGAGATGAGGGAAAGGTAAGTCAATGACGACCCCAAATTTTCTGGCTTAAGTAACTGGGTTGATGCTGGAGCCATAAAGTAAGAGATCGAGCAGATTTGTGGAGGAAGATCAAAGTTAGAGAAGGAACCAAACATTCTAACTTCACACCTTTTACATGTCCAGGACACAACTTAATGGAACAATCAAAACAAGCCATTGTGGGCACAGTTTTTTGGCCTAGTGTCAAGACACCCATGTGTCTCATCCGCATGACAGGGTTCTGCTCCTGTCTCACCTGCCCACCAGTGCAGACACTGGGAAGCAGCAGGGACGCAGTAACTGAGTTCCTGCTACCCACAGGGCAGCCCTGGATGGCACGCCCACCTCCTGGCTCTGGCCACAGCCAGTGCAGACATTTTGGGAATGATCTATACATGGGAATGCTCACTTGCTCTCTTAAAAGTTTTTTTTTTTTGGACAGAGTTAGACAGTGAGTGAGAGAGAGAGAGAGAGAGAGACAGAGAGAAAGGTCTTCCTTCCGCTGGTTCACCCCCCCAAATAGCCACTACGGCCGGCGCGCTGTGCCGATCCAAAGCCAGGAGCCAGGTGCTTCCTCCTGGTCTCCCATGCAGGTGCAGGGCCCAAGCACTTGGGCCATTCTCCACTGCACTCCCGGGCCACAGCAGAGAGCTGGACTGGAAGAGGAGCAACTGGGACAGAATCCGGTGCCCCAACTGGGACTAGAACTCAGGGTGCCGGTGCCACAAGCAGAGGATTAGCCTAGTGAGCCGTGGCGCCGGGCCTAAAATAGTTTAAAAATAATGAATCAATACAGATAAGGGTTGCAGAAGCCACAAGTTTTTAGTCGTGAGTGTCAACTATAGATCTGAGCCTTGCTATCATATAATTTGTGTTTAAAGTCTCAGGAGTGGGGGCCAGCACCTGACTCAGCAGGTTAAGCCAGCACCTACAACAACAGAATCACATATGAGCTCCAGTTTAAGTCCCAGCTGATCTGATTCACCTCCTTGCTAATGTACCCAGGAAGGAAGCAGAAGATGGCCCAAGTGCTGGGGCCCCTGCACCCACTTGGGTGACTAGGATGGAGTTCCTGGTTTGACCTGGCTCAGCCCTGGTTATTGTGGCCATTTGGGAAATGAACCAGCAAATGGAAAAATCGATCAATCTCTCCCTCTCTCTCTGTAACTCTGCCTTTCAAATAAATAAATAAATCGTATTTTGAAAAGGCTCAGAATACATGACCTCATTTTGGGAAAGAATGAAAATAAAAAACCAAAAGTCTAGCCACTGGGAACTACAAAATTCAGAAGTCAGGCGGAGAACAAAGCAGAAAGGAAACTGAGAAGAGCGAGGCAGTCAAGCAGGGACAGCGGTGTTCCGAGACTGGGCAGAGCCGAGGGGGAAACACTGCACAGTCAGCAACCTCACAGATGAGGTCGCTGTTGAGGGACACAGAAAGTCATGGCCACGTTACAAGGAAAACAGACTCTGGAACTCTCTGCCTAGACTCAAAGCTCACTTCCATCGCTTAATAGCTATGTGAACTGTGGCAGCTATTAATCATACCTATGTGAATCGAATTACAGACGCATTCCTCATCTGTAAAATCAGCATAATAGTAATAATACAACCTAGAAGGACTGTTGTGAAAATTGTTGACCATATACAAATTACTTCCAGTCTGCCTGCCATGCTGAAATTGCTATAAAAGTGTGTGCTACTATCTGTAGTTGCATTTAAAACAACAACAACAAAATGAAATACAAAGCCAGGTACATAATATGATGTCTTAATACAAAAATATTAAGGACACACATATATTGCACATATCTTTTAGAAATGGAAAAATTGGAAGGCAGCACTGTGGCATACACTAGCATCCCAAATGGGCACCGATTCCAGTCCCAGCTGCTCCACTTCTGATCCAGCTTCCTGCTAGTGCGCCTGGGAAAGCAGTGGAAGATGGTCCAAGTGCTTGGGCCCCTGCACCTGTGTGGGAGACCTGGAAGAAGCTCCTGGCTCCTGGCTTTGGACTAGCCCAGCTCCAGCCGTTGCAGCCACCTGGGGAGTGAACCAGAGGACGGAAGACCTCTCTCTGTCTCTCCCTCTGTCTCTGTTAACTCTGCCTTTCAAGTAAACAAATGTTAAAAAAAAAAAAAAAGGAAGAAATGGAAAAATCAGAAAGCTATAAATAAAAGTAGATGTCTCTCAGTAGAATAGGTGAATTAAATTAACATGAAAACAAATAAAAATGATAAAAATCTAGCCATTACTACCTTAATCTAAAAACATAACTCGCACTTTTACGGGGCAGGTGTGCGGCACAATGGGGTAAGGCTGCTGCTTGGGATTCCCTATCCCATACCGCAGTGCCTGCTTCAACTCCTTGCTACTCAGCTTCTGACCCAGCTTCCTGCTAACACCTCTCCTGGAAGGCAGAGACGACGTCTCAAGTACGTGAATCCTCGCCACCCATGGGGACACCAGATGGAGTCCTGGGCCCTGCATTCAGCCTGAGCTGGCCCGGTCCAGCCTGTTGTGGCATTTAGGGATGGAACCAGTGAATACAAGATCTGACTCTCTGTCACTCTGCCTTTCACATAAATAAAAATAAACATTTTTAATAAATTAAACTAGTGCTTTTAGTCTTTAACAGAAGCTTTAACTACTTTTCCAAGAGGTCTGAATTTATTGCGTAATCACTATGTCCAGATACTGCTATAGATGCCAAAGAAAACCACAAAACAATAACAAAAAAATCAGCAAACACCGGGAAAATGGGGAGAATCTTTTTTTCAGAGACACTGTAATATTAGATTCAAATGCCCAGTTATCAACACAACTCACAAGGCATACAAAGAAACAGGAAAGTACTGACTGGGTGACAGGAATGAGTAAGTGGAGCACAGAGGATATTTCTGGCACTGAAAATACTACGTGTGACAGCATAGTGAAGGCATACAAGCTCTCATCTGTCCAGACCTGCAGAATGCACAACACCAAGAGCAAAGCCTAATGGAACCCATGACTTTGGGTGATTATGATGTGTCAATGTAGGTTAATTATTAAGACTGTGCCCATCTTGTGGGGGTGCTGAGCACGGAAGAGGCTATGCGTGGGTGGGGGCAAAGAGAACACGGGACATCTCTGGACACCTCTGTACCTTCTCCTTTATATTCCTGTTACTCTAACATTGTTCTAAAAAATTAGTCTTAAAAAACAGAAAAGGGGGGGTGGGTGTTTGGCAGAATAGTTCAGATGGCACTTACGACACCCACATTCCATGTCAGAGTGCCCTGGCGTCCTGGCTCTGCTTCTGATTCCAGCTTCCTACTGATGCACACTGCTCGAGGCAGCAGGTGATGGCGCCAGTACTTGGGTCCTTGCCACCCACACAGAAAACCAGGATTTGGGGCTAAAGCCACCGCCTGCAGTGCCACCATCCCATATGGGCGCTGGGTCAAGACCTGGCTGCTCCATTTCAAAGCCAGCTCTCTGCTATACCCTGGGAAAGCAGTAGAAGGGACCCCTGCACCTGCATGGGAGACCAGGAAGAAGCTCCTGGCTATGGATCGGCACAGTTCCAGCCACTGCGGCCGTCTGGGGAGTGAACCAGCAGATGGAAGACCTCTCTCTCTCTGCTTCTGCCTCTCTGTAACTCTTTCAAATAAACAAATAAATCTTAAAAAAAAAAAAAAAAAGAAAGAAAAGAAAACCAGGATTCAGGTCCCAGCTCCTGGCTTTGGCTTGCCCAGCCCTGACTATTATAAACTTTAGGGGAATAACCAGCAGACGGAAGATCTCTGTCTCTCTGCCTTTCAAATAAAATAATTTTTTTTTTTTTTTTTAGAAAGCAGAAGAAAAACAGGGTACCAGGACATCACGAGTGAATGAAATATTCCAAGCGTGGCTCAATCATATAAAAATTGTGAATTTCTGTATCATGTTAGGAATTCTATTAAAGTGGCCCAAACTTCTTTACTGTTTTAGGGAGCCTCATCACCAATGACTCTTGCCTGGTTTCCGCTGAGGGAAAATCGTTCTTCAATCCATGCACTACTGTTACGCAGTCTATTCCTGTGTTCTTTAAGTTCCACTACATCAGTCTGGTCAAATTTCTCTTCTGTATGCCAAAGACCTTTCCTGATGATTTCTAGATTTTGGTTCATTATCGAAAATCATCCTCATTTTACTTCTTGTGTAACCCATGTACAGATTTTACGATATACCATCATTACCCCATACAAGTCATTAATCAAATGTCTAACTGAAGGGAAGGGGTCCTGAAGCCTCCCGCTGTACCGTCCATGCTTTCCAACTGCCTCCTACGGATACAACGGTTAATTACAAAGCCACCCTACCCATACAGTCATCACTCACTGACACTTCCCTACATCATCCTAAGTACATAAGGCTTCTAATAGACACATCATAGACCTACAGCAGTACCCCGATCTACAAGTCCGATAAACTTCCCAGAGAAAAAACAAGGGAGGGTTTCTGGCATGCCAGTCAAGATGTCCCTTGGGACACCCACATCCTGCATCAGAGGGCTTGGGGTTAAGTCCAGCCCTGCTTCCAGTTCCAGCTTCCGGCTAGTAAACAGCCTGACACAGTGGTGATGGCTCCGATACACGGATCCCCAACAGCCAAGTGGGAGCTCAGGACTGAGTCCTGGATCCTGGCTTCACCCCGGCCCAGCCCTGGCCGCTGCAGGCAGCTGGGAGATGAACAAGCAGAAGAAACGTCTGTCTCGATTTCCGTCTCCCTCTGTCTCTGTGCCTTTCAAATAAAAAAGTTAAAAAAAAAAAAAAAAAAGAACAAAGGAGAAGAAAAGGTTTAGTCTGTCAGGAGGCGTTTGGTGGCTTCTCCTCATCACTGCACTTGGTCAGTGCTCCGTGAGAGGAGCAAAAGACTGCTGTGTGAAGAACAGACTGACTACGTCAACTGGAAGCACAAAAACAGAGGAGCCTCATAGACTTAGGCAATGACAACACGACTAGCATTACAGCTTCTCATTTAGTAATGAAATGTACTATTCATCATCAACATTTATAATATTTCCAATTGGTACTACTTTGGCCTGCAAGATAAATTCCAGATTTTTTTCCAGTTATTAAAATTTCTGTTAGGCTTCTCATGTATCTAAATGAATGTCAGTTCTTTAAGCAGCTATATTAATCCGAACACTTTAAAGAATAAACACAAGACTTCTGAGTATGACTAAGCAGATCACATGTGAAACCAGGCTTGCATCACCAGGTCCCAGTATTTCAGAGCTGGAAGGGACCTGGTATTTGCAACACAACTGTCTGCTTTTCTAGATGCAAACACTGAGGTGCTCAGAGAAGAACAGACTTGACCAAGGTCACAGAGCTAATTTTTGGCATGGTTGGGCATGCAAGCTGGATCTATTAAGTTGCTATTGACAATGCTCCACAGAGCCATGAAGTGAAAAAGAGTAATAATAAGAGCAAAACAAACACTTTTTTCTTACCAACTGGACTTCACCAAAAGCACCTCTTCCAATAACTTTGACAACATCATAGTCTTCTGCCTTCATCTGTAGGCCTCTGATTTTTTTCACAATTTTCTCATCTATAATAAAAAAGATTATCATTTATTAGCAGCACTATAACATAATCATCATATTTGTAAATAAGATTTTAGTTGAAGAAACTGCATTCCATTTTTAGCTAAATGTATTTTCTTACGGCTCCTGTTTAAAAAGTTAAGCTATAAGTGCCGGTTCTAGTCCCAGCTGAATCTCTTCCAATCCAGCTCTCTGCTGTGTCCTAGAAAAGCATTTGGGACCCTGCACCTGCGCGGGAAACCTGGAGGAGGCTCTTGGCTCCTGGCTTCAGGTCGCCCCAGCTCCAGCTGTTGTAGCCATTTGGAAAGTGAACCAGCAGATGGAAGACCTTTCTCTCATTGTCTGTAACTCTACTTCTCAAATAAATTAAAAATCTTTAAAAAAAAAAAAAGTTAAGATATGCCTTAACCTTGCATTAAAGAGCCAAAATGCTCCAGTTATTAACACCACACACTCCACTACTGACCGCCGTGAGACAGCACTTCCGAGCAGGGCTTGCCTCAGTGGTTAAGATGCTCGCAGCCGGCTTGGGAGTGCCTGGTTCCAAGTCCCAGCCCCAGCGCCGGGTTCCAGCTTCCTTCATGGCTCAGGTAATTGTGTCCCCGGACTGAGTTCCCAGCTCCTGACTTCAACCTAATACAGCCCTGGCCATTGCAGGCATTTGGGTAGCAAACCAGGGGAAGGGGAGTGGGGAGTGGAAGTGGGAGTAGATGTGCATGTGGGTGTGGGTGTGGGTATGTGTGTGGGTGTGTGTGTCTCTGTGTGTGTGTGTCTCTGTGTGTGTCTCTTTTCTGTCCCTCAAATAACTTCTTAAACAGTAATGAAAGTTCTATTTCTAACTCTGCTGCTTGGCAAGTTAGGTGGCAGCACAAGGGAGAGCCAGCGATCCTGCGCATGCTGAGTCATGGCAGAAAGCTGTCACTAAACTACTTCCAAGGGTACTCTCAGGATGAATGCCGACAGCCTACTTCTCTGCAAAGTCATAATCTTATATCACTTATCTTGCAGCCACAGACAAAACTGTTTAATTGGGGAATTAACCCAGTCTTTCGCAATTCCAAATTAAACAGCTTACTGTGGTGACACAGAGTATACATTAAACACTGTGGGGATTTCTTAGAATTCAACTTCACTGATTTCTGTAGTGAATCATCAACACTGGCAAATATTAATGGTTATTATATATATATATATGGTAGCAACAGTTGTTACATTATTTTTCACTAACCAGACTGAAACTTCCACACTTACAGGAACATAAAGCTAAATTTTTAAGCATTCTCGGTAATATAAATCAAAGGTTTAGTGTTCTCAGTTTCAATTTAAAGCATCTCTTCTAACTACTATAAATAACCTGCCAAGATAGACATTATGCTTAATAATTTATACAAAATTTTAAACTTTACCTACTTTATATATTTTAATTTAGTTCTGAAGTTTTGCTCTGAAAATGAAGAATATTTGTTTATTAAAATAAATCAAATGGTGGGGGCAGGCACTATAGCCCAGGGGGTTAAGCTGCTGCTTGGGAGGCCCACATCCCCTATGCAAAGGCCTGGTTCAAGGTCCTGCTGCTCCGCTTCCTATCCAGCTTCCTGCTAATGTGCAACCTGAGAGGCGGCAGATGCTGACTGAAGTACTTGAGTTCCACCCACACAGGAGCCCAGGCTGGAGTTCTGGGCTCTTGGCATTGGCCTGGCCCAGCTTCAGCTATTGCAAGCATTTAGGGAGTGAACCAGTAGATGTTAAATCTCTCTCTCAATTTGTGTCACTCTGCCTTTCAAATAAATAAAAATAAATGTTTTTTAAGAAAAGTCTTTGTGACCTTTAAAAAAGATCAATGGTAAACTAAAAGACCTGAGTTTAGTAAGTTAATGGGTTTAGTAAATTGACTAAGTTAACTGTGGTATAATAATAAAAGAAATATTTGGGGGCCAGCACTATGGCATAGTGGGTAAAGCCATTGCCTACAGTGCTGGCATCCATACGGGCACTGGTTCAAGACCCAGCTGCTCCACTTCCAATCCAGCTCTCTGCTATGGACTGGGAAAGCAGTAGAAGATGGCACAAGTCCTTGGGCCCCTGCACCCACGTGGGAGACCAGGAAGAAGCTCCTGGCTTCGGATCGGCACAGCTCCGGCCATTGCGGCCAATTGGGGAGTATATAACTCTGACTTTCAAATAAATAAATAAATCTTAAAAAAAAAAAAGAAATCTCTTGTCAAAAGCCTCATTATATGATCAAATAGGAAGTTTAAACATACTTACATCTATTTAAGAAATTATCTATATTCTTGTTTTTCCTCAAGGCGGGAAAATCCAAATCAAGGACCAAGGAATTTAAACCATCCTGTCAAAAATAAAAGGAAGAAAAAGAGAGTTTGTACAATTCCCAAGCAATCAAAACAGAAGTCTTTAAATTGCATCACATGTTCTTCTCTCTGGATAAACGCCAGCCCACTTTGAGGCGATACTGCCAAGCTCTCTGTCCGACACCTGTAAGTGGCCTCCTGACCTCTGCCCAAGGGCACTGCGCTTGACCCCGTCATGTTTCCCTTTGTTCTTCAAGCCAACAGAGAAATGTCACTTATAAATATGTCTCCACAATTATTTTTGCTATTTTTCTCTCTTCAAATAATTAGTAAAACTTCAATAGGCTTTTGATTTTGAACAATGCACCTATACTAAGTTCTCACCCATTTAATAAGCATGAACTCTGCATCTACTGCGTAGGAACAGAGACTCTAGCAATGAGACACTATCCTTATCCTCAGGGAACGCAACCTCAAAACTGAGTTTCTTCTAAAAACAGGAAAAAAGGATGATGGATGTCTAGATTTCTATTTCCTTCTTTAAGTTTTCTGAATTCTCCAGACTTTTACAATAAGTATGCATTAGAGATTTATAATAGGAAAAAATACATACAAAATAGCAGGTATGAAAAAACTAAGGAGAAAGTAATCAGGTTTCAAATCACTCAGTGTATGTGCCAATGAAGGGAACAGCGTTTCTAAAATCCTATGGTGGGGCTGGCACTGTGGCGTAGCAGGTAAAGCTGCTGCCTGCAGTGCCAGCATCCCATACAGGTGCCAGTTAGAGTCCTGGCTGCTCCACACTTCCGATCTAGCTCTCTGCTATGGCCTGGGAAAGCAGTAGAAGATGGCCCAAGTCCTTAGCTCCTGCATCCTCGTGGGAGACCCGGAAGAGCTCCTGGCTCCTGGCTTCGGATCGGCGCAGCTCCGGCCAATGCAGCCATTTGGGGAGTGAACCAGTGGATGAAGACCTCTCTCTCTTCTCTCTCTGTATAACTCTTTCAAATAAATAAATAAATCTTTAAAAAAAAAAAAAAAAAAAGTCCTATGGCACACACTGTCTGATCCCCAAGTAACTCTCAGGAGGGCAGGATGAAATCTCATCATCTGAGAGAGGAAGAACCAGAGGCTCCAGGCCAGCGCTGCCGCGTTAATGGGTCAAGTTGCTCCCGCAATACCAGCAACCTAGGTGGGCACCAAAGTCTTGACCGTTCACTTCCGCTCCAGCGCCCTGCTTCTCCACCTGGGAAAGCAGGGGAAGACAGAGTATCTGTGCCCCTGCCACTCGCAGATCCAGAAGCAGCTCTTGGTTCCTAGCTTCAGCCTGGTCCAGCCCCAGCCATTGCGGCCATTTGGGAAGTGGAGCAGCAGATGGAAGATCTCAATTTCTCTCTCTCTCTCTCTGTAACTCTGCCTTTCAAAGAAACAAAATAAATCTTAAAAAAAAAAAATCCCCTGAGAAATTAAATGACTTTGACTTGCCCAAGGTCACATATTAAGAAACCACAGTGGCAGAATATAACCTAAATCTTAGAGGTTTGATACACGTAACTCATTCCCCTAGTTTAGTGGTCAGACTGACAGCCACTAAAAAAATAAGGGAGCTGGGCAGGAAAAAGGAGGCTGAAGGACTGCAGGGAACGGGTCAGCAACCAAAAGGAACCTGCCGGGGCCTTGGTGCGGACGGAGCGTGAGGGAACTTACACGCCAATCTGGAAAGGTAACCTGAGCTTTTATTTACTGATTCTAAAAGAACTGCACATTCTATGTTGACTACTCAGTTATTTCATAGTTCTAATTTCCATTCATTAAAAAGTCAACTTTATAAAAATTCAATGAAAGGGGCAAAAATGTTAAGAAAAAATTAACATTTTTAATCACAATTTATATCCCTTTGATATCTGATGCAGACACATAGAATAACCTTGATGTTTCAGACTATGGGAAAAAGCATTTAAAAAGTGAATGTCCAATTTTAAGTCAACTTGCAATTAAATCACATTTGCAATACCTTCTTCCCTCCCCCACAATTCCCTTCTGAGGAGAGCTGAACTACTGACCAAGGATTCCAGCACTGGATCATTCCAGGCTATTTTTAAACGACCAAATATTAATATGCTTTACTGGTATTTTGATATTTTAATAAGTTTAAAATGTAAAATTGAAGTCATTTACATTTTCAGATGTGTCTAGATTTATATTCTGCATTTCAATTTCAAAGAAAGCTGTATTCATTTGGAAAGCGTTCTTCCATACCTCTATTAACCTCAATAGGAAGAAAATATTTAAACTAACAAGAAAATCTTCTAGAGCAAGAATGCAGGAAGACTTCAAAAGGTTAATGGGACAATGGAATGAAAAGATTAAGTTTATTTTGGTACAAAAAGTTTTCAGACCCATGCACAAATGTTTCCATGTGTTGTCCATGAACTTTTTGAATACCCCTCTGTATCTTCCTCAGAGACTTTTCAAATGGACACTTCATACTGAAGTGATGAGCTCGCTATATTAAAACCTCCATTTACAAATAAAGAAGACAAAAGAAACCTTTTTTTGAAACAACACTAGAGCCTGACATCAACAGAAAGGCCGAATCTTTGCTTCCTCTACACCTTCCCCAAAGTTCTCAGAGACAGGATTATGCAGATTAAATAATCAAGAAAACAGTGGGAATAGCTAACAAGTATCTTCTCCTAGCACCCAAGGGTGAAGGCAGGCGCTTCTGCAGCAGCCAGAATATCTGAGCAGATTCTCAACAACAATCCCATCGTTCTTAAAAACTATTTGTAAAGATGAATCGTGTGTCATTCATTTATTTTATGAAATGTTCATTTTAGTGTGATATTTTTATTTGCTAACAATTTTTATTAGAATAATACAGGTGGCATTACATTTATTTATAAACTTAATTTTTACTTGATGTTTTGTGTTAAAAAACTTTTACAACTGAAGCATGCTATATTAACTATCACTTTTAAAGAAACAGATTCTGGGTTAGTTTCAGACACCAGTGTTTCCAGAGTATGGCATTAGTACTGAGAGCAGTCACTGTGTAGGCTGGGTTCTCTCAGGACTTCACTGTAAGCCTAAGTCTGTGACATATCTGAGTATGCAGTCTCACAAACCTTAAGCAGTGTCTTTTAGTGTCTACGATTTCAGCTTGTTTGGTTAGTTTCTTAAAAAGTGATAAACTGAGATAAAGAAATTTTTAAAAAATAAAACTACATTCAAGAAAAACCTACAATCAAAGCTTCAAAGCACTAAGAAAATTAACACTCTGTGGCCTTCCACAATGCAATTTCATATACATGTCAGAAGAACAGCTGAAAGTCATGGCCACACTAAAACAAAACAAACCATAACCACCACAAATACACAAGGACCAAAAAGAAAAATGCCGGGCAACGCGTGGGAGCGGACGCAGCAGCCCTCCTGGACTTCAGGTCAGGAAGCAGCAGGACCAGTAAGGGAGGGGGGCCGGGGTGGGGGAGGGTGGGGGAGGGCCGAGGTGGGGTGGGCCGAGGTGGGTGAGGGGGGGCCAGACCGCCGCGACACCAGTGTCTGTGAGAAAACCCCAGCTCCTAAGACACGCACTGAAAAGAAGTCTTTCACCCAAGCTTCACAGGAAACTGAACGACACGGTAGGTTGTTGCGATCAATCCTTAAGTCAAGCGCCCTGCTCACCCAACTCCAGCGCAAGCACTGATCTGTCCAGGTGGAAAGTCAGCAGCAGAATAAGGCAGGGCAAAGTGTGCCAGCACCCCGGTTTTGAGAACACACGGGTAAGCCAACCCGTCTCTCCCAGACGGTTAGGAGGCTTGAAAATACATATACATATATGGAAAACTGCCTCTTTTTCTAACTTTCCCTGAACACTGAAACCTTTCATACTTTGGGTGCCAAGAAGGAATGAAGAACTGGGCTTGATTTTGCTTTCACTATCCACTGCTTCTTAGTATACTACTGTTTTTAAATATCTAAATAAAATGCTACAGAGTAGGGGACAGAAAGGACAGAGGTTGGAAAGACTCCTCTAACCAGGAAATGTCTAAAGTAACAAGCAAAATGACAGAGATACACACCTAGCAACTCCAGGCACTCAGTGCAGCTAAGATTTTGAGCACCGGCAACAAGAGATCAAGTGTGGCTCTTCCTTTGGTGGTATCCTGATGGCACTTGAAAAGCTCTGGATTTTGGATTTTGAGATTACAATGCTCAACCTGTATGAATTCTTAAGCTACTGTCTATCTGCGCATACAACAAAGTTCTGAATCTGAAGACTATCTCACCTGGAGAAAACTATGCCACACTAACTGATCTGCTTTCATTTATCAATCAGATGAATAAAAGCTTTAATGTTTAATTTGTGACTCTGTATAGCATCGTAAGTACATTAGTCTAAGACCTGTCAGTTAAATCAAATGACTAAATGTATTCCATCACTTAACAAAAAAGAAGCATTACTCAACTTTAGATTTTTTTAAGGAAAGTTAACAAGAAACCCAAGAAATCATAGAGTACAGGTGCCAGAGTCTCCCACATTTATGTCGGATAGATTAATTCACCCATAAGCTTGAGAGTCTAATCTAACGAAGCCTCAGAGCCGTTCTCCTGTTTACTTACACAAATCCTTAGCCACTTTGCTGACCTAGATGTGTTTTCACTATAGGAAAGTCAGCTCTTCAGACTGCCTCAAAACAATACAGGTGGCCCTTAGTGAAGTAACAGACATCTAACAGAGCAACATTCACATGGAGAACCAACAGGGATGACCTTATTAAAAACTTACTTAAAACCTCAACTTTGAGATGTGAGGGAGGTGGAACCTTCCTGAATGACACCTACAGTGCTAACCAATCTTCAGCCTTTTTAAACCCTCGCGTGTCTGAATTTGCTCTTCCACACAGGACACTCTCCCTCCTGCTCTGCCTGCCAATGATTCTAATTCGTACAGACCCTTTTCAGAGCTTTCTTCTCGTTTTAAATGTCCCTTTTCCGAGCTTTCTCACAAGTTTTTCATTTTTGCCTCAACGTATTTAGCACCTGGTAAGCATCGAAAGTGAAATCAATGTCAAAAGGAACCAACTGATACACATACGTGTTCTAAACAAAACCTGGGCTTTATCAGCTTGGTTCTGCCACTTACTTGTTTGTGTGGCCCTAGGAAAGAAATCTCTAACACCCTCACTTGTACAACATTCTGGGGAATAGTTTTCTCCTATAAAAATGAAAAATGACTTTTTTCAATAGTTTAGCAAGGCCTAAAACAGGATGAGGCACGTGAAGCTGGCCCAGCGCTTGGCTGAAGCAGAAACCAAGCGACAGGGGTGACACTATGGCTTTCCCTGCTGCCCTAGGCTCCGGTTTGGCTCGGCAGACAAGACCAGACCAGGGTGCTCATTTTTCCTTTGTGGCTCAGTATAGACCTCTCTTCGCTCTGCTTTTATCTAAAACTTTTATTCTGATAGATCTTTGCATTAATTTGTAATCCTACATTAAAACATTACCTTGTTCTGTGTTATTTTGCTAGTACCCCCTTAACTTTGTGCCCAATGCTAGCCAAGTGCCTCGACTGGCTTCACCCTAACCCCACCACTGGTCCTAAGATGCCAAATGTCTACAGTGACAGTCATTAGCTGTAGCGTATTTTAATTTTAAAAGAATGTATAAAGAACGATTTGATCTAACTTTTAGAATGAAAATCAGTAGAATTAAGTGTAAAGTTAGTAACAGTCCTAATGGTGAGAGTGCTGCTACAATGAAAATAATAATTTTAGTTATACTACTTAGTTACAATAATAAAGCAGCTACTACTTATAGAGTGCTTGAATACCAGACACAATGCCAGGCGACTTACATAAAAATCACCTCATTTAATTTTCCTAGCAGACTGTGGAAGGAGGTGTTATTATTATTATTATTATTTTTTTGCTGAGGAAATTAGGCTTGAGGAATGTAAAACAACTTCACAGAACTGCATGGCTAAAACGTAGCAGGGTTGGAATTGGGTGTAATACCAAGTCTCAAGTCATTACTAGCACTTTTAATAATTTTATAAGGTTCTAAGTTTTTTCTTCAAAAATAATCAATGGGATGGGAAGTCATGAGTCAATGTACTATATATAATGTAGTATGTTATTTAGAAACAAATGAACAAAATTAAGATAAAAATTATTTTTATACTACTAAACTCCTTTGGTTTATAAATCAATAATTCTTTCCACTATAAACAAGTTTTCTTCCTCAAGGAAGATATACTGTTTTATGAAAACTTCCTACAGATTAAAACCAAAAATCAGGAATGTAACCATTTTGCCATTACAAGATTTCAGAACAATTTTTAATGCATCATGCCTGAATGCTAGTCTTAATTTAATTGGTATTCAGTTGAGAAACTTGGGTCAGATAAACTTGATAGCTTAATACTGATTGAAGACAAATCAAATTTTTTAAAAGTATTTTCCATATTTCTAACTCACAAAATGAAACACTATACACTGACCTTAGAGTAAAAACAACCTGTCCACCCAAGATACAACAAATATATATAAGGAAGAAAAAAAAGCCTTTTAGTTTTATTAGTTTTCCTATTGTGTTCATGGTACACAGGAAAAGGAAATTAATTATATGGCCTTAATATTTTTGTTACAACAATAACTTTTTTTTGACAGGCAAAGTGGACAGTGAGAGAGAGAGACAGAAAGAAAGGTCTTCCTTTTTTCCGTTGGTTCACCCTCCAATGGCCGCCGCGGCCAGCGCACCGCGCTCATCCGATGGCAGGAGCCAGGAGCCAGGTGCTTCTCCTGGTCTCCCATGGGGTGCAGGGCCCAAGCACTTGGGCCATCCTCCACTGCACTCCCGGACCACAGCAGAGAGCTGGACTGGAAGAGGAGCAGCCGGGACTCATCGGTGCCCAAATGGGATGCCAGTGCCACAGGCGGCGGCTTTACCTGCTCCGCCACAGCACCGGCCCCACGATGATATAGTCCGACAGCAATACTGTAGGTGCAGCGATGGGCGGGTCTGTTCTCATAGCGCTGCATCGAGCAGTACTCCGGGGAACACTAGACTGCCCTATGAGGAAGCTAAGGGTTAATGGACATCTGCAGGAGCCGTGGTGACAACTTCCCCTGCAAAGCGTAGCCAGGAACTCCAAGAGCTGGCGCCTGCTGGCACAGGGTTAAGTTGCCCGTGGGACGTCTGCATCTCATATCCAGGTGCCCTGCCAGGCCTGGCTGCTGCACTCCCCTCCAGCTTCCTGACGACATGCACACTGGGGAACAGATGATGCTCCTGCCCCCCGCTTCAGCCTGGCCCAGCCCCGATCCTTGCAGGCATAAGCAAGGAGGGGGGAACCAGCCTATGGAACAACTCTGTCAGTCTGGAAGTGGCAATGGCCAACTAATTGCAAAGGAACATTCGTTGAACTGTATATATGTACATATAGATAGGTATGCCAGCCACTAGAGTTACTTCAGCATTTTTGAAATTCCGAAAGATAAAACAGATGACAGTTCGCTGTGATAAAGACAGATTTACTGTGGTGGGTGGTAAAACAATTTGATCACGTTCACAATGACAAAGAACCACCCTCCAAACCTTTGTTTCCAGTCAACTGTTTAGTTAATTAAACCAAGAGAACCTTCTCTTTCATTTTTTGACAAGAAATTTGTTCAGATGTTTCCGTCCTCAGAATCCTAAATATAGAAAATCATTTCTCCACAAATATGAACTTAGATTTCAGCTTCACCTCTAAATCCAAGAGCAGTCACTTAACAAATGCCAGTTATTGTTATTACCATTGTTTTCAATATTACCAAAACACACTCTGCATTTACAATTACATAACTAAAAGAGATTTTTAGAGCCAGAAGGGTGTTGGAACCCACTTCCCGCCAGCTTCCTGCTCCACACGCCCTGGAAGGCAGCAGCCAATGGCTCGAGCTCTTGTGTCCCTGCCACCAATGGGGATGTGGGAGAGTCACGCTCCTGACTCCACCTCGCCCAGCATGGCTGTCGCAGGCATCTGGGGAGTGAACCAGCAGACAGCAGATCTCTCTGTGTCTGTCTCTTTCTCAGTGTTCCTCTGCCTTTCAAATACAGTGAAAATATAGAAATAATTTAAAATTTTAAAAATTCTGACTTTAACATCTAAATATATCAACACATTTCTGATCCTAGCATATAGAATCAAAAGGGTCCCATCACTAATTTAATGAGTTCCATAAAGAACATCTAATTACATCTAATCACAGGGCTAGTATAACAACTCATCAATTGCTTTTTGTGAAGTCAAATGAAACAAAAATTTCGTTATGAATGTATCTAATTTTAATCAATTTAAAGAACTTTTTAATTCCCCAGTAGTTTTTAATCATATTTCAATTCTATACAGTTTCAAATTTTATCTTAGTCAATTAAAATCTTGGAGACATTATATAGAACATGTTTGGAGCATCATTATTTATAACAAGAAACTCAAAGAAACTAAAAATATGGAAACAAAAAACTAAATTTTACTAAAACTTGCTATTAAAGTTAGTAATCATTGGGGCAGGCGCCATAATACAGTGGGTAAAGCCGCCGCCTGCAGTGAAGGCATCCCATTTGGGCACCGGTTCCAGTCCCAGCTGCCCCACTTCCAGTCCAGCTCCCTACTAATATGCCTGGGGAAGCCGGGGAAGATGGCCCAAGTCATCGGGCCCCTGTGTCCATGTGGGAGACACAGAAGAAGCTTTAGGCTCCTGGCTTCCGATCAACCCAGCTCTGGTCATTGTGGCCACTTGGGGAGTGAACCAGCACATGGAAGATCTGTCTGCCTCTGCCCCTGCTTCTCTGTAACTATGCCTTTCAAATAAATAAATAGACCGGGGGAAGCACCTGGCTCCTGCCTTCAGATCAGTGCGGTGCACCGGCCGCGGTGGCCATTGGAGGGTGAACCAACGGAAAAGGAAGATCTTTCTCTCTGTCTCTCTCTCTCTCACTGTGCACTCTGCCGTTTAAAAATAAATAAATAAATCTTTCTAAAAAAAAAAAGTTAGCAATCATTTAAAAAGACAGGAAGTAACTTTTTAAAAATTAATGTTGGCCGGCGCCACAGCTCACTAGGCTAATCCTCCGCCTGCGGCGCCGGCACCCTGGGTTCTAGTCCCAGTTGGGACACAGGGTTCTGTCCCAGTTGCTCCTCTTCCAGTCCAGCTCTCTGCTGTGGCCCGGGAAGACAGTGGAGGATGGCCCAGGTGCTTGGGCTCTGCACCCACGTCGGAGACCAGAAGGAAGCATTTGGCTTCTGGCTTTGGATCGGCGCAACGCGCCGGCCGTGGTGGCCATTTCAGGGGGTGAACCAACAGAAAGAAGACCTTTCTCTCTGTCTCTCTCTCTCTAACTCTGCCTGTCCAAAAAAAAAAAAATTGATGTTAAAAGCACATTAAATTGAATATGGTAATTCTAAAGGGATGAATACATATGAAAAAATTATAATAGAAACGCAGCAAAACGAATAAGGCACAATGGAATGACTTGGCTTTGTTCTTTCCTTCCCCTAAATCGCAATTTTTTGGTGTTGCAAATTAATTCACAGAAAAATACAGTAGCAGTGAGGATTCAGCCTCAGGGCTATGAAGCTTGTGTCCCACATCAGAGTGCCTGAGTCTGGCTCCCAGTTTCAGCTTCTAACTCCAGTTTCCTGCCAATGCAGATCTGGGGAGGCAGAGAGATGGTTCTTGGGTTCCAGCCATCCTCACAGGAGATCTGTACAGCTTTCTTGGCGCCTGGCTCCAACCCTGGCCCAGACATGGCCATTCCAGGCACCTGGAGACTGAGTCAGCAGATGGCAGCCTTCTCCATCCATCCATCTTTTCCTCTCAAATACATATTTGGTAAAATCTAAGGGAACAAGATCTAAGGTATAACAGAACACAGTCTTGATAAATTTAGACTTGTTGAAAAATTACTCATATTATCTATAGCTTTCCATATCTCTATTGAAACACATCCTATTTTAAATTCCAGGACATTTCACTGTTCTCTGCCTCCCACAAGTCATATGCTCTTTTTTTTTTTTCTCTTCTCTGGAATCCAATAAATGTCACTTCAACTCAAAACTTGAACTGCGGGGCCAGCACCCTGGCTCACTTGGTTAATCCTCCGCCTGTGGCGCCAGCATCCCATATGGGCGCAGGTTCTAGTCCCGGTTGCTCCTCTTCCACTCCAGCTCTCTGCTGTGGCCCGGGAAAGCAGTGGAGGATGGCCCAGGTGCTTGGGCCCCTGCACCCGTGTGGGAAACCAGGAGGACGCTCCTGGCTCCTGGCTTCGGACTGGTGCAACTCCGACCATTACAGCCACTTGGGGAGTAAACCAGCAGAAGGAAGACCTGTCTGTCTGTCTGTCTGTCTGTCTCTCTCTCTCTCTGTCTGCAACTCTGCCTGTCAAATAAATAAATAAAATCTTAAAAAAAAAAAAAAAAACTTGAACTGGGATCTTTACAGGGATTAATAAGATTAATGTGAGAGGGCCAGCACTGTGGCACAGAGGGTTAAAGCCCCGGCCTGAGGTGCTGGCATCGCAAAGGGCACTGGTTCAAGTCCCGGCTGCTCACTTCCAATCCAGCTCCCTGCTAATGTGCCTGGACCATTGTGGGAAACCTGGAAGAAGCTCCTAGCTCCAGACTTCGGTTAGGTTCAGCTCCAGCTATTGTGGCCATTTGGGGAGTGAACCAGCAGACGGAAGACTTCTCTGTCTGTCTCTACCTGTCTCTGTAACTCTTTCAAGTAAACAAAATAAACCTTTTAAAAAAAAAAGATTAGCGTGGTAAGAACTTAAATTTTTCCCATCCAACAACAAAGTAGTTCTGTTAAAATTTTTCATTTCCTTCAGTAAAGTATTGATTATACATAGTGCAAATATTTCTTGCTAAGTCTATTGCTTGGTATTTTACTTTTTTGTGGCTATTGTCACATTATATCTTATTGGCCACGTGTAAGACACAGAGTTCTTTTTAATTAAAGTTTCTGACAGAAATATGTTTGATATATTCCATTTCTTATCACTGATCATGTTCAAACATAAACTTAGTAATTAAGAATATGATTTCCTTAAAATTCCTTAAATCCCTTAAATTAAAATTTCTTAAATTCAAATTCCTTAAATTCTGTTAAAAATTTATACAAAAAGCTAAATGAAGTTCTTGGCAAATATGGGTGAGAGTAGTGATTAGGTCAGCGTCCTGAGGAGCAGGAAAATTCTATTCCTTGACCTGAGTACTGATCACACGGGTGCTGACTGCAAAAATGCACTGAGCTGCGTGCATGTAATATACACACTCCTCTCTGAGTGTATCAATGAGGCACACATCAATTAAAATGCTTTGGATACACTGGATAACAATAAACTGGCTGACAAGATTAAAACATCGGGCCGGTGCTGTGGTACAGAGGGTTAATGCCCTGGCCTGAAGCGCCGGCATCCCATATGGCCACCGGGATGCCACCGGTTCTAGTTCCAGCTGCTCCACTTCCGATCCAGCTCTCTGCTATGGCCTGGGATAGCAGTAGAAGGTGGCCCAAGTACTTGGGCCCCTGCACCCGTGTCGGAGACCCAGAGAAGCTCCTGGCTCCCGGCTTCGGATCAATGCAGTTCTGGCCGTTGCGGCCAATTGGGGGAGTGAGCCAGCGGATAGAAGACCTCTCTTTCTGTCTCTACGTGTCTCTGTAACTCTGTCTTTCAAATAAATAAAAATCTTAAAAAAAAAAAAATGAGAACCATGCTCAAGTGGTCCTCTCTGCCTCTCCTCTCTATGTGTAACTCTTTCAAGTAAAAAATAAATAAATCTCTAAAAAAAGATTAAAGCATCAAAACAAAAATGAACAGTAAAACATTAAAAACCCTGTAGGCCACCACTGCGCTTTGGTATACTCATGTACCTCAACTAATATACCATCTTCTCTATCAGATCAGAATGATTCAGATACACATCCTCAGGTCTGCTAAACTTCAATGAAGGCTTCTATTGTAGAGACGTATCCTTGCTTGTGTTCAAAGCTCAGGGAGAGTGTGGAGTCACAGCATCTTACACTTTGGGTTCCATCCCATATTCCCGATAAGGAAGGAAGCTTCTCAAAATTCTTAAATACAATTCAGCAACTGTGACTGAGAACTGGACAACTGCCATGCTGGAGACGCTGAGATGGAATTGAAGGAACTTTAAACACACAACTATCTTTCCCAATTATTAGAATTTCATTCATATATATCACAATATTGCTGTTAATATTTTTAGCCATAGATTAAAAATTTTCATTTTATATCCACATAAAAACAGATAGTAGGGATATTTCAATACAATATCCACACTTTCCAGTAAATATCAATCAAACTTAAACAATGAACTTGTTACAACCAAGTACTTTACAAATCAAGTTCACACAAAAATCAAAAGGCAAAAATGGGTGCCCACAAATCACATTAGGAAATTAACATTTACAGAGCATACTATGTGTAAAAGAAGGTAATTTTCCCAATTCTCATAAAACCTCTCCCCTAGGAAAAAATGTAAGAAATGGAGACGTGTTTGGGGACAGTCCTCTAAGTGTATGATAGAAACCAGAAGCAGCTCTTTCTGCTACGCACACAATTACACGGGGACTCATGAAAGAACACTTGACAAGAAGGAAACAGGTGTTGGTGGGTGGTTGTTTTAAAGCACATTCTCTGTTTTTCCTTTCTCCTTCTAACTACATGTCCATGCAGACCCAATTGCCTACATAATCTAATGAAAAAGTAAAAATATTCTTTTCAACAGAAGCTACACAAGCAAAGTCTATCTCATCTTTACTCAGAAAGCAAAAATTTTCCCACACACCTCGGGGAACTTCAAGTGAACACTCTTAAGAATTAGAAAAGGGGCAGACACTGTGGAACAGAGAGTTAAGCCAGCACCTGGTATTTCTACATCCCGTATCGTAGCGCCAGTGTGAACCTAAGTCACTCTTCTAAACCAGCTTCCTGTTAATGCATCCCAGAAGGAGCAGATGGGATGATGGCTCAATGGCTTGGGTTCCTGGCATCCACATGAGATATCCAGATGGAATTACGGGCTCCTAACTTTAGTCAAGCTGTTGACTCGGCTTTTGTGGGAGTGAACCAACAAATGAAAGATTTCTCTCTTTTTTTAAAAAAAATGAATGCATGTAATCACAGATTTAAGAGAATACCAAACTGCAAGTAGTACGCCATCCCAAATGCAGATAACGCTAAACTTCCAGTAGTAAAAGCAGCAAAAGGAAAATGGCAGAGCAGACCCTTCACTTATCCCCAGCTAAGTTCTTACTCTCCCAAAAATGGTTAGCATTATCTGAAGCCTATTTGAAATAGGGAACTGAATCCATAATTACTAATAAAGCATAAAATATTCTGCTATACCTTATATTTCAATAACAAAAATCTCAAATCTGATTGAAAAATAAAGGAGTGATCCAAATATTAAGGGAAATATGATTTTTGTCAACATGTTAAATGTGTTTTTAAACAATGATCAGCACACCTTCTCAAATTAAAGAGAAAGCCTTAACAATACAACACAGGAAGATATTAAGGAAAAGAGCCAAAAATCATGCAGAATTGCCACCCTACAGTGAAAACTGTAGCTTCAAAAACCCCTATGCTTTGGGAGCTGGCATTTGGCATTTCAGCTTGGGGCGCCTACATCCCGTATCAGAGTGCCAGATTTCCAGTCTCAGTTCAGCTTCCAATTCCAGCTTCTTGCAAATCCACGCTGGGAAGCAGCAGACGACGGCACAAACACTCGGAGCCCCGCCATCCATGTGGGAGACATGGACTGAGGTCCAGCTCCACGCTTTGGTCTGGCCTGGCCCCAGCCCTTATGGGCATTTGGCAAGTGAACCAGAGGAGCAGGAATTGCTCATTCTCTCTGTGCCACCTTCCATCTTTCTCTTAAGTAAATGAAAACTTTAAACACACACACACACTCTACACAGGTGACGACATCAAGCCATCTGGTGAGATTCCAAAGCACAGATAAAGAAACGGAGAAGACATTTCTCCTTGGTTTAAAAAATGTAAACAAGGACCCCACATTGTGGAGTAAGTTAAAGTGCTCTCTGCAACACCAGCATCCCATGTGAGCAGTGGTTCAGGTCCCAGTTGCTCCAGTACAGTCCAGTTCCTTGCCTGGGAAAGCAGTAAAAGATGGTCCAACTATTTGAGCCCCTGCAATCCATGTGGGAGACTCAGATCACGTTCCAGGCTCCTGGCTTCTGCCTGGCCCCGCCCGCACCAGTCATTGTGGCCATTTGAGGAGTGAATCAATAGATGGAAGACATCTGATTCTGGCTCTGTCTCTCTGTAACCCTGCCTTTCAAAATAAACAAACAAACAAACAAAAACTGAACTGAAGACAACGGACATGAAGGTCTTCTTCTTCTTTTCTCAAAAGAAAAACCACTGAAACCTCAAGGTTTAGTGAAGGCTGTAGACACTGATATGTCCACCACGCTGGGTACAAGGGCCAACAGAGACTGAGCTGCGCTGATAGTTTTGTTTGATTTGTTACTACTTTGTTACTCAGAAAAGTAGTATAGGTTTTTGTAATCTAATCCCATCCTATTTTTCTCATAAGCCCTGTTAGTTAAAGTGTATAACTTTCACAGAGCATGAAAATTTTCAGAATTTGTACTTCATGTCAGTGACTGAACAAAGCCAAAGCCGCTGCAATTAAACAAGAGACAAGACTATTTCAGGCATGGAAAGCCAAGACACTCTGGGGGGAAAAAAAAGACCTAAATGACAGATCTCTGCGAGTGAGATCCCAGTGGAAAGAACGGGGCCATCAAAGAAGAAGGTACCTTTCTCTGAAGGGAGGAGAGAACTTCCACTTTGACTATGACCCTGTCGGAATAAGATTGAAGTCGGCGAACTCAAAAGGCTTCCATAGCCTCGGCAACTCATGACTAGAGCCTAGGGAGATTACTGATGCCATAAACAGGAGTGTCAAACTGTTAAGTCAACAACAGGAGTCACTGTGTACTTACTTCTCATGTGGGATCTGTCCTTAATGTGTTGTCCAATGTGAAGTAATGCTATAACTAGTACTGAAACAGTATTTTACACTTTGTGTTTCTGTGTGGGTGCAAACTGATGAACTCTTTACTTAATATATACTAAATCGATCTTCTGTATGTAAAGATAATTGAAAATGAATCTTGTGGTGAATGGAATGGGAGAGGGAGCAGGAGATGGGAGGGGTGTGAGTGGGAGGGAAATTATGGGGGGGTGGAGCCATTATAATCCATAAACTGTACTTTGGAAATTTATATTTACTAAATAAAAAATAAATTAAAAAAGACAATTAAATTCGAGAAAACAGGATCATGAAAACCAATCTCTACCACTTTTGAATGACGTTTAAGGTCTTGAACTCCTTTCAGCACTTCACCAATTTTGATTAAACTCAATGATAAAACATTTGAGTTTTTGTTTTGTTTCATTTATTTAACATCAAAAGATGCTTTTTAAAAGATACCACTGGCAGGGTTGGCGCTGTGGCGCAGCGGGTTAACGCCTGACCTGAAGCACCGGCATTCTATATGGGCACCAGTTCGAGACCCAGCTGCTCCACTTCCAATCCAGCTCTCTGTTATGCCTCTCCTCTCTCTGTGTAACTCTGACCTTCAAATAAATAAATAAATAAATAAATAAATCTTTAAAAAAAAAAGAGAGATACCACTGGCAAACATTGGTTCTTCTTACTAGTTTTGTAAAATAACTGAAATGTGTGAAAAATAATATGGTGGAAAGGTACATTTTCTGGACAGCAAACAACTTTGAAGGGCACACAGAAAACTCTGGAGCCTCCTGCTCCGGTCCATCTTCTAAAAATATAAACGTGCACATTTCATGCCCTCTTCAAAGTTATTCATTAGCTTCCAAGTGCCTGCCAAATAGAGCCCATCACCTTAAACCAGCACTCAGAATACTTCGCCATGCGGCCCCATCAACCCTCGTCAATCTTACCTCCCAGTACATCTTGCCACTCTTCCTTCACATTCGCACTGCCCAAAATAGAAGTCGCCAGTTATGTGTGCCTACTGAGCAGTTGAAACAGACTAGCCCAAATTAAGAGAATTAGTACATCTCTGTGTAAAACACGTATTTCCTTTACTTAGTATAGAGTTGATCTTCTCTATATAAAGGTAATTAAAAGTGAATCTTAATGAAGAACGGGATGGGAGAGGGAGCAGATGGGTTGGGAGTGAGGTGGCAGGGTGGTTATGGGGGAAAGAACCACTATAATCCAAACGTTGTACTTTCAAAATTTATATTAAATAATTTTTTCTGTTAAAAAAACCCACATATTTCATTTTAAGGACTTAGCACCCAAACAAGAATGTAAAATATCTCATCAGGAACAAGTATTTGGTGCAGCAGCTCAAGTTGCTGCTTGGGACACCCACACCCCATGTAAGGGTCCCAGCAACTCTCCTTCTGATCCAGCCTCCCGCTAATGCGTCTGGGAGGCAGCAGCGATGGCCGAAGTACTCAGGTTTCTATCACCCACAGAGGAGACCTGGATAGAGGTTTCAGGCTCCCGGATGGAGTTCAGCCTGGCACAGCCTCAGCTGTTCTGGGCATTTGGGGAGTGAACCAGCAGGCAAGAAGATCTCCATCTGTCTCCATGTCTCTCTGTTTACCTACCTTTCTTTTTCTTTGTTTTAAAGATTTATTTATTTATTTGAAAGTCAGAGTTACACAGAGAGAGAAGGAGAGGCAGAGAGAGTCTTCCATCTGCTAGTTCACTCCCCAACTGGCCACAATGGCCAGAGCTGTGCCAATCGGAAGTCAGGAGCCAGGAGCTTCTTCCAGGTATCCCACGTGGGAGCAAGGGCCCAAGCATTTGGGCCATCTTCCACCGCTTTCCCAGGCCATAGCAGAGAGCTGAATCAGAAGTGGAGCAGCCGGGACTCAAACCAGCGCCCATAAGGGATGCCGGCACAGCAGGCGGCAGCTTTACCACTATGCCACAGCACCTGCCCCCTACCTACCTTTCAAATAAAATGAAAACAGATTTTTTTAAAAGAAGAGTTCAATTAAAAAATTAAAATCTCAGTATTTAAAAATATTGATTATATGTTGAAGATGTAATATTCTGGTTATATGGGGTTACATGAAACATGAAAATTAATTTCACCTGTTTCTATTTTTTAAAATGAGGTTACTACAAAAATTTACTGATGTGACTCTGCCAGCCAAGTGGCCTTTCACCTTCCACACTGATTTTTCTACTATTTTCTACTATTTTCTGTGTAACTCTTTCAAGTAAATAAAGAAATCTTTTAAAAAAAAATGTTCTTTAGTCACCTCTACTTGTCCAAATCTTTGTTATTCATTAAAGACCAACTCAAATAAAGTTTATTTTACTAAAAGTTCCTTCATGATGCTCCAGGATGCAAATCTCCCATATTCCAAGCTTCCACACCCTACATGGTCCTCAAAGAACGTGCCACTTTGTACTTGTAGCATCAACTGTTATACACAGCTTATCACATCTATCAGCTATAATTCCTTAAGCACAGAACTCTTCAAATTCAATTTGATTCCTCTATTTCTGCCATAATACCTTACACAGAATCTTCCCTCCAATACCAAATCAGATTACAAAAGTACTGGTGATGCAATCTTCAGATTACACAAGTTATGTTTGTTAAAGCAACAAAGTAAAACCCTGTCACATAATGAACTGCGGGAGGGGGGGAAAGTTCCTGCCCCTCAGGGTCACTCAGAACATTCTCCCTCCTTCCTTCCTGAAAACCCTGGGCTTTGAATGCTACCAACAGGGATCCACTATCACTTCTCCTGGTATCATTTATGACCTCTACATCCAACACCTTCAGTCTCCATAAATACTTCAGCTCCTTGCTCCCAGTTACTCTCACGCACACTAGTCCTACAGTAATTCTTGGCGATATCCATATTCTTGTAGATATCATCCCTGCATCCTGAACACCCATTTCTGCAGTCTCTTTAAACTTATCATTCATAAATTATATAATAATCCCCACATCATCTCATAATTCTCTCTCTTGCTTTCTCTCTCCTCCTCCTCTCTCTCAATTACTGCCATTGGCATGAAAATTTATTGATATTTCTCTTATCCTTAAGAAAATAAAGTGCAGGGACAGCACCATGGCACAGTACGTTAATCCTCCGCCTGTGGCGCCAGCATCCCATATGGGCGCCAGTTCTAGTCCCAGCTGCTCCTCTTCCAATCCAGCTCTCTGCTATGGCCTGGGAAAGCAGTGGAGGATGGCCCAAGTCCTTGGGCCCCTGCACCCACATGGGAGACCCGGAGGAAGCTCCTGGCTCCTGGCTTCCGATCAGCGCAGCTCCGTAGTTGCGGCCATTTGGGGAGTGAACCAGCAGAAGCAAAACTCTGTCTCTCTCTCGCACTGTCTGTAACTCTACCTCTCAAATAGATAAATGAGATCTTCTTAAAAAGAAAGTAAAATATAACAATATTCCTTTTTACAAAGATTTATTTATTTACTTGAAAGAGTTACACAGAAAGAGAAGGAGAGGCAGAGAGAGAGAGAGAGAGGTGTCTTCCATTGGCTGGTTCACCCCCTAACTGGCCACCACGGATGGAGCTGCGCCAGCCCCAAGCCAGGATCTTCTCCGGGTCTCCCACGTGGGTGCAGGGGCCCAAGCACTTGGCCATCCTCCACTGGTTTCCCAGTCACAGCAGAGAGCTGGCCTGGAAGTGGAGCAGCCGGGATACGAACTGGCGCCATATGAGATGCCGGCACTGCAAGGGGCGGCTTTACTCACTGTGCCCCAGTGCCGGCCCCAGTTACCTCCTTTGTAAACACCATCCCTGCAGTGCAGCTCAGTCTATTCCCTCAACTCCACAGGGAGCTGTACTCCACATCCTATCACATTCTGCTCGCCTCTGCCCTCTGTACTCACACGTACTTTCATATAACAAACTCCACAATCACCACAATTGCTACCTTTTACTTATGCTCTTGCTCCTCTCACTTAATCCTATTATACTGGGAAAACCATAACCCATTCTCTCTCAATACTTATAGATCCAGAGCTAAATCTGACTTAAGAAAAACAGATGGGGCCAGCATGCTGGCGGAGCGGGTAAAAGCTGCCATCTGCAGCGCCAGCATCCCATATGCATGCCGGTTGGAGTCCCAGCTGCTCCACTTTAGATATAGCTCTCCGCTATAGCCTGGGAAAGAAGTGGAAGATGGCCCAAGTCCTTGGGCCCCTGCACCCGCGTGGGAGACACAGAAGCTCCTGGCTTCAGATCAGCCCAGCTCTGGCCTTTGCAGCCATTTGAGGAGTGAACCAGAGGATGGAAGACCTCTCTGTCTCTCCCTCTCTGTATAACTCTGCCTTTCAAATAAATAAATAATTCTTAAAAACAAGGGAGCAGGGGGCTAGCACTGTGGTGCAGCAGATTAAAGCCCTGGCCTGAAGCGCCAGCATCCCATATGGGCATCAGTTCTAGTCCTGGCTGTCCACTTCTGATCCAGCTCTCTGCTGTGGCCTGGGAAAGCAGTAGAAGATGGCCCAAGCGCTTGGGCTCCTGTACCCACATGGGAGACCTGGAAGAAGCACCTGGCTCCTGGCTTCAGATTAGTGCAGCTCTGGCCAGTACGGCCATCTAGGGAGTGAACCAGCAGATGGAAGACCTCTCTCTCTCTGTCTCTACATGTCTCTGTAACTCTGTCTTTCCAATAAATAAAAATCTTAAAAAAAAAAAAAAAATGAGAACCATGCTCAAGTGGTCCTCAGCCGCCGGGCAATCCGAGAGTACTTCCCTGGCTCGTTCTCTCTCCCACTCTTCCGGATGATTTCACTGTCTCCTCTTCTTCAAAACTCTCTGCCAACCTCATCCTCCGCTAAAGTCCTGCTTCTTACCTCACTGAGAACTTACACAAGCCCCATCACCAAACCTACCCACATTCTGGCATCTGTGCCCAAATATTCTCTTTCCTCCTACGATGGTTGTATCGTCCCAGCTACAGCCAATACTTCCACCCACACACTAAATACTCCATTCCCTCGTGCCCATTAACAACACTACAGCAATTCTGTCTCCCCACCACCTCATCTCATAATTCCTTCTCTCTTCCTATCCTCCTGCCTTCTCCCTCCTTTCTCTTGCATGTTCTCTCTCGCTCTGATTATTATGGACATGTATTGATATTTCTCTTACCCTTAAGAAAATAAAATCTCTTAACCCCACGTCCCACGTGGTCACCATTTCACTTCTTCTCTTTACCAAGAAAATTCTTTGACAGAGGGTTACCTGCGCAGGCTCTCCTGACTCCTTCTCTCCAGAACTCACTCCAACCAGTTCCGCCCCCACCAACCACCACAAACCTAAATTGTTCTCACATTCATCAATGACCTACGGGGTGGGGAACCTTGCTTGTTTGCCCAGGACCATGTGGGTATGTGTAACATCAAAAACATCAACTCAAAGGTTAGCTTACTATAAATGGATTGAACTGAGAGCCCACCTAGCAGGGACAGATCAAACAACTCTGCAGCCTTGTACAGCCAGGCCGTGGGCCAGCCATTCTCCATCCCTATGTTGCTAATCCAGTGATAATTTCTCAGTTCACATCTTGCTGTATCTATAAACAGCTTTGAGCAATCCTTTAGCATCTACTTTTTTAAAAGATTTATTTACTTTATTTGAAAGTCAGAATCCAGAGAGGGAGAGACTTTCTATCTGCCCATTCATTCCACAGATGACTGCAACGGCCAGGAACTGAGAGCTTCATCCGAGTCTCCCACGAGGGTGGCAGGGGGCCGAGTACTCAGGCCATCTCCCCTGCTTTCCCAGGGGCATCAGCAGTGAGCTGGATCACCAGTGGAGCAGCCGGGAATCAAACTGGTACTCATATGGGATGCTGACATCGCAGGCAGTGGCTTACCCACTGCTCCGTGATGCTGACTCCAAAGCCTGCACTTTCACTTGAGCCCTCCAAAGGACTACATCCCAGAAAGTAAATAAGGAAAAGCTGGAATTAGATCAACCCACAAAAAGACTGAAAACCTGCCTCAACCCTGACGGAAAATGTCACTCCTCTCTGAAGAGAGGTAACATTACCTCATTATCTAAGCAACTGTTCATATACAATGTTCAAACATTAGCAGGACACCAAAAGACAAAACTAAAATATCACAGAACCAAGAAAGAGAACACACACGTGCGCACACGCACGCGCACACACACACACACACACGTCGCTACAGGAAATCCAGAATCTTAACACAAACTGCTATTAATCTGTTTAAAATAACAAGATGGAAAATTTCAGATGAAAACTTGAAATTATAATCAAATGAAAACTATGAAACTATAACCAAAGTGGTATTAAGAATGTAATAGATTAGACACTGATGAACTGCAAGACAGAAAGAAAACATTCAGAGGGAAAAAGAAGAAAAGGAGCCTCAGAAACAAAAGGCATACGGGGAACTGCCCAGCACACGTCACTGAAGACCTGGGGAAGGAAGACGCAGGAGAACTACAAAAACCATCAAGACACAGTCAAGAAGTGGAAAAACTAAAGCAAAATAAACACAAATAAAACAAACTGCGCACACCTCACAATAAAGCTGCTAAACATCAAAGAGTTCTTTTTTTAACTTTTATTTAGTAGATATAAATTTCCAAAGTACAGTTTATGGATCACAATGGCTCCCCCCCCATAACTTCCCACCCACCCATAACCCTCCCATCTCCCGCTCCATTCACATCAAGATTCATTTTCGATTAGCTTTATATACAGAAGATCAATTTAGTATATATTAAGTAAAGATTTCATCAGTTTGCCCCCACACGGAACACAAATTGCCAAATACTGTTTGAGCACTAGTCATATCATTAATTCACATTGAACTACACATTAAGGACAGAGATCCTACATGGGGAGTAAGTGCACAGTGACTCCTGTTGTTGACTTAACAAATTGACACTCTTGTTTAAGGCATCAGCAATCTCCTCAGGCTCTAGTCACGAGTTGCCAAGGCCATGGAAGCTCCCTAAGCCTACCGACTTTGATCTTATTCCGACAAGGCCACAGTCAAAGTGGAAGTTCTCTCCTCCATTCAGAGAAAGGTACCTCCCTCTTTACATCAAAGAGTCCTAAGCTCAGTTAGTTACCTTTTTTCCTGGAAAGTTACTTTTTACTTGGAGAACAGATGAACTATGTTGATTCAGACTTGGATACTAGCAGACAATTTCACAAAAATGAACAAAATGAATTATTTCAAGAATACCTGACAGCATTTACAGTATTCATGGCTAATGAAAAAATGCAAGGGCAATTTTTGGATATTATCCAAGAAAATGTCAATATCTGGGTAGCAACATATTATGATGACCAATGCATGATGTTACAAAATTATGAATGGGTAAAAGATTCAATGAAAGTACAAGAGACAACAATGGATGTAATAAAGTTATTTCAAGATCCCCAGTGGATGCCTGAAACTGCATACAGTACCAAATCCTAAATATACTATACACACAAATACATAATAAACACATATGTGATACATGCATAATATATGCATACATACATAATATATGTACATAATCTATACGATACATATATATTTATACACATATAAATACAGACACATATATATGCACACCCTGTTTGCACTATGCTTTTTCCTATACATATGTATCTATCATGAAATTTAGTTTATGAAATTAGACACAGTAAAAGATTAATGACTACTATTAATAAGATAAATTACGACAATCCACTGTAATAAAACAGCATCACTGCTCTTGTGCTCTGGACCCCCGTTAGGTGAAACATGGGCTACCTGAACACAGCACAGTAATGGCTCAGGTCTGATAAACAAGGGGCCACCACATGACTAATGGACGCACTCACAGGCTGGACGCAGGGGTGATCCACACCCAAAGAAGAAGACACAAGAAGTTGTCACACTACTAGAATGGCATGCAGATTAAAACTTCTGCACTATTTCTGGAATCTTCCAAGTAATATTTTCCATCTGCAGTTAACTGTAGAAATCAAAGTTGAGGATGGGGAACTGCTGTATAACAGAAACTCACTGATACAGGTTTTAGATACCACACTGCAACTGACCATTAAGAAAAACTACCACTCATCATTCTGGTATGACATCAAGAAACAATAAACTAAATAATCTAGAAATGTCATTAATATACTCCTTTCCAACTACCTATATGTGCAATGTGCATTTTTATTTATTTACTTCAACCAAGACAACAAATCACAATACACTTCATGAAGAAGCAGATGAGAATCCAGCTTTTTTACTAAAGACAGACATTAGAAAGATTTGCAGAAAACACAGGACAATACCATTGCTCTAAGTCTTAAGAAATATGTAGGTCAATATATAACGGTTTTATTACAACTATTTCCAATCAATTAACAAATGTATATTTTAAATTTATTGCAGATTTTAGTTAATACTTTAAAAAATACCTTTCTTGAAGTCTAAGCTTTTTTTAAAAAGAGCTTTATGGAGGTAAAATTGAAACACAATAAAATGCTCACATTTAAATTGCACAATTTGCAATGCTGGCATTCCGCACAGCAGTTAAGACGCTGCCTGGGCCAATGCATCATGCATCAGAGCACCAGAGTTCAAGTCCACGCTCCACTCTGGATTCCAGCTTCCTGCTAATGCAGGCCCTGGGAGGCAGCAGGGGAACCCTAAAGTCGGGTCCCCGGTGCCAGTGCTGTGGTCTGGTGGGCAGCACCGGCATCCCACAAGTCCTGGCTGCTCCTCTTTCAATCCAGCTCTCTGCTGTGGCCTAAGAAAACAGTCAGAGATGGCCCAAGTGTTCAGACTCCTGTACCTGCGTTGGAGACCGGAAGCAGCTTCTGGCTCCTGGTTTCAGACTGGCCCAGCTTCAGCCCTTACAGCTATTTGGGGAGTGAACCAGCAGATAGAAGACCTTTCTCTCTGTCTCTTCCCATCTCTGTAACGCTACCTCTCCAATCAATCAATCCATCCATAAGAAAAAGAAGTTGGGTCCTAATCATCCATGTGGAAGACTTGGATTGAGTTCCAGCTCTGGTATTCAGCCTACCCCTGAGTGTTGCAGGATTCTGGGGGTATAAACCAACATCTTTATGTTTCTCTGGCTTTCAAATAAATAAAAATTTTAAAATATACAATTTGGTATGTTTTGCACACACACACATACACATATACACTCATAAAACCACCACTACAATTATCACCACACCATAATGACCATATCTATCAACCCATAAAACTCCGTGTGGTCCTTGACAGTCCCTCTCTCTGCTGCTCCCCAGAGCTCTGCAGTGTCTCCAGGCAGCCACTACTCTGCTTTCCTGCCACTACAGATGTAGTCTGGAATCCCTGTGATTTTATATAAAGTCCAATGGTAGATACTTTTTATGGACTGGATTATTTTATTCAGGATAAATCACCCATGTTTTTACGTGTGTCAGTAATATATTCTTCACGCTGCATACTACTCCATTACATGGATCTACCACAATGGTTTATCTGTTGTATTACTGAGAAGCATTTGTTTCTGGTTACTAGACATTACAAATAAGGATGTATGCATTCACACAGAAGTCTTCACAGGAACAGATGTTTTCATTTCACCTGGGCATTTCCAATGACTGGGTCACTGACTACATGCTTAATAAGAAACGGACAAATCACTTCCACCTTGTGGGACTATCTTACTTCTCACCAGCAATGCACTTCACATTCTAACCAATGTTTGCTCTTTTTAATTTTACCTATTCCAATAGATATGTAGTGATCCATTATTGTGGTCTTAATTTGCATTTCACTAATGACTAATTATGTTGAACATCTTTTAATGTGCTTACTTACTATCCATCCAAATTAAAGTTATTTATGGTCCTAAATAACTGAAGTATATTTTTAAGAGTCTAAGTATTTGACATCCACTGTACCAGATGGTAATGAATCAATGTTGTATTGTAAAAACCTCTAGGAAAACCGCCGAGATAAGAATATACAATAAGCAAGTTAATGGGGGAAAAGGATGAAGTAATAAAATCTGAAGTGCAATAAGGCCCGAAACAGAAGTACACAACAAGCAGAACAAATTTTAAAAAGCAAATACCAAGATGGTAAATGTAAGTCCAAATATTTAAAAATCAAAGTAATTCTAAGTTAAAATTATACAATTATATTATGACATTAACTATAAATAGACTAAGTAACCAATTAACAGAAGGAACATCAAACCAGGCCTTAAGAAACGTTGTAACAGAAAAAGGGCATTTCGTGATGATATAACTCTGTATCGTATGTATCCAATAACAGCTTCCAAAAACACAAAGTAAAATGATAGAAAAGGAGAAGCATCAAAAATGGAGTATACGAATTTAACAGACCTCTCACAGTAACAGATACAAGAAGAAACAAATGAATAAACACACATGATGTGAAAATGACCAACTTCAACTGACATACACAAAACTGCTTTCAAAAACTGTTATGGGGGCCAGCATTGTGCTGTAGCAGATAAACTGCCACCTGCAGTTCTAGCATCCCATTTGGACGCAGGTTTGAGTCCCAGCTGTTCCACTTCTGATCCAGCTCCCTGCTAATGTGCCTGGGAAAGCAGCAGAGGACAGCCCAAGTACTTGGACCCCTGCACCCATGTGGGAGACCCAGAAGAAGCTCCTGGCTTTGGATCAGCCTAGCACCAACTAGTGCAGTCATTTGGGGAGTGAACCAGCAGATGGAAGACCTGTCTTTGTCTCTCTCTCCCTCTCTCCCCCTAACTGCCTTTCAAATAAAATAAATAAACCTTTAATGTGCTTAGTAAAGCACATTCCTTGGGCTCTTGCCATTCACATGGGAGACCCAGGTGCAGTTCCTGGCTCAGCCCCAGATATCGCAGCCATTGGGGGAGAGAACCAGTGAGTGGAAGATCTCCTTCTCTCTCTCCCTCTCTTTTTGTCACTCTGCTTTTCAAATAAATAAAATAAATCTTTAATTAAAAAAAAGTAGATTTCTCAAGCTCAATAGTCCTCCAACGCAAAGCACTGTATGTGCAGACCATCATCATCAGGGACTCTTCACCACCCCGGAGACACTGGGCACAGGCAGCCAATGTAAGCATGCATCTCTGCCTCCTACAGTTTCCAAGAGTAAGGTCCTTTGTCTCTGATCTAGAAGTCTCGTGTCTTCTTCCAAAGTCTACAAAATGGTAACAAGCTAACTTACCAGCTCATTACACAAAAAGCCCGATCCAAAAAGAGTATGTTTTCATACTGCAGGTTTTAATTTCCATGAAACTTAGAGCAGAGTAAGCCTACACTGACACAAACGATCAATGGTCGTCAGGGGCCAGAGAGGTTCGGATTAACCGTAAAAGGACACGAGGGGACATTCTGAGGTGGTGAGAGTATCCTACGATCACATCTTGGTTGTTATGGTGGTTTAATAGGTATGTTTATTTGTCAAAACCCATCAATCTGTACATTTAAAATGAGTGCTATTATTATATGTAAATTATATCTTAATGAAATGTTTTACAATTCATATCCATATCATTAAGGAATTACAAATTTAAAATACAATGAGATTCCACTAACATGCCTATCAGAAGGGCTAAACTTAAAAATCACACAAACTGCAGACAACCATGTGGAACAACAGGAACTCTCTTCCACTGCTGGTGGAGACACAAAATGTGCAGTCACAGAAAGACGGTGCGGCAGCTTCTTACAGAGCTAAACACAGCCTCACCATAGGACCCAGCGACCATGCTCACAGGCATGCTCCTGACTGGACTGAAAACCTATGGCTGTACACAAACGTCCACAGCATAACTGGGGGAAACTGGAATCGAGCAATATGGAATACCATTGAGAGTTATTTTCAAATGAGCTATCAAGCCACCAAAAAAAAAAAAAAAAAGACATGAAAGAAACTTAGATGCATACTTTTATGTAAAAGCAGCCAGTCTGAAAGGGTTACATAAGCTGGGACACCATAGAGACGGCATCTGAAAAGGCTGGGAGGGATGGGGAAGGGGTGGAACAAAGTGGGTTTTCAGGCAGTGAACTCTTCTGTGCGATACTGCCATGGTGGATCCATGACACTGCACATCTGTCTGTGTGCAACAGAGTGAAGGGTGAAAAACAAACTCAGTTAAAAATAATGTATCGGCACTGGCTCATTAATTTTAACAAGTGTCCACACTAATGTCAACTGTCAACAACACAGAAACTGAAGGGAGGGAGACAAGGATCCCGTGGAACACTGTACTACCTACTTTGATTTTTTATAAACCTTAAACTACTCTAAAAAGAAAACACGCATTTTAAAGTAACAAGAAACATTCTGTCGAGTGGTGAACAAATGTAGCAAATTATTTTAAATATTTTGGCTTTATAAAATTATCTCTCACTCACATTTTAATTTTCATCTTGTTAAATCCTGAGCATTTTTGTCATGCTACTTCTTTGGTGAATTGCCTAAATGGCTAAAATGCTTTAACCATTATTCTATTAATAGTTGAGACTTCATGGTAAATTTGCATAAAATTTTTATATTAAGAATATTATTAAAGATATTTTTAAATGCTAATGAAAGGCTGGTGCCGTGGCTCACTTGGCTAATCCTCCTCCTGCGGCACTGGCACCCCGGGTTCTAGTCCCGGTTGGGGCGCTGGGTACTAGTCCCAGTTGCTCCTCTTCCAGTCCAGCTCTCTGCTGTGGCCCGGGAGTGCAGTGGAGGATGGCCCAAGTGCTTGGGCCCTGCACCCCATGGGAGACCAGGAGAAGCACCTGGCTCTTGGCTTCGGATCGGTGCAGTGCGCCAGCCGCACCACGCCAGCCACAGCGGCCATTGGAGGGTGAACCAATGGTAAAGGAGGACCTTTCTGTCTGTCTCTTTCTCTCTCACTGTCCACTCTGCCTGTCAAAAAAAAAAAAAAAAAAAAAGAGCAAAGCCATATTTGTCTATTAACCAACCAGGCAACACTGTAACAGACCCCAAAATACAGTGAGAAAAATCACCAAAATGCAGACTGGTAAACTTAACAAAGATAAAATATCCTGCTTCTCAAAATGATGTCAGAAACTGAAAACAGTAAGTACATTATGAAATGACGCTTATCCAGGGATTGCTCCAGGAACCTCTTTCAGAGCAGAAGGTGAAGCTGCTGCCTGGGAAGCCCGCATCACCTGAGCGAGCTACTGCCAGACCCCACGCCCCACTTCCGATCCCTCTGTCCTCTGTCTTGCAAATAAATAAATAAATCTTTGGGGGGGAAATAGTATTTCGGGTGCTGGTGCTGTGGCCTAGTAGGATAAGCTTCTACTATGGTGCCAGGCATCCCGTATGGGTACTGGTTGGTATCCCAGCTGCTCCTCTTCCCATCCAGCTCTCTGCTATGGACTGGAAAAGCAGAAGAGAGCCCAAGTGCTTGGGCCCCTGAACCCACATGGAAGACCCAAAAGAAGCTCCCGGCTCTTGGCTTCGGATCAGCTAGGCTCTAGACATTGTGGCCATTTGGGGAGTGAACCAATGGATGGAAGACCTTTCTCTCACTCTCCCTCTTTATAACTCTATCTCTCAATAAATATTAAAATATATATATATTTTTAAAGTATTTCAGGTGCTCAATAAGCTAGTAGAAATGTTCTAATACTCTATCTGTTCTGCCCAAAATGGTAGCCACTAGCCACATATAGCAATTGAACAGTTAGAAATAAGGTTTGTATAATGGAGGAACTGAATTTATGCTAATTTAATTAGTTTCAATAACTAGCTGCAGATAGCTAATGGATACCATTTGGGGCACAGAAGTATTTGGATATAGCCAAAGACAGTTCTCTTAAAAAAGTACTACTCAGTACAACTGCCCTCAGCTAGTAGCACTCAAACTTGAGAAGTTAGAAAAGTAGATAAGTATTTTGTAAAAGCAAAACAGAGGAGGAGCCAGCGCTGTGGCATAGTGAGTGAAGCCAACACCTACAGTGCCGGCATCTCACATGGGTGCCAGTTGAGTCCCAGCTGCTCCACTTCCAATCCAGCTCTCTGCTATGGCCTGGGATAGCAGTAGAAGATGTCCCAAGTCCTTGGACCTCTGCAACCACGTGGGAGACCTGGAAGAAGTTCCTGGCTTCAGATCGACCCAGCTCTGGCTGTTGCAGCCATCTGGGGATCGAACAAGCGGATGGAAGACCTCTCTGCCACTGTAACTCTGCCTTTCAAATAAATTAATAAATCTCAGAGAGAGAGAGAAGGGCAAGCATGCAGACACAAACATTACACATATCCAAAGCAGGGGCAGACGAAAGGGAAGGCAATGGCTGGGTTTTAAGAGTCCAAGAAAATTCCAACTTTATACAAGATTGGTGCATATACTTTTCCTTGAGTTTGAATTTTTCTCTTGTTAAATTTACATCCATCATTACTAGAAAGAAAAACCATGTCAGATTCATCAAATAATATAAGCACTAGGAAATTCTATAGCACAGGGAACACATGAGCAGCTAGGACTGGCAAATTCTCCTATAGTGGTTAATTTTCTGTACTTCAAAAAGGGAAAAGACTCAACAAACTAAAGGTTACATACACAAGGACTTTTTCTCAGAAGTTCTGGCATACATTTCTCCTAGTAGCGAATTTGTCCTTCAGGTGTGCAGTTTCGATCTCAAGAGATAACAGGTAAAACAGGTTCTGAAACACTCAGGCCTTAAAAAATATTTTGCCATAACGGATTATAAAAAATCAAACTTTTAAGAGGCAAACATTTTATGTGACCATGCGCTCCTGGCTCCAAGGGGGAGATGTATGTCCTGTTACTGCTGTTATGTCATTTCAGGACAATTAAGAATGGCCAAGGCCGGTGCCGTGGCTCAACAGGCTAATCCTCCGCCTTGTGGCGCCGGCACACCAGGTTCTAGTCCCGGTTGGGGCTCGGATTCTGTCCCGGCTGCCCCTCTTCCAGGCCAGCTCTCTGCTGTGGCCCGGGAGTGCAGTGGAGGATGGCCCAAGTGCTTGGGCCCTGCACCCCATGGGAGACCAGGAAAAGCACCTGGCTCCTGGCTCCTGCCATCGGATGAGCATGGTGCGCTGGCCGCAGTGTGCCGGCCACGGCGGCCATTGGAGGGTGAACCAACGGCAAAGGAAGACCTTTCTCTCTGTCTCTCTCTCTCACTGTCCACTCTGCCTGTCAAAAATAAATAAATAAATAAATAAAAAGAATGGCCAAAACAAAATGGTTGAAGAATGAAAACAAAACAAAAATCATTAAAATTTCCTAATGAATTAAGAGACTTAGAATAGGATAGAAGAGTCAAGCTGTTTCCCTCAAATGCTAAATGCAGTAACTTTAATCATACGTGAAACTAAACCTTTAGCTGATGAAGGAAATTAGCAGGTAACTGGCTTAAGCAAAGGCCAGTTTGAGGCCCTCCTCAGACTAACCCTCACCTGTGGTGCCTATCTTGAAACTAAATCCCCACCATCTGTAGTTTATTCAACTCTGCAGATCCAGGAAAGTTCAATTTCTCCCAGGAATAACGATGTACCAGAGGAATGATGCACGCTAACTAAATGACAGATAACTTATGTCAATGTATTAATAAAAGAATTAAGTGGGGGCTGGCACTGAGGCATAGCAGGTTAAGCCTCCGCCTGTGGTGCAGGCATCACATATGGGCGCCAGTGAGTCCAGGCTGCTCCACTTTCAATCCAGCTCCCTGCTAATGGCACAAGCACTTGGGCCTTTGCAAGAAAGATGCACCTGGCTCCTGGCTTCAGATGGGCCCAACTCTGGCCATTGTGGCCATCTGGAGAGTGAACCAGCAGATGGAAAACCTTTCTCTCTGTCTCTCCCTGTGACTCTGCCTCTCAAACAAATAAATAAATCTTTAAAAAAAAAATTAAGTGAACCAAAACAATGAATGCAGTCACTTGGTTTACCAACCAGAAGGTATCTCAAACAAATGAATTAGAAAGGGGTCGGGGGGGGGGGGGGCACAGTAGGTTAACCCTCCACCTGCAGAAGAAGCTCCTGGCTTCTGGCTTCAGATCGGCTCAGCTCCAGCCATTGCGGCCAACTGGGGTGTGAACCAACAGACGGGAAGACCTTTCTCTCTGTCTCTCCCTCTCACTGTCTGTAACTCTACCTCTCAAATAAATTTAAAAAAAAGGGTGTGTGATTTGGAATCAGACTTGAAATGGAATGTGATGAACTATACCACTATCAGTTGTGCGACTCCTCTAAACCTCAATGGCATCAGTGAAACAGGAAACGACTCTGCAGGACTATTGCGGAAAGGAAATGCAGTATCTGCAAGCACCAGGCACGTACGTGAAGGGCCTCTATACAGGCAGCTGCTAACACCGTTGTTACAGCCCTGTTCTCATTTATTCCTTTAAACAACACCTGCTTTGTTTGTTGTGTTATCTGTTGAGAGACAGAGTGAGCAAGATCCCATTCTCTAGTTTGCTCCCGAAACTTCTGCAATGACAAGAACTGTAAAACCTTCTTTGTAGAAGTTGCTCTTTGGGGCCTACGTTGTGTAGTAGGGTAAGCCACCACCTGCAATGCTGGCATGCCATTTGGGTACCAGTTGTGTCTCAGCTGTTCCACTTCCAATCCAGCTCCCTGATCAAGTGCTTGGGTCCCTGAACCCACGTGGGAGACCCTGACAGAGCTCCAGAAGCCTGGTTTCAGCCTGGCCCAGCCCAGGCCATTGCAGCCAGTTGGGGAGTGAACCAGCAGATGGAAGACAGCTCTCCTTCTCTCTCTCTCTAACTCCAGCAGATGGAAGACAGCTCCTTCTCTCTCTCTCTCTCTCTCTCTCTCTCTCTCTCTCTCTCTCTAACTCTGCCTCTCAAATAACAAAATAAAATCTGAAAAAACAAAATCCAAGTGACAGGTTTTAGGAATGATACTATATATTTTTAAAAGTTGCTCTTCTCTACACATTTCTATGACAATATTTTTAAATGATGATAGTTTTTAAGTATCCTATCAGTTTAGAGTGGTTTGGCTGCAAGTAAAACAAAAAAGAACCCCAAGCCAATCAGTGTCTCAAGTTCAGGGTTGAAATAGTGATGCTGTTACCACTCCTCAGTCATCACAATCGTAGGATGCAGCACAGCCAGACCAAAGCATTTGGGCAAAACTGCAGTCCCAGCTCTACCACTCACGTGGAGAGCATCCTTGGAGTGGTTATACCTGTCCTTCAGGGTTCCTATCAGTAGGAACAAGAAGATGACAGGACCTAGTTCAGAGGGCCGCAGAGAGGACCAAACAAGTTTGTGTATATATGTCAGAAACAACACATGTTTGTTGTCATTCTTATTGTCACTGTTGTCAGTCATCATCACCATCTCAATATACAAATCAAGTTCCTCTTCCTTCATAACGCTCTCCTAACATCCAAAGCACGGTGACTGCTACCTTTAAAAATCATGGCAGCCACTCTCTGTTGTTCAAATTGTGAGACACTATTTTATATTATTGTATTCATTGCTCTTCATCATTTAACTTTCTATCAGGAAATAAGCTTTTCTTTTTTTATATAAGCTTCTTTTTTTTAAGATTTATTTTATTTATTTGAAAGACAGAGTTATAGAGAGAAGCAGAACCAGAGAGAGAGAGGAAGAGAGAGGTCTTCTACCCGCTGGTTCACTCCCTAAATGACCACAACGGCCAGAGCTGAGCTGATCTGAAGCCAAGAACCAGGAGCTTCTTTGGGTCTCCCACACAGGCACAAGCCCCAAGGACTTGGGCCATCTTCTATTGCTTTCCCAGGCATAACAGAAGGCTGGATCGGAAGTGGAGCAGCCAGGTCTCGAACCGGCACCCACATGGGATGCCAACACTGCAGGCCACAGCTTTATTTAACCCACTGCATCACAGCACCGGCCCCCAGGCAAAAAGCTTTTTTCCCCAGACTATGACTTCTTAGAGAAAGCACCTAGAATGTGTCTCAATGTCATATGCAGCAAAAAGTGTGTGTGTGTATATATATATATATACACACACATATATATATATTAAAAAAAAAACTCTTGCTAATTTCATCCCTATCATTATGGGATGCCACAATTGTGAAGAGCAACCTTCCCTTTTCCTGAGTTATACATTCCATTTCCTCCCTAGTTTAACCAAATGGTCAGTGAACAATGTCATAATAACATTAGCAGGTATTTTTCTTTTATGACTTATTTATTTGAAAGGCATAGTGACAGAGAGAGGAATCAGAGAAAGACAGATCTTCCACTGCTGGCTCACTCCCCAAAAGCATGCAGCAGCCAGGGCTGGGCCAGGACAAGACCAGGAGTCAGGAACTCCATCACAGTCTCCTATGTGCAAGGACTCAAGCACTCCAATCACCATCTGCTGCTGCTCCAGGCAGATCAGCAGGAAGCCGAACTGGAAACAAAGTAGCCAGGACTTCAGCCAGGCAGCCAATAAGGACACAGGTGTCCCAAAGATGACATAACTTGCTGCCACAATACCCATCCAACATTAGTAGTTCTAAAGATATCTAATCTTGTAAATGCCATCTCTGCTTCTCCCTAATTTTACTATCCAAAAATAAATAAAACAGAAATTTCTGGTGCCTTCTTTATTTTAACAGTATCATTACCATCTTCATTTGTATCCCAACCAAACCTTTAAGGAAAAACTTGAGGATACATCAACTTCATTTACACCACTTAGCTACCTTGAAGTGTGACAGCAACCCAGTCTGGGAGAAGTAACCACACTTCTCCTATCAGCCCTCTGCAGTAACTTCAGAGAATGCAGCTCACCACCAGCCATGAAAAATGGACAGTGCCAACAAGATGGGAAAACTAGACAGATGAAACTTTAGTACCTTTTTTTTTTTTTTTGGACAGGCAGAGTGGATAGTGAGAGAGACAGACAGAGAAGGGTCTTCCTATTCTGTTGGTTCACCACCCAATGGCCACTGCGGGGCGCTGCAGCCAGCGCACTGCGCTGATCTGAAGCCAGGAGCCAGGTGCTGCTCCTGGTCCCCCATGGGGTGCAGGGCCCAAGGACTTGGGCCATCCTCCACTGCACTCCTGGGCCACAGCAGAGAGCTGGCCTGGAAGAGGGGCAACCGGGACAGAATCCGGTGCCCCGACCGGGACTAGAACCCGGGGTGCTGGTGCCACAAGGCAGAGGATTAACCTATTGAGCCGTGGCGCTGGCCAAAACTTTAGTATCTTAAGATCAATCGCCGGCACCCGGTCTCCCACGTGGGCCATTGTCCACTGCTTTCCCAGGCACATTAGCAGAGAGCTGGATAGGAAGTGGAGCAGCTTGGAATCAAACCAGCACCCATATGGAATGCAGACAACGGCTTACCCAGACACACCACGGCGCCAGCCCTTCTGTACTATTCTTGAGAGACCCATCATACTGCAGACTCCAGGAAGTGCAGATCATGCTTGCTCACCCGGAGACACACACACAACAAAAGGTACTCTTCTTCTGGAGGAGTACAGAGGAGGTACTCTGAGCCTAAGGAGACTTTTTTTAGTTAATAAATTGAACAACCACTGATTTAACAAACAGTCTGAAATTTGAAATCCTTTTCATGTTAAATTATTTAATAGTATTACTCTTCTATGATATCCATCCATCATGATCAAAAATAAAAGCTACTAATTTCTACTTCAGAAAGTAGGCACAGTGAACTCTGAGAGATCTAAAGACACTGGCTCTTCTCCAGTCACGCCATTTATTCTCTATCACACTGAGCAGATAATCATCACCAGCCTCTGCAAACCTGCTTCTTCTTCATTGGTGAATTGAGCAGCATCTGTCCCACGCAGTCTCAACACTCTCGGAAAGCTATCTAACCTAAGAGGTGCTAAAGCCTTCAGGTACGAAATGATTAACTACTGGGAGCACTCAGGGAAATTATATGCTGCTCAGACATTCTGACCTTACTATGACTTTAAAGCAGGTAACAGATTTCTCAATATGTTTGCAAAAAGTGCACAATTAATGTTCTACTGGAAGGGGGATGATTTTTCAGAAATGTCTGAAACCTTCTGAATTCCTAAGCATTAGAAAAGGACACTTTTGGGGCCAGCGCTGTAGCGTAGCAGGTACAGCCGCCACGTGCAGTGCCGCCATCCCATACGGGCACCGGTTGGAGTCCCAGCTGCTCCACTTCCAATCCAGCTCTCTGCTATAAACGGGAAAGCAGTAGAAGATGGCCCAAGTGCTTGGGTCCCTGCACCTATGTGGAATACCCGGAAGCAGCTCCTGGCTCCTGGCTTCGGATTGGCGCAGCTCCTGCCATTGCGGCCAACTGGGGAGTGAACCAGCAGATGGAAGACCTCTCTCTCTCTCTCTGCCTCTCCTCTTTCTGTGTAACTCTGACTTTCAAGTAAATAAACAAATCTTAAAAAAAAACACTTTTAAAAGAAGTGTTAAAGTGTTAATTTTTTAGTTTCTTAACAGTTTTCCATAGCAGCAAAAGTGACAGGAATGAACAGAGTGTCACATATACCTCCTGCCTTGACACTCAGAATCTCCCTTCCCCATTAACATCTCCCACTAAATGGTACATCTGTATAAACTGGTGAGCATGCACTGACGTCACTGTCACTCACAGTCTACAGTGTGCATTCAGATTCACCTTGGTGTCGTATACTCTATGGGCTCAGACAAATGTATAATAACATATCCACCATTTTAGTACCATACACAGTATTTTCACTGTCCTGAAAATCATCTATGCTCCAGCTATTCACCCCTGCCTCCACTCACCTCTACCTTCCTTCTGACAACCACAGACCCTTTTATTGTCTGCATTCTCTGGCCTTTTCCAGACCATCATAAAGTTGGAATTATATTAACAAAATCCACGATCATACTCCTTGGTATTTACCCACAGTAGCTGAAACTACTGTCCACACAAAAACCTACACAGAGATGTTAAAGCTGCTATACTCACAACTGCCCAAACTTAGAAGCAACCACAATGTCCTTCAGTAGGTGAACAGATTAAATAAACTGTGTTACATAAAGCAATGGGATATTATTGATCACGACAAAGAAATGAGTTACCAAGCCATGAAGACATGAAGGTGTCACAAGAAGCCAATCTGAAAAAAGACCATATTATTTTGATGCCACTGGAAAACTGACACAAATCTAACAGATCTATAACACATTTGAGAAGAGTCTGGCGCGAGGTGTGAAATACATGTCTTGATAGTACTACTGCTACTGACAGTAACTTTCATACCGTGTCATGAAACCCGCTGATAGGTTTCAAGCATTCATCCTTAAGAACCCACGAAAGGGGCCAGTGCTGCACAGCAGCGTAAGCCGCCACCCGCGACACCAGCACTGCACACTGCCCTTCGCAGCCTGGCGGCTCTGCTTCCAAGCCAACTCCCTGCCACTGTGCTAAGGACTCGGGCCTCTGCCACCCACATGGGAGACCTGGATGGAGCTCCTGGCTTCAGGCTGACGCAGACCCAGCCACTGCGGCCATTTGGGGAGTGAACCAGGCAACAGAAGATCTCCCTCCGTCTCTTTCTGCCTTTCAAATAAATAAATCTTTTTCAAAAACTCTTATTTAAAACACTAATCATTTTATCTATTTATTTGAAAGGCAGAGTTACAGAGGGGGGAGGGGGAAAGAGAGAGCACTTCAATCCACTGGTTCATTCCCCAAATGATCGCAACGGACAGGGCTGGGCCAGGCCAAAGGCAAGAACCTGGGAACTCCATTCACTACTCTCACATGGGTGGTATGGACCCAAGGACTTGGGCCATCTTCTGCCACTTTCCCAGGTGCACTAGTAGGAAGCTGTATTGAAAGCAGAGCAGCTGGGAGGAGAAACGCACTCAGTTACGGGATGCCCACATTGCATGTGATGGCTTAATCCACTGCCACATGCGGCTTGAGATCATATCAAGCAACTTCTACTTGGAACACCACTTTAAAGAAATCCCCTCAGAATTCTATAAACAACCATACATTATAATTAAATACATATAGATCAGTTTCTGAAAAACATTATTATAAATACATTTTTGTCTTCTCCATCCAAAATCCAAATTCAATCAAACTAACTACAATGCTATATTTTTTTGTTCATTTTTTTCAGGGTTTTTTTTTGTTGTTATTTTTTTTCTTGTTTTTGCAATGCTATATTTTTTAAGATTTATTTATTTGAAAGGCAGAGTGGGCCGGCGCCGCGGCTCACTAGGCTAATCCTCCGCCTTGCAGCGCCAGCACACCGGGTTTCAGTGTTGCCCCACTTCCAGGCCAGCTCTCTGCTGTGGCCCGGGAGTGCAGTGGAGGATGGCCCAAGTGCTTGGGCCCTGCACCCCATGGGGGACCAGGAGAAGCACCTGGCTCCTGCCATTGGATCAGCGCAGTGCACAGGCTGCAGCATGGCGGCCATTGGAAGGTGAACCAACGGTAAAGGAAGACATTTCTCTCTGTCTCTCTCGCTCACTGTCCACTCTGCCTGTCAATAAATAAATAAATAAATAAATAAAAAATAAAAAAAGAAAGGTAGAGTGACAGAGAAGGAGAGTTCTTCTATCTACTGGTTCACGCCTCCAAATGACCACAATAGCACAGCCCTGGCCAGAGCCAGGAGCCAGGGACTCCATCCAGCTCTCTCATGTGGGTGGGCAGGGACCCAAGTACTTGGGCCTTCTTGTACTTCTTTCCCAAGACAAAACAGAGAGTTGAACCAGTGCCCCAATATGGGCACTAGTATTTGGGGAGTTAGCATTTTTAATTAAGCAAAGATATCCATGTTTAAAAAAACTTCAAGAATAGAAATAAAAACAGTACAGCTTCAAGAAGAAATTACTAAATATGCATGAAATTTAGAAGAAGGGAAAAAGTAAGTGATGAGATATAGGATTGAAAGGTCAGCAGAAGTGAAATTATAAGCAATTTGGTGAGAAATAATTAGCATTTTTATCTCTTCCCTGAATGAATGGGAAATTAGTCATAAACCAATTAAAGTTAGGGAGTAACCTGATAATATTTGCATTTTATAAAATGTAGTCTGGATGGAGAGTGGGAAGTAGAAATAGGACTGGAAAAGCGGGAGTCCAGAACACCACAGAAGAGAATACAGAAATAATACGACGGCCACACGAAGTAGGAAGTAGCAGGCAGATGGGACAGAAGTGAAGCATTTCTAGGAGATAACACTGGCAGGACCTAGTGACCGACCTTGGGGTCAAGGATAACAGACATGCAGACTTCTGGCTTGATTCGAGCCAGACGGACAGTGGAGACGATCATGGAATCTAAGATGACAGCAAACAAGAACACGGTTGTAGACGTGCTGGTATGTAAGTGTCCACAGTCAATGCAAGAGATTCCCAGGAGACAGCCAAACGCGTGGGCCTGAAGCTCAGAGACAAATTTTCAAATGGATAAAACAGAAGTCATCTACAGATGGCGCAGTCCTACAAGAGCCAAACCCAAGACAGTGACAAGAAGCGCATTTTAAAAGGGGGCAGGAGGTGGGTGTGGGGATTCCCACTTAGTGCAGAAAGGAGCCTGAAGGAAACCGCTTGAGATGTTCCAGGTGCCATTACAGAGCATGGAGACAGCAATGGCAGGAGCGCCAGCACTGCTGTGGTTCCGTGAGAGGACGGTTCCGGCAGCAACGAAGTCTGCATCACCCTGGAGCAAACAGTCTGGTGAGTGATAGGAACGCAGATTACAGGTTGCTGCAGAGTGAAGAGAAAGTGTGAGATAGAAAGGCTGGGGGGGACTTTATTTTGTTGGTTAGGTAAGGCAGAAGCTAGAACGACTGGAGATTCTTTTTAGGTGTATTTTGTTTATTTGCGTTGTTCTGTGAGAAACTTGCACATCACAATTAGGAGATGAAAGGCTACGAGAGTTAATCAGAAGAGACACATGAATCTGTGCACAGCTGGAGAATCAGCCTGAAACTGCATAGAAGGCTTGGCATTCACTGAGCCAGAGGAAAGGAAGGACAAATGGTGCAAAGGAGATAGGCTGGGAGTCGAGACAGGAAACTTAGGGACCTGGTGATGGGTCTGCTTTCCCCATGAAGTAGAAGACCATCTGCGGAGGCTCGCGGCTGCCCACATTTCAAGAAGGAAAGGAATGTTTCAAACAGCCTCTCAGGAGAAGGAAAGAACTGCCTGCGGCCATGGCTGTCCTTTCAGGACCACAGACACAGCCCCATGAGTCTGGGCAGCGGCCTGCTTTTCTCCATCACTATTCAGAAAACTCCTTTCGTAGAGGCCAGAGAGACAAACTAACCAAGAACCTAGGTTCTGTGAGAGTCCTACAGTGGAAACTCAAGACAAGGGACCGGAATTCTCCCAAGGGAGCTCCAGTAACGGACAAGCAGCACTCGGAGGTTTCAAGGAACTACAGATCTCAAAGGTGTCAACGAATGGGTCCAGGCAAAAGATAAGAGATTAGAGTCAGAGCCAGGAGCAAGGTGTTTTAAGTTGAGGTTCTCAGAGATAAAGATAATTTCAGGTAATGATGAGGCCCAGAGGAGCTGGATGGGGTTAACTGCATGAATTAAGAGAGACTGTAAAACCAGGGTCCTGGGTCCTCTGCTCACATAAACACTAAATTCACCAGGAAGGGCGACACAACCTGTGCCACAAAGACTATGGACTAGATGCCTATCTTCAAGGAACAACAGGATGTGGCCAAGAAGGTCAGCAGGTGACAGCTGTGAGGTAAGCAAAGTAGGTCAGGCTGAGCAAGAGGCTTCAGAGGCGCCACAGCGCAGAAGGGAGAAAGGAGACCCCTCCTGGGGCGGAAGAAGGCGGGAGCTCCACCGCAGGGCGCAGAGGGTCTGAAGGTTCGAGTGAGGACAAACGAGAGCGATGCTTGGAAACGAGGGGCAGAGCACGCAGGGGGCCACAAAGGGCGAGACGCACAGCAGGGCTACAGCTGCCACTTTTTGCTCCCCTACCTATTCCTCCCCTGCTTTTCAAATAAGCAAATAATCACAACATAATTACATCACTTACAACAGAATTAAATACAAAACACAATGTGAGCAGTGGAAGAAAGGAATTATCTGAAGAAATAGGACTGAGGAGGAATTAAAGAATTCACAGAGAAAATATACTTAAGATGGGTCTGGAAGAAGGATCAACACACAGAAAGGGTTTGTTCCACCCAGGAGAAAAAGGACAGGTCCTCAATCTCATTAGTAACAAAAACAAACAGACATCCTGGCTTTTAACCTACCAGATTAGTACACAACATAAGAGTAGATGATATCCACCCCATCAAAGATACAGAACTCTGTATACTCACACACAGGGAGGTTCAATTTGCTATAGCCTTTAAAAAAGATAAATGACATTATTTTAGAATTTTAAACATATATACCCTTTACCAATTCCATTTCAGGAAATCTACAAAAATAGTCATATATGTGTACAAAAACATAATTATATTGGCTGCAGCAATGTTTATAATGAAAGAAAAAACATCAGAATGTCTGTCGACACTGGAATAGTAAAATGAATCAAGGCAAATATTTCACAGTACTTAAAAAGAAGGAGGTGAAGGGTAGGCATCTGGCCTAGCAGTCAAGACCCCCACATCTCACACCTGGGGGCACATGTGCCTCCAGCCCCTGTTAATGCATACTCTGGGGGGCAGCGAGCGATGGTTCGAGTCACGGAGTTCCAGCCACTCATGTGGGAGCCCTGGATTAAGTTCTTGGCTTCTGGCTTCAGACCCAATCTGGGGCCATTGCAAGCCTTCATTTTCTCTCTCTCTCTCTCAGATAAATAAATACAAACTGAAAAAAAAAAAAAAGAAAAAAAGAAGTGAATTACAAATTATAAGTTCTGACTAGGAAATTGCCAAACCACATGAAAAAAGGAGGCACAGAACAGACAAGCCACAGCTGGGTTGTGGATACAACACCAACTAGTATATGTTTTATGTGCAGGGATAAAAAAGGAAAGTGATACACAGAAAAGCAATGTGATATTCTGATATGCTGTAAGGTGGCTACCTCAGGAGACTAAGACCAAAGAGAGAGAGATGAGAAAGGAATATATTTTATATTTACTTTTCTAATCTTTAATTTTTAAAGCAGGTATGTATTACTTTTTTTAAAAAAAGATTTATTTTAAAGGCAGAGTTTTAGAGAGAGAGAGGCAGAAGCAGAGAGGGAGAGAGAGGTCCTCTATTCTCTGGTTCACTCCTCAGATGTCCCAAACGACCAGAGCTGGGCTGATCTGAAGCTATGAGCCATGAGCTTCCTCCAGATCTCCCATGCGGGTGCAGGGGCCCAAAGACTTGAGCCATCTTCTACTGCCTTCCCAGGCCATAGCCAAGAGCTGTATCAGAAGTGGAGCAGCCGGGTCTCGAACCAGCAGCCATATGGGATGCTTAAAACATTAAGTTTGTTTTGAGTCAGTGAAGTAGGGGAGATAGAGTGTTTCAAGAAGAGCTGCAAGTAAAGAGTACAAAACACGGTGAGCTTAGCTCATGGAAGACAGATTGCCTCTCTCCCTGGTCCTGCTCACTCTCTTTCCGTTCACATCTCTGACGCTAAGAAGCTTCAATCTCTAAAGCTCAACACATCTGAGCCATAAACCCCACCAAGACTGGGTCCCGTCATTCTCTCCGGATCATAAAGGTCCATCCAAAATCCCAACACAAAGCTGGGCATGTCACAGTGAATTCCAGCTTCCTGCTAAGAGGCACCCAGAGAGGCAGTGCAGGCTCAAGTAGTTGTGTTCTGTCACCTACTTGGGAGACCTGGACCGAGTCCCCAGCTTCCAGTTTCAGTCCCTGCCTGGGCTGCTGAGTGCATCAGGGGACCGAATCAGTAGATGGGAGCTCTCTCAAATAACTAAAAAAAAAAAGTACAAGAGGCCGGTGCCGTGGCGCAGTAGGCTAATCCTCCACCTGAGGCGCTGGCATCCCATATGGGCGCCAGTTTGTGTCCCTGCTGCTCCTCTTCTGATCCAGCTCTCTGCTATGGCCTGGAAAAGCAGTAGACGATTACCCTAGTGCTTGGGCCCCTGCTCCCATGTGGGAGACTGGGAAGAAGCTCCTGGCTCGTGGCTTCGGATCGGCGCAGCTCCAGCCGTTGCAGCCATTTAAGGAGTGAACCAACAGAAGAAAGCCCTGTCTCTCTGTCTCTCCCTCTCACTGTCTGTAATTCTACCTCTCAAATAAATAAATAAAATCTTTAAAAAAAAAGTACAAAATTCCAATGTGACTTACTATGATCAATGAATTAAAAATACAAAAATGCCAACGAATTTTCATTGAATTACTACTCTAAGACATTAATATGGGAATACTTCAAAAAGTCTGTTGCAAATTTAAAGATAAGTATATTTTGATGCAAAAAATTTTGAAATCCATGCATATGAGGAGTCCTCAAAATATTCATGGAGTACTTTTGAAATCTACTATGTGTGGATTTCAAAAATTTTTGCACCAGAATACACTAATCTTTTAATTCCTTTTTTCCCCAAACCTTCTGAAGTACCCTCCCATGTGCCAAGTAATATGCTACCTTTTGGAAGAAATAACAGGATAATATATTAGACTGATTTAGTATACATGTATCTTTCAAAAGACACTGTCAGACACATACTCATACAACAGAGGTTGATACTTCAACTATCTTTCAAAAAGCTCAAGTTCAAACAGCTTACAGAGCACGGTCTTATACAGTTAGCTTCGTACTGAATTCAATCACAACTCCTAGATGAAGGCTAAGTACTATAAATCGCAGTTTAAAAGATCATCAGTAGAACATCTAATTAATATCAGTCTTTGACTCCAAATTCAATTGCCTTTCAGCTATGCTGTCCTGCCTCTCTTAAAAGACACATTTGAAAAAAGGAATCCAGGAATTTTCCCTCATTTTCTCCTAGTTTCACTACCTTAGGGTGAAAAATTCCTAAGAAAAATTTATTTGATTTACATTAACAATAAATTTCCATTTATGAACTTACTTTAGTGGAATTTTACCAATAGAAAATTATTTGACATGTTATTGTTCAAATTTTTAAACTTTTATTTCACAGATTTGTTGTAAATAGAATCAAGCGGAATAATCCTACTGGGGGCAAGAGAGGATCACATTTTAAAAAATGTCAGGGTTTGACATTCTCTGTATCATCTTGAAAGAAAATATTTCCCTATGCTAAAACTACAATAATTTTCTCTCCCTCCAAAATCACTAACTTCTTAAAATTTATTGAGTTTTCATAATTACCCTCAAAAGGAAATTTCGTAAGCCAGTGCTGCACTAGAACTTCCTTTTATTAGTTCTAACTTTAGTTGTATTTGTATCATCTGTTGTCTTCCTAGTATGGAAATGTCTTAAATATGAAAAACAATCTGCTTTCCAGAAAGGCTTCAGAAGTTCTAACTTTCAGCCTCCCATTATTTAAAAAAACGTATGCTTTTAACAGAAATTGTTTTCAGAACTACCAGCAAAATCCTTTAGATAACTGGTCTGTTTTGTAGTGTAAAATCTTGCTTTTGTAACTATATTCTTTAACCTGAATGAAACATCAGCAAAACATCAATTTTAAATGCTGCAATCATGAGTTACACATTCCATTAAAGGTATAGCCAAGAAATAATGCCTTAAAATATTTTAGCATGAATATGTCATAACTGAATCATAAAGTCTCAAATTAAACTATATATTTTTCAAATATTTAGTAATGCTGGAGCATCTTGTACAACACTGAGATTTTATGAATTAGTGACCCCATCACCAGACCAAATTGTAAAATGTTTCTAACTGGAAAATACTTCCAATGAAAACACAAGTCACATGTAATACACTTCTAAAGGTAACTGCAGGGACCATCACTAGAGCACAGTGAGTTAAGCCACGTCATGCAATGCCAGCATCCGGCTTCACATCCAACCCAGCTCCCTGCTCAAGATCCTGGCAAAGTCGTGGAAAACGGCCCAAGTGCTTGGCCCCCTGCACTCACGTGCGAGATCCGGAAAATGCCCCTGGTTCCTAGCTTCTACCTAGCCCAGCCCAGGCCATTGTGGCCATTTGTGGAGTGAATTAGCAGATGAAGATATCTGTTTCCCCTGTCTCTCTGCCTTTCAAATAGATAAATAAAAGTTCTTGGGGCTGGCACTGTAGCACAGTAGGTTAAGCCACCGTCTGCAGAGCAGGCATCCCGTATGGGCACCAGATTGAGTCCAGCCTGCTCCACTTCAAATCCAGTTCCCTGCAAATGTGCCTGGGAAAGCAGCAGATGGCCCAAATGGAAGATCTCGGTCTCTGTCTCTCTCTGCCTCTCTCCTCTCTGCTTTTTGAATAAATCAATACATCTTAAAAAAAAAAAAAAAAAAAAGAAAGAAAGAAAGAAACATGAAAAAACTTAAACTGATCTGTAAGAGGTAGGAACAAACATTGGTATTCAGTTTTGAAATTTCTAGACATGTATATACTTCTACTTTTTTAATTCAGCAGGGAAACCTTTCTTCAATGCATTAAAGTTTAAGATTACCTCTTTAGAAAGAGTACTTTTAGAAAGTTCTTCACTGAAGGTAGCTAATGCAGGATGATGCCATGTATCTGAGGTTCAGAGACAGTTCGTAATCCTCTGAACATCCATTCCACAGACATCTTAAGGAACAGAATAATTTAAGACCATACAAAAATTCATAGCTCATTTTTAAATATTTAAAAGCATCTACAAATATTCTGTAAGCTCCAAATGGGTTTTATTCTAAATTTATGAGTTGTAGTGTAAGTACCAACATTAACTCTGTATTTTACATTATCTCTGAAACAAAATGTTGACAGTCTTTCTCTCCTGTTTACTAAGTCTATCAATGCTGATGGTATTACTTGTCAGTGGTACCACATGATATTTAATGATTCATAATGAAAAAGTGTTTAAGTCTTGACTCTTTCAAGAAAGGTAAAGTTGTCAACCATAACACACCATTTTTCACCAACTTCAGCTTTGTAACACAATAAAAATATAGCCATACTTCTTTAAATGTATAAGAGCCCAAAGTACTGCAGACTACATAATAACAAAGTTACCTCCAAAGGACAAAACAGTTCTCAAACATCACATTAGTATTTTCACATTTAACATTTTATTTTTTTAAAAGATTTATTTGTATTTATTTGAAAGAGTTACAGAGAGAGGTAGAGACAGAGAGAGAGAGAGGTCTTCCATCCGATGGTTCACTCTCCGGATGGCCGCAACGGCCAGAACTGTCGAGCCGAAGTCAGGAACCAGGAGCTTCCTCCAGGTCCCTCACACTGGTGCAGGAGCCCAAGGACTTGGGCCATCTTCCACTGCTATCCCAGGCAATAGCAGAGAGCTGGATCAGAAGTGGAACAGCCGGGACTAAAACCAGTGCCCACATGAAACATTGGCACTTCAGGCCAAGGCTTTAACCCACTGCACCGACCTCAACACTTTAAATACTTTTGCAGGGATATAGACATATCAAACATATTTTAAAGATTTATTTTTTATTATTTTACTTCAAAGAGTTACACAGAGAACGGAGAGGCAGAGAGAGACAGAGAGAGAGGTCTTCCATCCGATGGTTCACTCCCCAATTGGCCACAATGGCCGGAACTGTGCAGATCCAAAGCCAGCAGCCAGGTGCTTCCTCCAGGTCCCCCAAAAGGGTGCAGGAGCCCAAGGACTTGGGTCATCTTCTACTGCTATCCCAGGCCATAGCAGAGAGCTGGATCAGAAGTGGAACAGCTGGGTCTCAAACCGGAGCCCATATGGGATGCCAGCACTTCAGGCGAGGGCGTTAACCTGCTGCACCACAGTGGTGGCCCCTCAAACACACATTTTTTTATTTTTTACTTTTTGACAAGCAGAATTACACAGTGAGAGAGACAGAGAGAGAGTTATAGACAGTGAGAGAGAGACAGAGAGAAAGGTCTTCCTTCCATTGGTTCACTTCCCTAATGGCCACTACGGCCAGCGCTGCGCTGATCCGAAGCCAGGAGCCAGGTGCTTCTCCTGGTCTCCCATGCGGGTACAGGGCCCAAGCACTTGGGCCATCCTCCACTGCACTCCCGGGCCACAGCAGAGAGCTGGACTGGAAGAGGAGCAATTGGGACAGAACCCAGCGCCCCAACTGGGACTAGAACCCGGGGTGCTGGTGCCACAGGCGGAGGATTAGCCAAGTGAGCCATGGCACCGGCCTCAAACACATTTTAATTAGATCTTCCAGGCTTCAAATAGCAAGACAACTATACTAATCCACTCTCCTGTGGGGAAACAATTATCCCTATCACCAAAAATGTTTTTAATCATTAATAAATGAGAAAACCATCTTAAATACTAAAATAATTTTTAAATTTTTAAATTCTTATATTGTTGGAAAGAAAAAAATCTCATATAAAACTCAAAATAATTATAATCATCTAAAGGGAAAACTTTAATTTCAATAAGCATATTTTTAGTATGACTTCTAGAGGAATCATACTTAAATACAAGGCAAAACTGTAGTCAGTCCTGATACAGAATGTACAAATAAGGCAATTACTTTTATATCTGGAAAGAACACTGTATCTTGGGTAAGACCAAAAAATGTGCACACAGTATTCCGCAAGTCAACATCCAATGCCATTTCCTGACACTAACAGTCGGCATCGGTGTCTGGGTGCTAAGTTCAGATGGGCACTCCAATTCAAGCCAACAGCAAGGGCAACAGTGCTTCAACACCAACAGCTACCGCCCTCCCTAGGAACGTAGTAAGTATACCAAGGATTCTTTCCTAATCTCTATATAGAACAGAAAAGTATAAAGTTTGGGTCAAGTTAATAGAAGTTTACAAGATTACTCCTAACATGCTCAAAACAAAAGGTGAAGGGCCAGCATCATGGTATAGCAGGTAAGCCGCTGACTGGGACACCAGCATCCTATGGCACCAGTTCAGGTGCCAGCTGCTCCACTTCAATCCAGTGCCCTGCTAACGGCCTGGGAAGAACAGCAGAGAAAGGCCCAAGTGTTTCAGCTACCCACGTGGGAGACCCGGATGAAGCTTGTGGTTCCTGGCTTCAGCTCGGCTCAGCCCTGGCCACTGCGGCCATCTGGGAAGTAAACCTCTCTCTCCCTCTCTCTTTCACTATCTCTCACTGTCTCTCCCTCTCTGTTTAACTTTGACTTTCAAATACACAAATATTAAAAATAAAAAATCAAAAGCTGAACACAGAGTTGAAAGTAAAATCAAACAAAAAAAACATATAAAGGCTACACTTAAGTCATGCAGCTTAGAAATAACCCAGCTAGTGGATTTCACTGCGATTTATCAGGGCCTACAAAGCTCAGCAAGACTTATGCATTACTCAGAAGAAAAAGGTACCACAACTAGGTTTTAAAATAAAAAAAAAGTGGTATTACCTAGGCCTTCGGGGGTACAAACACTGTCAGTGGGATAACTCCACATACAGTGGGCTCAGATCTGCATTTATTTACATTCTATTTTTAAACACTGAAATTAGCTTGTGGTCTACAAAACAAAACTCCTTCACCAACTGATTACCACCTCCTTGCACAAAAACATAAACAATTTAAATATACTGATTCCAACTAGACCATACAAGGCATATTAGTAAAAATCAAAACAAGCAAAACTAACAAGCACATAGAGCATAATTTGTCATTAGCAAAATGCACTAGGCTATCATCAGAAAGCCAGGCAACACCAACTATTCTCTAAGGATGTGGAGACACTGGACACTGCAGCTGGGGATGTAAAATGGCACGGCCTCTTTGGAAAAGTCTGGCGGTTTCTTAAAAGTTAAACATAAGCTTAACATATGACCCTGTAATCCCACTCCTTGGAACTGATACAAAAGAAATGAAAACGTATGTTCTTATATACAGTAAGTTCATAAACAAAATATAATACATCCATACAATGGAATATTATTCAGCAATAAAAAAGAACAAAATATTGATGCATGCTACAGTACAAACAAACTTCAGAATATTGTGCTAGGTGAAGGAAGTCAGTTGCAAATGATTGCATTTTGTATGATTTAACTTACATGCAATACACAGCAAAAGCAAATTATATTACAGAAACAATCAGTGGTTGGTTGAGGTGTCATCAGGGCTGACTACAGACAGACTGAAAGGAATTTTAGGGAAGTTATGAAGATGGATTGTGGTGATGGTTAAATAAGACTATAAATTTACCAAAAGTCCATAATTTCATATTTAAAATGGGCAAAAGTTATCATATGAAAGAAAACTCAATAAAGAAAGCTGTTGAAAATTAAAAGAACTAGCAAAGCTAGAGAACAAAGATATCTGACTATTTTCAAGTGTGCTGTCTCTCTCAACTGCTAGACTTTTTTCCAAAGCTGATTCTAAGCAAACAAGAGACTGAAACATGCCTTATCAATTGTACTATGTCTGCAGACTGTATTTGTTAATTCAACTAACAAGTACAAAGGATTTAACAAGCAACAAACAAAACTATGCATTGCTCTTCTTTGTCTGCTAACTGAACACCACCAGCAGATATAGAAGAAAAACTCTTAACTTTGAAGAACTCTTTCTATAACTATTTTAAATATCAAGGGGAACATGAAAAATGAAGTGTGTTTATCAGAAAAAGAAATCTATTACAATTAAACCGTGCTACTAATCAGAATGCTTGACATCTGAGAACTTTCCAAAATAGTCAATCACCATGACTTGTAATAACACTGGACTGCTAATCAAAATCTCTACTGCCCTCTGGGTTTTTTTAAATTTTGTTAACAGAACATTACCTTGCTATTAATTACAGACAATATGCCTTCCTGAAAGCTTCCACCCGGAACATGCCACCTGCCTGTCACTTGTCCTTATTTAGGTCTCAGCCGGGTTCTTAACCAGGAACTAGAAGTGTGTAACTACAGGACACGTCAGGGGAGGAGGACCAGATGACACACACATGATAAAGGCTGCTGCACCCACAGGAGGTTTTTATACTTCACTTAAAATCAAATGCATTGGCTTAAATCCTTTCCAAGACAACTTGTTTCAGCACAATTAAAAAAATATCCAAATCACAATTCACTTTTCCTACATGACCTCCAACCAACTCTACTTCCCACTAAGCATCTTCAAGAATTCTATGACACACACACTATCTCAAATTTGTTTTGAAATTCACTGAAAATGTCTATTACAAAAAAACTTTATGGATTTCAATTTTTTGTACCAAAAATAAATTTATCTTTTAATTCCAATTTTCCCCAAACTTTCTGATGTACCCTTGGATGGACTTAGTGATAGAAAAACTGATCTTAATATTGGGGGAATGCTTTAATAACTTCTAAGCAGAAATACCTATTTACAAGTTATCATTCCTGTTACTTTAAAAAGAATCATTGGTCAGCTCATTCAGCAAGTATTTATAGAACAGAGTAGGGGGAAAAAAACGCATGCTGTAAAAGAGTTTGTTGTCTATGTATTAAATAAACTCAACAGCCAAGAATAGTAAGCACTCTGTAACACAACTGTCCAGGTAATTAAGGTAATACCAATCTTGTTCTGCCCTGTTTCCAACTAAATAAAGTAGCCCTGAAGAAGGCTCTGCTATTTATTTCCATGGCATTAAAAAAAATTTAAAAATCCGATAACAAAATGTTAGAACTTAGTTCTGAGTTGATAATTTCTTGGAAAGAAAATTTTTATCGTTTGCTCTATTAACTGAAGTCTGAAACTCTTGTAGAGGATAAAGGAAATCAGACGTTGAATACAATGTAATCAACCAGCTATAACAAAAAAACATAAAGCATTCTAGATAGCTTTACAAACTATCCATCCATACTTTTACCAAAATGAAGCAACAAACCATAAAAACATTCTTGGACTTCGAAACATTATCCAAAAGATTATCCCAACTGAGCCAAAACTGAAGCCATCTGTTGCTCCCACACACACTCCCACACACGGAAATGCTAACTATTTCATCCACAATGTGTTCCAAAATGATACCTGAGGGTCATTTAGAACAGTTAATAGCACAGGTGAAAGACTCTAGTCAAGGTTAAAAAGAGTAGGTACGGGGCATTCAGCTTAGACACCCCACAACTCACATCAGAGCCCCCCCCCCCCCCCCCGCTCTGCTCTCCACTCTAATTCACATCCTCGGGGACAACAGGTGATGCTCAAGTAGATGGGTCCCTGCCATCTATGTGGGGGACCAGGACTTAGTTCTCAGTTCCTGGCTTCAGCCTGGCCCAGCCCTGGCTGTTTTAGGCATTTGGGGAGTACACTAACAGATGGAAGATCTCTGTCTATCCCTCTTTCTGTCTCTCAGCCTTTCAAGTAAATAAAACAAATTAAAAACAAATTGTTTAAATCACAGGTCCTTTCTTTAAAAAAAGAACAGGCCGTTGCAGGGGCCCTCCCTAAGTTACCATGAGCTCACACCAGTTTAAATACTAACTATTCAGAACAGCTAAGCTTGGGAACAGGTATCTGGCCTAGGGGCCAAGGCACCAGCTGGGATGCCCACATCCTCTATCAAAGTGCCTAGAGGTTCCTGTTAATGCGCATCCTGGGTGGCAGCCCTTGGCTCCCTCCCACCCCCCAGGGCACAGGACTGCATTCCCAGCTCTGGGCCTCAGCGAGCTCAGCCCTACTCTGGTGGCTGCAGAGATTGGGGAGTGAACCAGCAGACAGGAGTTTTCTCCCTCTCTCTCTCTGCCTCTCAATAAATAAATAGTTTTAAAATTTAAATAGTAAGTTTCAGACAGCTGGCCCCCCAGTGGAAAACATTCTTTTGTGTTACTTATTAGTAACTTGCACTGAGTCATCCGCATTCTTTTCTTCAGTAACCCTTATCACTATATCTATGCACAGAATAGTTTTTTCTCCTTTAACATTTATTTATTTATTTATTTATTTGTTTGTTTGAAAGGCCGAGTTACAGAGACAGAGGGAGAGACACCAAGACCTTCCATCCGCTGGTTCACTCCTCAGATGGCTGCAACATCAGGATGGGCCAAGCCAAAGCCAGGAGCCAAGAGCTTCTTCCAAGTCTCCCAGCAAGGATACGTAATGTGTACAACTCAACAATAACCCAATTTTATGAAAGGGGCGAAACATTTGAATAGATGCTTTAAGAACAAAAATTCTTTTTCATACAATGTATAAAACATCATTAGACATTAGGAATGTATAACTTAACATCACAATGAGATATCTCTACCTACCCACAGCATGGCTAAAATGTAAAAGGCTGAGTGTGAACTCTCATGCACTCTGGTGGGAGTGTAAAATGATACAAACATTTTGGGAAAAGATCTAGAAGTTTCTTTAAAAAAAATAAACACCAAATGCCCTATTACATATACCTATTCTAACTCACAGTTCTTATCCAAGAAAAAGGATTTGTCATCACCAAGATTTAATACAGATTATCCACAGCAGGATTATTAAGAATCAAAGCGTATCATATATTCTGAAAACAAAAACCTAAAACAGCCCAGTGGTTCATCAATAGGAGACTGGTAAACTATCATTTAAATATATAATGGGGGCCAGTGCTGTGGCACAGTAGGTTAATCTTCCACTTGCAGTGCCAGTATCCCATGTGGGCACCGGTTTCAGTCCCAGCTGCTCCTCTTAAGATCAGGCTCTCTGCTACGGCCTGGGAAATCAGTGGAGGATGGCCCAAGTCCTTGGGCCCCTGTACCCATGTGGGAAGCCCAGAAGAAGATCCTGGCTCCTGGCTTCAGATGGACTGAGCTCCAGCCATTGCAGCCATTTGGGGAGTGAACCAGTGGATGAAAGACCCCTCTGTCTCTGCCTCTGTCTCTGTAACTCTGCCTTTCAAATAAATAAATCTTTTAAAAACAAAAAGAAAAGAAAAGAAATACAACTCAGCAATGAAAAATGTACCGTGCACCTGATATACACAATGACACGGGTAAATCTCACAAACTATGTATGCTAAGCTAAAGAAGCCAGAAACAAAAGTACATACCACATGATTCTATTTGCATGAACTTCTAGAAGAGACAAAAGTTTAAAAATGAAAAAAAAAAAAAAAAGAGTAATGACCTCTAAGAGAACGGAGTGTGGAATCAGCTGAGGAAGCCTAACAAGAAAATTTCCAGGTCAGTAATGACTCACATTTTTATAAAAATTTATACAACACAGTGTCTTTGAAAAAAAATCATCAATGGTATATTTAAGATTTGTGTATTTCATGCAAATGTAACCTTAAAACCCAAACAGGGGCCAGCACTGTGGCGCAGCGAGTAAAGGCACTGCCTGCAGTGCCAGCATCCCATATGGGTACCGGTTTGAGTCCTGGCTGCTCCACTTCCGATTCAGCTCTCTGCTACGGACTGAGAAAGCAGTAGAAGACTGCCACGTCTTTGGGTCCTTCCCTGCGCCTGCATGGGAGACCCGGCAGAAGCTCTAGGCTCCTGGTTTCAGATTGGAGCAGCTCTGACCGCTGTGACCATTTGATGAGTGAATTAGCAGATGGAAGACCTCTCTCTCTCTCTACCTCTACCTCTACCTCTGCCTCTACCTCTCCTTCTCTCTCTGTAACTCTTTCAACTAAATAAATAAATCTTAAAAAAAAAATACTGAACTATACTAGTTAAATGATAAATCTTGGGCTGGCACTGTGGCATAGTGGGCTAAGCCTCAACTTACAGCGCCAGCACCCCATATGGGCGCCAGTTCTGGTCCTGGCTGCTCCTCTTCCGCTCCAGCTCTCTGCTTATGGCCTGGGAAAGCAGCAGAAGATGGCCCAAGTGCTTGGGCCCCTGCACCCTATTGGGAGACCTGGAAAAAGCTCCTGGTTTCTGACTTCAGATCGGCCCAGCTCCAGCCACTGCAGCCATTTAGGGAGTGAACCAGTGGATGGAAGATCTTTTTGTCTCTCCTTCTCTCTGTCTGTAACTCTACCTCTCAAATAAATTAAAAAAAAAAAAAGAAATGCATTAAATCCTTAAAAGTGAAGTATACTAATATCTCTAATTTACTTTAAACAAATCAAAACAAAAAATACATTGAGACTGCCTGTGACACCAGCTTCCCATATGGGTGCCAGTTCGAGTCCCAGCTGCTCCATTTTTTAACCAGCTCCCTGCTGATGTGCCTGGGAAAGCAGCAGAGGATGGCCCAAGTATGAGACCTGGCGGAAGCTCTTGGTTCCTGGCTTCAGCCTGGCTCGGCCCTGGCCATTGCAGCCATCTGGGGAGGAATGGACCAGCAGATGGAAGATTGATCAATCTCTCTCTCTCTAATTCTGAATTTCAAATAAATAAATAAAAGATGCATTGATAGATTGTTACAGGAATGGACAGATGTGATAAAGAAAATATTAAAGGGTGAGATTATGGATGTTCATTGTCAACACCTTAAGATTTTCCATAATAAAATGTTGGGGGAAGATTTAAACTCTATCCATTACATTAAGTTTAACATAACGTATCTTAAAATCCAGCAATTCCATTCTAGATACATATGCTAGTCTACAGAAACTCTTCACATGGGCTCCAGGAATGCTCCCAGCAACACATTCCATAATAGCCAAAAAAATGAAAAGTATCTATCTATCAAGCAGATTGGAGCTACACTGTGATTTATGGTGGTGTAAAAATGCAAAAAACACAGTATGGATGAATCTTAGAAGCACAATTTTTAGTGAAACAAAGTCAGTCACAAAGGAATATATATAAATGTTAACATTATACAGTTTAGGAAGATGCACAGAGGTAGTAATCTAAAGAAAGATACAACACACCTCAAGGCTGCAGATGGGAGTGGAGAGAGGAACAGGGAGTTCAGTAGCCTACAGGCAGCTCCCAGGGCTGGGGTCTCACTTTTTAACCTGCACAGTAATTTCAGGAATGCTTCTTACTATTCAAAACTTACATTCACATGCAAATTCTTCCAATGTTTAAAATATCTGATCAAGATTCTAGGAATAAACAAAAGACAGAAAACAAAACAAAAACCCTTAGCCTTCAAGATAATTATCCACTATTTCTTTACAACTACTCAGGAAATGTAAGTATTCATTTCCCTATTTTGTCAATAATGGCCTTATCTGGGGCCAAAATGTTTCAGAATGCAGAATTTATTGTATTTCCAAATAATAATAAAGTATCGATCCTATGCTCCCCTAAAGCCCTCTTGGACACCTGAGGCAGCATCCTAAAACCAAACATACTAGTTCTCCTTCAGGAAAGCCACTACCAAGAGAGATGAACAAACCACAAACATTCTAGCATTAGAGGAACCCAGATGTTACCACCAAATAAGCTTTACCAAAAACTTGGTTTTCAGAGCTCTTCATAGATCCCGACTGCGGGTGAGGGACTGTGGATGTACTTGCAGAAAAGGTTCAGCTTCACCTCAAGAGTAAGCTCCACACATCGCCTTCTTTAAGCCTCTTTAGCTAACTTATTTTCTTTATAAAGACTTTCTGACTACCCAAAATCCAGGTTTTAACATTAACTAAGACCCTATGCTATAAATGTCCAATCCTTATTTCACAAAAGAAAAGCATGTATAGAACATTTTCAACTTCATTCCATTTCATTTTTATTATATCTTCACAATATTCTCAGTATATAGTGGGGAAAATACACATGCAATTTTTTTTAATTAGGCAAATAAACAAAAGCTGAAGAAATCTAAGCAGTGTGATACGAAATAGTTTCAGTTTACTGGCAGAACAAAACCAACCAAATTTCACCACAGAAAATTGTGAAGTTTTAATCACTCTGCCCATCTTCAGTAGCGGTTCATTGAAACCTGAGTCCAACACGTTATTATGATTGTTCACTCTTTGAAAGAGTACAATATATCAAAAACTGAAAGCACAGGCCTTGAAAATGACAACTTTCCAACATAAGACTACAACAATCTTTTACCATAATAGGCAAACAGTATGAGAGGCGGAGTCTTCACAACAAAACCCAGGTATTCATCCAAACATTTCAAACACCACAAAAGCGCAGGACTGAAGATCGCCCCCCGAAACATACCTGAAGATCGCCCCCAGAAACATACCTGAAGATCGCCCCCAGAAACATACCTCTCCCCCACGCTATTTTTAAATAATACCAATCACATTCTGTAACCTCAAAAGAAATACATTCTCTTCAGATTAATTTACAGACCTACATAAAGCAACTAGCCCTCACAGAGAAACAAAATTACTTACATCTCTACAGGAATCCAATCTTGGAATCCAGCTCTGAGCCTGAGGGCTGCTAACGGTTTTAAGATGGCAAATTCAAATGATACTGACACTTGCTCAAAATTATGCAACAAGAATAGTTACAAATATAACCATTTTCTTTTTCAAAGGAAATTTAAAGCAATGAAAAATGCTAAATGCACACAGAAGCGATACATGCAACGCCCACCGCTCTGTCCCAAGCAGCACCTTACAGTTCTCGCCTGTGACTTCCAGGCCTGCGGAAAGCAGCACACACAGGCAGGCGCTCCCTCTCCTCATACTGCCGCCTTCAGAGGCACTCCCCGACCTCCTGAACCAAGTCTTATGGCTATGCTTCTCTTAAACTATATTGCTTTTCTCTCGTAAAGACAAAAATATTTTCTGTGGCAAAACCTAGAGAAATGCCATGTGCAGTCTAACAATGACCAATTGTGAGATCCAGCCTAAATGGCAAGGCTTCAAATCCCTGAAGTGACACCAGCCACTGTTTCAGGAATACATGTCAATTACTGTAACACTGCTTTCTAAAGATGAACGCGCAGGGCTTCAGTCTGGAAAGATGGACAGGTTCTAGAGACAGACAACACCACTACGGGAGAGCATTTCATGGCACTGAACTGTGCACTGGAAAACGCTCACGACGGAGCAGACCCCCCCCCCCCGCAGGCCAGGGCAGACCCACTGGGGCCGCTCGCCTCCTGCCACCCCCACCACAGGCCTGGACTGATTTCCCAGCTCCCGGCTTCTGGCTTCCACCCTGGCCCAGCCCAAGCCACTGCCCACCTCTCTCTCTTCCTCTCTAACAAGTAAGGGTTTAAAAAAAAATGTCTAAGCAGTAATTTTAGGAATCTGCCACCGCAATTAAAAAATCAATCTATTCTCATCTTCCAAATGATGAGACACATGTAACGTTAACTCATCACAACTTTTTAAGCTTCACTTTGTCAATTTGCAACAGAAGTGCGAGGAACCTTGCTGCAAGGAGTACAGGACACTTCTGACTGCTCAGACTTCCTGGACCTGGGAGTGTGCGCGTTCAGAGCAGACAACTCACGCGGCTAGAACAGCACCTGACCTCACCTCCAGCAGAGGTAACCATCCCATCAACGCACTAAACTGTGCCGCTGTTCAAAGTCCTCCTCTTGCTAATGTAAAAGTTGAACGAATGTCTGACAAACAGCTTGGTTCCAAACTCAGAGCAACCTGAATAATCATGATCAGTGTCACCAACAACCCAAAAAATGGAAGTGGAGTGTAAACAATGTCTCTCGGGATGGAGCCGGAACCCGAGGAATACTTGCGAGCTGCACACATTATTTTTAACTGAACTTTCTGGCCCTGGGTCCAAGCTTTGTTAGCAAACTACCAAAGTGAAAATGCTGGGAGCGAAGCCTAGGAAAAGCCTCGCCTCCATGCAGCCCCTCTGCTTCCCAACGAGACACGTCCACGGCCGGCCAGGGAGCCATGCTCCCCGGGAACACTGACCAGACAATCAGAAGAAAATGCTAGCCGTGTGAGATCCCTACAGCACCGCAGCCCTGGACAGAAGGATACACACCCTCTGGTCGGCTCCAAATAGCACTGAGTCACTCTGCCAGCGATTCCAGAAACCTCAAAGGATACAGCGGCCTGGGAGGACAGCCAGTCGGCGGCTGGAGGGGAGGAGGCCGCCTTCCTCGTGCTGTGGTCACCAGGCTCCCCCAGCACGGACAGCCTGCGTCCCGGCCCAGGCTGGAGGGATCTCCCAGCCCCACTCCAGCCCTGCAGAGCGAACGGCCAGAGTATCTTTCTCCACTTATTTCTCCCCAGGGGAACGGTCCTCACCGTCTCTTCCCATAAATGCACCTCGGTGGCACGCTAATTAAATCGCCTGCAACACACGGGCGTCCGCCCTGCCGAAAGGAACGAACGAGCCAGCAATCGATGGCGCGTTTCTAATTCGCAGACCACGTTCTTGGCCGAGTCAAAAGTCCCCCAGCAGCCTTGACGTGGCTTCACAGCCCCTCTCAGGGACGAGGCACAATGAAGGGGAGAGATTCGCCACCGTGCAAGTCAAGACTGCGGGGTGGGGGGGCTAGCGCTCTAATCTCGAGAAATTGAATATACAGAAATGAAATGCCAACCGCGCGATGTCCAAAGACAACTTGGGACGCACAACTCGGGCGCTGCGTTCCAGGGTCGCAGCCTAAAGGGAGCGGGCTCTTTGTCAGGAACCCCAGGTGGGCTCTCCCCACACGGCCAGCACCGGGCGTCCGGCTCCCTCGCGGGCACCCGCGTCCCCCCACGCAGCCCGGCCGAGCCGCGCCCCGACCTCCCCAAGCCCCGTGGGTGGGCAGGGCCGCTTCCTCCCGCGGCTCCGGCACAGGGGCAGCCGGGGTGACACCGGGAGCGCTCGGAGGTGGGCGTCTCCTCGGGGGACCCCCCCCGGGGCGGGGGGCGGCGAGACCCGCCCCTCCCCACGCACGGGTGGGCGCCGACCGCGCGCGGCGGGGCTCGCAGGCCCCGGCCACCTACCAGCAGGCTCTCCACGTTGATGGGGGAGCGCGGATCCCGGATCAGCGCCTCCAGCTTCCTCTGGCGGCCCGCGCCGGCCCCGTCCCCCGGCGCGGCCTCGGGGGCGCCGGGCATCTTCCCCGTCGGCGGGGGCCGGCTCATGCCGGCTCCGCGCGCTCAGCTCCGGCCGCCGCGGGGCCTAGCGCCGGCTCCGGGCGCAGCTCCGCGCCGCCCTGGGGCCCGCCCGGCCCGGCGCGGCCGGGAGCGGCGAGGCGCAGATGGCGTCCCCGCCCCTCAGCCGCCTCGCGCCGCCCGCTCCGCGGCGAGCTCCCGCCGGGAAGGGCCGGGCCGCCCCGCCCCGCCCCGCGGGTCCCGGGAGGCTGAAGCGCAGCTCGGGGCAGCTACGGCCGCCGCCCGCCCGCCCCCATGGCCGCCGCGGCCGCCGCGCAGTCCCACCAGCCCGCTCCGCTCGCGCTCGGCGGCGCCGCGTCCCGGCCCGGCGCGCGCCGCCGCTACCCACAAGCCCCTCGGCCGCGGCCGCCGGCGCGCGCCCGCGCCCCCGCGCCCGCGCGCGCGCCCCGCCCCGCCCGCCCGCCTTTCTCCGCCCCGGAGCCGCCCGCTCGGCGCCCCGTCCGCCCCCGCCCGGCAGGCCGGAGGGGGCGCGGGCGCGCGCGCGCGGGGGAGGGGCGGGCGCCGGGTCCCCGCCCGCCTGACCCCGGCCCGGCCGGCGACCCCGCGGCCCCCGCTGACTCAGCGCGCAGCTATGCGGGCCCTGCACACCCGCGCCCGAAGACGAGCGACCGCGCCGGCTGGCGGGGCCTGCGCGGGCCGCTCGGCGCGGCGGCGGTCCCGGGGCCGCGGGGCCTGGCGCTTCCGCCCCTGAGGCCGAGGCCTCGCAGCGCGGCCCTGGCCGTGGGGAGACGCCGGGCGCCCGCGGGCCTCTCGGGGGGCGACTGCAGGGGCCGCCCCTCGGGGCGTGCCGGGCTCACAGGCGCCCCGGGGGCGACCCGAAGCGAGCGAGGCAGGGGTGATGAAGCGGTTCCCGGAGCCCCGGTCGCCCAGAGGAAGTGACCCGCAGGGGCAGGGGGCTGCACCGAGACGTCCACGGCAGGGTGGCCGAGCCCGGGGTCCCCCGGGGCGGATCAGCCGGGCGCACTCCCGGGAGGAGCCCTGGCAGGTGTGCGGACGGTGCAGCACGTGCAGCTGGGATAAAGTGAAATAAAGCCGAAGGCGCGAAGTAGTGGGCGCGCACTGTTGAACGGTGTCCCCTGAGAAGTCGGCTCGCGGGTGAACGGGATCCTCTTTCCCGGGAAGATGGTGCAAAGCGCACTAACGTTTGCAAAATGCACTAAAAGGCACGAGCCACTCCAAAACAGCTACAATCTGATACCAGTAAGCAAGAAGAATCTCAAGCTCCTCTTGGCGGGCCTGTCAGAGATAAGCCCGCAGATATGTTCTAAAAGTAGCGTTTTTATCAGCAAGTGTCCAGGAGCCTGCTCTTCGCTTTTGGGCGGAAGCCACTCTTCTTGGACCTGGGCGGCGAGAGGCCCTGGACGAATTCCGTCTGAGACTAGCCCTGGCTTCTGGTCCGAAGGAGTATTAGTGTTGGGTTACCTGCGCGGACCCCACCAGGGGCCCAGGGAGCCGGACACTCCTCCTGCTTAGCCTGGAAACACACTGAGGACACCACCGCTGGCTCTGCCTGCTCTGTCCTGAGGACAGCATGTGCAAGGTGGAAGGAAGACTGTGGCCCCGGTCCCCAGTTAACTGTGCAAGCATCGCCTGGGTATTTGTATGGGGCTGGGTGGTACAGCAGAAAGCTGTGGTCCCAAATACTGGACATGGCAGCCTCATTTGGAAAGAAAAGGGCAGTGATCAGCAGGATACGTAATACTCGGTATCTTCTCCATCTGCTCATTTTCACGGACGAGAAAAGCCCTAGTCAGTTTTGACCCTAGAAGAGAGACTCATCTGTTGGTGTAGTTAAACCTTATGTATTTCTTATTTTGGTCAGTATAATTCTTGGTTTTTTTCTAAAGATTTATTTATTTATTGAAAGGCAGATCTACAGAGAGAGAGAGAGAGAGAGAGAGAGAGAGAGGAAGGGAGGTCTTCCATCTGCTGGTTCACTCCCCGATTGTCCACAGTGGCTGGAGCCAATCACAAGCCAGGAGCCAGGAGCTTCTTCCAGATCTCCCACAAGGGGGCAGGGGCCCAAGGACTTGGGCCATCTTGGACTGATTTTCCGGTGCATTAGCAGGGAGCTGGATCGGAAGAGGAGCCGCTGGGATTCGGACTAGGCTCAGATGGGGCCCTGGTTCCATGACACCACCCTGCCCGTCCTTCTAGTGAACTGCAGAGTGCTACTCCCTAGCCAGGTGTCCCATCTGTAATCACTCCCTATTGGGTAGAGAACACAGTGGTTTGAAATCAGACTCTGAAGACAGCTGCCTGGGTCACTACCAGACCCTGGCTGGGGGACTCTCAGCCAGGAAAGCAACTTCTCAGTTCCAAGCGGCCCACAATGGTGGTTGTAAAGTGCTCCGAAGAGGGCTGGCCCTCCACGCCAGCACGATGTGGCCCTTGACATCCTTATGTGTTTCCTCCACGTGGAGACACTTAGTATGGAGGAGATGTTGTAACAAAGAGGACAGGCCTAATTTGCATAAGTACAGATACTGCAAAACTGTCCGTTTAAAAGGCTCCTTGGCTGACATTCTCACCATCAATGCAAGAAACTGCCCATTTTCTTCACCTGTGGCAACATTCAATATTATCAAACTTTTTAAATTTTTGCCCATCTAGTGGGTAAGCACCGTTTTGTCACCTCAGTTCCCTTAATTACTGCTGAAGTGCCTATTTTCTGTATCTTTCTTCTAAAATTGCCTGCTTGTATTTTTTGTGCATTGATTTTGCCTCTTTCCTGTTGATTGATGGGAGCTCCGTGTGCACTGTGTTGTTCCTCCCTGTATCAGTACCGTGCTGAGATGTGTTCTGGGGGCCCGGCACTGTTTCAGAGAGTTAAGCCACCACCTGCAATGCTGACATCCCTTAGGAGTGCCAGTTGCAGTCCCAGCTGCGTGGCTTCCAGTCCAGCTCCCTGCTGATATGCCTGGGAAAGCAGTAGAGGATGGCCCAAGTGCTTGGGCCCCTGCACCCACGTGGGACATGTGGATGGAGTTCTAGGCTCCTGGCTTCGGTCTGGCCCAGCCCTGGCCATTGCAGCCATCTGAGGACTGAACCAAAAAATGGACCTTTTCTCTCTCTCTCTCTCTCTCTCTCTCTCTCTCTCTTTCTCTTTCTCTCTCTCCCACTGTGTGTAACTCTGCCTTTCAAATAAATAAGTAAATCTTTTAAAAAATTAGTAAAGATTTTCTTCTAATTTGTTGCTTGTCAGTCTGTTTTGATTTATTGGTAACTCTTGTCCCATAAAATTGTTTTCATTTTATTATTGTTATTGTCACTATTATTATTTTAAAGGCAGAAAGGGGGAAAGAGAGTGAGAGGGGGAGAGAGAGAAGGATCTTCCATCCACTGGCTCGAATGCCTGCAACAGCCAGGGGCTGGGCTAGGCTTGAAGTCAGGAGGTGGTAGGGACACAAGCACTTGAGCCGTGACCTGTTGTCTCCCAGTTTGTGTGTTAGCAGGAAGCCAGATGGGAAGCAGAGCTGAGATTCGAACCCAGAGACTCCGATATGGTAGGCAGGTGTTCCAAGCGGGGACTTAACTGTTGCACCAATGACTGTCCGGCTTTTTACCTTGCATGCAGTCAAGTCTGTCATAGTTTCCTTTATGGTTTCTCTATTTTGTGTCTGGGCAGAAAGATTCCAGGCCCAGTTTTTAGGTCCCACAGAAGACTGGAATTGCAGCAGGTTAAAAGGAAATGGCAGTTTCCTAGCACCATCAGCTCAGCCCGTCCCAAATGAACCGGAGCAGGGCCTCCCTCGGTCTGCCCAAGGCCTGCCCTGACTCCCTCCCAGGTTTGCTGCTGTTTTTTACCACTGCTCCATGAGCACAGGCAGGTCAGGCAGGAACTTGGACAAAAGCTTTTGTTCCATTCTCAGGACAAAGGATGGCGAAAGAAACACAGAAAGCGCAGAGCATTGAAACAGGCCTGAGGAGGATGCAGTAGACCGTGACGAGCCGCCTCTGGGGCCTTAAAAGCTCCACCCACTTCTCAGGAAGCTTGTCTGCTCCTCTCCGAGAATGTCTCCTTGGTTCTAAGCTGTTGGTGTCAGTTTAGCATCTGCACCCCAGCCCTGCCTTCCTCAGCCCCTTCCCCCAGATGCCACACTATCCCCCCACAGGGCTGTATAGGGACCATTCTTTGGTCTCTCAGGGTGACTCCTGGTCATTTCTTTCTTGACCATGATAATTGTTATTTTGCGTCCTTACTGTCCACTAGGCAGTGAGCTTTACAGAAATCATCTTAACTCTCAGAACACCCTTTGGCTAGTGCTACTACAACTGTGATCATTTTACAGATGATGTACAAGGCACTCGACGTGTGTGGATGGAAGCAGGGAGCGTGAATTCTCCAGGTATCACCGATAAGACACAGCCCGGCTCTTCCCATCCTGTTCACACAGCAGAGAGTTGAAGCTGGCGCCACGCACTGAGATGCCCGTGCCCCACATAAGGTAGGTTTTAATAACAGAATAAAGGAAGGCACTCGCCACACAAAGGGGTCATTATTTGTTGTAAACTCCATGACTATAAAGAGTACAGGGTTTAATGGCTTATGAAGTAGAGTTTCGCCCTCAGTTTCATTCATGGTTCTGGTAATAACTCCCGGGGTGAATGAGAACATCGCCAGACCCCTCTGTGAGTCACTTTTCTCGCACACCAAACAGAAATAATGAAGCGTGTTGGTTGTCATTAGGGCTTCTTAAGATCTAGATGAAAGCTGCTGTATTCATCCTGAAGGAGCTCCCGAGACAGCCGGCCGCTGCCCACAAGTGTACAGGGAAGAAAGTGGCAAGCCAGTGACTCCAAAAAAACCACGCACTCGCGTGTCCGAGGCGTGTGGTCCCCAGAAATGTGTGGCAGCCCGGCAGGCCGCCGTCAGATCTGGTTCTGCAGTTTGGGAGGAGATGTGATGTCGTGCCTGGCAACCTCATCCTCTCATTAGTGAGATAGCAATGGCTCGGGGACGCTTTGCGTGGTGGCCCCGCTGGAGAGCCTTCCTGGGTCTTCTGTGGCTGTGGAGGAAGTCCCCCGCCTGGAACCTGGGGCTCCCCGCAAGGCGTCGGCCTCCCAGTGTTCTCTTCAACTTCTCAAGACGGAATCTATGTGGCTCTTCCCTCTGCGGCCAAGCCAGCTCCCACCATGGGGGGCACCATCTTTCCTTCCCCCCACCCACCGAGGTCCTACCCGCCCTGCACTCAGCCCTCCTGGCCCTGAGCCAAGGACTGGACTCTCACTGGGTCCTGGATCCCCTTTAGCTTTTAGCAAAACGTTTACATAGATGCTTACCTCACACATGGGAGAACAGTGTTTGTACTTTCAGTATTTTTGACATCCAAAATGTTGAGTCTGTTATGTGTTCAGAGCAAATTAGCAACTTCCCGTATTTATCACCTGTTGTATGGTAATTCCATTGCCAGTATTCCACTCTCCAAACACTGTCCAGCAGAACTGTCATCCGCGCGGGATGCGTGGTCCGTGGAGAACACCACACCGTTCCCATTCCTGTGCCTTTGGGGATGCCGTTCCACATCCCCCTCCCCTTGGTGCCTCCCTCAACCCCCCAGGGAGGCCCCCTCCCAGGAAGTTTCCGGCACCCTGTTTTCCTTCTAAATTCAACCATGCACTTTGCTAGTTCTTTGATGGAAACAAAAAGGAACCAAGGGGTGAGCTTTTAGCCTGTTTAAGATGTCCATGTCCGACATCAGATCTGGGATTTCACCCCCAGTCCCGGCTCCTGACTCCGGCTTCCCAGAATGAAGTGGAAAATGGTTCAAGTCCTTGAGTCCCTGCCACCCTCCACCCTCCACCCTCGTGGCAGACCTGGATCGATTTCCTGACTCCCGGCTTCGACCTGGTCCCGCCCAGCCATTGCAGTCATTTGAGGAGTGAACCAGTGGATGGGGGCTTTTTTTCTCTGTCTCTTAAATGATTTTTTTAACTTTAAAAATGGAAGTATCGATTGAATAGATACTTGGCATTTTGCTTAATGACTGAATGATTGAATGAAAAGACACAAATAATCGTAATTCAAGAAACACAGTGCTCACAGAGATTCACAAATAACATCCCACAAGAACCCAACGAATCCTGGAGGCAGTCAGACTCTCCAGCAGTGGGATTGGGATAGGAGGCGCCATGGGCCCTGGGTCCCTAAGATCCAGCAGGGTTTGGAAATGGAAAGAACGAGTCCTCCAGGAAGAACGAGGACCTATGGTGTCAATAAAAGCAGTCATGACTGCAGAACAAGGTGCATGCGTGGTTAGAAAAATGGTGGGGGCGGGACCTGTGGAAACCAGCTAGATCAACTTCGAAGTGTGACGTCAGACAGCATCTGGCTGTCCTCCAGGACTCACGGCAGTAGGAGGTATTGCCAGGGGCTGGGTCCAGGCCCTCCAGCTGCACGATGGGTGGCAGGCACAGGGAGCCCTCACCATCCTGGGTGTGATTGGCAGGGCTGGGAGGGGCGGCCGAGTGAGCCAGCAGCGGAAGGAAGCCCGTCGGCGAATACATTACTACGCTCAGACCACCAGGTGTAATTAGGTGGTTTATGATCGTGATTAACTAAACAAAGTATACAAAGACGAAAACCCTAGTTACAGTGGTCAGTCATGAAAAGCCTGCCTTAGTGTGAATGAGGACCCACTTTAAACTTCCTGGAGTGTAGAGTGGCCCTTTGATGGCTAAGGCTGCCCTTGTAATATCCCATTTGGTGTGTGGCTTCTAAACAAAGACAGGGGAGGAGGCAGGGCCCCTGGGAGGAGAGCCCCAGTGTGGAGGCCGGGAGGAGGCAGGGCCCCTGGGAGGAGAGCCCCAGTGTGGAGGCCGGGAGGAGGCAGGGCCCCTGGGAGAGCTGTGCTGCCCAGAGCGGGGACCAGTCGCAGCCCCTCCTCATGGGACACACAGTGCGTGGAGGGTGCGAGAGCTGTGGTGTAGAAATGTCTCTCTCAGCTGCAGAAACCTAGACCTAGCTCTGCCCCTGGCAAGCTGTGTGGCTTCGGGCAAACTAACTCACCTCTCTGAGCTTTGATTCCTCTTGAGGCTTCTGCAGGGCACAGAGAAGAGAAAGCTCACACAGCGTTCATTCAGTACACGGAGCGAGTTCTCCGCCAAGCCGGCTCCTCCTCCCCACCAGGCATTCAACAGAGACACGCACGTGCCGGTACGGCAGCTCATTGCCGTGTGACCTTGGGCACAGCCACGTGACCTTGCTGCCCTCCTTGCTGGGGTGCTGATTCCAGCATGGAAACAAGAACATGAGCACAAAGAGGCCGTGGCAGCCTGGGACTTGCGGCCACACCGGGTGCCTTTCCTTGGATCCTCCCTGGTGCCCAGAGCCGGCGCTGGGCACAGGACAAGGGGAAAGCAGTGACCCCCAGAGCGGCCAGGCTTCCTCCATGAAGCAACGGGGATGCACGATGGTGTCCAATGCTGTGAGCTTGTTTCAGGGGGCGTGAGAGCGGGTGGGTTTAAGAAACACAAGCAGGAACAAGTGGTAGATAGTTACTGGTGATTCTTTCGCCCTTTTTCAGGGGGAAAAAGAAAGGAAAACTAGATTGTGGCAAGTCTTCAGGAGCTGAATGCCAATGACCATGACCTTCAGCTCTTTCAGTTTCTTGTTGATGCTCTCCCTGAGGGTGTTCCAGCAAGGGCTGGGCTCGCTCTCGCTCTCTCTCTCTCTCTCTCTCTCTCACACACACACACACACACACACACATTGGAAGGCTGTGCAGGCCTCAGCATCTGTCCTCCCAGTGCAGGCAAGGTGCGAGCTACACATATGGAGAAAGGGCAAACCCACGGGCTGTGCCCCAGCTCGCACAGAAGCAGCCCTCAGACCTCCACAGCCTGGATGAGAGCCGAGAGCTCGGGAGAGCTGGGCCGGGCAGAGACGCGAAGAAGGGAGCCAGGCTCAGTGCTTCAGTGACTCCCCAGCGCGTCAGTGGCACCAGCCCTCACACGCGACCCCACCCTCACTTCCAGACGACATGAAAGTGACCAAGGGAGAGGGCACCACACTCCCTCCCGAGGTCTCAGAGCTCGAGAGCCGGCTGCAGTGGCTCCACAGTCTTCAGTGGCGTGACCGACAAATCAGTGACGTGGGTCGAATGCCCTCTGTGCGTCCAGGGTCACGTGGCAGCAAGAGCAACTTGGAGATGAGAAAGGCAAGGTCACGGACCTCGTGATCTGGGGAGGGAAGTGAGACGCGTGCCCAGGTGGATGGGATGCCCAAGGCGTCCCTGTCCGGTGCACTCCGGCTTGCTTCCTGAACAAGCGCTGCCCAAGTGCATAGACACGACCACGACACAGATGCTGGCAAGCCACGTGGTGCAGGCGGAGGGGCCCAGGGCTGGGGGCTGAAGGCAGAGCTGGTATCTCAGCTCGCCCCCTCTCCAGCTGGTGTCAGGCTGCAGGGTTCTACCTGCTTCGAGAACTATTGCGCTCCCAGCTCTGGGCAGCAGGCACTGGCCTCTGTCTTCCGGCCGGGCCCAGCCAGGAGGCATCTTTGGGAAAAGGTTCACGGTGAGGACCTGCTTCTGCCCCCTCCCCTGGCTTCTCCCTGTGCCCCTGGGGAAGAGTACATCCTCTCCTTGGCCTCCCCGCTCTGGCCTCTCATTGTTGCTGCCCCGACATTCCTTGTCTTGCTTGCACCCTGTCTACAGCTCTGGAGAGAGTTCCCGCATGGAAGCCACCACCTGGGTCCATTCCATTTCCTGCTGAGACCCAGCTCATTCAGGAAATTACAGCAGGTCACGGGAGTCCCCAGAGTGTCGGGTTCCTTCAAGACAGAAAGGAAATCACAACAATACTTAGAATGCATCACGGCGCGTGAACAACGGCGCTCGACAAACTCCGGCTGCTGGAATCCCTGAGCAGATGTGTGAGTTCCTGAGAAGATTCATGGCCGGTTGTGAAAACACCGACCGTCGACCATCGTTCTTACTACATGCACCGCATAGGATTAGTTACCGTGACAGCACAAAATGGGCACAGCTCAGGAATCAGGAAGAACAAACCCCAGGGTTTCCATTTGTGCACTGTGTGGTCTCGGGCAAATTATTTCTCCATTCTGTGTCTCTATTCCCTGCCCTGTGAAACACAAGAGATAGAGTTCGTGTGTCTTGGACATCTGATCAGGTACTAAGCGTTCAAAAGAGAGGCACAGCACACTGAGCTGGGGAAGTTGGGGAAGGCCTGGGGAAGCAGAACGGCAGAGAGACGGCCACCGGTGAGCAAGCCGTGGAGGGAAGGGGTGAGAGGCTTCTCTTGCTGGTAGCCAGGGAGGTTCCTGAGCTGGAGCAGAGACTGCCCGTGTGGAGGAAGGGCAGGGGCTGGGGAAACACAGCTGAACGGCCTTGGCCTTCAGGCTGAGGACCCAGCGCTGTCAAAAGGAGGCGTGTGACTTCCTCAAGACTCCGGAGCCAGACGCCAGTTTCTCCGCTCAGCCCGCTGCCCCGTCAGGCTCCTGACACAGCTGCCGGCTCCCTTGCGTGATTCCTGTCTTTGAAGGTCACCTGTCAAATGAGGGAGGGATGGGGAAAATTAATGGGGTGAGGAAGCCATTTGGTAAGGGATATTTTTGGCGCTATTTATACCTTGGCCAAGGACTGGTTCCTGCGATTATCCCACTCGCATTTTAAAGATCTGTTCATTTGCAACAAAGTTGAAGGCAAGAGCAGGAAAAGAAACTGATTTCTTAGATTTATCTCAAACATGGAAATCCAGGGGGAAATGTAACTGTCCTTGAGCAAGAATGTTCTCTGTGGAGGACCCTAGGCATTACGTGAAAAGCACTCAGGGGAAAAATGATCAAAAATCATGATAAGAATGATAGAGCAAAACCACTGGAGGACACATGGAGGCATCAGGTGAACCTGGCCAGCCGTGTGAAACTGGACCTGTCCCTTCCCTGGCTGGGCCTCGGTTTCCCTATTTGTCAGATCCAGGAGACCTGGGGGTGGACTCAAATCCCCTCTCGCCAAGTCTCTCCCCTGTGTTGAGAACGGCTTTCCTGCGAGGCTGTGAGAACTTGCACGACTTTGCTTTGAGCTGTCCGATCTTTGTCCCTCTGCGGCCCCAGAGCACTGGGGCAGCTGCTCGGCCCTGGCATGCCGGCTTTGGCCAGAGATGAAAGCACTCAATGCCAGCTGTGATAAAACCAGGCCTCTGGGTAGAGGTGACCTAGACATGTGCCAGGCACAAGTTCACCCCCTCACCCCGCTTGCCAGGGCAGCCCCCTTGAACATTTGTCCAGCCTCCGTCCCCACTGCACACCGCTCGCATAGTGCCCACTCCAGAACCCCCGTCTGCAGTTCACGTTTTTCTCCAGCTCCGCCACGCTGGTGACAATCCCTGGTTAAGTGACAGCAGTGGGTCCCCAGACACACCCATGAGGACAGCTGCTCCTCCAGAGGCTCACCTTGACCGCTTGGGTCTGGGGGATAGTTTCTATCCCTTCCCCCCACCCACTGTTGACCTGCAAGTCCAGAATTCTTGCTAGAAAGAAAGCTAGCCTGGGGCCAGCGCCATGGCTCACTTGGTTAATCCTCCGCCTGCAGTGCCGGGTTCTAGTCCCAGTTGCTCCTCTTCAGTCCAGCTCTCTGCTGTGGCCCAGGAGGGCAGTGGAGGATGGCCCAGGCACTTGGGCCCTGCACCCGCATAGGAGACCAGGAAGAAGCACCTGGCTCCTGGCTTCAGATCGGCGCAGCGCCAGCTGTTGCGGCCATTTGAGGGGGTGAACCAACAGAAGGAAGACCTTTCTCTTTGTCTCTCTCTCTCACTGTCTATAACTCTACCTGTCAAATAAATTTTTAAAAAAACGAAAAAGAAAGAAAGTTAGCCTGACCCATCCAACTCAGAGTGTTGCCAAGAATCTAGACCTCATGGTCTTTGGGTAAGACTGGCATGAGCTGGGCCCTTGTCACTCGCTGCCTCGGGTCCCACCCCTCTTCTCTACACCCTGAATTCTAGTTCCACCAAATTATGAGTTGGTAGCTACTGATTTACATGTGTAAGAATGTTGCAGAAATATTAACCTGGAGAAAAACAGAGAAGAAAATAGGGCTTAAATATGAATATAGGGGCAGATGCTGTGCTTAGAGGGTAAAGCCACCACCTGCAGTGCTGGCATCCCGTATGGATGTTGGTTCAAGACCCGGCTGCTCCACTTCCAATCCAGCTCTCTGCTGTGGCCTGGGAAAGCAGTGGAAGATGGCCCAAGTCCTGGGCCCCTGCACCCATGTGAGAGACCTAGAGGAGGTTCATGGTTCCTGGTTTTGGATGGGCCCAGCTCTGATTGTTGTGGCTGTTAGGGGAGTGAACCAGTGGATGGAAGAGCTCTCTCTCTCTCTCTCTCTCTCTCTCTCTCTCTCTCTGCCTCTCTGTAACTCTGCCTTTCAAATAAATAAATAAATCTTTTTTAAAAATATACAAATATAGGGGGCCGGTGCCGTGGCTCACTTGGTTAATCTTCTGCCTGCGGTGCCGGTATCCCATATGGGCACTGGATTCTGTCCCGGTTGCTCTCCTTCCAGTCCAGCTCTCTGCTGTGGCCTGGGAGTGCAGTGGAGGATGGCCCAAGTGCTTGGGCCCCTGTACCCTCATGGGAGACCAGGAGGAAGCACCTGGCTCCTGGCTTCGGATTGGCGCAGTGCCAGCCGTAGCAGCCATTTGGGGAGTGAACCAACAGAAGGAAGACCTTTCTCTCTGTCTCTCTTTCTCACTCTATAATTCTATCTGTCAAATAAAATATATATATATATATATATATATATATACACAAATATATCCTGGGAGGAGCTAGCTAGGCTTCGGGTAGAAGCACTGAAAGAGTTAAATTGGATTGTTTATTTGCTCACTTTTTGCTCGGCAAAGTAGAGAATCCTCCCCTCCAGGTCTTGGCTCAGACTGTTTCTTCTATCTTGAGATTTCCCCCTTTTATTCCCCTATGAGAAACCTATTCATGTTCCCAAGCTGTACTTAAATGCCACCTCTTCTGTGAACCCTCCCCAGATTTCTCCTGAGAATTTCTGCTCAAGGGGGTGGGCATTTGGTGCCGTGGCTGAATTCACCTTGTGGGACGGCCACGCCCCATAGCAGGGCCCAGCTCAGACTTCCGTTACTCCACTTCTGATCCAGCTTCCTGCTGATTTGCATGCCAGGTGGGAGACCTGAATGGAGTTCTGGGTTCCTGGCTTCAGCCTGGACCCATCCTGGTGTTATGGGCTTTTGGGAAATGACCAATTGGATGAAAGATCTCTCACCTCTCTCTCTCTCTCTCTCTGTGTCTTTTAAATAAAATGAAAATAAATAAAGCAAAAGTCTAAAAGGATTTTTTACTCATGTTTGGGTATTATGGCACTTTTCCTGAACTATTAAATTCCTTCTTATTCTAAGACCTCTATTGTGTAACTATTGTGTATAATAATAGCTATCATTTCTTGGCAGTACAATGCTCTGTGCCATATTGGCTTGTAGGCGAGAGGCCTTGTGGTTAAGAAGAATAGACAGGCGCTGCCCTCTGTGATGCGAGGCCCCCTTGCCCTCAGCTGGGAGCTTCTTGGATGCTGTCCTTGGATCCTGCTCCCTGTCCCCCGCTCCACCCCGAGTCTGTCGTGGCCATACGCGTGGATCAAATGCGCTAATTGCCTCCTATGAAGACAGTCTATGGAAACCAGAAAGAAGCCAAGGTTAAGGCTGCAAAAGGAAAGAAAATGAGGCATTGGTTAACACTATTATTTCCCAAATGAAGGGTTCCTGGCTTGGCATTCAGTGACCAAGGAAACAGAGCGGGGAACAAGGCACAGGAAGTCCTTGCCGCACAGGCAGGACAGATGTCACGGAGCCCAGGCACGACATGCTGGGCTTTGTCCCTCAAGCCTTAAATATTAGCAAGGGCAGAGGGAATTCTGGGGGTAATGGTTCAGAGAGACTCCCAGAGATTACAGATGCCACAGCACGTGGACGACGGAACCACCACAGCAGGGGGAGGGCAGAGAGGGTCCTCTGGAGCCCACCCACCCCAGCTCCTGTGAGCCTCTCCGCGCACGGTATTCATGGAGACACCCCAGGCTTCAAGAAAACATTAGACAACTGGCACAGCTTCTCTCAGGAGGCAGCCAAGTCCGCACGAGCTACTTGGGAAAATCATCTCTTTAAAATCTTGTGTTTGCTCACACGCCAGGATGTCCTCACAGTTCCCATCGCTTGTTCTCAGATCCTTGCTCAATCCCGATGCTTTGGTCTAACTGCAGCCCCCACCGCAGCACCCCCGGTCCTTTTTCCTACTAGATTTCTCTTCTTACAACTTTTCACCTAGGAGCACCCGTCACATCACCTGCTCTTTGGTCACTCCCCGTGTTTCCCACCCCTTAAAACATGTAAACTCATCAAGCACAGGGTTGGTGTGTCTCCCTGGTTCACACAGTGCTGTGTGGTGGGAAATCACACACCTGCCACCTGCCGGCCTTTGCTATTGGCAGAGGCAGGAACGAGTAGATTCGTCTGTTTGGAAGACATATTGAAATTTTTAAATTGTTCTACAGAAAAAAAACTGGCTAAATGCAGAAAACTGATGAGAACTGTTAACTTGAGGCATTCATCGGTAGCTACGCATTAAGATCGCAGTCTATGTGGACTACTTGCTTTGGGGATTTGCTTATTTCGTCCACACCCACACTGCTGAGTGCCCTGAAGCACTGAGGATCTCACAGGCGGAGCTCTGCCTCCCTTCATGTGTGTGCACACGCGCAGATGTGACATTCATTCCCGCTCTTCCATGTAGCCACGCTTAGATCTCATCAGCCCTCCCATGCAAGGGTTGACATCTGGTCCATGTCTCCTTCAGAAATTTCTTCCAGGTAGGAGATGATGCTCTTGAGGGAGGATGGCGTCTGCCGGGAGCGAGCCTACAATCGATCTTCAGCCAGCATTCATTGTGGTATTGGAGGCAGAGAGTGGATCCTACATAGGGCACTGGATGTAGAAGCCAGAAAACTCGTGTCCTGGCCCCGGACCCATCACTTAAGAGCTGAATGACTCTGGCAAGTAACTGAACCACAAATAGCTGGTTTCGATGTCTTTCTTTATAGGACTCGGTCAGCTATAAAGTGGTATACAATTTTAAGGAATCATCGTTATTTTGTTGAGAACTAAAAAGTGCATCGGAATAGGGATGAGCGCGGGATGGCGGGTGACCCCTGAAAGGCGTGCGTATCCGTCTTGATGATCTCACCAGCTCCCTGCTTGTCGAGCCTGCTCTGTGGCCTTCACAGGTAGGGGTCTCAGTCTCGTCACGTGTACAACAAGCTCCCACCTCTTTCCCGCGTGCTGGGAGGGCGTCCCTGGCTCTGATTGCAACTGACAGGCTCCATACGGCTGCAGCTCAAGTTGGCATGCATCCCAGTGGATCTTGACACCTTCCCTGGTCACTCTCTAATAGTGAAACTCAACACCTCCTTCCTTCATTTGTTCTTTGAGTCAACACATACGGACGGAACATCCATTACAGGCTGGAGCCAACAAGTGGAAGCAGACATGGTGTCCGGATCAGCAAGGGTCAAACTTGAGTCCGAAGCTGACGTACAAACATGCAACTGCTGGACACATAGCGAGACATGAGGAGACAGGAGCAGGGTGCGGGGGCCACAGAGGGAGCTTGGCAGACACAGCTTCACATGAGAGACCTTTAGAGGAGACTCTTAGGGACCCTTAGAGGAGAGGTAGGAGGCAGGCATGGAATAAAAGAGGGAAGAATGAGCAAACCCATGAGCGTTTTCCTATCATAAGCATGTACTGTGTGCAAAGCAGTGTAGAGGAAAAGGCATGCATATTCAAGGAGCAGCAAGCAGATAGATGGAGCTCAGGGGGATTGGATGCCATGGTCAGGGCTCTGTTTCACGGGCATCTGAAATAAGCCAGGGCAAAGATTTATGGGATTGTCCCATGTACAAAAGATTATGGAACATGATGCTTTGTGTCGGACGATGCACTTTCACTGCGCAGACACTGACCAGGTATTACTAAGTGCTACCTGCGTAAGAGACACCCAGGGTCCCGAGAGCGAAACCTGAACAAACACGTCAGTGCAGAGAAGTGGGAGCCACAGCTCCTGAGGCCAGGAGAACCACACGGGAGACTCCATCTGACCTGGGAGGAGGGATGGGCGAGGGGAGACTCCCCAGGGAAGGTGGCATTTTCAACCAGCTCTCCAAGGGTGAATGGGAGCTCCCCAAGCACTGGGGGCAGGAAGGGCTTCAAGCAGAAGCAAGAAAGTGTGCAAAGGCTTGGAAACACAAGGAAGGGACCAGAGACTCAGTGTGGCTGTGGAACCGTACCAAGGCGGGTGTGGCTGGACGCCCACAGTGGGAGTCGAAGGGTAAAGGGTCTGAGCTGCATCCTGAAGGCAGCTGTCTGTGGGTTTGAAGCAGGGGGCAACAGGGCCAGCTCTGTTTGGGACAGGCACATCTGTATCCATGTAATCGACATGCTGTCCCCCCAGCCAGCCCTCGTGGGCATAGCCTCGCTGCCACCTCCCTGGGAACAGGAACTCGGCTGTGTCCTTTGAGGCTGGTGTTCTCCACGGTGGCCTTGCTGTAGTCATTAGCACAGGAGCTTCGTGTCTTTTCAGAACAGCGACCACTCGGGCAGCTGTAGGAGATCACCCATTCCTTCTGCAGCCGCGGGTGCAGAGCAGGCCAGTTTCACCTCGGTGTCTCCCAAGAGAACAGACTGGCCCCTCTGGCCCCTGTCATGTCCAGCAGAAACCTCCTGCATGTCTTGTGCACCAGCCACTCCACGCACAGAAGCAAACGGCCATTTCTCAACAGGCACTACCAAGGCCTCGCGTGGCCGTCTCAGGAGCAGCAGGGAGAGCAGTGAGTGACCCCTGTCCCACGGGTCACCCCTAACTCTTTCACCACTGTCCGGGGCAGGGGCAGCTCTTATGGAGGCTGGAGAATATTAAGAAGACCACTCGCTCACCATCCACCTCTTGGTGGGCTGGTGGCCTGCCTCGGCGAGTCTTGGGCCTGGCCGGTCCTCCTTCAGCCCAAAGAGCAGGCCATGTTCCACTGGGGTTACCTGCTTCCCAGAATGAGTGACTTCCTCCGGGGGTGGGGCCTCTGCATGAGCTCCACGACAGATGGACACCGGCCCCAGCTACAAGATAGGACAGTGGGTGTGACTGGGGAATCGTTGGCAGGGGCTGCTCGACCTGGTTGTCCCTGCTGTGTCTGCGTCCCAGGCACTTGTAAAATCCCCATTGCACTCTCGTGTGACGACCAGTGACAGCTCTTGCCACAGGGCAGTGTATCACACTCTCAGCCACAGAGTTTAGTCTCCAGGGTCGGTGGCCTCCCCAGAGCCTCTGCCAACCCAGTCCCTCAGTGTCCTCCTCTATAACACAGGAAAAATCACATTTCACGCGGTGGCTCAGAAAAATTCAATTTTTCTAGCATTTTCATTAGCTGCAACTGATATAATTTCCTGTAAACGTGTGATATGCTTACACTGTGTGCCCCAGTGGATTTTCTTCATTATCCTCTTCCATTATCCTCTTCTTCTTCTTCTTCTTCTTCTTCTTCTTCTTCTCTCTCTCTCTCTCTCTCTCTCTTTAAAGATTTATATATTTGAAAGTCAGAGTTACACAGAGAGAGGAGGAGAAAGGTCTTCCATCCACTGGTTCACTCCCCAAATGACAGCAACAGCCAGAGCAGAGCCAATCTGAAGCCAGAAGCCAGGAGCTTCTTCCGGCTCTCCCACAGGCCATCTTCTACTGCTTTCCCAGGCCACAGCAGAGAGCTGGATCAGAAGTGGAGCAGCCGGGACTCCAACCGGCGCCCCTATGGGATGGCGGCACTGCAGGCGGCGGCTTTACCCGCTAAGCCACAACACCCGCCCCTCTTCCTCTGTTTGTTCCCTCCCCTGCCCCAGCCTGCTCCCCTCCCACCACAGCTCCCTGCCACACGCAGGCCAGGGATGTATCACTCGTAACCCCATTCACAATCTAGAATGCATCATTGCTATTTTTCTCCATGGCAATATGATCATAAAGAATACAAACACATACCCTTTTGTGAATATACATAATCAAAATATAATACAGAAGCCAAAAACTCTAAAGATCATGGTTTTTAAAGATTTATTTATTTACTTGAAAGACAATGATAAAGAGAAAGAAAATCTTCCAGCCACTGGTTGCTCCTTAAATGGCCATAATGGCTGGGCAGGTGGAACCACAATCCAGGAACTCCATCCGGGTCTCCACGTGGGTGCAGGGGCCCAAGCACTCAGGCCATCTCCCTGTTTCCCAAGCGCAGTAGCAGGGCGCTGGATTGCAAGCAGAGCAGCCGGGACTTGGATTGGCGCTCACTTGGAATGCCGGCTGCAGTCGCTGGGGACTCTGACCCCATTGCGCCACGATGACAGTCCTGGGGTCATTTTTCAGACAGCACAGAAACAAAGGCTGAGCTGGAGGGTGACAGGGTCAGGCTAGGAGAGTGGAATTCTGCCCAAGGGGTTATCTGGGGCCCTGAGTGGGGGTTAAGTCCAGAAAGTGAGAAGTCAGCGCTCTCTGAAATGCAGAACAGAGGGAGGGAAAGTGAGAGGGAGGCTGGGCAGCCTGAGCGCACCTCTGCAGGTGCACCCGCCTACCTCCCGCTCCCCTTAGCCCACTGGGCTCCAGGTGAAGAAAAAACGAAGCTGCAGACAGACATTCCGACTTCCTGTTCCACTAAATCCGTGGGCGTGGGCGTGCCTTCTCTCCCAGAGCCCCTCTCGCATTCCCGGCTCCAGGCTGTGTCCGCGAGCCAGCCCTTGGCCCTTGGCCAGCTTGAAGGATCCCATCAGTTAGACAGCCGTCATGCCCCGATGTTTTGGACAAGTGGCTTGGGGAGGGCTCAGGTCGGAAATCCACCAAGTCTGCACTTTGCAAAACTGGCTGCTGTCTCGGCTTTTGTTGCGAGTGGCTGAATAGAACAAGAGCCTTCAAGCTAGAAACTGCCCCTGGAGGGCAGAAGTGGGGCTGGGGACACAGGAATGCATTCATTCATCCCCTTGAGAGGCTACACATGGCTCCTTATTGTGTCTCCTTAATGACCTCTTTTTTTCCTTTTTGAATCAGATATGCAAATAAGCTGATAACAGTATTTTTTTTTTCAAATACAAAACAAGAATCTCCATTCTGGGAGCAGAGGCCTGGCTTCTGAATTCCTGCCTGTCTGAGGAAACGGACTTCCAAAGGCAGGGAGGAAATGAGGAGGCAAACTTTCATGTCTATTTTGGTTTGGCAGTGAAGCCCTGTTTCCTCTTGCGTGTGTACACACTAGGAAGGGGCTGCACTCAGTGCAGTCGCTACAGATAGCCCAGGTCAGCAACTCACATGCAGCTTATCTAAGCCAAGGTCTGATAAATTACCAGGCTTCTCCCAAATGTTACTCCCTGGTAACAGTGACAACATGAGCGGATGACAGTGATCCACTGCTACGTCAGTAGAGATCTTGTGGACCGAGAGAGAACCCATTCTTGAAAATCCAGGGCAAAGAAATGAGACACAGGAATGAGCATGTGTGTGTGTGCCAGCGCTGAGAACTAGAAACAAAGCAAAGACCAAAAAAAGGTGGCAGCAGAAAAAAACCTTGTTCTTTCCAAATCGTGAAACGCTACGCTGTCATTCAAATCGCAGCTCTCCTGGGTGACTGCAATAGAGTTCCCAGATGTACTGCTGTGTGAGGGAAGTAAGAGGCATAGAATTGTGTGCCCCAAATGATCTCTTTTCAATTTTTCCCACCTTGATCCCACTCCACTCCCACTCTGTCTGCCCATCTGGGCTCTCACTGCCTCCTGGAAGACAGGTTGGCATCATGGTGGTGGGGTCATGGGCTCAGTCCGTCAGGTGGAGTCCTGGACAGAACTCAGCTCAGAACCTCAGGAGGAAAAAGCTGATGGATGCTTCAATGCCAGCTTTCATCCCTCACTTGCTCTAAGAAATACCATTGTGGCCGGCACCGTGGCTCACTAGGCTAATCCTCTGCCTGCGGCGCCGGCACCCCGGATTCTAGTCCTAGTCAGGGAACTGGATTCTGTCCTGGTTGCTCCTCTTCCAGCCCAGCCCTCTGCTGTGGCCCGGGAGTGCAGTGGAGGATGGCCCAAGTGCTTGGGCCCTGTACCCACAAGGGAGACCAGGAGAAGCACCTAGCTCCTGGCTTTGGATCAGCGCGGTGCGCCAGCCCCAGTGGCCATTGTGGGGTGAACCAATGGCAAAGGAAGACCTTTCTCTCTGTCTCTCTCTCTCTCATTGTCCACTCTGCCTGTCAAAAAAAAGAAAAAAGAAAAAGAAATATCATTATGACTGCCCTAAAGAGGGCCCGAGGCCTGGTCCCTGTGCACCCACCATCTACTACAGGCAAGGCAGGCCTGAAAGGGACGAGGCTGGGGGACAGGAATGGCCAAGAGCTTTGGGCAGGCGCACGTCTTTCAAGGGACTCAGGGTCTGGACTTGGAGAGCCATGTGTCCAAAGGCGAAATGTCTCAGATCTAAGGGCGCTTGGTTATCGGCCAAGAGGAAGGGGTAAGTGAAGCACAGTGGTTACCATGGTAGCCACTGGGACACGTTCGCTTCATGGGAAGTTGCCTGGGTTCAGTTCCACTTTGCTTCCTGTTCCAGCTCCCTGTGAAGTGCACCCTGGGAGGCAGCAAGTGACAGTGCAAGTGCTCGGCCCCTTCCAGCCACGTGGGAGCCCCAGTCTGAGTTCCTGGCTCCTGGTTTCAGCCCTACCTGCTGTGGGCTTGGGGAGTGAATCAGTAGATGGTCTCTCTCTCTCTCTCTCTCTCTCTCTCTCTCTCTCTGTTTCCACCTGTCTGTCTCTGCCTTTCAAAAAAAAATCGGTTAATTTTGGGGAGGAAGTTGTCTGTCCCTAGCGTGGGAAGGAGGCAGGATCCAGGCAACAAGGGGGTGAAGCCGGGGCAGCAGTTACAAGCGCTCGCAGGCCCCAGTGCTCATGCGCGAGCTCCGGCCAGCGGTTTAGGGTAGTCCCTAGGCTCGGCTTGGAAGCGAGACAGCAAGAAGGCATCTTAATCAGGAAGAGGGAAGGGTGCGGTGAAGTATCCACGGCTGGCGCTAGCTGTGGTGGAATCCGCTCAGGCTGGATGCTGTGTAGACAAAACACACTTCTCTGCGGGACGCCGCGGACCAGCTCGCATTAAACAGCTGCAGCACAAGCCTAATTGGCTCCCCACAGTGCTGAAGGAATTCTTTGAGCACCTGCCACGCTCTGGGCGCTGTGAAAATGATGAGACAGGAAGACATAATTGTGGATCCAGAGACCGGCTGAAGGTCTAAGCCTTACGTCACAGCCAGATGTTCAACAGTTTCGAGGGGAGAAAAGACGACGGGAGCCTCTCTGGCCTTATTGAAAGTCTGCCCCAACATGGCGGGTCTCATCTCACGTCTTGAGAACATTGAAAAACAAGGGAGAAAATGTTTACGATCGCACACGGTGACGTCCTCATTGTTCAGCAGAGGAGCCGGGACTGGAACTGGCACTCTGACTCGGGATGCTGCTGCAAGCAGCGGCTTAGCCAGCTGCACCCCAGTCCTGGCTCCAAATTTGTCTTTTAATTCTTTCCATGAACTTTTTGAAGCGCCCTCATGTTTCAGATGAGACTTAAGCAATGAGAGGTTCCACACTGGGGGCGGTGGGGAGGCCATGGGACTCTATGGAGATGATATGATGCTTGGGCCCCCATGGGTTGTCATGGAGATGAAATTGTTGGATGCATGGCGGGGCCAGCACTGTGGCATAGTGGGTAATGCTGCCGCCTGCAGTGTCGGCATCCCAAACAGGCTCCTTTTCGATTCTCAGCTGTTTCACTTCCTTTCCGACTCTGCTATGGCCAGGTGGAAGATGGCCCAAGTCCTTGGACCCGTGCACCCCGTGGGAAACCCAGAAGACGCTCCTGGCTCCTGGCTTCAGATCAGCCCAGCTCCAGCCGTTGTAGTCATTTGGGGAGTGAACCAGCGGATGGAAGACCTCTCTCTGTCTGCCTCTGCCTCTCTGTGACTCTGTCTTTCAAATAAATAAATAAATCTTAAAAAAAAATCATATGCAGGGCCGGCACGATGGCAAACAGGTTAAGCTGCTGCCTGTGACGCTGGCACCCATATGGGCACCAGTTCGAGTACTGCCTGCTCCACTTGTATTCCGGTTCCCTGCTGATGTGCCTGGGAGAGCAGTGGCAGAGAGTTCCCTGCACCCTTGTGGGAGACACAGAAGAAGCTTCAGGCTCCTGGCTTCAGCCTGGCCCAGCCCCAGCTGTTGCTGCCATTTGGAGAGTGGACCAGTGGATGGAAGATAGCTCTGTCTCTCCCCCCCCCACCCCCTTTGAAACTCTGCCTTTCAAATAAATAAAACAAATCCTTAAAAAAATAAAGTCACATGGCTCTGCGCCTGGCACATACTGGTGGCACTGAGCAAATGTTTACCGGCCCCCGGTGGCAGGTCCCTCCCAGCTGTCACATTCCAGGTTTCCGGGTTTCTCTCTGACTTTGACCCCAGGCACCCCACCCTTACTGTAGGCACCTGCACAGCAGAGGGGTGCTGAGAGCAGGGTCCTGCATGGACCTGTGACCCTGACTTCCCGGACTGTCACTCCTGCCTGGCGCCTCTGCTCTGTCTTCCCAAGGGGCAGTCGCTGCTTCTCTCTGAGAAAAACCACTGTCAGTTCCTTCCCTCTGGTCCCCAGGAGGGACAGTAGCACCCTTAGCTAGAGACCGTGGGTCCCTCGAAGCCCTTTGGAAGGATCAGCCCGTCTCGATCACACACCACAAGCACTATGTATCTGTTGATTGTCACCACGTGACATTGTGAGTCCGATGGGCAGGTGACAAAAGACTATTCCACAAATAAAACAGAGGCCCCAGCAGGGAAACGTGCCATGCTGGGGGTCCATGGAGGGGGTCCAGCTCCCCCTCCACCAGGACACACTGCGTTGCTGCACCAGTTGCAGGTCCCGGGGAGGGATGTGGGGAGAGGACTGGGGGAGGGGGCGGCACATGCACTTAACACTTGTAGTTCATGTTCAGGTGCAAAGCCTCATTACATGTCCTGCTCGGCCAGGCCCTGTGCTAGTCCCCGAGTGGAGCCCGGCCTCTCTGAAGGTGGCATTCTAAGGCGTGCAGTGGCAGAGAGATGTCGCAGAAGAATGAGGGTATTTCCAGCCATTGCGGGAGACTGACCCTGAGTGTGGACCGAGTGCCAGGCCTGTGGTAATGCAGCTGACCTTTGCAATGTAATCGGATCCGCTGTCAGTCTGCCAAGGGGACAGTCCCAGCCAAGGCCCGGCCTCCTCCCTTAGCCCAGAGTCCAGGCAGCCATGGCCCTGTGTGGGCTAAGCACTTCCTGTGGGTTTCCCTGCTCGCGGCCTTGGGGGCGTTTCCCACTTCCCTCCTCCACTCCTGGCTCTACCTGAGCTCGTGGCTCCCTCCATGCCTGTCCCCACGCCAGCCCAAAGGCGGCTGCAGGCTCTGACTCGCACTGCAAGCCAGCGACGTGCTGGTCTCCTGGTCTGCCTCGTTCCTCCCACGGCCAGGGAGACCCCCTCCGCTCAGCCTCAGGGCCTAGCGCTCCCTCTCCTGGGCCTCCTGTGTGCTGGCCAGGCATTTACACGGCCTCCTTTGTCTGTATTCACCACTGCACCACTTCACATTCCCCACTGCACCTGCAGCCCCGAGCTCACTGCTCGGCACAGAGCAGGACCCGGCCAAGGCGGAAGCTCCTACAGCTCTCACCTCTGACCCTCTGGAAACTGCTGCCCCAAGGCTGTTCTCTCCGTGGCACCTTCGCCGCAGACTCTGAAATATGCTGTGTGACAATGGTTCCGTTTAAAACTCAGGCCAGCCACTCCCTCAGCGGATCACTGGGAGATCCAAGATCTAGGTTCCTGCTTCTTGCTTCCTATCTGTCTCCTACTCTGCTGACTGCCCCGTGTGTGAAGGGCATCTGGACGTGCAGTCCCACAAGGTGTATTTGTCAAGACAGGGTTAGAGTGGCAGAGGGGTTCCCAGCACTGGTGGGCTGACCCAGGAGGATTTGCTTGTAACGACGCACAGGCCTTCCTGTCCTTCCAGAATCTCAAAGCGGGGAAATCAGTGCTTGCCCTCTGAGAGCTTAGCAGGTGGAAAAGACTCGCCACACAAAGGGTGATTCGTGCAGCCAGGGCAGTGGTGGCAGCACCACCGGATAGGCACCTGCACTGTGGGAGGGGCTTAACGGTCACCGGCTTTCATCTGCCATGACCTTGCAGTTTGTGAATGAGTGAACCGTTTTATAGGCTACGAAATCAAGATAAGGGAGCCACCCTGTATGTCAGAGAGTAGAAGGTTCTAGAACCAGGATGTGAAACCAGACTTGCCAGGGAATGATGACGAATCGTTTCTTACACCACTGTGGGGGCCAAACCGGACTCTCGTAGTCCCGACCGCCTCGGGGAGCTGTCCTGGACCCTGAGACGGTGGAGCTCACAAAACATGGCTCTTGGCAGCATCTCTCAGCTGCCGAGAGTGCCTGTGTGTCATTTAGGTGGGGATCCACTAGTCCCATTCCCAAAATAGGCACCTGCGGGCCACACAAGCTGTGGCTCCCTTCCTCAACCTCGAAATGATAAGCCGGACTCCCGACCCTGCTTTCTGTGATGGCCAAGAAGCAGAGCAGTGGCACCGGGAAGAGCTGTTGTTCTCAGAAACCTCTCCCCAGCACTGTGCCAGCAGCACAGATCCACAGGAAGAGAAATTCTCTGACAACTGCAACGCACTGGGGGTTGCTGAGACAGGAGTGGGCGTGCGTGTATATATATATATATTTTTTTTTTTGACAGGCAGAGTGGACAGTGAGAGAGAGAGACAGTGAGAAAGGTCTTCCTTTACCGTTGGTTCACCCCTCAATGGCCACTGGGGCTGGCGCACTGCGCTGATCTGAAGCTAGGAGCCAGGTGCTTCTCCTGGTCTCCCATGGGGTGCAGGGCCCAAGCACTTGGGCCATCCTCCACTGCCCTCCCGGGCCACAGCAGAGAGCTGGCCTGGAAGAGGAGCAACCAGGACAGAATCCGGTTCCCTGACCGGGACTAGAACCCGGTGTGCCGGCACTGCAGGCCGAGGATTAGCCTAGTGAGCTGTGGCGCCGGCCTTGTGAGTGTGTATTTTTAGTTCCTTCAAACTGGGGACAAATTTGCCTGCGCAGGTTTCCCCTTTACTTCCTCAGAGAAACAAAAGGCCACAGCAAGATGCCAGGCACAGACGGGCACCTGGTACAACGCCACCAGCTAGCACACCACTCCCCTCACTGGAGAGCCTGGGGTGGCATCTCAGCTCCACTCCTGCTTGCCGCCTCCTGCTAGCGTGCACCCTGGGAGGCGGCAAGCGGCCGCCCAAGTCCCTGGGTCCCTGCACCCGCGTGGGGATTTCCATTCAGTTTCCATCTTTGGCCTTGGCCCCTGCCCAGTCTGGGAAGATACGAAAGCTGCCCACGGCAGAGCGAGCCCCCATGCCTGATACACTTGGATGCAGATGTTTGGTTGACAATGGTTCCGTTTAAAACTCAGGCCAGCTATTCCCTCAGCGGATCACTGGGAGATCCAAGATCTTTGGAGCGTGATGGGGAGAGAACAAGCCGGCTCGGAGGCCTGGCCCCTGCCCTCACCCACGGGCTCCCTCTGAGAGCCGGAGCAGGTCCCGCCCCTGGGAGGAGGGGGAGGCGGGGGCCCTAGGCCTCTTTCTGCAGCTCACGTCTCTCTCCTGCAGACACGGTGCAGCCTCCCGTGAGGTCCCTGTGGCATTTCTGGAATGTCCTTCTGCCCAGCGCTGCTGAGCTTCTCCAGAGCAAGAAGCAGGGGAATAAAGAAGTCCATTTACGCGGGCTGGGCCGGGGAGCCCATCTCGTCTTGTAGCTGCGTGTTTACGGCAGAGCTTCGGGGACGACCTCGGGATTGCCTGGTGTCCCTCCAGGTGTGCATGTGGAGTTGGAGCCCCTTGCCCTCACCTCGGGGCTGACTCTGTCCCCTGGGATGGGGTGGGGGCGCACACAGAGCAGCCCTGGGCTGAGCTGTGGCTCCGCCCCCTGAGGGGCTAGAAACGGTGCCTCTCCCAGGAGAATGGCAACCGGGCCCTGGGGTGCTCTTGGGTGAGGCAGCTTGTCCTCTTCTTCTGGAAGCATCACTGTCCTTACTTCATCTAATTTGTATTTTACACACACACACACAAGCACACGTCCCACTGGCTGCTTCACTCCCCGAATGCCAGGTCCAGGAGTCCAGTCCAGCTCCCTCACTTGAGTGGCAGACACCCAGTCACCCGAGCCATCCCCACCGCCTCCCAGGGTCAGCTTGGCAGGGAACTGAAGCTGGGATTCAAACCCAGGCCCCTGAGATGGGATGCAGGCAGCCTAACCAGCGTCAGCCTCTAGGCCGAATGCCTGCCCTGTTCGTATTTAACACACAATACATCCACTTGCAGCAGGTGACAGAAGCCCTGCTCGACAGCCCTGGGGAATCTGACGCCCTGACCTTCCTCTTCCTTTCAGTGAAGCTCACTCGAGCCTGCTCTGCAGCCTGGCTCTAGTGTCGCTGGCCGAGGTGCGCCAACCAACCAATGACCCGAGCCGGCCCGGCGTGTTCCTGCCAGCGGGTTCTGCAGGCTCTGTTCATTTTAAAAATTTATATTTATTTATATTTTTTAAAGTAGAGCAACAGGGAGAGGGTACAGGAGAGAGATCAAGAGAGAGAGAGAGAGCAAGAGCGAGCGAGAGAGAGAGATCTTCTATTTGCTGTTTCACTCCCCAGATACTTGCAATAGCCAGGCCTGGGCCAAACCCTGGAAAGTATCTGGCAGGAACCCAAGTGCTCGAGCCATCCCCTGCTGCCTTCCCAGGCACATTAGCGCGCAGCTGGACGGGCAGAGGTACAAGATGGGCCGTGGGTGTCCCAGGCACTGGCTTCGCCCGCTGTGCCACAGTGACCTCCCCCACTGCGCTGAAGTTCTGCTGCATGGCTTGCTTCTCCGTTCCTGCTGGGCCCTACAATGGACCAGGCCTGGGGCAGCTGAGCAGGGCGCTGACCCTAGAACCTCAGAGAGGTGGTGGGACTGCGTCCGTGTCCTGTCACTCCAAGGCCCTGTGGTTTCCTGTTTCTTTTTGTAACAGAATGTTTTATCAGGGCTTGCATGTATGTAATGCAATGCCCCATTCGAATTAAAAAAAAAAAAGAAAAAGAAAAAAGAAACCTTTTCTTAGTGGAAAGTTCTGCAAGCTGCTCTGTGGCGGGACAAGGGTGAAAGGTCACCGTGGGTCCGGTCCTGCATGACCATTGCTTGGACGCTGAACACAGGTGCGCATGGACTCTAGAGCCCCTTCTCCAGGCAGTCCACAGAGCCCGGGCGCTTCTGCAAGGGCCGGGGCCTCTGCTGCAGCCTCTCTCGAGGATGCTCAGAGACGGGGAGAGCTGCGGAGGTAAGCCAGCGTGCCCCCACCGCTGCCAGGGTCAGGGGCTGCTGTCGGCGTGGTCTCTGGAAGCCAGGCAGGGTCCGTGCCAGCCCTGGGGCTTCCCGCACGACTCGTGTCGGCAGCTTCTAAGAGCGTCGAGGTAAACCGTGGGCGGGCGCTTGTCCAGGCAAAGGCAGGGAGCGCTCACGTAGGGGGCATCCTTTGGATGCAGGAAGCCATCTTGGCCATCAGAGACCTGCCTGGCGGCGGCAGCACCCCAGTTACGCTTCCAATAACGTCCCCTCTTGCCGAAGCTTCTTTGGGTGAGATTTTTGTCCCTACCACCAAAAGAAGCTGTCCAAGAGTCACACACGCTGGGGAGGGCTGCGTCCAGATCAGAGTTGGCGTCTGTGTACTGCAGGCACAGAATAGCCCCGCAGGGCTGCCATGTGCCTGGAGCCCCGTGTGCCCTGCAGCACCACCCCCTCCCCAGGACTTGGTAGAGACCCAGAGGAAACTCCTGGTTCCTGTCTTTGCCCTGGCCCAGCACTGACTGTTGTGGCCATCTGGAGAGGGAACCAGCCCACACAGCCACCACACCTGGAACGTTCCTCCTGGTCGTCCGATGAGCAGGGAGGGTCTCGGGCAGGCACTGCCTGGCCCCAGCACGGCCCCTGCTCCTGAGACGCGGCATGGTCAACAGTCCTGTTCTGGCCTGCTCCCCGAGGAGGCTCATTCACTCCCTCACCCCCGCCTCCTTATCAACTCCACAGACTGGAAAGGGGCCTATACTGTGCCCAGGAGGGTGCACAAGGCCACGGGGAACTTGAGTATAAGACAGATAAGACATTCCCTGCTCTCAAGGGCGTGGATCTCTACAAGACAAGCACTGTGCGTTCCGAAAGCCGTGGGCTGGAGGTGCAGAGGGCTGGCGGCCACTGGAAGCTTCTACGAGAGCAGAGCCCGGCTGTCAGGCTCCCCAGAGGCTGTGGGACGCCTTCCCTCGCTGCAGACCGCCGACATTTACAACCCCTTTAACTGCGCCAGGGCTGTCACCAAGCCCGACCTCAGAGAGCGAAGGATGGCAGCCGCATGTCAAGAGCCCATGCAAGGGTGAGGAGGTACCCACAGAGCGTGAGTGCTGGTACAGCCGCAGTGACGCAGGGTGTGGGGTGGGAGCAGCGGCAGCCACGTGGGCGAGAGCCCCGGCCACGTTCTGGATCTTGGTGCCCCTGCTGCACTTAACACAGGGCCCGGGGGGCCGGGGCTTCCCAGCCCGGTGCAGGTGGGCAGAAGCCTGGTTAGGGGCTGCTAGGACTAGGGGCCGCTGACTTCTGGATTTCACGATCAATAAAAATTGTTGTTTTAATATTTGGAAGATCTGATGTGGGATTGATGACATTTTACTTTGCCTTGAAAGCAATAAAACAATCCCCGGTGCCACCATTGTATAAAATAAAGGGTATTTTTTGGGTAAGAGTTATTTAATCACTTGAAAGGCAGAGGTACAGAGAGGGAGAGACAGAGGACTGAGAGAGAGAGAGAGAGAGAGAGAGAGAGAGAGATGTCTTCCATTGGCTGGTTCACTCCCCAGATGGCCATAATGGCCAGAGCTGTGCTGATTGAAAGCCAGGAGCCAGGAGCTTCTTCCAGGTCTCCCACACAGGTGCAGGGGCCCAAGCACTTGGGCCATCCTCAGCTGCTTTCCTAGGTGCATTACCAGGGAACTGGATTGGAGTGGAGCAGCCAGGACTTGAACCTGTGCCCATATGGGATGCCGGCACTGCCGGCAGCAGCTTTACCTATTATGCTGCAGTGCCAGCCCCAGTAAAGGGCATTTTTAAGACTGAAAAAGTGAGAGTTTAGGGGGCAGGCATGGTGGCATAGGGAGTTAAGCCAGTGCTTGGGTGGGAGGCCCACATCCTATATCAGAGTGCAATTTGAGTCCTGGCTGCTCAACTTTCTTTCTTTCTTTCTTTCTTTCTTTCTTTCTTTCTTTCTTTCTTCCTTTCTTCCTTTCTTCCTTTCTTCCTTTCTTCCTTTCTTCCTTTCTTCCTTTCTTCCTTTCTTGCTTTTTTTAAGATTTATTTATTTATTTGAAAGTCAGAGTTACACAGAGAGAGAAGGAGAGGCAGGGAGAGGTCTTCCATCCACTGGTTCACTCCCCAGATGACCAGAGTGACGAGAAGCCAAGAGCTTCCTCTGGGTCTCTCATGCGGGTGCAGGACCCTAAAGACTTGGGCTATCCTCTACTGCTTTCCCAGGCCACAGCAGAGAGCTGGATCAGAAGTGGAACAGTGGGGACTAGAACCGGCACCCATAAGGGATGGCGGCACTGCAGGAGGCGGCTCTACCCGCTACGGCACAGTGCTGGCCCCTGCTCAGCTTTGGATCTGGCTTCCTGTTAATGTGCACCATGGGAGGCAGCAGGTATTGCTGTAAGTACCGGAGACCCTGCCTCCCCTGTGGGAGACCCAGGTGAAGTTCCAGGCTCCTGGCTTCAGCCTGCCCCAGCCCCAGCCGTTACAGGCATTTGGGGAGTGAGCCAATGGGTAGAAGAGCTCTTGGTCTCTCTCTCTGTCTCTCTCTCTCTCTGCCTTTAAGTAGATGAAATAATGTTTTTTGAAAAACAAAGGAAGCAAGAGTTGAGATTTTTAAAAGCTCCCTAGATCTTCCTTTTTCTTCTTATTGTGTTTAAGACACAGAACAAAGAGAGAAGGCTCTTTAGGCCCTGAGCAACCCTGGGCCCAGTGTTTGGGAGCTGTGATGAGAGGGCCTGACAATGCTCCCGCGTGTATGGAAGGGATGCGAAAGCTCCATCCTGGAAGCCCCGCTGCCAGGCTGCCTGCCAAACACCTCATGATCCCAAGGGCCAGGAGGAGAGGGGCTGCCTCCCCCTCCAGGCTCGACTTCCTCCCTAACTCAAGGCGCCTGTCTCTGGACTTGCCCGGAGAGCTGACCGGGCCCTACGTCGTGTCTACTGGGGCAGGTGGAAGTGTTTGGGGCCCTCACCTTGGATCACCGTCCATCCCTTGGCCTCATGTGCACTTGAATCGCGTCTTTGAGAGCCCCCACCCCCAATACAGTCACATGCCCAGGCCTGATACGGAGACTCTGGCCCCGGGGGTGGTCCAGAGACCGCTGAAGGCGGACGCTGGGCAGGTGGCTCGCAGCTTACCGGCAAGCGCCCCGTGCCTCTGGGAACAAAAGCACAGTCCCACACCTTGAACAAACAGAAATCCTTGGGCGCTGGCATGGGCGGCAGGTGGGCTGCGGGGCGGAGAGAACAAACTCTCAGCCTCGGTCCTTCAGGGGTGGGAGGGCAGCCGCGGAGTCCGGGTGCGGGGCGGGCGGGTGGAGGCTGCGACTGATCTGAGAGCGAAGGGGAGGGAAGAGGGACTTCCACACTAGCATTTTGGGGTGCCCCAGCCCTAACACCTCCCCCTTCATGGATAGGCTTTGGGGATGATAAGCAACACTGTCTTGAAGAGCTTCTGCGCTCTGTGTCACCGCAGCGGGAATGCGCCAGGGAGAGGAACGGCGTGTTGTCTGGGCGAGCTATTCACTACACCGTCCTTTTCTCGCGGATACACGAGGCCATGTGTCAAGCAGCCGAATCTGAGCCCGCGTGTGTCACTGGCTGGGCTCACTGGCCTGGAGGGCGTGGCGGGGGTGTCCTACCTGTTTCTCTGGACCAATCCACAAAGGAGGGGGCCTCCGTCACGGGGCTAATGGTGTGCCCCCCAGCTGAAGCCCTAAGCTTCAGATGTTGGGGCAGATGTAATGAATTAGGATGAGGTCCCAGTACTGCAGAGAGGGCTCGGCGATGCAGTGTGTTTGGTGTCCCAGGGACAGTGGGGAGTTTGGACCGACACGCAGAGGACACAGTGTGATGGGAAGACCCCATCTACAAACCAAGGAGAGACGCCTGGAACAGATCCCTCCCCGAAGGCCTCTGAAGGCTCCAACGCTGCCCACGCCTGGCCTGCAGACTCGGAGCCCCCAGAGCCGTGAGAAAAGCGGTTTCTGTCATCAAAGCCCCAGGTCTGTGGGATCTAGGGCAGCCTAAGACACCACCGTGGCCTCCTTGACGCTTTTCCGCTTCCAGCCCTCCGTGCCTGTCCTTCTGCGCCGCTTGCAGAGTCAGCGAGAGCACGGGACGGTGTCGGGACACGGCCTGCCTGCACGGCCCGGGCGTGTGGCCAGCCACGCCCTGCGCCCCAGCCCTCGATGACGGAAGGCACAGAGCAGTGCTGCGGCCTGGGCCTGAGGCTCTGTGCCGAGTCCCCAGACGGCCGCAGACAGCCTGCCCGTCCTGGCCGAGTTGCCAGCGCCCCCCGGGGCAACGCCAGTGTCCCCAGCTGCAGAACTCAGCTGCTGCCTGGGCCCTTCTAACCATCCTGTTTATAATGGCATTTTTAGGTCACCAGGAATAAAAATATTCTGCTTGCCTCCCACTTTCTGCAAACTTGGGTGGCAAAGATGACTTCAATTCTCCTAATTATCTGAGCTACAAATGCCTCTGCCTCAAGATGGTTTTGTTTTTTTTTTTTCATCTGGGCCCCTGCGCATTTTGCAAGTGGTTATCTAACAGACTGACTATTATGGGACGGAGATAAGTTGTGTGTGTGCTGGATGACTTGGGGGAGCTACTACCCGAGTCCATGGGGGGCTGCCTGCTGGTCACTGCAAGCCACTATGTCCAGAAGGGACCTGGGTCAGATTTGAACCCGAGCCCCAGATAACGCATTTAAATCTCACCTATGGGCGTAGGAATATTTTGACACTGAGTAACTGCTGTGTCCAAAGGTTTCAGGACAAAACTTGGTTCCTTCACTCCCTGATTGGCATCTGGCCTCCGTAAGACCATAAAAAGCCAAGTTTATGGCTCTTCTGGGTGGAACAGTAACTTTTACAATATCCACAGTGACCAAGTGGTTATCAGAGGAAGAAAAGCCAGAGAATTCACGGTCCTGGGCATCCTTGCTTTTGGGCATGGACAGTACAGCCATAGATTTTATCTTTAGTCCCACACCAACCCTGCAAGGTAGGCGTTAGGACTGTGGTTCTCAGATCTGGCTCAGAGAAGCCTGGAGACTCCACCAAGGTCACACAGCCAGCAGAGCCTGCACTCAAATCCAGGGTTTTTGATCCCCAGCAACTATGCTTTCTGTCTCAAGGTCGCTTGGCTCATTTTGGTGCCAGTTTTACTTGTGAAGGTTGAATTTGTGGGGGAGGGATTGGTATGGTGGTGAAGATGCCACTTGGGATGCCCGCATCTCATATCAAAGTGCCTGCACGGGGGCCTGGTTCCACTTCCAACCGGACTCACCACCGATACGCACCCAGGGTGGCAGCGGTGATGGCGTGAGTAGGTAGCGGGGTCCCTGCCTCCGCGTGGGAGACCGGGCTTGCGTCCTGGGCTCCTGGCTTCAGCCTGCCCCAGCTCAGGATTTTGTAGCAACTGGAGAGTAAGCTAGCAGGTGGAAGATCTCTCTCTCTCTTTCAGTTTCTGTTTCTATCTCTCCACTTTTCAAATAAAGGAAAGTCAACAAAAATTTTTAAAACTTTTTATTTGGTGGGTTAAGCCCTGAGCCCCTGCACCTCTCTGGGCCGGAGGCTTTCTATGCACGGATCGGCAAAATGCTGCTTTGTGGCCAGCTGCTCGTCCTTCTGCCCTGCATCCTGCAGTGTTTCCAAGGAGGCTGGCCTCCGGGGGGCGGGGGGGGGGGCTCCATAAACGCGGGCTCCGGTTGTTAACAGGCGAGCTTGGGCACAGGGACGTTTTAACAAGGCTGTTTGAGCATTCGGTGTTTCACGGATCGGGCAACACCAAGTCGCTCGTGTTCCGGGCTCCCGGGGAGTGCAAGGGTAAAACTTTTATAACGTGTGCGGTAAGAAGCAACACAAGGGGAATACTTGATTGGCTAAAGCAGTCTCTGCAGCGTAGCTGGCAGTTTCTGATTGGCTAAGTTTAAGTTCTGTTTCACTGTCAGCTTTGAGTTGGAGCTCGGTTGGCTTACAGGGGTTCCCAAGGCACTTGAGCCATCTCAGCCCAGTGGCCTCCTAATTCATTGTTTTAACAAGAGGAGGAGTGGCTGAGCCCCAGCGTTGAATACCGGGCTATTAGCTGGCTTCCTAAAGGCCTCGAAGGCTGCCTCTGACTGGGCTCTGTTCCACCTTCTGGAGGGTGGCTGCCTCTGGTGGGCGCCGTGCTGTGCCACCCCCATGTCCCTTCCCCCATGGACTGACTTCCCTCCCCGCTGGGAATGCTGTGCGGGTTTGCCCCTACTGCAGGGAGCTGGCTGGTCCCATGCCACGGCCTGGCAGGGCGGCCCACACCTAACAGGGAGGGTACAGAGGCGTGGTCAGCTGGCCCCAGGACACCGCCGTGAAGGGCGCCCTCCTCTGTGTCGCTGGGCCTCACCTGCTCTGCCCAGTCCGGCTCGCTTCCTGCCCACTCCCAGGGGAGGGTCCGTGGGCACTCCTTCACAAACATCCTGCCCTGGCTCCCCTCCCCCGCCTCCCTCAGTGACTGGAGGAGTGGCCTCTTTGCCCTGAGCCCCACGGCCTTGGGTGTGCCGCCATCTTGGGCGTGCGGTCACCGTCCTGGGGACTGGCTGGTGGCCTTCGGGGACGATTCCAAGACCTTGAGGCTTTTCACTGATTGTAGTGGCCCTCACTAGATAGCTTCCAGCACACAGAGAAGCAATGCTTGTTCACTGTTGGTGCAGGAAGAAACTTAGCAAGAAAACCCACCCCCAGCAGAGTTTCCTCTGCACCCACGTGGGAACCAGTTTATCAAGCATCAGTGACAAATGGTAGCCAGGTAACTGCAGCCACAGAGGTGGTAAACATGTCAGCCTGCTAAGGATGATAATATTTTTGTTTAGGGCTAGCACTGTGGCTCACTTGGTTAATCCTCCACCTTCGGCGCCAGCATCCCATATGGGCACTGGTTCTAGTTCTGGTTGCCCCTCTTCCAGTCCGGCTCTCTGCTGTGGCCCGGGAGTGCAGTGGAGGATGGCCCAAGTGCTTGGGCCCTGCACCCCATGGGAGACCAGGAGGAAGCACCTGGCTCCTGGTTTCAGATCAGCGTGGCGCCAGCCATGGCGGCCATTTGAGGGGTGAACCAACGGAAGGAAGACCTTTCTCTCTGTCTCTCTCTCTCTGTCTATAACTCAACCTGTCAAATAAAAAATTTTTTTTGCTCAGCATGTGGGAGCTACTTTATTACTATGTAAATTACAGTCCAAGGAGTAGAACCTTGGGTAACTGAACTCTTTCAAAACATTGCAGCATTGCTCCAGCCCTTTAGGCCTGCGCTGCTGAAAGGGCGTAGACCCAGGACTCTTGCATGCAAGTAACAGAAGTCAACTTGACCTGGTTTGACAGCAACAGCAAAAAAAAAAATCCAGAAGGGAGCATTTAAGATGTTTCACCAAATCTAAGGTCAGAGAGACTGCCAGGGGGTTGGTGCTGTGGTCCAGCAGGTTGGGCCACCACCTGCAGTGCTGGCATCCCATACGGGGGCCTGCTCAAGTCCCGGCTGCTCCATTTCTGATCCAGCTCCCTGCTAATGCACCTGGGAAAGCAGCAGAAGATGGCCCAAGTGTGGGGACCCATGGATAGGCCTGCCATGGGACCCCCCATGGTGGGCGTGGCTTATAGCAGTAATGCGGATGTAGCAGCTGATTGAACTTTCCATCTAGCTGAGGATCGTGGAAAACAACAAGATGGCGCTGATGCCCTGCCTGCTGCGTGACTCCACAGCTGATCGTGATCAAGTGCCAGATTGGAGAACTCTGTGCATGGACTGTGATTGAATGACTGTGATTGGTTGAATTCAGTATATAAGCGGACCACGGGAGAAGGAACGCGCACGCCAGCTTTCCCCCTTAAAGAACGTGCACACCATCTCTTCCCCCTTCTCCTGGTCCCCCATTCTTTTTCCTACTCCTTCTAAGTAAAAGTCTTTTGAAGACCGATTAGCTGCGAGCAGCGTCGTTCCTTTTGCGGCCGAAGGAGCAACACCCAAGTGCTTGGGCCCCTGCACCCACGTGGGGCATCTGGATGAAGCTTCTGGCTCCTGGCCTCAGCCGGGTCCAGCCCCAGCTAAGTGTGGCCATTTGGCCATTTGGGGATTGAACCAGTGGGTGGAAGATTCTCTCTGTAATTCTGCCTTTCAAATAAATAAATAAATCTTAAAAAGAATGAAAGAAGAAAGGCAGAAGGAAAGACCAGCTGCCAGAACCCGTGAAGGGATCGGACGACGGTCTGAGATCTCTGCACCTGAATTCCGAGTCTCCGTATCGGCAGGTGTGTATGCACGTACACATGTGCGGGTTTTTCCCTGGATCAAGTACCTTGTGGTGGCAAATGGCATTTCAGGCTTTGGATATAGACAGCTTAATCGCATCAAGACACCAAGTGAACTCTCTCTTGGACCCGATCTGAAATTCCTGGAGCATACAGTTTATTGGTACATTTTATTAGACAGTAACTTCTGATGCTACTGAGTAGGCTCCAGGGAGGATCCTGTGGCTCAAACCTACTGCCCCAGAAGGTTGGGAGTGACACTCCCAACCAGGCCAGACAGCTTACTCTACTGTCTGACCTGGGCAGTGATGGTTCACCTGCTGACTAAAGTCACTGATCCCTGCTGCTTCCTTGCCTTGCCCGGGAGGAAGCTTGGAGCCTACGCTGACATTGACATCACCTTGGTGCAAACCCCCGGGAAGCACAGCCTGTGACATTGTACCACTGAGTGACGTCACAGCTGCTTGAGGTTGTATGAGTGCCCTGTGGTGCTCACACAGCAACAAGTCGCCTAGTGATGCATCTGTCAGAACCACAGGTGGTGCATGTCGTCTCTAAACTGCACAACAAATGCAAGCAGAGAACGTATTAGATGCCCACTTTATAGATCCGGGATGCTCCGGGAAGTTAATTAATTCATCCAGAGTCATGCTGTTAGTATGTCGTGAAATTGAGGATTTGATTCCAAGTCTGGAAAGTTCTTTTTTTTTTTTTTTTTTGACAGGCAGAGTGGACAGTGAGAGAGAGAGAGACAGACAGAAAGGTCTTCCTTTTCCATTGGTTCACCCCCCAGTGGCTGCTGCGGCTGGCGCACAGCACTGATCCAAAGCCAGGAGCCAGGTGCATCTCCTGGTCTCCCATGGGGTGCAGGGCCCAAGGACCTGGGCCATCCTCCACTGCACTCCCGGGCCACAGCAGAGAGCTGGACTGGAAGAGGAGCAACCGGGACAGAACTGGTGCCCCGACTGGGACTGGAACCCAGGGTGCCAGCGCCGCAGGCAGAGGATTAGCCTAGTGAGCTGCAGCGCCGGCCCCAAGTCTGGGAAGTTCTAAGTCTGGCAGTCTTCCCAGGGTGACGCATCACCTTTTAAATAACAAATGGGTCACTCGAGGGAACATTGATGATGTGCAATTGCAGGATGCAGGCATGCCACGAGAGGTGGCGTGATGCCCAGGCGATTTGCTGAAACGGGGAAGCGTTCTGTCAGTGGTCGGCAACCCAGACTTCAAGTCCCGGCTGCTCCATTTCTGTTCCAGCTCCCTGCTAATGTACCTGGGAAGGCAGGAGCAGATGCCCAAGCTACTAGAGCAATTCCTAGTAGCTTACGGAACAGGGTGTTCACTACGTTGACTCACTCTGCCTTTCCTGTGCTGATTTATCGCTTCGAGAATCACCTAGATGCTTGTGTGTCCTGGGTGCAAAGTGCGAGTGACACGGGGGAGGAGCGGGGGCACATGTGCCACGTTCAGGATCTCTGGTTGAGACACCGAAACACGGGCAGGCCCAACTAGTGGTTGTTGTGTCCACGGCAAGAGGGGCATGGGTGTGTGCTGTGGAATGACCGTGGAGCCTGGAGTCCCATCCCTGCCTTCCAGCACCTGTGTCGGCTGTTGACGATGGTGGGACTCCGGCCCATGGACTCACCACTGGCCCCCACCACTAGCTTCCCCGTCTCCAGAATGGCCTCCCTCTGTGCATTGCAGAGGTTAGCAGTACGTAACGATAGCAGCTACCACGTCGCGGTGAACAATTACACTTCGCTGGCACTCAGCCCTAACGAAGCGCATCACATTTCCTTACAACCCTAGCAGATTGATCCTATTACTACTCGCATTTTCTTGGGTGAGGCAGCTAAGAGCCCAAAGGGTGGAATACCGTGCGTGGACCCTGAGCCCCAATAGAGCACTGCTCTCCAGCCTGGGTGACATCATCGCCCTGTCCACCATGCTGTTCCTGCCACTGGGGGTCCTGATCCAGGAAGCCTAGATTGAGACTTGTGCAGGGAGGGGCCTGGGGTTGGGGACAGATCCTCTGAGCCCAGCCAGCTGCCTCGACCTTCCCACTGTCACCCAGGAAACAACCTCTCTTTTCCTGTTGCCATGGAAACCATCTCAACTCTCTTTCTCTGCCACCTTCACCATGGAGACAGCCAATAGGAAAGCAGCTCCTTGAGTGGGAGAGGTGCGAATGAGCCTCAGACCCTCCCGTGCTGCCAGAGGAAGCAGCTGGAAATTCCCACTGTCCCAGGAATGTGGAGAAGTCTATTGTCAAGGCCAGGATGTCCCTGGGGCAGACGGGGGTTAGAAGAACTGCGGTCTGGGTTTATTTCTGGAGACTGACTTTCCTTAGCGCAAGCCCAAGGAAATCCAAGTGTTCTCGCCTCACAGACACTGGAAATGCCCAGGGCCAGGGCTTCTCGTGGGTGTCCCTTGGCTTCCAAGCTGCAGGAAGGCGTTGGGTGCCGGTGCCTGGTGACGAATCTGTCGGGCCGGGGCTGCAGCCGTGCGTGGCTCTCTGGCTCCGGGCTCCCAGGCCGGTATGTTCTTTAGGCAAACAGGAGGCACGATCCTTGCGTTGCCAGACTTTATTTTGGGAGAGAAGGATGTGGGCACTGGAAGCTGCAGGGGCAGGATGATGCGATGGGTAAGAATGCACACACTGACATCGCACGGCTGAGCGGCGTCCTGACCCCGCGGCGGGCTGCTGTGTGGCGTGTGTGCACTTGACCTTCTCAAATCTCCAGTTCTTTGAAAGTAAAATTGAGTTCATAGCGGTGTCACTCTCTTAAGGCTCTTACGGTGACTAAATGAGACCCACGGGGCACAACACCCAGCACAGGGCAGCGAACAGTAAATGTGGCAAACGTTGTCCTCTGACGATCGTTCCATAGACGCCGGAACATTTTAACAACACGACACCATGTTAGCCAACACGACAGCGTTTAAATTGTAGACTCTTGGTCAATGTCTCATCCTCACCGATTCTCTCAGGGTGGACCTCAGAACTCAGAGGCCCACGGTCAAAGACAGGTGAGGGATCAAGAGCCCTTAGCAGCCAGCCCGAACCTGGGGGTGGGCCCTGGCCCCGCCCGGCCAACACCTGCGCAGGGCTGGACTGAGCCACGCCAGGACACGAGCTCGGACTTGCCCCTCCCCGCCCCTCTCCCTGCCCCTTTTGGCCACGTCAGCGTTGCTGAGGTCTGAGGATCCTGGCCCCAGGAACCAGAGCTGCCGCCTGTCCCCGTTTTGTTCTGCCGTCGAAGCTGGCTGCTCGGCCACTGGTTCCTCCTGATTCCCGGGCAGCCACTCCCACTCCATGTGCCGGGTCGGAGCTGGGCACCGCAGAGCCTCCCGCACAGGCTCATTTGGAGAGGCCTCCTCTTGCAACTTCGTCTCCTCTGGCTGCCCTGCGGGGACTCGGGTGCTGGGAGCGTGGGAGGATCTGCGAACAGACGGCGAGCCAAGAGGCCCGGAGAGAGCAGAATCCAGCAGGAAACACGGTTGGAGGCGGAATGAGTCAGCGGCTTTCTCCCCGGGTCTTTGCTTTTCTCTAAGACAGGCGCGATTTCTCTGCCTTACAGATGTGCCGGGACAGCCCTTCCTGATAACCACAGTAAGACGGATCCGGAGAGGTTCCAGGTGTTGTGGGGCTTGAAGCCAGTTCTGTTTGGAAGATCTTTTCAAGAAAGAACAATATAACTTTGTAAATACAACATTAACTCTAAAAGGGGATATTTACGTAGGAGAAAACAAGTCACAGCAGATTCCAGGCAAAAAGGAGAATTCATCTAAGGGGCCAGCTGTGGTGTAGCAGGTAAAGCTGCTGTCTGCAGTGCCAGCATCCCATATGAGTGCTGGTTCGAGTCCCGGCTGCTCCACTTCCTATCCAGCTCCCTGCTGTGGCCTGGGAAAGTAGTAGAAGATGGCCCAGGATCCTTGGGCCTCTGCACGCACGTGGGAGACCCAGAAGACGCTCCTGACTCCTGGCTTGGGATCAGCTCAGCTAGTTGTTGCGGCTCTCTGGGGGGTGAACCAGAGATGGAACACCTCTCTCTCTGCTTCTGCCTCTCTGTAACTCTGCCTTTCAAATAAATAAATAAATTGTAAAAAAAAAAAAAAAAAAGACTCCATCTAAGATACCCGCATCCCACATGTGAGTGCTGGGTTTGGCTCCAGGCTCTGGCTCTGACTCCAGCTTCCCGCCGATGTGGACTCTGGGAGACAGTGATGATGGCTCCAGGACTTGGTTTTTGCCACCCAGGTGGGAGACCTGGCTTCCGGCTCTAGCTCAAGTCATTGAGAACAGTGGTGGAGTGAACAAGCAGATGACCACTCTCTCTCTCTATCTCATTCTCTCAAATTAAATAAGAATTAAAATAAGAAAAGCTGAACTAATCCTAGAAGCATCACAAAATTCAGAAAACAACGTATATGTTGCATTAACTGTCCTATAGGCTTCTACACTATTTTTCCTACCTCTTTTGGCTCTGTCCCCTTTGACCACCTCTTCATGTCACGATGATTTTGAGAGAATTTTCCACGGAGAATTATAAAGGTCACGCCGTCTTTCCCCCAGCACAGCTTTGATGATATAGTCTGGGCCAGGTGTCTGTGAGACACCAGTTCTCTGCCTCAGTTGAAATTAGGTAGTCATGATTGGAGAATTCTCTGCTCTCATTCCTTCAGGAGTCTCCTCCCCAGCCCCCACGTCTGCAGCCAGGCGCCTGCGCGTCACAGGGGGACCCTCAGGCCTGTACTTCCTGTCCCAGCACAGCTGGCCTCAGAGGCCTCTTGGGGGCCATTCCTCCAGCAGCCTGGCTGGTGGCAGCTGAATGGAAGAGACTGAAATAACACATCCCACTGACCGAAATAACTTGGGTCCCCCGGCCCCTTCTCCATTTGTGAGGCCCAAGACAAGACCACAAATGGAGATCCCCATCCCACATTTAAAATACATACCTGGGTGGCCGGTGCAGTGGCATAGTAGGTTAAGCAGCCGCCTGCAGCACTGACATCCCATATGGGCACCGGTTCGAGTCCCAGCTGCTCCACTTCCGATCCGGCTCCCTGTTTACATGCCTGGGAAAGTAGAAGATGGCCCGAGTGCTTGGACTCCTGTTACCCATGTGGGAGACCTGGAAGAGGCTCCTGGCTCCTGGCTTCGGCCTGGCCAGCCCTGGCCATTGTGGCCATTTGGAGAGTGAACCAGCAGATGGAAGACCTCTCTCTCTGTCTCCCCGCCGCCCAGCTCTGTAACTCCACCTTTTGAATAAATAAGATAAAATTTTAAAAAAAGGAATACTTGAAAATCATCGATGAAGTCAGCAAGATGTTAAATTATGTCCCCTCCTCCTACCAGGACCATCGGAAAGGGCCAGGTCCTCAGCGTCCTCCGAGCGCCCTGCTGCCGTGTGTCGGGGTGGGGGGTGGGGAAGGCAGCTCTGCCCCCCGGCTCACTCACTGCGGTCTCCTTCCCTCCCAGGACGCTGTGAGGGGCCTTGCCCCTGTGGGAGAATGCCGCAGGTACCACACCCAAGAGCCACTCATCAGGGTCAGCCGTTTGCGCACCAGAATGAGGGGCAGCAGAAGCCCCTGTGGGCCCGGTAGCAAGAGCAATCCACTGGCCAGGAATCCCAGATCCCACGAGACTGACCCATGTCCACTCAAGTCTTCTGATAAGCGTTTGCCATATGGCGTCAGGGATGCCAGAGGTTTACTGGGGAGTAACAATTGTGAGAAGTATGGATGTAGTGGGAGCTGGCACCATGGCGTAGTGGGCTAAACCTCCACCTGCGGTGCAGGCATCTCATATGGGCACTAGTTGGATTCCCAGCTGTTCCTCTTCTGGTCCAGCTCTCTGCTATGGCCTGGGAAAGCAGTATAAGGTGGCCCAAGCTCTTGGGTCCCTGCACCCACGTTGGGGACCTGGAAGAAGCTCCTGGCTTCAAATTGGCCCAGCTCCAGCTGTTAGGGCCATCTGGGGAGTGAACCAGCGGATAGAAGACCTCGCTCTCTGTCTCTCTCTTTCTCTGTAACTCTGACTCTAGAATAAATAAATCAACCTTTAAAAACAACAACAACAGAAAGGGACCAGCCAGGGACAGCCCTCAGAGCAGAAGGGGTACCCTCCCCCGCCCCGGTCACTGGATCCCACACAGCGGTGGTCAGCCCACAGGCAGTTCCCAGAACAGTGGCCCGCTGGAGGGATCCTGCCTCGGACGGAGATGGCTCCTGGGGGCTCAGCGTGGCCGGGCAGCCTGCAGAGAGCTGGGGAGAGTCAGACGATGCTTCGCTACCCACGCTCCTCGAAGCAAGCTCTCCACGCCCTGAGAGCTGAGCAGGTGCCGCCGTGGGCAGCGAGCCCACAGGGCTGCCTGCGTCTTGGTAGGGTTCGTCGCTGCCTGTTGGAGCACGCGTGCTTACCAGGTCCTGGCAGACCTGCTACCTTTCCCCATCCCGCCAGGCGAGGGGAACAGCGTGGATTTGGTGGGTAGACGGCATGCTCGGGGGCGTGTTCAGACCACCCAGGTCTCTGCAGTCTAGGCTGAGACAGAAAGCAAAGGGATTGAACAGCCCGCACACCGCGGGACGGGTGCGTGGTGGCCTTTAGCCTAGTGGTTAACCCTGGGTCGAGACACCTGCATCTCGTATTGGAGAGATGAGGTGTGAACCTTGCAGATCCCAGCTTCTCTGCATCTGATCCAGCTCCCTGCTGTCCCTCCTGTCTCCCTGGGAGACAGGAGGTGACGGCCCAATGGTTTGGTCCCTGCCCCCAGCATGGGAGACCTTGATTGGGTTTTGGCTTCCTGACTTCAGCCTGGCCCAGCCCTGACTGCTGTGGGCACTTGGGGGAATGAACCAATGGAGGAAGACTTATTTCTCTCTCTCTCTGGCTTTCAAATGAATAAAAATAAAATGAATACAACTTGGAAGAAAATAATAGCTCTAAGACAAAACTGTGAATGTGTGTTGCTGTGCACTCCATGTGAAGGTAAGATATAGCTGCCTGGGATAAAAAGGACACCCTCTTTGCCTCAGCGGCCACGTGTAGCCTACCTGAAGCCATACCCACTGCTCCAGCAAAGTCCACGGTGGTCTTGGTAGCTGGGGCTATGACGGCTTGGGTAGGGGGCAGCTTCCGCAGGGCTGATTAACCAGGCCCCTCCCAGTATCCATGGGGTCTGTTCAGGTCCCCTGGTGGACGCCGCTCAAGTCAGGATTAGGAGTGCTGGAGACAGGTTAGTGGGCAGAGCTTGGTGAAATGGCAGGAGGAGACAGCGGGAAGGGGCAGGGAGAGACGTCCCACCACCACCGTGCCAGCCTGCAACCTGCAGAAGGGATAGGGGAGGAGTGAAGGGGGGGCGGGGCCTCAGAGGAATCCTACCAAGGAGTTGGGCTCCCCAGGGGCGGGCGCCCAGCGGTGCTAGGATTCCTGCTGTGAGTCTTCGTAGGCTAGAGCCTGGGAGCAGCCTGGCCTCAGCTCAAATGCTGGAGACCCCGAGGGCGCTGTGGCTGGAGGACCCAGTGCGGCTGACGGATATGACTCTTGGCGGGAGGCAGACTAGCGGCACGGGGCCTACACAAGGGTGAGGCTCTTGGGGACACGTGTCCCTCTGTCCCTGTCCACTCTCTGCCCTTGGGGCAGGAATGCAGACAGAGGAGCAAAAGCCTGGGGCCCTTGAAAGCACAGGCCGTGCACTGCTCTGGCCCTGGTCTGACCATGTTGCTGTGTAGACCCAGCCCACCTTCTCCTTGGCCAAGACCCCACACACATCCACAGCCACTGTGGCGTCACCTCACCCAGCGGGGGAGGAAGTCCAGGTGGAAGGAGACTGGGTCCTGACTCGTTGTGTTCCGGATATATTAATTTTTTATTTAAATTTTCAATTAGTTTTAAATGGATTCAATGTGATTTGTAGGTACAGCCTAAGTATATCATGATATCCCCTCCCTCTCTCCCTCCGTCCCCTCTCTCTCTCCCACACTCCTTCCTTTTCCCTTTCTTTCTTTTTTCTTGTTTTTAAATTTCTGAGATAACGTTTTAAAATTACATTACAGTAAAAGGCTTAATACATCACTGTATAAAAGTTTAACAAGAAAAAAACAAAAAGATCCTAGTTTAGCGGGAATACAGACAAAAGCTATAAACAAGAATGGAATGGCAACATGACCATTTCGTCCGTACACAGTCAACTCTAAAGTAATCACAGATCATAATACCATAGTAGTATACCGCAGAGTGTGTTGCGTTTTGCTCAGCCTACGAAGACCTGGCTCCACGGCCTGGGGCTCGGCCATCATCCTGGAAGTGGCCCTGGGAAGAGCAGAGCCACGGCAGGTGCATCTGTGCACGGGTGGTCGCTTTCTTTCTGGGCGGCTCCTGTCCACTCCCAGGGCTGCGGGGGCTCACGCTCCAGGGAAGGACGTGAGGAGAGGGCAGCCCACCACGATCACCTCTCCTGACAGCTGAGTCCCTGTTACCCTGTAGGGGCTTTTTCAACGAGAGAGGCTTTAGGCTGTGGGAGCTGGAATTTTTCAGTGGAAATCCTAAGCCTGGGAGGACCTAGAGAATACAGTTCACGCACGAACATGAGCTTCTGGGGGCAGAAACACACCTAATTCCTCAGAGTCATCCTTCCAACACCCTTGGGATGGCTCAGTGACCCGCAGGCTGCAGTCAGTGGTGGAAGGCGGATCGGGGAGACAGGAGGGTAGAGGGGGAGGAGAAGCAAGGGGCTGGTTGGACATTCCCACGCGAGCCTAGCTTCCAGGCTGGGGCCCTGAGCGGCAAGTGTCACAGGTCCACAGGGTCCACGGGGAGCTGCCGCTCCTGGTGCCAGCACCGCCACACTCACGGTGACAGCCAAGGGCTGCCTGAGCTCCCGGAGGCCGGAAAGCGAGTGGGACCTCGGGAGAGCGCAGAGCCTCCTGGATGGGACCAGCAAGAGGCAGAAGGAAGAGGATGCTTTGAGAGAAGTCTCCGTGAGTGCAGGCAGCAGCAACTCTGGAAGACACGTGGCTGCACATGGAGTCGCCGGGAGAAGGAGCTTCCGGTTAGGTTGAGCTGGGATCCAGAACCGGCTTCAGAAACCGTGAACTGACCCAGACATTCTGCACCTGTCAGAACAGTGGCTCTGCTAAATTATTATTTATTTTTAAATTATTTATTTAAAAGGCAAGGTTACAGAGAGACAGAGGCGGGGGGGGGGGGGGGGAGTCTTCTATCCACTGGTTCACTCCCCAAACGGCTGCAATGGCCAGAGCTGTGCCATTCTGAAGCCAGGAGCCAGAAGCTTTCTCTAGGTTTCCTCCCAGGTGAGTGCAGGGGCCCAAGGACCTGGGCCATCTTCTGCTGCTTTCCTAGGCCACAGCAGGGATGGATTGGAAGTTGAGCGGCCAGGACTCGAACTGGTGCCTGTATCAAGTGGCAGCACTGCAGGCAGTGGCTTTACCTACTACACCACAGTGCCGGCCCCCTGGCTTTGCTAAATTAAATGCAGGAAAATTAAAGTCAGGGAATTAAGTGCAGAAAATAAAGCTTCACTTTGCCTTTTTTTTTTTTTTTTCCACTTTGCTTGTTAAAGACTGATTCATCGATCTGAAAGGTAGAGTTACAGAGAGAGGGAAGGTGGGGCAGGGGGAGATCTTCCAACCATTGGTTCTCTCTCCAGATGGCTGCAATGTCCAGGGCCAAGACAAAGCCAGGAGCCAGGAGCTTCACCCGGGTCTCCCACGTGGGTGCAGGGGCCCAAGCACTCTGGCATCCTCTGCTGCTTTTCCCAGGCCATTAGCAGGAAGCTGGATCAGAAGTGGAGCAGCCGGGACTTGAACCCGCATTCATATGGGAGGCAGGCAGTGGCTTTACCCACTATACCCCGAAGCTTCACTTCTCAAACACCTGAGTTGGTTACTGGATTTCACAGCCACTGCGCAGGACCATGGCCAGGATTAGCGGCAACCCCTGATGAAGCTCCGGGCACAGTGTCTGCCGGCGCGTCCTAGCGGGCTACTTCCCGCTCCCCCCGAGCGGCGCTCTTCTCCACGGGCTTGTGGGAAGCTGACCTCCCGGACACTTCCAGGGAGCGGATCTGCCCTTTGGCTTCCAGCTGGGTTCAGCCACGGGAGGCACCCACAGGAAGTGAGTGGGAGGGAGGAAAGAGCGTTGGGGCCCTCGTTCCCGGGGAATGGCAGCCCTGGTTCTCGCCTGGAGCTCTTGCCATGGCTCTTGGGCTCCTCCAGGCCAGAGCGGGGCAGGGGCTTCCCAGCTCATGCTGCCCACGGACCCTTCCTCATACGCACGGGAACCCCCCTTGGGACAGTGCCGCTGTTCCCTGCTCTGTCCCGGGTGACAGAGACTGGATCTTTCTGAACGTCAGTTTCTTCCCGTCTTAACTGAGAACGTCCTAGGCTCTTCTGCAGGTGGCTGTTGTGAAAACGAAATGAATCCATGCAGGAGGAAGTGCCCGAAGAGCCCTGCGGTGCTGCACCAGAGGTTTGTTCAAAGCAACCACAGTGCTACGGCTCTTCCTTCCCACAGGTCCCCTCTGACCCCTCTCTTGACCTGGCCTTTGGTTCCTGGCAAAGTCATGGTCCCTTGTTGCAAAGTCCCTTGAGTCAAAGACCAGTTTTTGCAAGCAGACAGGGCATGCAGTCCTCAGGGCTGCTGTTGCGCCATGCTGACCAGGCCGGGGGCTCAGGGACGGGCTGCAGCCCCTCCGAGCAGACCCAGCCCACCCTTGCACCCTGGCCCTTGTGTGCTGCCCACTGAGGCCTCTGACCCGCAGAGGACCTCCCCTGAGCAGCGGGAAGGTGGGGCTCAGTCAGGGACAGTGGGTGGACCCCTGGCAGAAGGACATGGCTAGTGGAGTAGGCACGGCCAGCGGGCTTGGGATTGCTCAGTGCCGAGAGGGGAGAGGGAGAGAGAGAGAGAGCGAGCGAGAGCATGTTTCCCAGGGACACTCTGGGTTTTCTGTGCCCATTTTTTAAAAAATTTATTTGACAGGTAGAATTATATACAGTGAGAGAGAGACAGAGAGAAAGGTCTTCCTCCCATTGGTTCATTCCCCAAATGGCCGCTACGGCCGGTGCCGTACCGAGGCGGAGCTGCACCTATCCAGAGCCAGGAGCCAGGTGCTTCTCCTGGTCTCCCATGGGGTGCAGGGCCCAAGCACTTGGGCCATCCTCCACTGCCCTCCCGGGCCACAGCAGAGAGCTGGACTAGAAGTGGAGCGACTGGGACTAGAACCCGGTGCCCATATGGGATGGCAGTGCCACAGGCGGAGGATTAGCCAAGCGAGCCACGGCGCCGGCCCTCTGTGCCCATTTCAAAACAGGAGCTTGTAGCCCCTGAGGCATCAGGGGTGTCCCTGGTCCCTTCTTCGCGGTTCAGCGCCCCTAACAGGCCTGGCAAGGGAGGCGCACCAGGAAGAGCAAAGCTAAGCTGTGTGTTCTTGTGACCAAGAGGCCTCTGGTTGTTTGCGGTCAGGAGTCGATCCCCCGAGCCACAGAGAGAACTACTTAGGACTCCTTCTGCTGCCTCCGGTGGATTATTCAGACGGCTTCTCTCTGCTTCCTCCCTCGAGGTGAGGAAGGCGTGGCTTTCGCCCCTCCCCATCCCCCAGGTGTCCAGGCAACCACCCCCTGTGCACTGGAGATGGTCAGAGGGAAGGGCCAGGTGGGGAGGGCTGACCGAGGACGCCAGCCTGGGGCGCTTCCCTTTCCCAGCCTCACCAGCTGGCACCAGCGCATCCACATGAGTCTCGGTTGTCCAGCGGAGGACTCTAAGCCCTCACTCTGGCGCGGGGCCATGGCCAAGTTCATTCTTTTTCTTTTTTTTAAAGAATTATTTATTTGAGTGGCAGAATTACAGAGAGACATAGAGACAGAGACAGAGAGACAGAGAGAAAGGTCTTCCATTTGCTGGTTCACTCCCCAAATGGCCATAATAGCCAGAACTGCGCTGATCCGAAGCTAGGAGCCAGGAGCTTCTTCCAGGTCTCTCATGTGGGTGCAGGGGCCCAAGGACTTGGGCCATCTTCTGCTGCTTTCCCAGGCCATAGCAGAGAGCTGGATCAGAGGTGGAGCAGCTGGGATTTAAACCGGCGCCCATATAGGATGCCAGCACCTGCTATGCCACAGCGCTGGCCCTGCAAAGTCTCAAAGTGTGAGATGCCAATGACACTGTAGATATGGACCAAGCTTACTTGAGAGGCACCTGTATTGGCTATAATCAGACATGTCAACTCCAGAGGTGAGCTAGGCTTCAGGCGCTGTGTGGCGTTTGGAGAGGGCAAGAGGAAGGGAGAGAAGTGTAGGTGGAACAGCAAGGGGCGACCCTGGGAGGCGGCCCGTTTCTGCGGCTCCGTTCCCCAGCGTTCGGAAGTGAAGGATTCCCGGAGCCCGTCTCTGCCGAGGCGGCCCCTCTGAGCTCCGCGCTCTGTCTGCTTGCACTCAGCCACACGCTGGCGGAGCCTGCAGTCGGCTTCCTCTCAACCTTCCTGCCTTTGGCTCAAGCTCTGGGAGAAGGAGTGTGAGACCCAGGCTTCCGGAAGCTTCCAAATTTAAACCAATCCCCCTGGACAAAAGACAGAACTGCCTATGGAGGCCTGCATTCTAGCCAAGCCCCAGGGTATATATTTGTCCATGCCTGAGATTCCCATCTTTAAAAAAAAAAAAAAAAAAAACACGAAAAAAACACACATTTGGCCAAAAGACAAAGCAGAAAGAATGCACTGCAGAGCGAAATATTTGGGATGGCTGCTCAGAATGTGTGAAGTGATGAACCAAATAAAAAAAAAAAAACAGCAAAAACCCTGCCCGTGGCAAATTGTTAGCAGGCTAAATTTGGGGGTCTAAACCCAGGGTCCCTGCCAACTGAGTTCAGACAGCCCTAGTGTTTTTCCATTTCTATTTATAGCTGTGCACACATCCTCACACAAAAAATGCGAGGACATTGGAGTCCGTTTCTTACATGACTAGAATGTTCTGCACGTATCAGGTTACAGCACGTGGGAGCCGCGCGCTCTCCCTACTGGAGGAGGGATTAATCAACGCGCGGAAAAAACCGTAACGGGATCCTTTGGGAATCTGAAAGTATGAAAACAACGCTTTCTTGATTTCCTTTAAAAAATGCACTGCGCTTCAACAAACCGGGTTGAACACCGCCCGTGTCATAGGTTAACGTGGGCCCAAACGGGAGCCAGATGTGGCCTCTGGTGCCAAGGAGCCGTGGCTTTCTGGGGGAGGTACAGCCTCAGCAGGGGCGTCCAGGGACATGGCTGAGCTGTTGACAAGTGGATCAGGCACGCAGGAGGCACAGTGAATTAATGGGCATTTTTCAGATTTATTTTATCTTGATTTGAAAGGCAGAGCTACAGAAAGAGGTAGAGACAGAGACAACGAAACATCTTCCATCTGCTGATTCACTCCCCAGATGGTTGCAACAGCCCTAAAACAGCTGGCTCCAGCTGAAGCCAGGAGCCAGGAGCTTCATGGGGTCTCTCTCGTGGGTGCAGGGGCCCAAAGGCTTGGGCTACCTTCGCCTGCTGTCCCAGGCACATTCGCAGGGAGCCTGATTGGAAGTGGAGCAGACCAGACTCGAACCAGCGCCCCTGTGGGATGCTGGTGTTGCAGGCAGAGGGTTAACCTGCTGGGCCACACTGCCCTGTTTTTTTTTTTTTTTTTTTTAAGGGAATGTGAGGTTCTGAAGTGGATTCTTCCTCCAGCTTCAGATGTTGATCGCATGATCTGGCTCAGCCAATCAGTGCCCTCCATCCACCCCGGGCACAGTGACTGGTTTCAGAATGACCTTGCCCTCCCAGCTGGACCAATCGGAGTGAGGATGCAGACGCTGAATGGAAATGAGGAAAGGAAGCCTGGGCGTGTTGTAACCAGGGAGTGAGTCAGTCTTCCCGTGCGCCTGCCGGCAGAAGGTGAGCGAAGAGACAGAAATAAACCACCGAACATTGCTCACCGATGCCGTTCTTAGTCTCGATTTTCCAGTCACCTGAGACAAAAAGATCCCCTCCTGTGTCAGTCAGTTTGAACTTCCTCCCAGAATCATCCTTCCTCTTGCAGGACGGGTTAGGGTGTACTTCCTGGAGGCGGTGGGCGGTTCTTGAAGCTGAACACCTGGAATCAGGTGTCAGAGGGGCCGTAGGATCCTGCTGTGTGTCTCTACCTCCAGGGGACGCGTTTCTTGGCTGCTGGCGGCTCAGCTCCAACCTCTGCCCCTGTCTTCGTGGGGCCCACTCAACCCATCTCTCTGGGTCCTCTTCTACAAGGTCATCAGTTGTTGGATTTAGAGCCCGACCAAAATGCAGGGTGATTTTACCTCAACGTATTGAATGAGTGACATTCATTAAGACCCTGTTTCCAAGTGAGGTTGTGTTCTGAGGGTGTAGGTGACATTAATACTGGGGACACTGTGGTGCCCACCAGCCTTGCCTGCCCACCAGAACCTGTGGCTGGTCCGGAGCTATGCCAGGGGAACCGCGGGGCGTGCCCCTCACAGCCCTGCTGGGGCCTCTTCATGGTCAGAACAGCTGCTTCCCTGAGCATCAGCTACACAAGGCGGACTGGGCTGAAGCTTGTCCAAGTGCTGGCCATCTCCTTGGCTCCAACAGGGTAAGGTTTCTCACGGCGGGGAAATGACAAGATGGGAGGGCTGGTGAGGAAGGCATTGAACCCCCGTGTCACAGGCACAGCTCCCGGCGTGGGGCTGAGTGCCCTCACCTGCTGGGCTAGGTGCCTACCACTCCATCAACTTCAAAAAAAAGATTCCTTTATTTGAAAGAGTTTCAGAGAGGCAAGGTCTTCCGTCCTCTGGTTCACTCCTCAGAGGGTGGCAACAGCCAGCGCTGGGCCGGGCTGGAGCCAGGAGCTTCACCCCAAGGGCAGGGCCCCAAGTGCTCAAGCCATTTCCACTGCTTTCCCAGGTGCATTAGCAGGGAGTTGGATCGGAAGCAGAGCAGCCGGGACACAAACCGGCGCCCATACGCGGAGCCGGCGTGGCAGGTGGTGGCTTTACTCACTGTGCCACAGCGCTGGCCCCTCTTTAACTTTCTGAAGCCCACTTATGTATTTGAAGCCCAGAACCCGGCCTCGAAGTCGACACTTCTTACTTTCCTGTGCCATTTTCTGCTAGGTGTTGGGAAGAAGCAAGGCCAGGGGCGATTCATCGATGCCTTCAGGACGCATTGCTTCAGGCTGAGCGGGGCCTGACAGTGGGAGGGAGAGAGGATTTGTGGGGGTGACCATTTATGGGTGTAATGAGATGGGTGACTCAGCTTTCCACAGGGACCCACGGGAGAGACTTGGGATCAAGTCGTTAGGCATGCTCTCAACCCGATAGGCCAGCCTGGTCTTATGGGCTAAACACTTAGCCACTTATGGCTAAAACACTAAGCCAGTTTGGGACAGGATGCTTAAGCCTTCAGGAAACAAATCGGAATATGTCACCCTTCTGTTGTGCGAAGCCGTGGTGCACTGGAGCCTGCGTTGGTTTTAGTCTCAAGAAAACGACTGTGATTCCTCACTGGCTGCTCCGCACGGGAGAATTTCCCGGGTGGTCGGAGGAGTGCACCCTACTGAGAATGAAAATATTGGGGTCTGGACCTTGGGGAGGTCCCTTTCCGGAAGGCAGCGCCTGCCTGCACCGTCCGCCGGCCCAGGGGACCCTCCCCACAGAGGGCGTCTCATCAGATACGTGTGTGGGGGGGGTCTCAGGATGCCTCGGGGTGCTGGGTGGAGCAGCGGCTGCCAGCCTGGCCTGAATGCACCCACGCGGGCAGCTGTAGCGCAGCAGCGTGCACCGGGCCTGGGCCCTGACGCCAGACTCACCCGGCCACTGGCGGCTCTGCAGTCTTGTAGGAGCCACTGACTCCTCGGCTTCACTTTCCTCATGGAAAATGCAGAAGACGGCTCTCACCTCCGGAAAATGGAGACGCGCACTCTCACCTCCTAGAAGATGGAGATGACGGCTCTCACCTCCGGAAAATGGAGATGTGCACTCTCACCTCCAGAAAATGGAGCTGACGGCTCTCCCGTCCTAGGGTGGTGGGATGAAATGAGGTAACGCGCACACGCATTGTATGAAAAGGTTTCGGCAGCATACCTGCCAACTAGAGTGTGCTTATGTCACCAATGACACCCACGAGTCTGCTACGAGCGCTATGGGCGCTGACTCCGTTGACTTCTGTGCGCTCTGTGTTCCTTAGGCTTACTTTGGGGGTTGGCGAAGGGGTCTTGTTTCTTCCTTGCTGGCCCCTGGGGCGCCCGTCCCAGGACCACTCCGCACCTGCTCATCCACTCTTCATCTAAGCATCCACGAGCAGAGCAGTGTGGGAACGTAAAGGCCCCAACCTGCTCCCAGCAGGGTTTTGAGAACCGAGAGGAGGGATGCACGACGAAGGAAAGCATGGGTGCGGGCGACTGAAGACGTGGGCAGGAGGTGAGTCCCGGGCACCGTCCACCCCCGACAGACCCTCCCCACGCAAGCCGCCTTTCCCTTCCCAGAGAACGTCTGCCAACGCACCGTCACAGGGCGGGCCGTTCGCGGGAGGGGGAGCTCCGGGAGAATCCCAGAGGTCCTCAGGAGCCTCACCTTGGATGGTAATGGAAATGCCGGCATCTCTGACCAGCAGGTCCGCCCCGCCCGACGTGCTGCAGTCAGTGGCCTGGCGGCTGCACGTCCTGAAAGACTGCCGAAATTCCCCCTGGCTTCCCACCTCCAGGATTCCCAAGCATTCTTTTCTGGGAGGACTTTTCTGCCTCTCTCTGTTTCCGGTCCGCACCTCTGCACAGGGTCCCTGGGATAGCGCCTTTGGGACTTCTGGGCCACACAGACCAGGTGCAGCGTCAGGGCTACTGAGGTGGGGGGGGGGGGCGAGGCGACTAGAGGCCACTCTGGGGCTGTGATCTGCTTGGATGGCTTTAGTCCAAAGTGCGGTTTGGAGCCGCGTGATGCGGAAACAGCTGTGCACACAGTGTCGCGTCTTGCCATTGGCATGAGCGTGTGATGAGAAGGCCCGTCCCTTCCGTTCTGCAGAAGTGGAACCATCTCAAACGTTTTTCCCACCAAATCATGTTCTCATGACACTCACCTGGAGAGCTTTTATATTTTATTTTATTATTATTTTTTTTAATGCCGACGTCTGGGCTGTCCTGGGATGGGGCTCAAACACCTCTTTTTTTTAGGTTCTCATCTGAAGCTAGAGCTAGACCATCCTTGCCCTCACACAGCTGTTTGCCCCTTCTCTGCCTCAGTCCCTTGTTGTAAAGTAAGGAAAATGATGGTCAGTACATGTCATCGAAAGCAGCGTGTTCTTACCGAACGCTGCAGCTAACGTGCCATGAGAGGTAACACAATCCAGGGGCTTTACAGAGCTTCAAGTGTGGAGCTGTTTAGTCCATTTTCCATAGCTGTAACAAAATACTTAAGGCCAGGACATTTTTAAAAAAATGTTTATTTTTGGGCCGGCGCCGTGGCTCAACAGGCTAATCCTCCGCCTTGCGGCGCCGGCACACCGGGTTCTAGCCCCGGTCGGGGCACCGGATTCTGTCCCGGTTGCCCCTCTTCCAGGCCAGCCCTCTGCTGTGGCCCGGGAGTGCAGTGGAGGATGGCCCAGGTGCTTGGGCCCTGCACCCCATGGGAGACCAGGAAAAAGCACCTGGCTCCTGGCTCCTGCCATCGGATCAGCGCGGTGCGCCGGCCGCAGCACGACGTCCGTGGCAGCCATTGGAGGGTGAACCAACGGCAAAGGAAGACCTTTCTCTCTGTCTCTCTCTCTTACTGTCCACTCTGCCTGTCAAAAAAAAAAAAAAAGGAAAAGGAAAAAAATGTTTATTTTTATTTATTTAAAGGCAGCTGAGTGAAAGAGAGAGACAGAGAGATTTTCCATCTGCTGGTTCGCTCCCCAGATGCCCACAGCAGCAAGGACTGGGCCAGGCTGGAACCGGAGCCAGGAACTCCATCCAGGTCCCCCAGGTGGGCGGCAGGAACCCATGCATTCGAGCCATCATCCACTGCCTCCCAGAATGCACATCACCAGGAAGTTGGTCAGAGGAAGAGGCGGGGCTTGACCCCAGGCAATCCAATATGGGATGCAGACGCCCCAGGCAGTGGCTTAACCCTCTTGTGGGACAACGCCCTCCCGTTCTCTTCCCCTACTAAGGAAGCCACGGTGCCACCATGAGGGGCCCCACCTTGTGACCTCCGCTCATCCCACTTATGTCCCAAAGGCCCCACTTGCAAGTATGGTCGTCTTAGGGGTTTGGGGATTCAGTTCCCAACGCACAAACCTTGGGGGACACTTTTGCGTCTCTGCAGGATTCCTCTCTCAGAGTGACTTCCCAGGAGATGGTCTGGCATTTCAACAGAGAAGCCTGGAAGCCCGGAGCTCACTGGGCGCTGTCCCTGGGTGCCGTGGGTCTGCAGGCGCGAGGCTGGCCGGTGTCTGAGCCTCCTGCTCACCTGCCCGGGAGCCTGGGAGCCCCAGCAAGGAGGCGATTGGATCTGCAGAGCAGAGAGAGTGACCACAGGGGCTCGCGTGTATCTTTCTTCCATTCTACGCTATTAAAGGTTGGAAAATGCACCCTTGACCTAGTATCGGCTTTGTGGGAATAAAAGAACCACTATACGGCAGTGTCCACCCTTGAAAACCTAGCAATGGTAGCATGTACTTATTCCGATAGAGTTGTCCGTCTGTACCCGTCGGGGTGGGCTCCGGGGCTCCCCCTGGGGTACCAAACTCTGAGGATGCTCAAGCCTCTTAAATAAAGAGCTGTCTTACTGGCATGGAACCCAAGCACACGCCCGTACACTATCAGTCATCTCCAGTGTGTGATACATGCGCATATCATGAAGCAGCGGTTCCACTGTACTGCCCAGAGGCTCGTGGCCAGAGAAAGCCTCTCACGTCCAGGACAGATGGATTTTTTTCCCCAGATTCTTTCAATCCCTGGTTGGTTGAAATCACAGATGGGAAACCTGCAGATGCCAGCGGCTGACTGTGATTAATTGCCTGTCACTCTCCTCCCCCGTGTGCAGCTAAGAGTTTGGTGGAGGCGTTCCTCATCTGGAGACTGAGAGATCCTCCTGAATTTCCTGTGGCTGTGGCAGGGAGGCTCGGGCCCTGGGTGGCGGGGCCCAGGTCCCTGGAGCACCTTGGCGGCTGACCTGTGTGCACATCCCCGGTCCCGGTTTGGTTAAGTCACCAGCTAGAGCTCCCTTCCTCATTAAATCACACATCACTGGAATTAGGTCGATTTTCCTGAAAATCAGCCAGGAGGTTTGGATAAATTGTTCTGGAGCCCAAAGAAAAATCACTTTTTAGTCCAGCACGGACTGCATGAACCTCCCTTAACTTAGAGAACCCTGAAGCCCACCCGGGGCTCTTTGGCAGTCTCTGCTGCATTTTAGCATATTGGCACAGGAGAGGCGATCTTTGGCATGCCAGCAAGGTCCTGCCTCAAGGCTGCAGCGCAGTGTAACATTATGACATTAGATGACAATTAGGGATCAACATCTAAGCCAGGATCCAGCGATGTGCGGTGGAGCCAACGCAAACAGCTCCAGGGAGGGGATGACCAGACACGGGATGCAGCCAGGGGAATGCACCTGGCACGAGCCAGCAACGCCTATCAGACAACTGGGTACAGCCCACACCTTCACCTGGAGGTACTCCAAGAACTATGATTTAAACTTTTTTTTGAATATTTATTTATTTTTGAAAGCATTATACAGACAGATGGAGAGAATGAGACAGAGAGACATAAAGAGAGATTGTCTATTTGCTGGTTTATCCCCAAAATGGCCAGGGCGTGGCCAGGCTGAAGCCAGGAGCCAGGAGCTTCTTCTGGGTCCCCTACATGGATGGCAAAGACCCAAACACTTGGGCCATTTTCGGCTACTTTCCCAAGTGCATCAGGAAGGAACTGGATCAGAAGTGGAGCAGCCGGGACTCGAACCAGCGCCCATATGGGCTGCTGGTGTCGCAGGTGGCTGCTTACCCTGCTAGACCACCACACAGGCCCCATGAACAGCAGTCTTTCTACTTAAAAAAAAAAAAAGGCATGGGGAGTCCAGGAGGTCACAAACGGGAAGTGGACCTGCTGTGGCCGCGCCATGTGGCTCTGAAGATTGGCCTTTGGAGGGTGGGAGTGTCCTACCCCGCCCTCTGGAGCAAGCCCCCCCGCCCCCCATGCAGCAGGGAGCTCCAGGCGCCCTGCCCGGACCTAGCACAACACCGGCCTGATTGGCTGCCCCTTGCCTCCGGCTCTGCTGGTCCTTCTTGGAGTGGGGGGAACTGGATGGGCAGACATTTTCTTTTTTAAGATTTATTTACTTATTTGAAAGTCAGAGCTACAGGGAGAGAGAAGGAGAGACAAAGAGAGCAAGGTCTTCCATCTGCTGCTTTTCTCTCCAGATGGCCACAATGGCCAGGGCGAAGCCAGGACTCAGGAGCTATGTCTGGGTCTCCCAAGTGGGTGCAGGGGCCCAAACACTCGGGCCATCTTCTGACACTTTCCCAGGTGCATTAGCAAGTAACCGGATTGAAAGTGGAGCAGCCAGGACTCAAACCAGCACCCATATGGGATTCTGGCGTCGCAGGCGGTGGCTTTACCTGCTGTACCACAATCCAGCCCGATGGCTTTTTTCTTTTTTCAAAAGATTTATTTTATTTATTTGAAAGACAGAGTTACAGAGAGAGGCAGAGACAGAGTGAGAAAGGGGTCTTCCATCTGCTGGTTCACTCCCCAGATGGCAGCAATGGCTGGAGCTGTGCCAATCTGAAGCCAGGAGCCAGGAGCTTCTTCCAGGTCTCCCACGTGGGTGCAGGGGCCCAGGAACGTGGGCCATCTTCTACTGCTTTTCCAGGCCACAGCAGAGAGCTGGATCTGAGGAGGAGCAGCTGGGACCAGACCTGGTGCCCAAATAGGACGCTGGCGCTTCAGGGCAGGGCTTTCATCTGCTATGCCACGGCACCGGCCCCCGATGGTTGTTTTCAAGGGCTGCCTTGAGGGACTGGAGTCCAGCAGTGAACAGAGCCTTACAGGTCACTGGAAAGCCCATCTCAGCGAAGTTAAAATTGTCAGACTGCAGGACCGGAGCTGTGGTGTAGCAGGTAAAGCCACTGCTACACTGCCAGCATCTCATATGGGCGCTGGTTCAAGTCCTGGCTGCTCCACTTCCGATCCAACTCTCTGCTATGGCCTGGGAAAGCAGTAGAAGATGGCCCAAGTCCCTGGGCTCCTGCGCTCATGTGGGAGACCCAGAAGAAGCTCCTGGCTCCTGGCTTCAGAACAGCCCAGCTCCAGCCATTACGGCCATCTAGGGAGTGGAACAGTGGATGGAAGACCTCTCTTGCTTGGCCGGTGCCACAGCTCACTAGGCTAATCCTCTGCCTTGCGGCGCAGGCACACTGGGTTCTAGTCCCGGTCGGGGCACCGGATTCTGTCCCGGTTGCCCCTCTTCCAGGCCAGCTCTCTGCTGTGGCCTAGGAGTGCAGTGGAGGATGGCCCAAGTGCTTGGGCCCTGCACCCCATGGGAGACCAGGAAAAAGCACCTGGCACCTGGCTCCTGCCATTGGATCAGCGCGGTGCGCCGGCCGCAGAGCGCCGGCCGCTGTGGCCATTGGAGGGTGAACCAACGGCAAAGGAAGACCTTTCTCTTTGTCTCTCTCTCTCACTGTCCACTCTGCCTGTAAAAAAAAAAAAAAGGAAGACCTCTCTTGCTGTCTCTGCCTCTGTCTCTGTAACTCTGCCTTTCAAACAAATAAATAGATCTTAAAAAAATTGTCAGAGGTGAGATTTGAGAACTAATGCTTACCTAGTGATAGTGTCCTATAAGCAAAAATATTAATTGAATGATTTCCATATGTTAGAATTTTTGACCTGTGGAAATAAAGGTCACATTTTTTCATTCTTGTTTGCATGAAACAAAGTTTGGGGGTTCTCTCAGTAACCCACTAGGGTTTCTATAGGAAGAGAACTGGCTTGTTGTGTTTGATGGTGTTTCCTGGGCATTAAAAAAAAGATTTATTTATTTGTTTGAAAGGCAGAGTTTACAGAGAGAGAGAGAGAGAGGGAGTGAGAGAGAACTCTTCCATCTGCTGGTTCCTCCCTAAATGATTGAAACATCCAGGGCTGGGCCAGCCCGAAGCCAGGAGCCACAGCTTCCTCCAGTCTCCCATGTGGATGAAGGAGCATGTGGGCCATCTTCCACGGCTTTCCCAGGTGTGTTAGCAAGGAGTTAGATTGGAAGTGGAGGAGCCGGGACTCGAACATATGGGATGCTAGCACTGCAGGCAGTGGCTTAACCATGCCACAGCACCAGCCCCTCTTGGGCTTTTTTTTTTTTTTTTAAAGATTTGTTTATTTATTTGAAAGGCAGAGTTACAGAGAGAGAAGGAGAGATCTTCCCTCCACTGGTTTTACTTCCCAAATGGCCGCAATCGCCAGAGCTGCACTGATCCAAAGCCAGGAGCCAGGAGCTTCCTCCGGATCTCCCAAGGACTTGGGCCATCTTCCACTGCCCTCCCAGGCCACAGCAGAGAGCCAGATGGGAAGTGGGACAGTCAGGACTTGAACCAGCACCCATGTGGAATGCTGGCACAGCAGGCGGAGGTTTTAGCTGCTACACCACAGCGCTGCCCCCCTTGGGCATTCGTAACCACCATTTGGAGCCACCACATTGGCCCTGTCTGTAGACAAGGCTGTCGGGGACCCCCGGATCTACAGATGAACAGCAAGCGTGCACAGAGCAGACGCAACCCCGCCTTACGCAGGCTGTGCAAGCCCAATCTGACAACCTGCGATTCTGATCCTCAGAATCTCTCAGTTTCTCCGAATCTGGCAGGAGTAAGAGAACATCTTGGATGTTGGTGAAATTCAGCCACCCCTTTAGCCCATTCCACTTGTTTCTGGACCCCGGTTTTCTGAGGCTTCCCAGAACGGACGCTGGCCATCTGCTGCCCTGCAGGTCTGATTCTCTCTTGCCAGAGACTTCCTGCAGGTCCACTAGGACAATGCATCCTGGAGAGAAGCTCAGAGGGAACGCTGCTCTGCCCACTGCTGACCCACCTTTCTGCTGGGAAGGCAGAGGGCTGAGGCACAGGCAGACAGGGGGCTGACCGGGGACTTCAGTGCCCAGCGCACAGACAGCAATCGCCTCTACAGGGACCACGGACGAAGAAGCAACATGTACGCCTTCGGCATGTTAAGCATCCAACTGTTGCTTGAGAAACTTTGGATTGGCCCAAGTCTGATGTGCTGGTTTGCTAATTCAGTCACTCACCCACCCGGCTGTTGAATCAATACCGTCACAGACACTGTGATACGTGGTAGACGTCGTTTTGGGCACAGCGGATAAAGCAGAGCACCAAGATAAGGATCCATCCCCCAGAGCCTAAGTCCCTGCAGTAGTTCATAAACAAGTATGTGAAGAAAGACCTGGCACGACCTCACGTGGAAAAGGCACGAGGAAAAGGGGTGGAGCGGCGGGGGGTGGAGGGTGGCCACACCCTCCTTGATACACTGGGCCAGGCAGCTGGATAAAGTGACACAGCAGGACCAGAACAGAGGACAAGGGGACGTGCCCTGGGTGACAGGCCAGCGCCCTGTGCTCCTGGAAGAGCGGGAAGGCCAGTGTGGCTGGGATAGGGGAGTTAAGGCAACAGCACCATAAGATGGAGTCCAGGAAGCAGGCAGGGGCTCGCGTGGGGTTCTACAGAACGTCGTGAGGACTCTGGAGAGGGTGATGTGATCTGATCTACGGCCTTAAACTTCGCTCTGGCTCCGGTGTGGAGCAGACTCAAGCTGGGTGGCTGGAGTGGAAGGCCGGGGGAGAGGGGCCGAGGGCCGGGTGGTGGTCGTCAGTGTGATGAGAAGCCGAGAGATGCTGGCTCGGTCCCCCCTCTCCCTTTTTCTTTTAAGATTTATTTTATTTATTTGAAAGGCATAGGGGGAGACAGAGAGAGAGGGAGAGAGGGAGAGAGGGGGAGAGAGAGAGAGAGAGAGAGAGAGAGAGAGAGAGAGGTCTTCCATCTGCTGATTCAGTCTCCAAATGGTCTCAACAACGGGGACTGGGCTGATCCCAAGCCAGGAGCCAGGATTTCCCACGTGGGTGCAGGGACCCATCTTCTACTGCTATCCCAGGCCATAGCAGAGAGCTGGATCAGAAGTGGAGCAGCCAGGACTTGAACCGGTGCTGATATGGGATGCCGGTGCTGCAGACGGCAGCTTTAACCCACTGTGCCCCAGCTCCAGCCCCAGCTCTGTTTTGAGGGTGGAACCACAGGGCTCACTGGTGAATTAGAAGTAGGAAGCGAGGGAAAGAGGCACCAGGACATTCCCTGGGATTTTGGCCAGGGCAACTGGGCAACGCAGGGAGACCGGGCGCGGGAGGAACTCGCTGGGGTGAGTGGGTGGACTCACGCATTCTGCTTAGACAGGTTAAGTCTCAGAAGGGAATTAGTCACCCATCGGAGATGTCAGGCAGGCAGCTGGCTAAGGGGGCCTGGAACACAGGCTGGGTGCGGGGATAACGGGAAGCTTTCTGGGAGAAGAGTTCAATCTGTAATTTGTTGTGACACCTGCTAGTGAGCCTGCTTCTCTCCTGGGCCTCGGTTTCCTCACTTGGAAAATGATGGGGTTGGCTGGTCGCCGAGGGGCTCCCTAGCCACACAGGTCGGAACTGGACCGGCAGCCTTGACATTCATCGGGTGGCAGGGGTGGGCTGGGCTGCCACAGTTGGGACCAAAACAGGAGGGAGTTGGAGGACCCGAGGAAGACGGGAGCTTCTCCTCGGAAGCTGAGCTGGAAGAGAGTCTTTGCCAGGCAACCAGAGACTTGAGAACGCAGGCCACCGGGGAGGGGGGCGCGGTGGCCACAGGTGAACTCCGAGCAAAGCCGCATTCAAGGCTGGCTCGCTCTGGGACAAGCGGCCTCATGGTGCAAAGGTTAAGCCGCCGCCTGAGACCCCGGCGTCCCATAGGCGCATCAGCTAAAGTCCTGGCTGCTCTGCTTTTGACCCAGGTGCCTGCTAATGTGCTGGGGAAGCAGTGGAAGATGGCCAAGCGCTTGGGTGGAGTCCCGGGCTCCTGGCTTTGGCCTGGCCCAGCCCTGGCTGTTGCAGCCATCTGGGGAGTGAACCAGCAGAAGGAAGATCTCTCTCTGGCTCTCCCTCTCTCTATAACTCTGCTTTTCATAGAAACAAATCAAGAAGAAGAAGAAGTTGTCTCTGGCACAAGATTTTCAGGGCAGGACAGTGAGGCGGTGCTGTGACCTGGGCCAGGCCCTGTGTCCACGTAGCAGGTGACCTTGGACAGCTGGGGCTGCCAGCACCATGGCAACTGAAGAATGAAAATGTCCACAGAGGACTTCGGCTGTGTTTTCTGCTCTGCCTTTCCTGCCACCGTCCTACACGGCCTTCATGGGTTCCCAGGCCTTTTGTCTTGTTGCTCCTTGTTCCTCCGTGGGAAGACAGCTGGTGTCTGCTGCCCCCAGCTCTGCCCAGTGCACCTGCGTCTCTCAGCACCTCGTTTGGCCAGCATAGCCCTACGATAGACCCGTTATGATGCGATAGCCCCGTTTCCCAGATGACGAACCTGAAGCTCAGAGGTTTTGGCTCTGGGTTTTGGGCTCTCGGACTTCTTCTTTCCCAGGATTCCATTCGACCTTCCAAGCTCAAAGGCTCGCGAGAGGCTCCTTGGCCCACAGCTCCCGCACAGCAGTGCATTCCGACTGAAGGTCGGGTGAAGTGACCCCTGACATTGCCAAGAACGAGACCTTGGCACGCTTCTGAACAGCTTTTAAACTCCGTTAAAGTAGAACCCTTAGACAACATACGAAGTCTGGGAGTATCGGGTGTTCTCCCTTACAATGAAATTGGTCAGAATGGAGGGGACAGCCCCGTGGTACCATCCATGGAGAGAGGGTTAAGGCCTAAGGGTGTGCATTCCGGTGATGCTGAGATGGCCAGGGGATTCCGACCCGGAAGCAATTTGCAATCTGCTGCCACCACTATGACTGCACACCTAATTGTCCCCAAACGAAGCCGTTCACAACAACCGTGGTACTTCTCTTGAAGTCTGTGGGCAGGAGCATGGACAAAGCGGGAGGTGGCCCCAGGGCCACATGGTCACTCGCTCAGCTGCTGGTTGCTCTGGCTGCCCGGTGGAGCCTCCGCTGGGATTGTTGGCTGGACAAGCCACATGTGGCCTTCCACGTGGCCTGGGCTTCCTCCCACTGTGGAGGCTTCAGGGTGGTTGGGCTTCCATCATGGTGGGAAACCCCAGCTCCGAGGCAAGAGGCCTGGGAAGTGGAGAATTAGCTGCCTTACTTTTATTTATTTATTATTTGAAAGGCAGAGTTACAGAGAGGCGGGGCGGAAGAGAGGGAGAGGGAGAGAGAGAGAGAGGTCTTCCATCTGTTGGCTCACTCCCCACATGGCTGCAATGGCCATGAGCTTCTTCCAGGTCTCCCACATGGGGACAAGGGCCCAAGCACTTAAGCCATCCTCCACTGCTTTTCCAGGCACATTAGCAGCGAGCTGGATTGGAAGTGGAGCAGCCGGGACTTGAACTGGCGCCCATATGGGAGGCTGGCACTTCAGACGGTGGGTTTACTCACTGTGCCCCAGCACCGGCCCCAGTTGCCTTCCTTCAAAGGCAGCCACAGAGCCTCACTGTTGCACATTCTATCAGTCACAAGCAAAGCCCGAGCCCGATTCAAGGGTAAAGGGCGTAGACCGTGCCTCCTTGCGGGAGGACTGGTAGGATGGGAGATCAGCCCAGGCGACTTCAGAAACTGTTGTGGGCCACATTGGTGAACGTGCACCTGCTCTGAACTTCACCTGCTATAGTGAAGGGCCCTTATGGGCAACTGGGGAGTGAACCAGCAGGTGGAAATTCTTTCTTTATGTCTCTCCCTCCATCACACTACCTTAGGGAAAAAAAAAAAACTTTAAAAAAAGACTTGCGCATGCCACCTGGGAGTGCTGTGCTGGCTCCAGCAGAGACAGCTGTGATGGCTCAAGTCATGGGGTTTCCACTACCCAGTCTGGCCCCAGCCCAGCCCCAGCCATTGTAGGCATCTGGGGGGCGAACCAGCAGATATGGGGGCTCCCCCCACCTCTCAAATACATAAAAAGAGGTGTCTTTTAAAAGTTCAGCAAATGCCGATTTTAGAATGTCAATCCCTGCTATGGTTTGAGGGTGTTTCTCCCCTACAATTCTACCCAGTGCATTTGATTGCTTTTCAAACTTGTAGTGGCTCCAGGTAAAATCATACACACACACTTCATCTAAAGCATGCTGCAGTTTTGCACGTTTCGTTTTTATCCTCTTCGACACAGCACCTAAAACGCAGACGAGAGGTCGCCTCCCTGTTCTCCCCCGTCCGTCCCGGCTGCACGTCGGATACTTGACAGCACGTTCTCTGGAAAGGGAGAATCAGCCGCCGCCACGGGGCTTCCAGGAGGGTCTTGCTGTGCCCGCCAAGCCGCAGCTCCACAAGCATATGGCAGGCCATCTGTTCCCCCGAGCACACCATGTCCCCTCCGTGTCACCGTACACAGCGAGCTGCTAAAGATACCGCAGCTCTCGCGCTGACGTCAGGCGGGCGTGGAATGCCGCCCAGCTGATTTTTGCTCTCCGAGGCCCACATTGGAAGCATGAGCTTGCCCACATGAGACGCTCCCACCAAGTCCTCAAATGCTCCTCGCCGTCATTTGTTTAAAAAAGCTCAAGTGAGTTTTCATTGTCTCAGGATACTATGGAGGGCAGCCAATCGGGGAGGGAGGAGAAGCCAGTGGGACATGTCCTAACGCAGGGCAGAAAGAACAAAGTTTATAAAAGGACAAGAACTTTCCAGGCTGAAACATAGATGGAGATTCCTGATAGAGCGGCCACGGTTTTAGGAAAGCGACTGGGCTGTTTTATTTTTAAAATGAGATGCAATAAATGGCACAGACAGTATGGCACGCAGTCTAGGGTCTGACCTTTCCCCGGTTTCATGTTATTTTTCTACCTTGATTTACCCTCTGCCCTGATTTCTTCTTTTGAAAAAAAAAAATACAGTATTATGTATTTTCAAAAGGCATTGGAAATCCTGTTTGATACATTGTGAAGTGCAAGTAAGTTAAAACGATGATTTTAAAAATTTGCTGTGGCTGATTATTTATGGGGAGTCTGCTTAAAATAAATCACATTCCTCAGCTGAATATAAATATAAATAACACAGATTTCCGAAGCCAAACTCTAAAGAGCTACTAGGATATATAAATACATTAGCAGCTCTCATGAGACGGTTACACGAACTGTCCTAGTGCAGATCCTGGGTTCACCGACCAACTAAAATAGCCCCGTTGCTGACCTACAAACCAAACGTCCCAGCACTAGCCCAGGTTTGGTCAGATCTCTTTTTTGTCACCTAGTGTCACCACACTGCATGTCCTCATACCCGGACACACTGGTCACCAGATCAGGGGCTGGAGAGATGGGCCTGGGGGGTGTGGTCATCCCGAGTTCTTCGTTAAGGTTTACCCCGACCTCTGAAGACGTGTCTGAAATCGGACACCTTCTCTAGTGGCGACGAACGAGCCGAAAGCATTCTAGAACCTCAGCAGAATCCTTGATGTCACTGCTTCCGAGACCGGACGAGTACTCAGCCCTGCCCCGGCCTGTCTGAACCCGTGAGGCGAGTCAGGACCCTGCATCGGTGGCCGGTGGCCAGAGGACGGGATTGAAAAGTCCCCACACATGGCGCTGAGACAAATTCTAAAAGGCCATCAACTAGGCAGCATTTCCATATTTTTAAATTCGAATTGTTTTGACAGTAGGAACCCGTTTTTATCCCAACGTTACCGTCCAAGTCACCACTGGTTATTTAGGAAGGAGCTAGGACATAAAATAGTTTACAAACTGGGAAACCAGCCCAACGTATAACTCAGGACCCTGGGGATGTGGGCAGGGTCCTGTCCCCAAGCGTGGTCTGTCCTTCCTGGTGGCCCTGGCCAATTTGTCTGTGTTCCCCATGTGGGGGGCTTGGGCAGGACCCTGGTGAGAACCGTCGCTCATTGAGGAAGGGGTATTTGCAGGGCTGTCAACCAGCCTCTACCGCTCGCTGTTACCGTGTTGTTACCAGTGGGCAGCGGTAACAGGGGAGTGTGCAGCCAGCCCTGGCGCTCTGGTGAGTTCCTCCTGCCACGGCATCGTTGGTGCAGCGGCCATCGGTGTCAGAGCCCAGGGAGCAGGGTAAGGTTTAACAAATTGTCTTTTGATAATATTTGCCAAATCTTTTATTTTTTTTATTTGAAAAAAGATGTTTCTTTTATTCCTCCTGTTTCTGTTCAGCCGTCTTACGCGTTTGCTCTGCAAACAACAACGAATTGCACCTAGCTATATTTAGACAGATGGAAAGCAGTGGAGAAGAGAACAAGTACGGCAGATGCTGAGTGGATGGGAATGGGCAGTTTTCCCCGTTACACAGTTGGCTCGTGAGGGTGAGAAGAGCAAGGGTTTGGGAGGTGCCCGGAGCTGCAAGGGGAAATCCGAAAGAGGCGCTGATATGGAATGACCTTCAAATTTGTCTGATTAAACTCTCTAATCTGGATAAACTGATACATTCACAAGCGGATGGAGGAAATCAGATGAGAAATCTCCGTGCCCTTGGCCCGCTGCCCCCGTGGGGAACTCTTGGAGACTGTAGGACAGGACCAGGACACTGAGCGTGAAAGTCAAAACACCAGACGCTTCAGCATCACAACGATCTCGTACATTGTTCTTTGATTGACAGCGAGCGCTACCGTGTCCCTGGCCCCCCGCAAGCGCTAATCTGGTCTCCATTTCTGTAATTTTACTCTTTTGAGAATGTTACATAAATAGAATTGCATCAGATGTGGCCTTTGGAACTTGCTTTTTTCTTTTTTCTTTTTTTTTTTTTTCCCATTTTGCCCAAGACCCTGGAGAGCCTTCCAAGTTGTGTGCAAGTAAGAGTTTCTTTTTGTTTCCATGTGGGCTTCGTGGGCATAGGTGAGCCCCAAGGCGTTCAACCACCCAGCCATCCAGGGCTAGCCGGCTGTCTCCAGCTTGGGGCTCTGACCAAACACAGCTGCTGGCACCATTTCCGATTTCTGGGTGAGCCTCGGTTTTGATTTGTGGAGGGAATAAGCTCCCCAGAGTGTAACTGCTGGGTCTCGTGGTACGTCCGAGTTCTGTTTTGTGAGACACTGAAAGTGGTGTCTGGAGTATCAGGATCGTTTCACATTCCACCGGCAACGGATGCGCCATCGGTTTTCTTGCATAATTGCTCATGTCGCCTTCGCGCAGGCGTGTGGTGATGGGAGCTACTGCAGTTTGAATTGGCATCTCTCTGATATTAACGATGTTGAAGTTCTTTTCGCCTGTCCGTTTTCTCTCTGTATGTCCCTTTAGGTGAAATCTTTGTTCGTGACTTACTATCTTCTAGTTGACTCAGCTGCTTCTCTCTCTTCCTCCTTCCCTCCCCTCTCTCTCCCTTTCTTTTCCCCTGTTGGATCTTAAGAATTCTCTAGACAGTCTACTCTCTGTCGGGTAAGCAGCGTGCCAGTATTTCCTGCAGCCTGTGGTGTATCCCGACTTCATCCTCGCGCAGGGTTTAGTAGGCCCTTGTTCTCCACTGGGACAGCGTCCTGGATGGCCTGTGGTGTCACCTCTAAGGATTCTCGTGACCATCGACCCCTGACCACTTTCTCTCGGGTTTTTTTCTCAGAGTTTTGCGGAGTTGTGTTTCCCGTGGAAGTGTGGGGCCCACTTTGAGTCGATGTCAGTGTCAGGTGAGAAGTTAACGCGCAGGACCTTGGTTTTCGCCCGTGGACATCCAGTTGCCCCTGTGCACCTGTTGGGAAGCCTGCCCTTGCCCCACCAGGCGGGAAACCAGCCGAGCGCCCGCTGTGCGTCTGCCTCCAGGTTCTCGTCGCTGCTCTCGGAACTGCTGGTCTGCAAAGCACCGGGTGGGTCTGCTGTCATGCCGTGGGCTCCGCTGCTGCACGCAGTGAGTTCTTCCTGTACAAGATAGCTTTAGCTTTTCCAGGGCAAATGTCTCCCCTATACATTTTAGAATGTGTTTGTCTATATCTATGAAAACCTTGCTGGAATTTCCATAGGAACTGCATTAAAGCTACAGATCAGCTTGGGAGGAAGTGACATCTTCACTCTGTTCCAATCCCTGAACATAAGATGCCTCTCTCCATTTATCTGGGCCTTTTTTGATTCCTTTCATCAACATTTGGTCATCTACATTTGACATGCAGATCTCATACCTAAGTATTTAATTTTCTTTGTAGTACTTATAAATGGTAGCAAGGTTAAGGGTTTTATAAAGCATTGAGTTATGGACAACAAATAAAATGCACGGATTTTTTTGAAAGTTTGTTTTTTTTTTTAAAGATTTATTTATTTATTTGAAAGTCAGAGTTACACAGACAGAGAAGGAGAGAGAGAGAAAGAGAAAGAAAGAGAGAGGTCTTCCACCTGCTGGTTCACTCCCCAGTTGGCCGCAATGGCTGGAGCTGAGCCGATCTGAAGCCAGGAGCCAGGAGCTTCCTCCCGGTCTCCCACATGGGTGCAGGGGCCCAAGGACTTGGGCCATCCTCCACTGTACTCCCGGGCCATAGCAGAGAGCTGGATCGGAAGCGGAGCAGCCAGAACGTCAGCGCTCATATGGGACGCCAGTGTCCCAGGCAGTGGCGGAACCCACTGCACCGCATGGCCGGCCCCAGTGCACAGATCTTAAAAAACGTGCGGTTCAGTGAGCTCTGGCAGTTGTCTGTCTTCACAGACGCCGTGCTCACAACAGTCAGAGCGCTCTGTCACCACAAAAATGTTCCAAAATCCTTGCACCTCTTTTCCAATTAACAATCTCATGTCTTCATACCCGCCTCCCAACCCTTTCTGATTTCTTCCAGAGCTAAGGTTTAATACACAGGGTCTTATACAACCTTAGGAGAGACTGTGTCACATAAGGAAAACTGTCTGTGACTATTTACACGGGTAGACCCTAACGTTGATCTGAATGGACACATCTGTGGCCTGGGTTTAAATATTTATTAGTTAATGAAATTTTAAGAACATTTTCTTGTAAGAATATAATTAAAGTGATAAGTGTTTTTCCTATTTTAAACTTTATGAGTTAAAAAGTTTGTTCTGATGGAAAATTTTATTTTGCATGTTTCAATTATGTGTGTAAAGATATAGGGATAGAAGGCCCAGCGCTGAGGCGTAAGAGTTAAGCTGCCGCTAGCAGTGCTGGCATCCCATATGGGTACCAGTTCGTGTCCTGGCTGCTCCACTTCTGATCCAGCTCCCTGCTAATGGCCTGGGAAAGCTGCAAAAGATGGCTCAAGTACCTGGGCCCCTGCCACTCACGTGGGAGGCCCAGGTGAAGCTCCTGGCTCCTGGCTTTGGCCTGACCAATCTTTGGCCATTGTGACCATCTCGGGAGTGAACCAGCAGATGGAAGATCTCTCTGTCTCTCCCTCCATCTCTGTAACATTGCCTTTCGAATAAATAAATAAATCTTAAAAAAATGAATAGACTTCAAACCAGGAAAAAATATGGTGATTCTTTATACTCTTCTGCATTTTCCAAAATTTCTGCTATAATTATAATCAGAATAAAGCAGCAACATTAGTGTAAAAATGGATCTATTTTTCATAGTCATGTTAGATCCTTTTCACATTGGCTTTGATCAGAGCGCCTTAGGGGTATGTTTTCAGTTAGGAAGTCCCTGGTCTTCGTGCTCCATGGCGCTCATCCTGTTTCTTCTCATGCGAACACTAAGTGACCCCTGGGCGCGCTCGGCGCAGACCCTGCCACAGTCCTGGGTAAGATCGGGGGGACCCCGCCGTGGCTAACAGGTTTGTTTCCCTCATAGCAACAGGCCAAGCTTAGTCTCCCAAGGCTTTAATTTACACTTTTTCCATCTCATGATGCATAGCAATCATGAAACTTCCATTGGTTCCCTCTTTTTTGGAGGAAAACCCTGTAGAGTGATTTATTTTATTTTATTTTATTTTATTTTATTTTATTTTATTTTATTTTATTTTTAAGGGAAAGGTCTATAGGGGGAAACCTGACATACCGGAAGGAAGGGTCAAAGAAAGAAAAGAGGGAGACAGAGAGCGTAAGAGAGAGATTGAGAGAGACAGAGAGAGACAGAGAGAGCCACGTGTTCAGGAACAGTCCTGTTAAACCCCTGAGGGGGGTGGGCAGGGAGGTAGGAGCAGCGAATCCCATTAGGATGGGGGTGGAGCTGACGCCGGTGGTCAGCCATGGAGCCACCTGGCTTCCAGCCATGGCGGCAGGGACTAGAGCCTAGGAGGGTGTCAGGACTGCGCCATTTTACTAACATTCCCCCCTTATGCTTTTTATAAAGCAGGAGTTGTATGGGATTCCATTAGCCCCAACAGCCTAGGAGGGGTAGAGGGACGATGATCTGTCTTTAGAGCTGCTTCCTGCTGTCGGGGGGCGACGAGGTCCTCTTCGCTGGCATGGAGTGATGTCTCAAGCCGCTGTCTCCTGGGTGGGGAGCCGAGTATATCCCTGTAGCAGCATTTGCTTGACCATTGGGTTGCTGAAGTTCTTGGTTCGTTCCATTATCACCTGCTGTAAACACTTAAACAGACACAATCGTATAAAAGACAGGGTAAGAACAGCAGCCAGTGGTCCTAAGAGTGGCATTAACCAGGTAATCAGAGGATTTCACAGAGGAGAGGAAATTGGGGGGGGGGGGGTCTCTGGACCCTTGTGAAGACTGTCTGATGGACGTGGTTTAAAGTTGATCCCAACCAAGACTGGGAGAAAGGCCACTCATCTTTTGCAGGTAGAGGGGTTTGTCTGTAGAGAAATTCTGAGCAGTCATACAACATTAAGCGAGGGAGAGGACCATCAGTACACACAGGTCAGGAGTAGAGCCATTGAAGTTAGAGTAGAGGCTATGACGACGAAGGAGTGAGGCCTAGATGGCTAGACAGGGTCTAGAACAAAGGACAGAGTCATTACTGCAGAGCCGAAGAGAGCTGCTGTCTAAACACGAATAAGTTTTCTGATTGAGAGGCCAGTAGAACCTGACAGAAGGGGCCTGATAATAATCTGGTGGGCTTTAAGGCCTTGTCAGTTAGGAGGCCCAGACCCTCTCTTCTCATGGGATACATCCTAAGGGAGGTGTGAACCTCCTTGGGGAAGACATGCTGTTGACTTCCATTGCCTAGCTGGCCTGGGAGGAGAGCTGGCCAGGCAAAGGCAGGTGGCATCTTCCACCTCAAGGTTACTGACCCTACATGGCCGTCCCCCGAGTAGCGATGGTCACTTTGGAGGTTGGGCCAAGTGAAGAGCTTTTCCGCTTAGAGCCAGGAAGATCTGTGGCTCTGACATGGGTGTCCTTCAACTCCAGGGCAGGTCCATTTCCAGTGACCCAGCTCTTGGCTGGCAGAGCTGCCAGGGCTCCTCATAAGCTGACTTCTGCTGAAGCCTGGTCTTCCACATTGAAAGCCACTGCAGTGGACGGGCCTGCTGGGCCTCCCTGAGGGCAGATCACTGTTCAGAGCAGCTTTAACAGGCTGCCACCTATCTTCACATCACTTCTGATGCCTCGCTTTCTTTTCCCCTGTTTTCATTAACGCAGACCAGAGGATGCAAGTCAAGGGGGAGCTCAGGTCCCAGTGTAGAGCACTTTTAATTTCAGTGCACTTGCAATATCAGTTCAGGGGTCACGATGTGCCTGGCAGAACATACTTGGTGGGCCAGGTGGTGTCAAGACAAGACCAGAACACTCAGGACTCGCAGGGTGCAGCTGTCCATCAATGGCACTTCACAAGTGAATTTACCGAATTCATATTCGATATATGTGTATTCCTATTGTCACTCCTAAAAAATTGGTTGTGAAAATGCGTTACTGGTAGCTGTGTTTAGATAAGACAGTTTAACCTTTTATGTCATCTAGAATAACCATGACTAGATTTTAGCACCTAGACATTTCTGAGTAAAATTTTTTTTTCTGACAGGCAGAGTGGACAGTGAGAAACAGAGAGAAAGGTCTTCCTTTTCCGTTGGTTTACCCCCCAATGGCCGCTGTGGCCAGTGCGCTGCAGCCGGCACACTGTGCTGATCCGAAGCCAGGAGCCAGGTGCTTCTCCTGGTCCCCCATGGGGTGCAGGGCCCAAGGACTTGGGCCATCCTCCACTGCACTCCCGGGCCACAGCAGAGAGCTGGACTGGAATAGAGGCAACCGGGACAGAATCTGGCACCCCGACCAGGACTAGAATCCGGGGTGCTGGTGCCGCAGGCAGAGGATTAGCCTATTGAGTCGTGGCGGCGGCCAGTAAATTTTTTTTTAAATGTATTTGTTTTATTTACTTGAGCAGCAGAGAGAGCCAACCAGCTAGCTGGAGGTCTTCCATCCACTGGTTCACTCCCCAGATGCCCTCAACAGCTGGGGCTTGGCAGGCCAAAGCCAAGAGCCGGGGACTCAGTCCAGGTCTCCCATGTGGGTGACAGAGACCCCAGTACTTGAGCCATCACCTGCCGTCCCTAGGGTGCACGGTAGCAGGAAGTTGGAGACTTGAACCTAGGCACGCTGTTGTGGGATGGGGGCATCTCAGCTGCTAGGCCAAATGCCCCCTGCATACTGTCCCTTCTTAATGCAAGGTCCACATTTTAAAATTTTATTTTCTTTCAAGTTTTAAGTAATGCTAATATAACCAGTAGAGAAAAAAGCCTCTATCAAAATATACAATTTCAACTACAGACTAGAAGGCTAGTGTTAGAAAAAATTGTTGTAAGCCAAAAGTTTACTTATCTGATGACAAGCATCACCCCTTCGAAGCAGAAAGCATCCAATAAGGACCTACAGAAAGATCCGTCTGTGATCTTCCTCGTTGGGGAAGTTCTTGACAACTCCAGAAAGCCTGAGTCTCGGACTTTAGATCAAGGATATCCACGTTTCTTGATCCAGATTGCCAGAAAAGGGGAACGAAGGACTCAGACTCTCAAGTGGGGTTTATGCTTCACCACGGACCTAGCCAGCGTCTCCCAGAACCGTAAGAAAACGGCTCTGTCCAAACGGCGTCGATGTTGGCTGAGCTCTGACACAGTGACATCGCGTCTCTGAACGTATAGATCTCGATGAACTTCACCGTACTTGAGATGGAAGGCTTTTTTTTTTTTTTTTTTTGACAGGCAGAGTTAGACAGTGAGAGAGACAGAGAGCAAGGTCTTCCTTCCATTGGTTCACCCCCCAAATGGCTGCCATGACTGGCACACTACGCCGATCCGAAGCCAGAAGCCAGGTACTTCCTCTGGTCTCCCATGGGGTGCAGGGCCCAAGCACTTGGGCCATCTTCCACTGTACTCCTGAGCCACAGCAGAGAGCTGGCCTGGAAGAGGAGCAACCAGGACAGAATCCAGCGCCCCAACCGGGACTAGAACCCAGGGTGCCGGCGCTGCAGGCAGAGGATTAGCCTAGTGAGCCGCAGCGCCGGCCAGAAGGCTTTACTTTTAGCACGTGTTAGCTGGTGAGCCGTCAGCCAAAGGCCATGGCTGACAGCTGAACCGCCAAGCAGGACTTTGCCCAAAACCTGGGTCCATCTCGAGCACGGCCAGGAACGGGAGCCCCATCCGGCTCTCCCTGATGCATGGCAGGGACCCACACTCGAGCCATCACCTGCTGCCCCCCCGAGTGCACGGGAGCAGGAAGCGGAATCTACAGTAGAGGCACTGGGGGAGGCGGTGCCCTGAGCAGTGGCTTAGCCACCAACGTCTGGCCCCAGCCCCGTTCTTGACTGCAGGACGAGGTCCATTTCAGATTGCTCTCCCACCAGGAGGGGACCACCTTCCAGCAGGGACTGCTGTGGCAGTGGCCCGAAGACTTCACACAGACCAGACCTACCGGGCCTCCTCCCACCTGGCTGCCACCCGGATGGCGTGGAGTGAGACCCCTGAACCCACGCACTCGCGAAAGCTGCCCGGGGGGCCTGTGAGCAGCACTGTAGATGGGGCTGAGAAAAGCCCCACAGAATGACAGGTGCAGGCGCCAGAGGCTGGAGCACAGAACAGACATCCTACGAGAACAGAGCTGTGGCAGCCAAGTGCACTGATGAACCACAGAGTCCGCCCTAAACTGGGCTAAGCAGGGCTGAGACGCGTGTGAGGACAGCTCCATCAGGCCCCGTGGCACTTCTGAGGACAACAGCACTGTGGCCTCAGCGGAGGGCTCACAGTGAATGTGCTCAAACCCTCACTTTCGTGAAGGGATCCTAAAACCTGTGGCTCGCCATCTGCTTCTCTGGGAGTCAGAAACTCACGGGGCTTCGGCTGGTGCTTTCGCTGTGAGGACAATCTGTTCTCGGAAGGCCTGACTGCCTTGGGCAGCGTGATCGGCCACCTGTGCTGGCACGCGGCTCACTCGGGGATCGTGAAGGGAAGCAGTGTGCCTCCGCCACTATACTGAACCCACGATGGGTTAGTGTTGGGATTCCAAGCTTAGGGACCGGCGCTGTGGTGTATCGGGTAAAGTTGCCACCTGCAGGGCCGGTATCCCTTACGGACGCCGGTTCTAGTCCCAGCTGCTCCTCTTCCCATCCAGCTCTCTGCTATGGCCTGGGAAAGCAGTAGAAGATGGCCCAAGTCCTTGGGCCCCTGCACCGCCATGGGAAAAAGCTCCTGGCTTTGGATCGGCCCACCTCCATCCATTGTGGTCATTAGGCGAGTGAACCAGCGGATGGAACGCCTCTCTCTCTCTCTCTCTCTCTCTGTAACTCTTTCAAATAAATAAATAAATCTTAAAAAAAAAAAAAAAAGAAGATTCCAAGCTTAAATATGCATGCATTTTCAGCCGCAAGGGAAACAGGATTGGGACCAGCCTTATTGCCGTTAGAGATCCCACACTCTGGTAAAGCAGTTACCTCTCCATTTCCATGGGGTTTTTGCCATGGGCTTTGCATCTCTGGATTCCACGACTCCCAGATGGAAAACATTTGGAAGAAAAAAACACCGTGTACTGGATGAACACGCACAGGCCTGGATCTCAGATGGTCGGGATGCCCCAGGCAAGGCAGTAGCACAGCTCTTTACACGGCCCGCACACTGTATTGGCTATTACAGGGCTTACAGGTCATCTAGGGATGACCTCACGCACACAGGAGGAAGTGTGTGCATGGGCTCTGTGCAGACATGAGGCCATTGTACATGGGACTTGAGCGTCCGTGGATGTTGGTGTCCACAGGGTGGGGCGGGGGGAACCTGGAGCCACTCCCCTGTAGATATCCAGGGACGACTGTCCTTGCTACACGCAGGGACTTGTATGTAAACAAATACTTTAGGGGCTGGTGTTTCGGCTCAATGGGTTAAGCCACTGCTTGTAACGCTGGCATCCCAGATCAGAACACAGTCCTGGCTGCTCCTCTTCTGATCCAGCTCCCTGCTAGTGCACCTGGGGAAGCAGCGGAAGATGGCCCAAGTGCTTGAGCCCCTGCAGCCACGTGGGAAACCCAGAGGGAGTGCTGGGCTCCTGGCTTTGGTGTGGGCCAGCCCCAGCCATCATGACCATTGGAGGAATGAGCCAACAGCGAAAGATCGCTTTCTCTCTCTCCCTCTCAAATAAATAAATGCTTTAAATTTTTTTTAAAAAAAATGCATTAAAACTAAGCACGTAAAAGTACTTACTTACTAAATCCCCATATCTAACAAGGCAGTGTTTTGGGGGGGTTGGGGGAGCACATGGCAGATATGCCTCCTCTCCCCCCTCCTGTCCAGCGCTTAGGGGATCCTGCAGTCAGACCATGAGCTCCAAGTAAAGCGACCACATCCATGTTCCGAGGCAAATCTTAACCATTTCTGAAACCTAAAGATTTTAAAAGCAAAACACCCTCATCAGTGACTTGCATGTGACCTACACATTTTACGAAACTGCCGAACCAGATGTGAACTTAACCGAGTTTTCCTGCCACGGTCACTTCTTCCCAGCAGTCGTCCATCCAGCGCTGATGGCAAAGCCGGGCCGCGGGGCTGTGGCTGGGGGTGGTTAGCTGGGGACCGGCAGCCACACAGCTGGAATGGGAGCACTGAGGACCACGCCCCGTGGCTGAGACCCTCCTGAGGGTGGGGCCTTGTCAGCCCCACTGTGCACCTGCAGCCCTTGCGGGACCCAGGTTTGGTCAGCTCTGGGAGCTCCCTGTCACACGGCAGCCTGCGGCTGACTGGGTCTCCACGGTGGCTTTAGAAAGTTCTGTTCTCCGACGGAGACTCCTGGCCGCCCTGTGGCTCCTAGTTTAGGCTGTGGCCACTCGGTCCCCACCGTTGGGCATTCATCTGATCCCAGGGTGGAGGCTGCTATGGGATAGGCCGTCATTGCTCCTTTTTGTCTTTCGCTTGCCCTTGAGCTTGGTCTACAGAAGGGACTCTAAGATACTGTTTTAGAGACCCTTGTGGTTAGTCTTTATTAAACACAGACTTATTATTCAATGTCTTATAATTTCTACCTATTGTCACACTCAGCCTTGTTAAAAAGATATTTATTTGAAGGGCACAGAATTTTCCATCTGCTGATCACTCCCCGTACAGCTGCAACAGCTGGGGCTGGGCCAGGCCAAGGCGGGAGCCTGAGACTCCAGCTGTGTCTCTCACATGGGTGGCAGGGACCCAAGCACTTGGGCCATTATCTTCTGCTTTCTTCAGATTTGTATGTGTTTTTAAAATTTTTATTTATTTATTCTCAGTTTATTTGAAAGGCACAGAGACAGGCAGTTGTGGTCCATCCACAGATTCACTCCCCAAATGCCTGCAACAGCCAGGGCTGGATCAGGCCTAAGTCAAGAACAGGAAACAATCCAGTGTCCCCAGTGAGGGGCAGGAGCCCATGCACTTGAGCCATCAGCTGCTGTCTTGCAGGGTGTGCCAGAGCAGGAAGCTGGAATCAGAAGTGGAGCTGAGGGGCTGGCGCTGTGGAGCAGCAGGTTAGAGCCCCACCCTGCAGTGCAGGCGTCCCATAAGGGCACCTGTTTGACTTCCAGCAGAAGATGCCCCAAGTGCTTGGGCCCCTGCACCCACATGGGAGACCCAGAAGAAGCTCCTGGCTTCCGATCAGCTCAGCTCTGGCCACTGTGCCATCTGGGGAGTGAACCAGAGGAATGGAAGACCTCTCTCTCTCTGGCTCTACCTCTCTCTGTAACTCTTTCAAATAAATAAAATAATTAAAAAAAAAAAGTGTGGCTGAGTCTCGAAGCCAGACACTCCAGTATGCACGTGGGCATCCCAAATGCCCATTCACACGCTGAGCGTCATCACAGCTACACGGTTCTTACACCGAGGCGTGGAGAAGTCTGAGACAACCTGCTCTGTTAACCTGTCCCTGGAATCTGGTTTGCAACCAGGGGACACTTGTGACACGCGTGTGTGGTGTCGCCTGCTCTTTGCTTCTCCCACTCACACGGGGCTCCAACCTCATCCAGACCCAAGATGGCGTGAGGGGCAGATGGCAGAGACCCAGACACTTCCTCAGTTGATGAGCAACACAGTCCAAGGAGGCTGCAACTCCCGGGGGAGCAGCGGTGAAGAAGAGAGGAAAAGGTAGGAGGTACATTTGCTGCCTTGAATTAAACTCCCCTCTTTCTGAACAGAGATTACAGGCGCCGATGGACACTCAGAGGTGAGGGTTAGGGTTAGGGTTAGGCCCCACGCAACTTTCGTGGGCACTGAAGGCCACCTCCCCATCGGTCCTGCTGTGTTCTTAGCTCTTAGCTTCAGCTTACTCGCTGCCTTCTCCAGTGCCGTCGGGAACATGGAACTTTCTAGAAGAAATGCGCACAGCGACTCGGTTGCTTACCTGCTGCAGGGTGCCTTTCCTTCCGCTTACACAGCCTACTAGGTGCTGCGCTTGATGACTGAAGTGTTACAAAAATGCTAGGAAAGGGGCCGGTGCTGTGGCACAGCGGGCTAAGCCTCCGCCTGCCACACCAGCATCCCATATGGACACCGGTTCAAGTCCTGGCTGCTCCACTTGCGATCCAGCTCCCTGCTAATGCACCTGGGAAAGCAACGGACAATGACCCAAGTCCTTGGACCCCTGCACCTGCGTGGGAGACCCAGGAGAAGCTCCTGGTTCCTGGCTTCAGATCAGTGCAACTCTGGCTGTTGGCTCGGGATGCCGGGATGGTGTGAGCAGGTGAAGCTGCCCCCTTTGCAGGCATCACTGCGGGTTTTACCTCCTCTCCCTCCGGAGGAGGCCATACACAGAGAAGTGGGACAATGCTCTTCCTGCAATGCCACTTCCTGTTCTCTGGGCCAAGGTCAGGGCCCGCAGTGGTGTTCCAAGGGGCGTCAGGACGCCGCCTCTGCTGGTGACATCGACATCACGGCAGGAACAGAGGCGTCTGCCCAGCCGGGGTGCTGCGCTGGTCACTTCACAGCAGGAACCCCTTTCCTGCCAAGTTGCTCCTTTTAGATTTTAATCTGTACCCATCAGTGTCAATTCACTTTCTCAACAAGCGTGGGAATTTTTCAAAGCCTGGGGCAGACATCGGAATAACCGCTAATCCGCCACTAGATGGCAATCATCACACAAATCCACTAGACTGAGTGGCCAGTATTTCAACCCTGTGGATTGTGAAGCGACTGACAACAGTACCACGTGTGCCAAAGGTACTGATGGCCACGGTCCCATGTGGTCATTTCAGCTGCATCACTCCTCCCCCCACTGGCCTGTGGCGGACGCTGCTAGCTGGCCCCCAAGTCTGTTAGCAAAGCTAGTTATGCTATACGTCCATCTCGGTGCTTTGACACATTGCACGTTGTGTGCAGATGGGCAGAGGCTCCGTTCCACAGTCTCCCGGGGATCCAGGCTACTGGAGGCCCCAGGGTCTTACAGCTGCAGCACCTGGAAACTATCGTGTTTTTTTTTTTTTTTTTTTTAAATAATTGTTTGAGAGGGGGAGACAGAAACACAGACAAGACAGAGAGCTCCCATTTGCTGGTTCACTTCCCGGATACCCACAACAGCTGGTGCTGAGCCAGGCTGACGCCAGGAGCCAAGAATTTCTGGGTCTCCCACTTTGAGCCATCACCTGCTGCCCATCAGGGTCTGTATTAGCAGAAGCTGCGGTGGGGGCCAGAGCTGGGACTCGCACCCAGGCACCCTCACAGGCGACACGAGCGTCCTACCTGCTAGGCCAGATGCCCTCCACTGCGGCTTCCCTGGTCGCGACAGCAGGGGGCAGTTTCCAGACTGTGGCCTGTCACCCTACGTCGCTCCCCCACATCAGCTAGCCAAGGTTCCATCTTCCAGGGGCCCGAAGCGGGGAGCACCAGCCCTTGGTAACCAGTGGAATGCCTGCCCGCCCTCTCATCTCCTTCCTCCTGGCTGGCAGCGGGGCACCTGGCTGCCCAGACCCTCAAGCGACTCCCTTTCTAAGAGCCAGGGCACTGAGTAGTGACCAGTGGCCATCACAGTGAGGCGACAACTTGCAGGAAGCATGCTTAGGGACAGGAAGTGCATCTGTTCTCTGTGGTCACCCTTCCTGCTGGCTGCTCGGTCAACACGGTGACCCCCTTGATCTTGAGGTGACGCACAGCACTTGGAAGGAGACTTGGTTCCAGCTTCTTGGGGAGCACTCTGCGCCTGCCCCGCCCCACCCCACCTCCACCAGTGTGCACCTCGTTTAAGCTGCAGCCGCCAGGAGGGCTTTCTGTTCCTCACAGCTGACAGTCCTTACTCCCAGGGGAACCCGTGCAGCCCGCGACGGCTTCCAAGCAGGGAACGCTCTCTGCTCCTTCCTGCCGGAGTCAGCTGACACAGCAGGCTGGGGAGCGTAATGAAAGCTGACCAGGGCTGGTGGATACCCCACGCGGACAGACGGCTGCCTCTGTGCCCAGGGTGACCGGGGTTCTGGACTGATTCTGTGGGTGGGCTTCCCTTGGCCTCATGCTACTGTCCTCTGTTCCTCGGTGCCAGCAGCAGTCTCGACGCCGTCCAGGGGTCCCTGAGGAGACAGTGCCCCCAGCTGAGGGCCACTGGCAGTGACAATGGCAGGGCTCCCTTTGGGAGAAACCCAGTGTGTGCTTCCCAGGGGGCAAATCCCCCAGGGAGCAAATGGCGAGCCTCACACCCCCTTCCTTTCCCCAAACTCGCAGAAGCCAGCCCCTTCCTTGGGTGATCAGGCAGCGCTGGAGACCTGCAGCCCTGTTCTCCCCGGAGTTCTCCTGCAAGGAGACGGAACACAAGGAGCCAGGCCAGACCCTGGTGGCCCAAGCCAGAGGAACAGAGGGAGACGGAGCTGAGGACGCTGGCGCTGGGCCAGCCCACTGCGGGTGGGACAGACGTGGGTTTCTGGACTTTCACTTTTCAGTTCTGGCAGATTCCTGAGGCTCTGAGCACAGATGACCCCTCCTGCACACAAGGGAAACGCAGGCTCCGGCTCCAGCCCCCGAGTCAGCAGCTGCACCGTCGCCCCGCGGTCGACCCTGGACCACCTGCCTTCGTGTCGGTGCCTCCCCAGGCCTAAAGCATTTCAAGTGCCGAGCCTCGCAGTGGACAACAGCACACGGCTGTTCACCTGCTGCTGAGGCCAAGGACAGTTAGGTGTGCTGTGCATCTCTGCAAAATGTAAAACTGGTTAAGTATTTTTTTTCTTTTGTTACAAATCCAGTTTGCTGGCTTTTGAAAAGCAATTTTCTGTGTATTTAAATTGGGGGGGAGGGGGGAGTTGGGCTGAATTCAGTCACTTTTTAAAATCAACCAGGAAGGGACAGGCCCTGTGGCGCAGTGGGTTAACACCCTGGCCTGAAGTGCCGGCATCCCATACAGGCGCTAGTTCGAGTCCCGGCTGCTCCTCTTCCGATCTCTCTGCTATGGCCTGTGAAAACAGAAGATGGCACAAGAGCTTGGGCCTCTGCACCCATGTGGAAGACCCGGAGGAGGCTCCTGGCTCCTGGTTTCGGATTGGCAAAGCTCCAGCCATTGCGGCCAACTAGGGAGTGAACCAGCAGATGGAAGACCTCTCTCTGCCTCTGCTCTCTTTCAAATAAATAAATTTTTTAAAAAAATTAAGTAAATCAACCAGCAAAATCTGGTTAGTGAACCTGCATCAACGTGGGAAACCCACAGCCCCTGCCCTGGGCACAGGCTGCCCACCGGGAAGGCCCAGCAGCCCCTGCAGATACATGGCTACTCCCGAGAGCCGTGCACAGGCCGCGTGCAGGACAGGACACTGAGGGCAGGGTGCAGCCGGGATGCGGATCTGAGGCAGGGGAGGCTGGGGTCGGAGAAGAGCAAGGGCACAGAGAGGGTTTCCAGCACTAGACGGGTGTGGCAGGGGCCAGCGAGGTGTGACAAGATCAGCCAGTGAGCCTGGGGCAGGCCTGCAGTGTCAGGCGTGTCAGGCGTGCGTCGCCATCCATGTCCCAGTTGATGGCCTGGGAAGAGCAGCAGCAGACGGCCCCGATGTCTGGGGCCCTGCCACACACATGGGAGACACGGACGAAGCTCCTGGCTTTGGCCTGGACTAGCCAGGCGGAGGGTGAACCAGCAGGCAAACAATCTCTGTCTCTCCCTCTGGAACTCTTGCCAAAAAAACAAAACAAGGAGGTGTGGCCCTGAGCGGAGAGGAGACCCGGGAAACACGGGCCTCGGAAAGCAAGGGCGGGAGGGGCTGGAGGGAAGAGGCAGAACGCCAGCAGGCAGAGTGGCAAGATGTTCATTTACAGACGACACGAGCACGCAGGGGACTGCTGCCCGCACGTTCCCGCGCGACCCCGGGACCACCAGAAGCAGGACTCCCGGGTCGGCAGTGCCCCCTGCTGTCTGGACACCCCCTCCCCCGGTTTTTCTCTCCTTATTCCTTCTTCTGTTCTTAAATGTCCGTGTATTCCTGGTTCTCTTCCCTTCTGCATTCTCTCGACATGACCCCAGTGTGACTCACACAGAACCTGAACTTGACATCTGTCCAGCCCAATACACAGGGTGGGCACTGACTGACACACAAACTCCTTGCCCAAATCCTCACTTTTATTAAGCCTAAAACTCGTTCACCCTATACCCGTCATCCCTATACTATAAAAAGAAAGATCACCAGCTAGCCCAATGATGACGAACAGCGCCCCTGTGCTTTTCTTTGGCTCGTTTTCAACAACTTCTTGTGAGAGGGTGTGCGTGGGGGCTGCAGTGCTAACCCCTGCACCAGCAGAGCCAGCACACACACCTGCCTCGGGCGGGCGTCGCTACCCCTCACTCTGCCGGCTCAGACACGCAGGGAGCACTCTACAGGTCAGGGCGCTGCCCGGTGCTGGGACAGACGATGACGGTGACAAAGGCCCTCGGGGGCTCACAGTAGAGTGGCCAACGACTGAGCAAGCTGAGGCACGGGGGTGAGTGACTCGCCCCATGAGGTAGAAGAGCCAGGTGCTGGATGGGCGGGGCCGGGGCTGAGGGGGCGGGGCCGGGGCATCACTGCGCACAGAGTACAGAACAGTGCACAGAGCCAGTCTGCAGAACAGCTCGGCTTCCAACCTGCACCACGAGCCGCTGGGACACGGGCACTCTGCAGCAGCCTGAGGTCAGCGCTGTCTGCATCCGGCGTGAACCCTGGGCTCCGTATTAAAACACTTTAATTAAACCCGAGGACTCAACCGCAGAGCACAGCCACGGCCCTTCCACACGCAGAAGCCGGGGATAGCTCTCCTGTAACCCGCGCCCAGAGGGGCCTAGTAAGTTAGAGCCCTGAGCTACGAGAGCGCCTGTCTGCCACTGCCCGCGTGCGCGTTATCTGGGCTGTACAAGGGTGAGATGCATCACCTGGACAGAGCTCGTGGGACTTCGCCGTTATACAGATCTGCAGAGACCGCAGTTAGATTCGCGAGCGCACGCACAAAGCGGTGTAAGGCAACCTCTCCCCCTCACGGGGAAGGGCGTGTCACGGAGCTCCGCTGCCTGTGTGTCCCAAGTCTCGGGAGGCGAGATGCCCACGTCACTGTCGCCGGATGCAGAAACTGTGAGCACCCAGCAATCTGGGCAGTGGCCGGATGCTGTGCTGAGCGCGCGTCGGGGAAGATTTATTGCTCGGACGTGATGCAGTTAACCATCCGGGACGTTCACGACGGCGCAGTCCGTGAAGTCGCAAACACCCTCAGTTGCTCGCCTCGAGCAAGGCTTCCCCTTGCTGGGGAGGATCTTCTGAAAGGCACACAGGAGAGCAGTCGCCTCAGTGAGGGTCTGCGGGGAGGCGGGGCTTGCTTTTAACTCAGGTTTTGTGGACAGCAAGAGGACAGATACCTGAGGTCACAGAGCGCGCGCAAAGTCACACGCGCTGAGACCGCTGGACCCCACCCTCCCCGCCACAAAGGGCGTGCGTTTACCTGGCTCCGGGCCCTTGCTGCTCGGGGGGTCCTGCTGCACCTCGCACAGGTACACGTCGATGGGCCCCTTGGTGCTCCTGATGTGCACGGTGACCGCGTCCTGGCAGGGCACAAGGACAGCATTGGGAGTGCCTCTTCCCCAGACCATGCAAGCTGCCAGGGACCCTCCTGAACACGTACACCAGAAAACAGCTCCCCTCCCACCACGCAGGCTCTCAGCCGGTCACACCGTGCGCCACCGGTGCTCCCGCGGTGGAGCCGGCTGCTACCCAGGAGTACGGGCTCCGAGCCACTGCGTGCAGACGCCTCAGCACTCGAGAACTCTCCCCCCTCGAGGAGCTGCGGCTTCCAGGCCGGACCTGAGTCAAACCGGTGATCTGATGACAAAACTGGAGAACCCCCAGCCCTGCACGGGGCGGGGGGGAGGGGGCGCGAGTGTGGACTTCCAGACCAGGAGGCAGCATCAGACGCCTCGGGGCCTTTCCTCTGTCCAGTCGAAAGAATCGGAGGAACAGAGCAAGTCAAAACAGACCACGCACAATTTCAGACGCGAAAAACACAAGGGACCAACTGTACTGAGGACTGACACTAACCACGGGCTTGCAGCGTGTGGCTTCAGACGCATTCACCCAGGATTCATTAGGACAGATTCCCCATGAGCTAGGGCGCGTCTACGGGAAACCTCGCTGAGTCCACCAGGGACGGCTGTGCTCGCGAGTCCTCTGCCTTCTCACGTGCAACCGCACAACAGGCGGCGTGGCGTCCCCCTCTCTGGCGTCACTCGTCAGGCCCAGGCTGGCGCTACACCGGCTGCCCCTCCTGCTCCAAGCCTCTGTGAGCTCGGACACGCTGTATCTCGGGGTCTCTGAACTCAGCCATCATCCCTGCCATGGCTTCCCAGTGGCACATGGGTGGCCCGGGAAGATTGTGCTCACTGCTGGAGGCCAGGCCGAGTCTGGTTGGAACGCTCAGCCCCGTGCTGTATGCAGACAAGAAGCCGCTGCGCTGCCCGGAGGAAGCTGAGGCCTTTGCCCCGCCCGAGGGGACTGGCAAACTTCGGCAAGGCGGAGAGCATTCTTAGCTTTGTGGGCCACACCGTCCCTGTCAGTTCCTCAGCTCTGCCACTGCCGTGAGAGTGCGGCCACAGGCATCTGGATACCCGGGCACAGGGCCAAGCCCCAGTAAAATGATTCACAGACACGAGCAGCAGGCCAGGGCTGCACTAGGACACGGCTCTCCATCCAGAACTGCTGAGAACGGCAGCCTGGAGGCCTGACACGCACACACTTTTGAACGGGTCCCTAAGAGAAGCCCTGGCATCGTCAAAGGCTCAGGGGGTTCAGCAGGTACAGCCTGAAGCAGCCCAGGACACCCCTGGACAGTGGGGGCAGAAAGGGTCAGGCCCCGGGGGCGGATGCCCTGCGGGTTAGTGGTTATTGAAGGGAAGAACTTAAATGCCTTCGAAACAATGCAGATTGAACATGCTACTTGGATACCTGGAATGTAGCAAAACCCCAATGAAACCAGGAAATGTCACCAAGTCACACTGTTGACTCGGGTCAAAGTCAGCAGCTGCTTAACAGACTGACACTGTGGTGACGCGGGGTCTGGCTTGGCAGTGCTCCTGGGGGGCAGAAGGCCAGGCGGACGGTGAGGTCTTTACCATGGCCACGAAGGGGGCTCGCCGTGAGCCCCGGGGGGCTCTGCCAGGCTGCCGGGACCTGACACCTTGTCCCTACAATGGCCAACTTCCAGGCTCCGACTCCACCCTCCCCAAGTGGCCTTCTGATGACAATCACCTCTCAACACAAACTTTCCCAGCAGTCGATAAGGGTAGTTGTTTTTGTAGCACATGTTTTATTTTTTGTTAAAAAAATCATACTTTCTTGCTGCTCTAAGCTTGCACATTAATTAACCAGTGTTCCAGTGTACTCGTCAGTCTGCCGCAGGCTGGAGCCCTGGCAGATGCAGGTTTTTCTTTTGGACCTGTAGCCATGGCCGACCCAGCAGCTCCCTAGCAGTGTCAGGGACAGCTCGGGAGCCCCACTGCCCAGGAGGAGCCTGGCCCTGTGGCTCCCGTGGGTCTCCGAGCTCTGCGTCCTCAAGACCCACAGCTTCATTCCATGCGGCAGGGCAAGCTGACCCGCAGAGCGCCCTGGACACGTCCCTCCGAGCCTCCCCGCCAGTGCAGGGCCACCTACCTCTCTGGGAGCCGGCACGTCCAGCCTGGTTTCCGCCGGAGCTTTCACGGCGATCACAATCTGCTCCTGGAAGGCCTGGATGCTGTGGATGTCCTGATAGGTCACATACGCCAGCGTGAACTCCAGTCAAGGATCCCGACAGAGCACAAGTCATGGGGAGACAACTCTCTTACAGCAAGGCACGAGTGTGTTCGGTTTTCATGGGATACAAATTCACAATTGAGGAAAGCAGTTAGGGGTCGGTGCTGTGGCATAGCAGGTAAAGCCGCCACCTGCCATGCTGGCATCCCATATGGGCACCGGTTTGAGACCCGGCTACTCCACTTCCAATCTACTCTCTGCTACGGCCTGGGAAAGCAGCAGAGGATGCCCCAAGTCGTTGGACCCCTGCACCCACATGGGAGACCTGGAAGAAGCTCCTGGCTCCTGGCTTTGGATCGGCACAGCTCCGGCCGCTGTGGCCACTGGGGGAGTGAACCAGCAGATGGAAGCCCTCTCTTTCTCTCTGCCTCTGCTTCTCTGTATAACTCTTTCAAACAAATAAATAAATCTTTAAAAAAAAAAAAAAAGGAAAGCAGTAAAAAGAATTTTTTTTTTGACAGGCAGAGTGGACAGTGAGAGAGAGAGACAGAGAGAAAGGTCTTCCTTTGCCATTGGTTCACCCTCCAATGGCCACCGCGGCCGGCGCACCGCACTCATCTGATGGCAGGAGCCAGGTGACAGGTGCTTCTCCTGGTCTCCCATGGGGTGCAGGGCCCAAGCACTTGGGCCATCCTCCACTGCACTCCCGGGCCACAGCAGAGGGCTGGACTGGAAGAGGGGCAACCGGGACAGAATCCGGCGCCCCAACCGGGACTAGAACCCGGTGTGCCGGCGCTAGAAGGCGGAGGATTAGCCTGTTGAGCCACGGCGCCGGCCAGTAAAAAGAATTTTTCACAGAAACTACTTCACATACAATAAATTGTCTTATAATGTTCATAACTCAACTTTAACAATAAAAATACCTTTAAACTGAACTACTGTGATTAAGAAAATTTCTGGGAGAAACATAGTAGTAGAGCCTGAGTCCTTGAAATGAACATAACTCACAAAGGTACAGGAGGCCCCCTAGCCTGCAGGGAGACGCTCCCACCCCCCGGGGTGCAGCAGACCCCAGGCAGCACCAATCCTACACACCACTGCTTCCCTGTCACATCTCATCCCTGGGCACAGGGAGAGACCCACAACCAACACTCTTAGCAATGTGCCCCCGTGAGTTATCGACACCTGTCAGCTGCGTCCTGGAATTCTGCATGGTCTTGGTGACAGACCACACCCCGTGAGGCAGGGGGGAGGCTGAACTTGAGCTCCACCTCTCCCTGTTCCCTGCTGGATCTCACCAGGGGACGCTGGGGAAGCACTCGGGGTTTGAGAACCTCCTGAAAGGAAAGGCAGGGAAGAACCGCAACACGCAGAAGCGACTCAGAACAAGCCTCTCGAGAGGACCAGCGTCCCCAGGGCCTGTCCCAAGCCTGTGACTGAGGAAGTGCCCACGCCCCATTGTGACCGCGGCAGCGTCTCTGCAGCTGGGCAGGAGCTGCTCAGGATCAGTGTGGCCCTCAGACACCGCAGGGCAGAGCGCAGGAAGGTCTGGGAGAGGCAGGACAGGACAGCCAGGCCGCCCGCAGGTCCCACACGCGCACTTCAACAGCGGCCCGGCCTGCTCCAGGAAGGGAGGGGGAGCTCCACGGAAGCCAACAAGCATCTCACGGCGCTCGGACTAACAAAGCCTGAACCCGGCGCTCTGGCGTTTCCAGGGAGATGTCAACCTGGGTCTGCCTCGGAACTTCCAAGGCCGCCACCCAGAAAGGTTGAAGGCAGCAAGGAGCCGCCTGCGGACGCCCAACTATGTGGCGGCTTCAAAACCGCTCCCATCTGCCAGTGTACTCCCCAAATGCCCGTGACAGCTGGGGCCAGGGACTGGGTGAAACCTGCACCTCGAACACACAGGAACCCAACAGGACGGCTGTGGACCCCCCCTTGAATGTCTCAAAGGCTTGGGGCCAGTGCTGTGGCACAGAGTGGCCTGTGGTGCCAGCATCCCATATGGGTGTCGGTTTGAGTCCTGGCTGCTCCACTTCCAATCCAGCTCCCTGCTGATGGCCTGGGAAAGTAGTAGAGGATGGCCCAAGTGCTTGGGCCCCTGCACCCATGAAGGAGACCTGGAAGAAGCTCCTGGCTTTGGACTGACCAAACTCCAGCCATTGCGGCCATTTGAGGAGTGAACCAGCGGATGGAAGACTTCTTTGTCTCCCCCTCCCTGTCTGTAACTCTCTCCAATAAATAAATCCAGGGTGTGGATGCTGGTGTCTTAACTGCTGGGCTAAATGACCACTGCCCCAGCACTAACTTTTAGTTTCATTTTTCCATAAACTTTTGACACCCCCTTGTACTATCAAGCTTTTACTTATGGTCACTTTTAAAGACCTAATTTTGTATCTTAACTGTACGAGTTAAATCCCAGAGCGGCCCTACTGTACAAAGGCACAGACGTGAAGGATATCTCTCGTTCTCTTTGTCGTCCGTCAGCTCAAACAGCTGTTGGGCGCAGTCCTTAATCAGCTCGTCCAAAGCCTCCTCCATCGCCGACAGGTCGGAGAGCTCTTCCTGCAGCTTCTTCTGCTGGGGCACTGCTCCCAGATGGTGAAGGTCAGAGCCTCTGTGAAGCAGAAGGACCCTCACTGCCGCCTGGCCCTCGGGCCCCCTGAGTCAGCGACAGGACCCTCACTGCCGCCTGGACGTCAGGCCCCGAGTCAGCGACAGGACCCTCACTGCCGCCTGGCCCTCGGGCCCGCCTGAGTCAGCGACAGGACCCTCACTGCCGCCTGGACGTCAGGCCCCAAGTCAGCGACAGGACCCTCACTGCCGCCTGGCCCTCGGGCCCGCCTGAGTCAGCGACAGGACGCTCACTGCCGCCTGGACGTCAGGCCCCGAGTAGCGACAGGACCTTCACTACTGCCTGGACGACAGCGACAGGACCCTCACTACTGCCTGGGTGACGGCGACAGGACCCCAGTGCCGCCTGGGCGACGGTGACAGGACCCCTCACTACCGCCTGGATGTCGGGACTGCCCTGAGTCAGCGACAGGACCCTCACTACCGCCTGGACGACGGGCCCCCCGAGTCAGTGACATGACCCTCACTACCACCTGGACGACGGGCCCCCCGAGTCAGCGACAGGACCCTCACTACCACCTGGACGTCAGGCCCCGGGTCAGCGACAGGACCCTCACTGCCGCCTGGCCCTCGGGCCTGCCCGAGTCAGCGACATGACCCTCACTGCTGCCTGGATGTCAGGCCCCGAGTAGCGACAGGCCCCAAGTCAGCGACAGGACGCTCACTACCGCCTGGACGTCAGGCCCCGAGTAGCGACAGGACCTTCACTACCGCCTGGACGACGGCGACAGGACCCTCACTACTGCCTGGGTGACGGCGACAAGACCCTCACTGCCGCCTGGATGACGGGCCCCCCTGAGTCAGCGACGAGACCCTCACTACCGCCTGGATGTCGGGACTGCCCTGAGTCAGCGACAAGACCCTCACTGCCGCCTGGACGACGGCCCCCCCTGAGTCAGCGACAAGACCCTCACTACTGCCTGGATGCCGGGACTGCCCTGAGTCAGTGACAGGACCTGTGTAAGATGCGTTAGCTGCTCCCATGACAGAACCCAGGGGCCGACTCAGCTCCCACCTGGGCCCCGACGCATGGCGTTCTGCCTAGAAACTGGCTGCAGCCCACTTACAGGCCTCCCCTCGGCCAGGCCCTTTCCAAAGCTCACGCTGCGACTCCGCGGCGTCAACGCTCGGCAGGTTCTGCACTAAGGAGTCCCGGCAGCAGTGTAGCCCCGCTCTGCCGCACACAGCGCCGCGGGGCTCACTTCTCCCCAGGGAAAACCACGCGAGCCGCTGGTGGCAGCTCCCTGCGCCAGTTCGGCCGTTCCCGACTGGTCACACGGATACTCAGGTGTCAGTGTGGACGCCAAGGTACGAGGAACTGACAGTCGCTTTCCCCCTTGGGTCGTTGTGGAAAATAAACGGGAGACTGCCGCCTCTGCCTTTCACTGTTTGCATGCTGGTTTCCGAGTGGGAGTCTAAGTCATGACTGGGAAGGCAGTCTGATAAGATCTGTTTCCTGACCTACTAAAAAGGCACCTCCTTCATGAACCCCTCTCCTCCAATAATGAGCTCCTGGCTTAAGAGCCACTTTGCGAGCTCTGTTCAGACTCTGCAGCTGCCTGAACGGTCTGCACGGACGCCTCCCTGGACTGCTTCAGCCCGATCCAGAGCACCTGCCCGTTCTGAGCCCACAGCTCCTGCACATCTCACATGCCCTTCTCTGCACGTCTAGCCGGGGTCCTGCTTCTACCAGGCCCTTCCTAACTACATCGAGCGCTGAGCAGTCGCCTTCAGACTTTGAATCTCGCCTCCCCGCACTCAGGGCAGCGCATCCCAGGGCGAGAGGCACAGCCCACCCACATCGGGTTCCCGGGGTAATGCTGAGAATGCGGACTGCCGTCCACCCCAGCCAGAACCATCGAATCACCACTCACACTGCCCTGTGAGAGCTGGTATCAGTGACTGATGGGAACGAAATGTTTTCACATCTCCTATAAACATCAGTTGTCTCTCGTGACCATGGAAAGCCAAAAATTGCAAACTAATACTGTTCCGTGTAATTTCTCACTAACACTGGAATGACACTGTGTCTTTGGCTCTTTTTAAGTCCCACATAGTAAAAAACGAACAAGAACAAATAATGTGCTTTGTGGACAATGCAAGAAGTTTTTATGGACTGCTTTTCTAGTTAGAATCCTGACTCTGTTTTGTTGTCCAAACATCACTAATATCTAGTTTGGTGTAAAATATGGAATTGTCATTTGAGGAGAAAGGGAAAAAAAAAAACCCATGCAAAGTCTGAAACCAACTCACATCCAACGAATGTGGTTCTTGGATTTTTTCTCCACCAGGTCGATTCCGTCGAGGACGTTGGTGATGTCGTACACTCTCCGTTTCCGCACCCCCAGTTTGGTTGCAACCTTGTTTAAGTCAAGAATACCCCCAGGAGCAGATCTGACAAGATCCATAAATTTTCTAGTTAAATAAACCAGTGATACATCAAAACGAGGTCTCTTCACTTTTAGAGCTTCTGGGAACAGAATAAACACATTTGTGAGACTTTCAGCACTCTGGAATGTCTCCTCGTGATCAGAAAGCAGATTGCTACAGCAAGCCTCACACAGACCTCACACACAGGTCACAACCCATTCTACGGAATTTCCCAAACTGGATGAAAAATGTACTGGCCACGCCAGGTCTAAATAAAGGCTTTGCATTCAATAGATGCATAAATACGCAGCCGGTTCCCACTGGGAGCACGGACTTTTCAGGAGTTACTGCACTCTATAGGACAGAGGACTGAGTCTGTATCCACACCACTGTCAGGAATAGTTCCCAATGATTTCTGAAAATAAATCTCTCGTTTTGTCCTGAAGTTAAAGAATTCTTTAGAAACCAGACACCTGCCATCGTGTCACAGGACATTCTTGTCTGATGATTTTGTTTGCAAGGCAGAGGCAGATCTTCCATCCACTCCCCAAATGCTTACAACGGCCAGGGCTGGGCCAGGAGGACACCAGGAGCCAGGACTCCGTACAGATCTGCCACACGGTAGCAGGGACCCAAAGAACTGAGTCACCATCTACAGCCTGGAGCTCTGGTGGAAGGACGCCATGCCCCCACTTCTGCATCGGCACAACGGCTGGGGCTGAGGTGAGGAGCTCGGAGCGGGGCTGGTGGCTTCCTTAGGAGGCGCTGCCACATCTCTAGTTTGTCAGGTGAGCCTAGACTGGACTCTGTGCTCTAGTTCAGCAGCCAAAGCTGGCAGACGTGGTACTGAACCTGACTCTAACCGCTCTGGGCCCCAGGTCACTCGTGCAAACGGGATTCAAACCACACCACTACCCCTCAGGGGCTGTGCAAATCTGTGCAAGAGCCTCACACAGTGCCAGGCACTGCTGGAGCTCATCGAGGAGCTGGGGGTGGGCTGACGAAGGAGACACCTCAAGGAAAAGGCGACCAAAGCAGGCGGCCAGCTGTGGCTGAGACCGAGCCGGGGCCGGAGCAGGGCTGAAACGTGGGCCTCTGTACACCACCCGCCGAGATCAGAGCGGATTCAGAGGGGCCCTGGGCGAGGCACCTACGGCAGAGACTTGCAGCAGTGCAGGGAAGCGACACCCTCAACCCTCACCCAGGGCAGAGGTGGAGGGGAAAAAGGAGAGGGGAGGGAGGGAACCCAGGAGGGCCCGGGACTGCCCCAAGCTCACCGGCACGCGTCTCCAACAAGGATGCTGGCAGCAGCACCCAGAGATGTGTGCCTGGTTTACTTTGGGTCGCTCTGCACTGCGCTGGCCACGTCCGGCCGCTGCGCTCACCCAGCAGCTCCCAGACTGCTTCAGTGCTGAGCAGGCTAAAGCCTCCTGCTGCTTTTCTGGAACAGGCTGCCCACGACCCTTAACTCAGTCGCCCGGCCATGCGACCACCCACTCACGCCTGCTGTCTAACTGGGCCTCCGTGCCCAACCGCCAGGTCTCCCCCATCTTGGCCTCTATGCCGGAGTCCCACCTTCTCGGGCTCTGTGCGGGAGTGAGATCACAGCCCACTGGAGGCCGTTCCACCTTCAAAAGGACATCCATAGCAACAGAGGCGGCACCAGCCTCTGTGCACGTCCCAGCCTGCCGCCTCGGAGCCTTCCTGAGGCCCGACTTCACCTCTCAGCGCCCGAACCCACACTTCAGGTTTCTCAACGCATGCTCACCCACATAAACCACCTTGGCCACGCCAAGCTCAAACCACAAAACCGAAAACCTATTCAAGAATCAACTTACTTCTCATGGACACGTACTGCACGTTATCGTCTAAGTTAATCCTTATTTTTGATGGCTGGAAAAAAGAAGATACACAAATTTAGCTTAGCAATTTAAAAAAACGACAGTGCAGATGACAGCATTTCACCCTGCAAGGCTGTTTCTCGTCCTGCGGTAATAATTTCTAAGAAAAGCCGTTCTACTTCAATCCCCTCTGAGCAGCCACAGGCCTTCCTAAGTCTGGAAGCTGGACGGCTATGCAGGGCAGCACCTCAAGGAGGCACAGCGACCTGAGAAGGGGGCCCGCCTGCCCCCAGCTGCGCGGTACCCGCAGGTCTGTCACACAGCGGCTCACCACACACGCGGGAGCAGACTCCACCTCCCCGACTAGGACACGCCACCTCTTCCTACCCCAGGAGTCACGGCGACCGGGACACCACGCCTGTGTGGATTCTGGCTGCAACGCGGACCGGGAAGGCAGAGGCCTCCCCACTGAAAGCCCTGTGGCTCTCAGGGACCCACACCGCCTGCGAGGTTCCAAGCTCGTTCACCACCGCCCCGGGTCCCACACCTAAAGGCCTGTGCAGAGCACCCCGCCCCTCCTCGTGGCTGCTGCGTCAGGGGACCTCAAAAAGCTGGTCGAACATTTCCCTACACCTGACTCGCGACTGCACCCTTCCCTGCTCAGGGGGAGCAGCGCCTCGCCAAGCGCCCAGCCGCGGGAGTCCCCGCCCACAACGCGTGGGCACGCACAGACACCTGCCCGTGTTTAGGCAGCTCCCTTCCGGTCCCCATTTCCTCTCTGCTCCAAACCCAGACAGCTCGTACGCCCCAGGGGCGCTCTGCACAGCAACATCTGGTTTATTAAGTGCTAGTCACCGGGCACTAAGCCCCGAGCAGCATGACCCCGGGGGTGCAGCCGCGCAGGCAGGGGTCTTGGGACACAGCCTGCAGAGAGGGGTGAGCACGGGGCAAGGCGAGCCCCAGCGCCAGGGCAGAATCTGGGAGCGGCCGCGCCGGGGTGCAGGGAGCTCAGGGCCGCAGGGATACGCAGCAACCGCAAGCAGCTCCGGAAGGATGACCCAGGGATCAGGTCCTTAAGAGGTCTCTGCTTTCTCCCAAGGCCAGACCCTCCGGGCCGTGAGACAGGAAGGCCGGCTGTGCGTGAGGCAGGACCCTGCTCAGGGACGCCTGCAACCACCGGGGACCGGACTGGGAGGCTGCTCGGTCAGTGTGGAAAAGGCGGGTGATACGCGGGACAGCGTGCGCGGCGGGAGACGGGGGCGCAGCGACACGGCCGCGGCCGCTCGCTTAGGCGAGCAGAGCAGGCACTCGGGTTTGGGTAGCGGCTCTGAGCGGAGCTCCTGGGTCTCGATGACGCACAGTCTGACCGGTGACTGGCCGAGAACACCCGCCTTCCGGGAGTGCCCGTCTGACAAGCCACGCGCCGGGCGCTGGTCAAGTCCTCCAAGGCTGAGACCACCAGGACCCACGGCCACCGAGGCCAGGGAAGCTGCGGAGGAGGAATGCGTAGACAGGGCGCAGCTACCCCCCAAACATCACCACGCCAGGCACAGAGGCGGGCGAGGGCCCCGCCAGGCAGACCGAGCGCCGAGGACGCGGCTCCACGGGGAGTGTCCACCAAGAGCCCCAGACCACACAAGACAGGGTCCCGCGGCTGCCGGGCCGGCCCAGACCGGAGACCTCGCGGGGAGGGGCTCCCAGCGGCGGCGCGCGTGGGAAGGAGGCGCGCGCGGGCCCCGGGGCAGTCCACCACGGCTGGCTGCGAGGGGAGAGGCCGCGGCCAGGGCAGGGGTCTCAGGAGCGCACGGCCGGGGCTCGCGGCCCGGCGTCTCCACCAGCCGACCGCCGCGGCGAGCCCCGGGCCGGCGTCGCGAGCAGGTGCGCGGGGCGCGCGGGCGGGGGCGCGCGGGCGGGAGCGCGCAGGCGGGGCGCGCGGCACGCGACGCGGCGTCCCCCCGCCCGACCCGGCTCACCAGCAGGCTGTCCACGTTGATGGGGTCCCGGCAGCGGCGGCGCACCGGCTCCTCGGCCGGGTCCACCAGCAGGCTGGGCAGCCGCCGGGCCGGCCGCTGCTGACTCATGCTGCCCGCGCCCTCCCGCCCTGCGCGCCGGCTTCCGGGGGGCGGCAGGCGCCACGCGGGGCCGCGGCCCGCTCTGAGGCGACGCCCGGCGAGGCGGAGCGGCGCCCGCCGACCCACGCGCCACGGCTCCCGCGGGCGCGCGACGTCCCGGCGCCGGCGGCACGGGGTGAACGAGCGCGGACCCTCGGCTCAGGGCGCCGCGCCCGCCATCTTCGCGCATGCGCGCCTCTCCGCGCCCGTGCGCACGCGCGCCGCCCGCGCTCCCACGCCCCCTCGGCTCGCGGCGCCCGGAAAACCCGGAGGGCGGAGTGCACGGAGAGGATGCGGAAGCCAAAGGAAGACGTGGAGCCAGGATCGGGAGGAGCGGACAGGCAGCTCCAGGCCGGTGTGGACGCTTAGCAGATGCTGTAACCGAGTCCACGTGGAACAGCGCGTTCTGTGCTGTCCTGTTTCCTATTTTTTTTTTATTTGGCGGAGTGAATCACTGATTACCTCTTGTGCCAGGTATGAGGCGGGTCCAGGAGATAACAGCATAGACTCCATCTCCAGTTCCTGCGAAGGAGGCCGAAAAGTATTTTAACGAAGATGGGTTTCCAAATCCTGGCTCCTGCTTGTCGGTTAGAAGACCCGAAGCAGGTGACTTAATCCCCTGTGCCTCAGTTTCCTCGTCTGTGAAGTGGGAGTCGTGGCTGAACTTGGCTCTCACGGCGAGTGTGAACATGAAATGAGTTAATGAACGTGGATGACCTAGAACAGGGACTACTGCATGTTTGAGGACGAGCTGTGGTAGTGCAGGGTTGGGGGAAGCACCTGACCTGCCCGTTCAGCCTAGGGCTTTGCACCAGCTAGAGGCGGGCTGGGGGCTTCCCCCTAGGCTGTACACTGGACTTTGTTTCCAGCATCCAGCAGGGAGCCTGGCGGATAAGAGTGTTCAGAATGTTTGCCTAGCGTGACTGAGGGCAGAACCGCATTTTTTTTCCTTCTCAGAACGAGAATTTGCCAGAGCAATTATCACGGAGATAACGTAACCACCTGGGGGTCCCTGCAGTGCTGCAGCTCTGGAGATCGGAAGTGGCTGCTTTTTTAATCTCTCTGGCATTCCGCACACGTGTGCCGTGTGCCTCGTAAATCTCACGTCAACAGGGGAAGATGCATTTTCCTCTGCTGGGTTTACAGAGCAGGAAGAGGACGATCAGCTAGATTACACCCCCCCCCCCCCGGGGGGGCCTGATTCCATGGCTGATTGGTTAATTTCATATTCATATCCTTGAGAAGATTCTTGAAAGGGGACTGGATTTTCTACAGCCAGAGGTGAGGGCTGGGCCAGGGAGGGTGGGGTGTGGACCAGCAGGTGGGTGAGGGTGGCAGAGGCTGAGAAAGGGCTGGGCCCGGGGTTGGGGCCGGTGCCCTTCACTCACTCCCACATGTGCCTGGCGGAGGGGAGAGTCTGACAGCTTCCGGATCCTTCCAGCCTTCTTCACTGGTGGAGCCAAAACCAGAATTAAGATGTGTCCGTCCAGCCAGCTGTGGCAGCCAAAAGGAGGAAGGAAAACTAGCAGTTTGAGTTTGGTATAAATTACAAGTGCTTTTCAGACACTACCCTTTGGGGTGTCAGTTTCGAGTCCCGATGGGGACTTAAGTGCTGACCTCCAGCCCCCCCCCCAATCATCTGCTGTGCCCCCAGTGGCCCCTCACTGGTGCACAGTTCACAGCATAGGAACTCTGGTGTTGTCCATCTGTGGTCCTGTTGCATCCTGGGGCAGAACAGCACCTGGGACAGAGTGGGGCATGGGCTTTGCGACTCTCATGTGGGCCTCGTGCGCAGGTGGATGGGAGTGCCTCCCCCCTTCTTCAGAATGTCCTCCCCAGAGGTCAGCGAGGAAATGGTCACCTCCAGTGGGACTTTCTGGGCCCACAGATGTGCTCTGCACTGTCTAGTGTGGTGGCCACTGGCCACCTGAGGCTGTTGAGTGCTTGAAATGCGGCCAGTGTGTCTAGGACCTGAATTTTACCATGTTGGACAGCACAGGTGGATGTATTGAAATTGTGGGGATCATTTAGCCCAGTTGCTGTGGCTGGGCTGTTTGCACCCCCCCCCCAATCCCGATCACCTGTTGGAATCCCATCCTTGTGTGATGGTAGTTGGAGGCAGGATTTTGGGAGCTGTTGAGTTCAGGAATAACCGGCCTTTAGGAGTGGGGCTAGTGCCCTGATGATAGAGACCCCAGAGAACTTTCTGTTTCCATCACGGGAGGGTACATCTAGCAGTCAGCTGGCTCAGAACCTGGGTCCAGACACTGAGTCTGCTGGCACTGGTCTTGGGCTTTCAGCTTGCAGGATTGTGATGAGTAAGTTTGTAGCTGTTGGTTGCTCACTTTATTGTATTCTGTTAGAGCAGCACCAACAGCTGAGACATCAGCGCTGTTCTGGCCCATGGGCCTCAGCATCGCCATCACGTGGGGACTTGTCAGAGGGCGCATTCCCTGGCCCTGCCCAGACTACTAAGCCAGAACGCGGAGGGTTTGGCTGGACTCTGCAGGGACTGGCCCAGCCCAGCTCCTTATTTTTCAGGGGAGGAAACCAATTCTTGCCCCGTCTTCAAGGGCCTCATACGCCTAAGTCAATCATTGGCTGACCTGAAGCCAACTTATTTATTTATTTTTTTTGACAGGCAGAGTTAGCGAGAGAGAGACAGAGAGAAAGGTCTTCTTCCATTGGTTCACCCCCAAAATGGCTGCTAGACCGGCGCAGCGCATATCCGAAGCCAGGAGCCAGGTGCTTCCTCCTGGTCTCCCATGGGGTGCAGGGCCCAAGGACCTGGGCCATCCTTCACTGCACTCCCAGGCCACAGCAGAGTGCTGGACTGGAAGAGGAGCACCAGGACTAGAACCTGGTGTGCCAGTGCCGCAGGTGGAGGATTAGACTATTGAGCCGTGGTGCTGGCCCAACAATATTTTAATGTGATGTTTGGGGGCTTGAAGGCTTAGAACAAATACAGTGCCCTCGGCTTGTCCTAGCCTGTTTCAAGGTGCTGTGAAACACTGGGGACTGGGCAGTTTATGATGCACAGGAGTTACTGGGTCATAGTTCTGGAATCAGGGAAGTCCTGGATCAAGATGCTGGCCTCTGGTGAGGACCCGCCTCTTGCAGCATCATGCTGGGGTCACCCCTGGAACACCTGCCATGGGTTGCACCTGCCAGCACTGTTGCATCTGGGATTAAGTTTCCGTGACTTCCAAGCACACATTAAACTCATAGCGCCACTGAAGTCTAATACTTGCTACATGTTACAACTTCCTATACGCAACTCTGGCTCCAGCACAGGCACTCTTAGGCCTCACAGATTGTTCCGGGAGAGAAGGCAGATGGTAGTGCCGAGTGTGTGAGGAGAGATCGCCCTGGAGGCAAGGAGAATGGTGAAGATGCTATCCTAGTCACAGAGAGGACGGCTGACGGGGGCTGACGGTGTGCAGGGTACCAGAAGTGGAGAAAGGACAGGTACAGGAGACGAGGAGGTAGGAGGAAGAGACTTAGGAAGCTGATTGTGTGAAGGGAAGGCGTGGCCTGCAGATGGCAATGTAGGCCCCTGAAGACCAGGAACAGATGGTTTAGGAAGCATGAGCGGGGCGGGGGCGGGGGGCACCAGGCCAGCGATGGCACCCAGAACACGCAGATTTATTTTTTTTAAAGATTTATTTATTTATTTGCAAATCGGAGTTACACACACACACAGACACACACACACACACACACAATGAGAGAGAGGAGAGAGGTCTTCCATCTGACGGTTCACTCCCCAATTGGCTGCAACAAACAGAGCTGTGCCGATCCAAAGCCAGGAGCTTCCTCCAGGTCTCCCATGCGGGTGCAGGGGCCCAAGCACCTAGGTCATCTGCTGCTGCTTTCCCAGCCCATAGCAGAGACCTGGATCATAAGTGGAGCAGCCAGGTCATGAACCGGTGCCCATACGGGATGCCAGTGCTTCAGGCCAGGGCGTTAACCCACTATGCCACAGCGCCAGCCCCAAACACGCAGGTTTAGAGGACTGACAGACACTGTTGCAATTGCTTACTATAAACATGCTTTCCTTTTGATTTTAAATGAGACTACAACCAAATCGAAGGTAACCAGGAGGGAATAGCCAGGGAGTTAGGAGGGGAACCTAGATTAAAGTAAAAAAAAATAGAATTGATCTCTCATTTTTTCTCCTTTCTTTCCCCACCTTCTCATTTCCTTTCCCGCCTCTTTCGTCCTTTTTTCCCCCCTTCTTTGATTGCTTTCTTTTTGAGATGAAATTGTCTTAGGTTTTTAAATGTGGATGAGAAGGAGCTACAGAAAGGGCTAAGTTGGGGCCAGCACTGTGGCATAGCGGGTAAAGCCGCTGCCTACAGTGCTGGCATCCCATAAGGTCGCTGGTTCGAGACCCGGCTGCTCCACTTCTGATCCAGCTCTCTGCTATGGGCTGGGAAAGCAGTAGAAGATGACCCAAGTCCTTGGGCCCCTGCACCCACGTGGGAGACCTGGAAGAAGCTCCTGGCTCCTGGCTTCAGATCTGCTCAGCTCCGGTCATTGTGGTCATTTGAGGAGTGAACCAACAGATGGAAGATTCTCTCTCTCTCTCTCTGCCTCTCTGTAGCTCTGCCTTTCAAATAAATAAATCTTAAAAAAAATAAAAAGAAAGGGAGAAGTTGATGCAATAGAAAAGGGGGATAATGATGGCTTTGCTGTCCCTCGGATGCTGACATACAGAGCAAACATAGATTAGGAAATTGGAACAAGAGGAAGGACTTCATTTCAAGGTGACAGGAGGAAGGAGAAGAGTGTAAGGACACAGGCAGATAAGCTTGCAAGGAATTCTGGCAGGTGCTGAGGGAGTTCTTGCTCTGAGAAACAGGAGCTCAGGTTATCTTCTGAAGGTAAGGGGAGGGTAAGATTAGAGATTTGGGAGACACAGTAGGCACTCAGTAAATACGGATATAAGAATGGGGTGAGGGAGTGGGTGGGTGGGTGGGTGAATGAGTACATGTATATATGTATGGAGAGGTGAATGGATGGGTAGGTGGATAGATAGGTTGTGGATGGGTAGACTGATGGGTGGATGAATGGATAGGTGAATGGATGGGTAGATGGATGGATGGTAGATAGATAGGTGGGTGAGTGAGTCGATGTATGCATGGATGGATAGGTGAATGAGTAAACGGATGGATGGGTGGATGGATGGGTAGAGGGATGGATGAGTGGATGGACTGATGGGTGGATGGGTGATGGGTGAGTGAGTGAGTTGTGAGTATGGGTGGATGGGTGAGTGGATAGGTGTGGATGAATAGATATGTGGGTGAGCAAGTGGAGTTATGTATGTGTGGGTGGATGGGTGGCTGGCTAGCTGGATACCTGGGTGGAGAACAGCAGAGAGAGTGACTTGAGAAACCTATTAAGATTGTGGGGTCTCACTGGGGACCACCCCTGCGTGTCCATGACCATCTCCCGTGATCTAAGCACATGCCCCCTGTGGGAGTTGAAGAATGGAGAGATGTGTGCAAAGGGAAGCCCGGGAGAGATGGGACTGCCATGATTTTGTGTCTGGAGTAGTCAGGGTTATAGGCCCTTAGAGCAGGAGGAGATCTTGGCCTCATGTAGTGACAACCTGCTCGTTTATGGAGGAGAAGACCGAGAACAGAGAGCTTCAGTGACTCACCTAAGGTCAAGATGATTCCTACCGGAGCTGCCACTCACACTGACCTTCCCTGTCCGTTTATAGGAAGGCAAGATGGAGTTGCCAGAACAAACACGCGGTGGAGAGGAGTGTTGAGGCTAGAGGACGCGGAGAGGAGGGGGCCCACTGGAGCTGGTGTGGCTGGAGCGAGTCCTGAACCAACCCTTACTGCCCCTGCTGCATGCCGTTTAATCTCAAGGACGCTCAGTTCCTGTATCTGTAAGCTGAGGCCAACACAGCTGCGATTCTGTCCTTTTAGAGTTAACAGGAAGCAAGGCCCGGGGCAAAACTCTGCAGTGGTGATAAATGTTAGTTTCCCAGGGGCTGTTCCTGCTGGATCCTCAAAGCTCCCTGCTCTGCTGAGTAAGAATCCATCTAACAAAGACCTTGAGTCCAATAAAGGGAGATAATAGCAAGCCCTTTGTTCTGAGGCTTCTTTGAATCAATTAATTAACTAATTAATTAATATCTGAAAGGCAGAGAGACAAAGGTGGAAAGAGAGAGAGGTCTTCCATCTTGTGGGTCACTCCCCAACTACCTGCAACAGCTGCAGCTGGCCCAGGTCACAGCCAGGAGACCTGAACTCAGTTCCGCGTGAGCGACAGAGACCTAAGCCCTTGAGGCATCACTGTGCCTCCCAGGGTGCACATGAGCAGGAAGCTGGAATTGGAAGTGAGGGATCTGGGACGCGAACCCAGGCACTCCAATATGGGATACAGGTGTCCCAAGCAGCTTCAGCCACCGTGCCCAGTGCCTGCCCCTGTTCTGAGGTTTTGTTCAGAACTTGGCTGACTCCGTGGAGTGCTCCTAAGGAGTTGCTGGCTCACAGGGGTTTTCATTGGTCCAGGCATGTGGATCCAGGCTGTGCAATCTGTAGCTACACCATCTGCTGTTTGCCTTGGACAGGAAAGGTGAAGGTGAGCCCGCACCAAATATACCCCTGGACCAAGCCCTGTTGGGGGGAGGGGGCAGTGCAGGAGATGAGCAACAGAGGGGAGGGGCGGTGCAGTCTCCAAAATCTTTTTCAGGCCCTTCCCTCCTCCTGATCCCCCTACCCCGCTGCCCTGCTGTCACTGTCCATGCACTGTCAGAGCTGCTTCCCAGTTCATCTGCGTGTCTGGGTCTCCCCATGGGCAGCTGACTCTGTACTATTACTGTCGAATGAAGTCAGTGCCTCGTGTCCTGCTGCTGGGGAGACCGCTCCAAAGTGCGGATCTGCTCTCATCGCCCCTCTGCGTGGGATCGGTTGGTGTCCTTTGGGTCATCCTTCGTGTGACTGTACACTGTACACCCATCCATCCACCCGCCTCGGCACCGGTCCCTTGCCTGCCTGCCTGCCTCACCCCCCACCCCTGCTGGCTGCTGGAGGGTAAGGGCTGTGTATGGGCACTTGGAGCCCCTGAGTGCCTTCCAGTGGGACATTCGTTGTGTTGCTGTGTCCGGTCCAGGCACACGAACCTTCATCCAATCCCTAAGAGCTTTCTGTCACTGCTGTCAGTGCACATGTTTTCTCTGCCTAGAATCCGGTCCCAGTGATGCTACTCCCAGCGAGCTCCTCATTCTCACTGTGGACACCATTCTCGGGGTTGCCTTCCCCAAACCCTGAGTGGAGGCGACCCTAGGCATAGCCTGATGAGTTCCCAGGATAAGCCCCAGCCTGGACTAAGGACACTAATGATATTTCACCGCCAATAGGTGCATTACTACAAATAAACAAATAGTGTCTGAAAAAAAAAAAAAGAAATCCAGCATCCTAACTGTGCTGATTTTGAAATGTGAAACAAAACATGGCAATACAAAACATAGAGATGATATTCAATATCAAATCTAAACAGATCCTACAGTGGATTTGTTTTGATACGTTATTGACAAATTATTGGTAAGGTTAGCAGCTTCTGTTTCTCCTCTTGAGTTTTGTGCCAAAAACTATGAGTTTATTTATTTATTTTTAAAGATTTATTTATTTATTTGAAAGTCAGAGTTACAGAGAGAGAGGAAAGGCAGAGAGAGAGGTCTTCCATCCGCTGGTTCATTCCCCAGTTGGCTGCAACAGTTGGAACTGCACTGATCCGAAGCCAGGAGCCAGGAGCTTCTTCCAGGTCTCCCACATGGGTGCAGGGGCCCAAGGACTTGGGCAATCTTCCACTGCTTTCCCAGGCCGTAGCAGGGAGCTGGATTGGAAGTGGAGCAGCTGGGTCTTTAACTGGCACTCATATGGGATGCCAGTGCTGCAGGCTTGGGTGTTAACCTGCTGTGCCTCAGCACCAGCCCCACACTATGGGTTTAAATTGGTTTCATTTTGGAGAAAAATGCCATACAGCTAGCGCTGAGAATTCTCAGAAATGGGGCCATGTTGTGGTGCAGTGAGTTTAAGCTGCCATTTTTGCTGCTAGCATCCATACTGGAGTGCCAGTTTGAGTACCCACTGTTCCCCTTCTAATCCAGCATCTTGGTAGTGCATCTGGGAAGACTGTGGATGATGGCCCGAAGAGCTTGGGTCCCTGCCACCCATGTGGGAGACCCAGATGGAGTCTGGGTTCCTGACTTTGGCCTTACCCAGCCCTGGCTGTTGTGGCCATTTGGGGAATGAACAAAAGATGGAAGATCTCTCTGCTTCTGCCTCTGTCTCTCCCCCTCTCTCTAATTCTCTGCCTTACAAATAAATAAATTTCTAAAAGAATTGACAGAAATGAAATTAATAAGGAATACACTTCAGGAAAACTTGCACTCCAGTGACTTTTGATAATTTATCTTGCATAATTTGCAGGGTTCAGACATAATTTGTTTAAAGTTTTGCTAAAACAAAATTTATTTGATAATAATTTAGATGAATCGTTTGAATTTTCCTTTTGCATTTCCTCTATGCAGGAATATTTTCTAAAAATCTGTTTGAGGGCTTGGCGTCGTGATGCAGCAGATTAAGCCCCCACTTGGGGTGCCCACATCCCGTATCAGGGTACCTAGGATCAAGCCCCACGTCTGCTTCTGATCCAGCTTCCTGCTAGTGCACACACTGGGATGCAGCAAGTGATGGCTTGAGTGTTTGGATTCTTCCCACCCGCGTGGGAGTCCCAGATGAAGATGCTGTTGTAGGAATTTGGAGAGTGACTCAACAGATAGATGATCTCTCTGTCTCTCTCACTTTGCCTTTCAAATAAATAAAAACAAATAGGGCCGGCGCCGCAGCTCACTAGGCTAATCCTCCACCTGTGGCACTGGTACCCCGGGGTTTTAGTCCCGGTTGGGGTGCCGGATTCTGTTCCGGTTGCCCCTCTTCCAGGCCAGCTCTCTGCTGTGGCCTGGGAGTGCAGTGGAGGATGGCCCAAGTGCTTGGGCCCTGCACCTGCATGGGAGACCAGGAGAAGCACCTGACTCCTGGCTTTGGATCGGTGCAGCGCTGGCCATAGCGGCCATTTGGGGAGTGAACCAACAGAAGGAAGGCCTGTCACTGGCTGCCTCCCAGGGTGCACATTAGGAGGAAGCTGGAATCCGGAGCAGAGCTGACACTCAAACAGTGATACTGGGCTGTGAGAGGCAGGTGACACCAGCCCTGCAAGCAGATTTTTAAAGAAAGTCCCAACAGAATTGAATACCTTTCAGTTTTACCGGACTTTTCCATTTAGTTTGTTTGACAGTGTCTTACTTATCACTAAACATGTCCTATTTAAATGTTCGTCTCTCATACGTGCCCTATGAACCATATAATTCGCACCACATTCGCTCTGTTCCTGGGACTCCTTCCCTGTTTTATCTGATCTTTGACGTCACCCAGGAAGACAAGCGCTGCTGTCGCCACCGGCCAGGCGGCTGCAGAGTGCGCCAAGGCCTGTGATGCTCCACGGGTGGGACAGTTTCATCTCGGGCCTCCGTGCAACAGAGCCTTTGAACTTCGGGTGCCAACATTCTGGGAAGATGGAGAAGAGGTGGGGTGGGGTAGGAGCAGGTGGAGGTGGTTGGGTATGACTTTTTTTTTTTTTTTTTTTTTTACAGGCAGAGTGGACAGTGAGAAGAGAGACAGAGAGGAAGGTCTTCCTTTTGCCTTTGGTTCACCATCCAATGGCTGCCGTGGCCGGTGCGCTGCGGCTGAAGCACTGCGCTGATCCGATGGCAGGAGCCAGGTGCTTCTCCTGGTCTCCCATGGGGTGCAGGGCCCAAGGACTTGGGCCATCCTCCACTGCACTCCCGGACCACAGCAGAGAGCTGGCCTGGAAGAGGGGCAACCGGGACAGAATCCGGTGCCCCGACCAGGACTAGAACCCGGTGTGCGGGTGCCGCAAGGCAGAGGATTAGCCTATTGAGCCACAGTGCCGGCCTGGGTATGAATTTAAAGGCTCCAAATGAGTATGTGCCACCCAAGGGCCTCACATGTACTATTGCTCAAGGTGGAGTGCAGTATCTCCTGCCCTACACCATGCTCAGGAACAAGACAAACCCTTGCCAGCGCACCCCTACCGAGATGCGTACATCACAGTTCCAACCAGGACTTCCAAGTGCGACCTTACCGGGAGAGTGGGTGTTTGCAGAAATCATCGATTGAAAGTGAGCCCATTAGGGTGGGCCACGATCTGGTGTCCTTGCAAGGAGAGGGAATTTGGTTACAGATGTGCAAAGAGGAGAGGCCATGTGCAAAGATGCTCAGCCATGGAGCCAAGGGAGAGGCCAGGGCCCCATCCTTCCTCGCAGCCACGGGAAGATCTGCAGACGGCTGGGCTCAGGGGTGCCAGGAGTAGACAGCTGGGAGACTACACCTTTCTGGTGTTTAAGCCTCCTGGGCTCAGCAAGCTAATTCACCTGCCTGAGTCCAGTCGTGTGTTTGGATGGTTAAGCACTTCCCTGTGCCGAGAGAGGCATGTCCCCACAGGAAGCACCATAGTTGGGACCCTGGTTTGGAGACAGTTATTGTGAGAACACACTTGAAGGGTCCTGCAGCCTGGCAGAATCTCCCCTCGTGTAGAAACAAGCAGAATACGCAGAACACAGAGTTCTCAGCGGCCTGGGGCACGCACACACGTGCGCACACACACACAAATACACATGCACACGCACACACACGGGCTTTCTCCGGCTCTGCACCCTGGGGTTTTAACTGGCTGTGCCTTTGACCAGCTCTTGCGCACAGACAGGAAATGGAAGGAGACTGTACCGGCACTTGTGTGTCTGTGAGAAGATATGCAAATATTCAGAGAATGAATTTGGATCTGAGTGGGGTGGGTGAAAATGTAGAAAAAGTATGGGGAGAGTCGATCTCTGGGAAACAAAGATGTGGGTGCGAGGGGGAAGAGTTTCAGGGAGAGAAATATTTGAGGTGTGTGTGTGTGTGTGTGTGTGTGATTCTTCAGCATAACACTGGGCAAAGGCTCACAGGTGCCCAGAACCCTGAGTAACTGCCTTGCTGACCCCCAGGCTGCTTGGAGAAGGCCACAGACTGAATTGGCTGGGAGACTGACAGCTGCTTTGTAAGTTTCACATTGGCCACCAGGGTGTTCTCTGGTGGCCCCATTCTTGTCCACATTTTTAACCTAGTTTGATTCAGCGCATTTCAGAATATATCTTGAAATGACTTTTTCAAGTTTTTGTTCAAGTTCAATAAAGACGTAAGAGGAGTCTGGTTCAATGCAGGACAAACAAATCACTTGTAATTCTGTGTTGGTGTTCAAGTAGATGAACCAGCAGTGGGAGGTGATTCGCTGAGCAAGCATATCATAAACTTCCTTTTCATGGAATCTCATTTCTTTTCTAATTAATTCTTAATCGGTAGCAGTTCATGCATTTTCAAAACTCATTATAGAGCTTAAAAAATAGGATTAAGGGGCCAGCATTGTGCACAGTGAGTTAAATTGCTGCCTGTGACACCGGCATCCCATACGAGTCCCGGCTGCTCCATTTCCCATTGGCTCTCTTGCTAGTGCACCTGGGGAAGCAGAAGATGACCCAAGTGCTTGAGCCCCGGCACCCACATGGGAGACCCAGATGGAGTTTCAGCCTCCTGGCTTTGACCAGGCCCAGCCCATTTGGGGAATGAACCAGCAGACTGGACTATCCATCTCTCTCTAACTCTGCCTTTCAGGTAAATAAAAGTATTTCTTAAAAAGTGGTTATAGAAATACTTAGTTTTAATTTTGCCTTTTGGTAGACAAGTTCTAAAATATTTCTCTCTCACCCTAAATGAGGAAGATTGCTGATCCGTGTTCTGTAAGATTTTGTTTGCTTGGTAAAATATAAGCTGTTAAAATCCAAGAGCGCGTCTTCCAGTGTGTGTGTGGGGGGAGGGGTATTGTGCTCTTTCCCTCTTTAAAAAAAAGTTTGTTTTTTGACTTGGCAGAGAAACAGACAACCGCAGACAGGGTCACTTCCCAAATGCTGACAATGGCTAGGGCTGGGCCACACATAAAGTGGGCATAAGGAGCTCCCTCCTGGTCCCCCCAGTGGGTGGCAGGGACCCAAGGCCCTGACGCATCCCCGCTGCCTCCTAGGGTGCGCATGAGCAGGAAGTCGGAATGAAAGCTGAGCGGGGTCTGCAACCCAGGCACTGACGGGATGCGTCTTAATTTCTAGGCTGAACGCCCCCATGTTTGTTTCTCATGCGATCGCCTGAAGCAGGATGCGGTGGGCGCCCCGGCTCATCGTGGCGCCAAGCAGACTGGTGGTGCTGGCGGCGGAGGCTGGGAGTCGGGAGAGACCCCCTCCGGCAGAGCTCACCGCCCCCTCGCCCTGGCCCTGGCTAGAGTGCAGCTTCCAGAGTCGTCCCCTTCTCCTCGGACCCCGGGTCTTGCTGGGGGGTCCTTGGAAGGCGTGGCGAGACGTTCCTGAACACACAGGTGCCCGTCTTTTGCTTAAAAAAGGTAAGAGAAGGGAAATCTGCGTGCGTTTCTCGTTCCAGCGCTCCGCGCACATGTGGCCCCCAGCGAGCACCCCAAGGCCGCTCGTTGGACTCCTCTCGGTTCGAGCTCGCCCCTCGGACCACCCCGCGCCGGGCTACGCCGCCCGCGCCGCCCCTACAGGGGCCTGTCCTCCCAGGCTCTTGCTCTCCCTCCGGTGGGGGTCCCCCGTGGGCCACCCCCGACCTCCGCAGGTGGGGACCCGAGTCCCTTCGCGCGGTGCCGGTGGTGCCGGGGGCCCCGGAGGTCGCGATTCGAGCCGGGGGACCCTGGGCTCTGCGGCCGCCGCTCCGCAGACGAGAAAATGACCTCTGTCCCCGAGGGCTCTTCCGATTCTGGCCGGAGGGAGGGGGCGTCGGGGTAAGAGCGGCTGGGGTGGGGGGGGAGAGCCGAAGGCGACGCGGCTGGGCACGAGCGCTCCCCTCTTTCCGGACCGACGCAGGTGAGCAGGGGCGCGGGCAGGGCGGGCCGGGGGCCGCGGAGTGGGTGACCGAGTCCTCGGTGGGGACTAGGGAGGGGCAGGCTAAACCCGAAGACCCCGCTGCTACCGCGTCCTCTTTGCCCCTCGCCCGACGCCACCTGGCGTCCCGGGCCCGAGCAGCCCTCCCCGGACACTTCTCTAGCCGAGGTCGGGGCAGCCTAGCCCACTTCTTGGCCTCCTCCAGCGGTGGTCCGGAAGACCCGGAGAAGTGGACTCCAGGGGGTGGCCGGTGTCAGGGGTCGAGTCCTCGGCGCCGGCCGCGGCTCCGGAGATCCGGGCTTTGCTGAGCGCCCCGCGCTCGGGCCGGGCAGCGGCGCAGCCTCTGGGAGCGCAGCCCGCAGGTCAGGCCGGTCTCCGACGGCGGCGGGCGCTCGGCGGCGGAGGACAAAGGGCGCGAGGTAGGGGTGGCCGGCGCAGCGAGGGCGCGGGGCTGCGCGGGGCGGGAGGGCTTGGAGCCCCTGCGCCGGGGACGGCACTCGCACGGCGGGGTCCGGCCCAGCGCCGCTGGAGCTGGGACCTGGCCGCCAGCCCCGCGCGAGAGGCCCCGGGCGCGCGGCTTCCCCTGTCGCTGGTCCCGGGAAGGCGGTGCCAAAGTGACCGCGCTCCGCACCGAGGGCGTGCGGGACGCGCGCGCTGTTGCCGTGGGAGCGGGCGGGCGGGCGAGCGAGCGAGCGAGCGAGCGAGAAGCGCCTGGCGCGTGGCGAGCGCTCCGCAGAGGAGGCTGTAGCAAACGGCTGGCCCTGTGTCGAGGGTGCGCGCGCGTCGGTCTCTGGCTCTGCCACTTTTCCTGCGACGCCTGGGACGCGGGAGAAAACGGGGCTTCTTCCCAGCGCGGTCCCGCTCCTGGAGCGGCTGACTCGGGGGAGATGGGCGCTTGGAACGAGGTCTCCGTTTGGGTCCTGGGTACAAAGGCCGCTTGCCCCGGGTCCAGGGAGGTGCGCGCGCGTGTGCGGCCGCCTGGGCGCCCGGGGTGGAGGCCACCGAGGGGCGCTGGGCCTTTGTGCTGTCAATGCCGGCAGAGTACCGGCAGCGAAGAGGCCTGCTTGTGCCCTGAAGATTTTTTTTTTTTTAACTTTTATTATAGCAGCAAGCGCTGCTTCGGGGCTTGGAAGTGTGTGTGTAATCCCTTTAAAACAATACATGTGAGCATTTAACTTGGGTAAACATCCTTTTACTCCCAGTGGGAGCGCTTTAAATTCTGCGTTAAAACCGAAGGCGCACGGATCCCCGATGGAAACGCTCTGTTCTGTGGCTCGGTGTGAAGCCGTTCGCAAGCAGATGCTCTGCGGTTTCGGAGGCCGGGAGAATCCCACCCGCTCTCCTCAAGGGAAACCGCTAGGCAGCTTTGCAGAATTGTTGAAAGCTGGCGCATTGTTTCTGGAGCACTGTTGAATCCTTGCTCAGGAAAGTTCGTTTTTAGGAAACGAAGGCGGCATTTAAAACGTGAAATAATTGAAGGACGCACAGGTGAGGGGCTGGTGTTGTGGCACAGCAAGTTAAGTTGCTCCTTAGAATCGGCCCCAGCTGCTCCACCTCCAGTCCAGCTGCTGTAAATGCCCTCGCTGTTGTCACCATTTGTGAGTGAACCAGCAGGTGGAAGATATTCGTTCACCCCCCCAATCACTCTGCCTTTCAAATCAAATCAATATATATATTTTTAAAGCAGTGCAGGTGAAGAGACATTTCTGCAAGTCTCTCATGCTGAGACGTGGCTCCTTTCAAGGATGTGGTGAGACCTGTGCCATTTTCAGTGTCCACGGCACTGCGTAATGCACTCTGCTCTAGCAGAAGTGTGCTTTGGGGAGCTCAGGCTGAAACTGAAATGCCACCTAGTCTTCCTCATCGTCGCAGGTGGATTATTTGTGGTTTAAAATGTTTTAATAGGGGCTGGCACTGTGGCTTAGCAGGTAAAGTCGCCACCTGCACCGCTGGCATCCCATATGGATGCAAGTTCAAGTCCAGCTCTCTGCTGTGGCCTGGGAAGGCAGTGGAAGAGGGCCCACATCCTTGGGCCCCTGCACCTGCGTGGGAGACCCGAAAGAAGCTCCTGGCTCCGGCCTGGCTCAGCCCTGACATTGCAGCCATCTGGGCAGTGAGCCAGCAGATGGAAGATCTCTCTACCTCCCTCTCCCCTCTTAACCCCCCTCTTTCCCCCTCCATTCCTCCCCCACCTCTCTGAAACTGACTTTCAAGTAAATATTTAAAAAATGTTTTTAATTCATGAAGATAGCCAATTTGACCAATAACTGAAATCTTTTACTGTGCAGGTAACTTTATAAATATTTTTTTGGCTATAAACCATCCCTCTTTGTCTATAATGACTAGTGGGGGACCCTAGCGTTAGATGGCTGTGTGGGGCTGGAGTTGGTTTGGGCCGTGCCCGTGTCCTCTCCTCCAGCCCTCACAAGTACCCTGTGAGCTGTAGCCATCACTGTTCCCACAGGGCCTGAAGGAACAGTGTTCAGAGACATTGAGTCCAAGAGAGGGGAGGTGCTGTCCCCTCTCTGCACGTGGGGACGGCTGGCTACAAAGCTGTACAACCAAGAAGCTGAGTCGGCATCAAGAAAACAGACTGTGCCAATTCTGTTCATTTTCCCAAACTGTCATTCTTGTCTTACATTCGCATGGACTCCTCATTCGTCCCACCATTTAGTCTCTCCTGGGTTGGCCTGGGATGGTCAGGGGCCCAGAGCTGTGGTCCACATGTGTGCAGGCCTGCCTCTGTCCTGTTCTTTCTTGTTTTCTGAGAATTTGCATTATCCCCCAGGCTCTTTTTTTTCCCAGAATGCATTTGTGGAGAGAACTGGACATGGGAATTTCTCTACCTGGGAGAGGGACCTCATTTGACTGCATCCAGGACCCCAGCTAGACTTGGCCTCCATCTCCAATCAGTCCCTCTCCTGTCTGTTCTTGGATGTTTCTAGCGTCTGTAGGAGTGAGAAGAGAGATTCTTGGTTAAGCAGAAAGCCAGTATTACCGTAAGCTTCCATTCCTTCTCTACATTTGACATGAGAGCAGAGCTGCTCACTGTGTAACTAATGAGGCCATACTGAGTGCTCACTGCTTTCATGTATTGCGTTAGGTGTGGTAGGGGACACATGACCTTGACCTCAAGGGACAGCTTGTCAACCACAGAGCTGCAGCTGTTACCCTAACCAGTGGCTACAGGCGTGGTGGAATTCTAGAAGAGGTAGACTTTGAGTTGCTGTTTAGGGACTGTTCTGGCTGGGCGATAGTTTGGGTGTCCCCAAAGGCTCACACATCGAAGGCTGCAGTCCCAAAGCCTCCTGTGGACAGTTCGTGGATTGATGTTCATGGTTGATGGATCAAAGGTGGAGCTGGATCCCAGACACTGTAAGGTGCCCGTGGTCCCTGTGAGGGGTCGGAGATTCTGAAGCTGAGATTGGCCTGGCTCCTCTCTCTGCTTCCTGCCTCACCGTGGGTTCATTCCCCTGCGCACCTGCCACTGTCGCTGCCCTCTGTGGGACTCCAGAATGGGGGGGGGGCTGTGTTGTGGGCTGTGAACTCCAAAGCTGTAAGCAGAGAAAGCCATAAGCAGATACCCCTTCTTCCTGCCTGGGTGTTTGTCAGGTGGTAAGGACAAGCAGACTAATACCAGGCTGGGGGAAACCAATCTGACTGAGCAAAGTTGAACACACAAGCAGCCACTGGCTGTGTCCCGAGGTTGAGTGCTTCCTGCGTGGTGCCTCGCTTGCTCCTCACCCGGGAAGCTAGAGTATTGTACCCATTGCAAAGATGAGGACATGGAGGACGTGCAGCAGAGCCGGTGCATGTGGCCAGCGACTCTGGGGTGCCGACTTTGACTCGAAAGCTCCACTTCCAATCCAGTTCTCTGCTATGGCCTGGGAAAGCAGTAGAAGATGGCCCAAGTCCACATGGGCGACCTGGAAGGAGCTCCTGGCTTCAGATAGACCCAGCTCTGGCCATTGCAGCCATTTGGGGAGTGAACCAGCAGATGGAAGATTTCTCTCTCCACCTCCCCACTTCTCTCTCTTCCTCTCTAACTCTGCCTTTCAAATAAATAAGTCTTTAAAAAAAATTAAAGAGCTGGTCATTTGGAGTCACACAGACTTGAGGACACTTGGGCAAGCTACTTAATCTCTAGATCCATTTATCATCTGTATAATGGGTCAGTGATAGGAAGTACCTCATGGGGTGGTTGCAGGAATTCAGTGTGTCATGTGCCAGGCGTGTAGGCCAGTGCCTCAAACAGAGTAAGAGCTCCGACTTGTTTTTCTCATCGCACACAACCTGCCTTTACGCTGGCCTCAGGTTTCTCTCATTCACACCTCTTGCTCTGTGCCTGTGGTGATGGCTTTGAGACCATCCCTGACCTTTTGGCCTCTCCCACCCCTCAGCATGATGTTGACTTGTCTGCATGGGGGATTACACCTGTAATACCATCGACCCATCTCCCCCTCTGTCTTCAAAGATGCTGCTGACGAGTCAGGTGCGTTGAGCATCTGACCAGCAGGTGCATCTGTGGTTTTGCAGTTTACTAAGCCCTGACTTTATGCCAACGTTTTATGTTGTCATTAAGCTTCAGCACAGCCTCAGGATGCAGGGACCTGGAGCCACATCCCACAGGTGTGTAAATGGAGCATCGGAGATTTACTGACTACATAGAACCATGTGAACTTGTCATTTTTTTTTTTTTGAAGATTTATTGATTTACCTGAAAGCCAGCGACACAGAGAGAGGCAGAGAGAAAGATCTTTATCTGCTGGTTCTCTCCCCAAATGGCTCTAACAGCTGGGGCCAGGCTAGTCTGAAGCCAGGGACCAGGAGTGTCTTCCAGGTCTCCCACATGGATGCAGGACCCAAGCAGTTGAGCCATCCTCTGCTGCCCTACAAGGCACATTAACAGGGAGCTGGATCGGAAGCAGAGCAGCCGGGACTCAAACCTGCGCCCATGTGGGATGCCGGCACTGCAGGCAACAGCTCTACCCGCTGCACCACAGCACCAGCCCCGAACTTGCCATTTTCATAGGTCAAAATGTAGCATGTTTGCAGTTCAATATGGTGTAGACCAGTACTTTTCTCAAGTGACATCATTGTTCTACAGATTTTCACAAAAAGACCCCAGGGACCTTTCTTACTTCTTCTAACCAAAATATTCCCCCAAAGGCACCTTAAAATACTAAGTTGGGGTCAAGAACAGTTCCAAGTGCTTCTCATGTAACTCCCTCCTTTATTTTTCTCATCCTTGTGTTCCAACAGAGAGGTTAAGGATCTTGTCCCCGGGCACACAGCTGGGAAGCAGCAGAAAGAGAAGCTAGACACAGGCGGTCTGGGCCGGTCTGAGCCCTTGACCTCTGTGTGCACTAGTCTTGAGTCTCTACGAGTGGCTTTGTGTCCTGTGAGCAGGGCTCTCAGCTTTGCGAGTGGGATGAGCGGGGGAAGGAAGAGCACTGTGCGGCCAAGCACCTCCCTGAGCCAGGCTAGGTGTGATGCTCACGGGAGCCCCGTGCAACGAGAACCCCATTTCCAGGGCTGGCACCGTGGCTCAACAGGCTAATCCTCTGCCTTGCGGCACCGGCACACCGGGTTCTAGTCCCTGTCGGGGCGCCGGATTCTGTCCCAGTTGCCCCTCTTCCAGGCCAGCTCTCTGCTGTGGCCTGGGAGTGCAGTGGAGGATGGCCCAAGTGCTTGGGCCCTGCACCCCATGGGAGACCAGGAGAAGCACCTGACTCCTGCCATTGGATCAGCGTGGTGCGCCGGCCGCAGCACACCGGCTGCGGCGGCCATCGGAAGGTGAACCAACGGCAAAAAGTAAGACCTTTCTCTCTGTCTTTCTCTCTCTCACTGTCCACTCTGCCTGTCAGAAAAATAAAATAAAATAAAATAAAAAACCATTTCCAGACGGGGAAAACCGGAGTCCCAAAGCCCAGGATGTCACAGCTGCGTCGACTGTGACACTGCCTCTCCGTCTCCTTTCACTCTCCCTTGCAGCGGCCTGGGTGACTCTCCTCTGACCCAGCCCCTCTGTTCTTCCTCCCAGAAGTGGCGCCTCCCCCTGCTCTCCCAGCTCCCAGGGATGCAGCTGTCTCCCGGCCTGGGACTGGCCTCGCCAGTGCGGCTTCTTTCACTGATCACCATGGGAAAGACCAAAAATGTCTGGTTGGGATGGGTGCCCCGGGTTTGTATTTATCTCTGGTCATTTACATGAGTGAAAAGGACTTGCTCTGCCTTGGCCCTTGCTCGCTCCTTTTTAATCCCCATTAATATTGTATCAAGGTTGCAAATTCCCAGGGAGGTTTCTCACAGGGAGACGGTGGCCTGGAGCAGAGACGTTGGCTCACAAAGGCGTCTCGGCTGTTGGGGTGGCGCTGTGTGTGGCAATCTGCTAGCCAGAAGAGACTTTCTGAAATGCAGGTCTGTATTGTTGACTTACTGATCTGTTTTCTTCAGTTAAAGTGTCCGTTTTGAGTTGGAGATCATGTAGAATTGTAAGAAATAGTGCAGAGAGCTCACGGATCTTTTACCCCTCTCCTCCCGAGGACACTGTCCTGCAGGGCTGCCACACATCCACACAGGGCGAGACCCCTCCGTGCACACCTGTGTCTGCGCCTCCTCCTCCCCCACCCTGACTCCCGGCAAACACGGATCTGTCCTCTGTCTCTGTAATTTCGCTGCTTCAAAAACATTTCATAAATGGAGTTATATGCACACTGCACATTCCTAATTCTCCCAGATCCAGAATTTAAGGCTTAGAGCTTTTCTCATTTGGGATTTTTAGGTTAGGGATGCTCAGCCAGTAAACTTTATGCAAATATTCCCAAATCCAAAAAACTCGGAAACTTCGGGTGCCAGGCTTGCTGGGCTGTAGGCTGTGACCTTCTGAGGTTAGTTTTTCTCCCACTCAGTGTGATTCCTCGGGAACTCATCTGAACTCTGTAAAACATCACTAAGCTCTTCCTTCCTACTGCTGAGCAGTAGTCTAGGCTATGGGTGTGCCACAGCATGTTTCACTAGTGACTTGCTGGAGGTGTCTGAGTCGTTTCTGGTTTTTGGCTATTACATACATGGTATTGACATGTGTATACAGGTTTTTGGCTATTACATATGTGCTGTCAACACGTATATGCAGGTTTTTGGCTACTACATGTATGGTGTCAACACGAGTATGCAGGTTTTCATGATGTGTGGGTTTCGAGTCCTGTGGGATAAGTATCCCAGGTGCAGTCGCTGGGTCTTAGGGTGGTCACCTGTTTCATTTTATAAGGAACTACAAAATAGTTTTCCAAAGCAGCTGGGCATTTGCATCCCTCCCCGTGGCCTGTGAGGGTCCAGGGTCTCTGTGACCTTGCCAGCTCTTGGCACTGGCGTGCTCATTCCAGCCGTTCTCATAAGTGCATCATGGTATCTTTTTGTGGCTTTAATTTGTATTTTTCTGTTGGCTGATGATCAACATCTTTTCCTGAGTTTCTTGCACCCCTCCCACCACCTCTGGTCTGTGTGTGTATTTTGGGGGGGGGGGTAGGTTGTCTCTTTATGTCTTTTTTCCATTTTCTAGTTGGATTCTTTTATTATTGATTCCAAAGAGGTTTTTAAAAAGATTTATTTATTTATTTTGAAATCATTACATAGGGAGAGGGAAAGGAAGAGAGAGAGTGAACATGAGAGAAAGAGAGAGAGAGAGATTTTCCCTCCGCTGGTTCACTCCCAAAATGTCTGCAGTGGTCAGTGCTGGGCCAGGCTGAAGCCAGGGGCTTCATCCCAGTCTCCCATGTGGGTAGCTGGGGCCCAAACACTTGGGCCATTCCCCGCTGCTTTTTCAGGCCATGGCAGAGAGCTGGATTGGAAGTAGAGCAGCCGGGACTCGAACAGGTGCCCATATAGGATTCCGGCACAGCAGGCGGTGGCTTTACCTGCTATACCACAGTTTTTAAAACAATATTTTTATGACATTTCTGTTGATGGATATGTGGCTTGCAAATGTTTCTTTCATCTTTTTTTTTGGCTTTTGGAGATTTAGTCATTCCTATCTGCTGAATACAATGGAGCCCATATAAATATGTATATATATTTAGATTTATTTATTTATTCAAAAAGCAGATGCAGAGAGAGCGCTTCCATCCGCTGATTCACTCCCCAAATGGCGGCAATGGCTGGAGCTGGCCAATCTGAAGCCAGGACACTGGAGCCTTGTCTGGGTCTCCCACATGGGTGCAAGGGCCCAAGGACCTGGGCCATCTTCTACTCCTTTCCCAGGGACATCATCAGGGAGCTGGATGGGAAGTGGAGCAGCCAGGATTCGAACCCTTACCCATAAGGGATGCCAGCATTGCAGGTGGCAGCTTTATCTGCTGCGCCACAGCCACAGCGTCAGCCGGCCCCTCTTTCATCCTCTTCATGGGGTCTTTTGAGGAGCAAACTTTTTAATTTTGAGGAAGGCAGTGTGTCTACTTTTTATTTATGAATTATGCTTTTTACATCATTTTAAAAAACTGACTAGCCTTAGATCATGCAAATACTGCCCCCCACACACCAAAAAAAAAAAAAAAAAAAAAAAAGCTTTGTAGTTTGCCTCACAGGGAAAGCCTGGGATCCGCTGTGAATGAATTTCATATAAAGGTCTAGAGGTTTAGGCCAAGGTTCAGTTCTTTGTTCCAGCACCATTGGTTGAAGGGGTGTCTGTGCTGCCTGGGTGGGTTTTGCCTTGATTTATTTTAGGTTTAAGAATTGGAGCTGCTTAATATCAAGCCAGATGTGCTGGACACAAAGTGAGTCCCACGTGCACGTCGAAGTGGAGACGTTCTTGGAGCTTAGGGCAGCTCAGCGGAGGGACGCCGCGGGTCGGCTGGGGGTGGCGTGAGCCCGGTCATGGCGAGCCCTGGAGGGTGCTGCGTGGCGGAGTCTGTGGGGTTTGGCTGCTGGGCAGTCTGCCTCTCGCCGGGGAGAGTGTTGACATTTGATGCCTGGGTCATCTGAGGCACGCTGACCTGTGCGGTGGAGTTGACCCCTGGTAGACATGGGCGCGCCCAGTCTGGGCTCTGCCAGCTGCCAACCTCCTGAACTGCCGGCTGCGTTCAGCTGTCTGCTCGTGGAAGGTCTTGTCCATCCCCTAATAATGTGGCTTCTCCCGGCTGTGTAAAAACCTGTTCTCAGACCGCATGGCGTGCAAGTGTGGTTTGGGCAGTGTGGGCTTCTGTTTGTAACATTTTTCTCGGGTGGACGCTGGCCCTGGAGCTGAAGACGGTGGCCGAGATAACCCTGCCCCATATTGGAGTGCTTGCTTCTGGTACCCGGCGCTGCCCCGCCTGCAGTTTCCTGCCAATGCAGACTGGGAGGTGGCACTGGTGGCTGGGTCCCTGCCACCTGCTCTGGAGACCTGCCTTGAATTCCCTGATCCATCCTTGTCATCTTGGAAGGGTCCAGCAGGTGGGAGATATAGCTCTCTCAACAAATTATTGTAAGTGTTTTATTACACAATCGTACTATGTAGAGAAAAAGGGAAAAAAAGCAGAGTTAAGCAAATTTTATCTGTGGTCCCTGGGCCCCCAGATAATCTATGAACCCAAAAATCAATATTAATCATGGAAGAAAGATTGTCTTTTTTGTTGACTTCGGTCCCAGACTGCTTGTTCCCTCTGGGCCAGTTGCAAAGACACAAAGCTAGTTTGGAAAAAAAGTTCCTCTTGTCGGCTGAATCCAGAGAGAATTTCTGACACCGCTGATGACCGCGCTGCTGCTGAGGGTTTTGTGTGTGGGAGCAAAGGTCAGGCGGGGGGACAGAGCGATCTGAAAGGTGGGGAGCCGGCCGGCTGCAAGAATGAGCTTTTGTTTCCTCTGGCTTGGAAGCCAGGAGGATGGCGAAGACATCAAAGGCCATCCACGCACTGGCCTGGCCCCGGGGGAGCGGGAGCGCTGCCCCAGACGTCTGGGCAGGAGCTGAGGGATTCTTCCTGCATGGCCGTTCCCACCACGCTGCGTTTTGCTATGGGAGAGTGTACCGGTTTGCTTATTAAAATCTTAAAAACATTTTAGACTTTGAAATGTATATGTGTTACAAAAAAAGCTTGTGGAACATGGAAAAATATGAAGGAAAAAAATTCCTCATGTCTTTTGTTTTAAAAGGTTTATTTGAAAGGCAGAGTGACAGAGAGAGTGCGCTACCATCCCCTAGTTCATGCCCCAAATGGCCACAATGTCTGGGGCTGGCCCCGAAATGGAGCAGCCAGGACACCGACCGGTGCTCACGGGGGATGCCAGCATCTCGGGCAGCCTAACGCACGGTGCCACCACGCCGGCCCCTCTAGATGTCTTTTCCATGTACATGTACATTAGATTTTACAACAAAGGCTGGCAGAGGTGCAGGCAGTTTTCCTGTAGGTCTCTGGGGCAGTGTTATCCGCGTCGTACGCTTTCTGCTACACCGATCGTGACATCCGCAAATAGCAGGTGTCCCTGCACAGATGTTCTTGGAGCTCAATTATAAAATTGTCTCAAAAATGTTGAGACGGTATTATTGCCTTTTCTAGTTACAGGCTCATCATGGCTACTAAATTAGTACCTGTGCACTTGTCTACCTGGTTCATAGGAATTACGCACAAGTGTCACAAGTCGCGCATCCACACCTTTGCAGGTGAAATGTTCACAGCTAAAAACAAAAACTAAAATAAAAAACATATAATCAACGTTCATAGCTGCTGTGAAGGGAAGGCCGGGGCTCGGTGCGCAGTGGTGAGCAGCATTCAAGGGGACGTCACGACTTCTGGCCAGACAGGGCTCCTGTGTGGGTGACAGAAGGAGCCGAGTAGGAAGTGGAAAGGGTGCTGGCCAGCTGCCCCTGGATTCAGATGGATGTGAGGAAGCTAGAAGTTTATGGGATGCCGTTTCACCGCCCCCACTCCCCCCCTCCGGTTTTCAGATGTCACCTGACTAGGGTGTGGTCCAGGCCTAGGGGCCCCACTGGGGGGGGGGTCTGAGGCCAGGCAGTGCTCCCCCCCCCCCCCCCGTGTGCTGACCACGCTGTGTTATGCACGTTTGCCTCCCTGCTTACCTAGGCCTGGGGGGCAGGGGTCAAGGCTCTTCCATCCGAGCACCCGTGGGGCCCAGAGTGAGGCCTGCAGCCCCCAGGACTGCCCGGGAGCATGTTCAGTTCCTTCCACGCAGGGACAGTTGTGAATCAGTTGGGTCCCCTGTTCACTTTGCATTTATTCCTGTGTGTCATCAACTCGTGGAGCGCGGTGCAGCCACTGTGGGAGGGGCTTCGGGGCTGGAGGATGCGACTGGGAGGAAGGCACCCCGGGATTCTTGATGGTGAAGTGTTCCAGATGCGCTTCCTGTGTGGCTCTGAGTTCTGCCACTCAGTTCCCCAAAGAGAAGGTGCCGTGTATATTGTTATGTATCTTCTTTTTGGAAGATAATTATTTTAAAAATTTATTGATTTTCATTTTATTTGAAAGGCAAAGGGGAATGGGGAGAGAGATCAAGAGATTGACTTTTTAAAAAAGATTTATTTATTTATTTGAAAGAATTAGAGTTTTCTATCCACTGGTTCACTCCCTAAGTGGCCACAATGGCTGGGGCTGGGCCAGGCTGAAGCCGGGAGCCATTTGGGTGTAGGGACCCAAACCATCTGTTGCTTTCCCAGGCTGCACCAGCCGGGAGCTGGAACAGAAGTGGAACAGTTGGGTTGAACCAGTGCCCATGTGGGATGCCGGCACTGCAGCGGTCTACGCCACAGCACTGGCCCCTTAGAGGCTGATCTTTCCACCTGTTGGTTCACTGCACAAATGTCAGGACCAGCCAGGTCTGGGCCCAGCTGGCAGCCAGGAGCTGGGAACTCCATCCTGGTCTCCCACATGGGTGGCAGGGCCCACGAGGTCAACTTTTCTTTTCTGCTTCATTGTGGAGGAAGGGAGGCTTAGGAAGCCTCAAGGACTAGGCTGTGCAGCTAGGAAGGGTCCCAGCCGAACAGGGCTCCACGCCAAGTCCATCAGTCTCAATGCTGTGCTCCTGGCTGATGCTGGGGAGACAGAAGGGGGTCCCGCGGAGGTGCCCTGTGAAAGATACTCAGGGGACTCGGAGAGCCACGTCCTGCTCTCCTGGCTTCAGGTCCCAGCCCAGATTGAGGCTTTGCACTTGTTCTGCTACCCGGGCACAGCCGGTCTTCCCTTGCATCGACCAAGGACCACCCTTCAGGAGTGCAAGGGTCTCTGTTCTGCCGGATTGCTACAGGTTTACCACACAGAGATGCAACTGTTGCATGGGGTGTGGAGATGTCTTTGTCATAAATGATGTTGTAATGGACTTAGTTCATTGTAGCTGCTCTCTGGTATCCTGCGCGTGAGTTAATCACAATTTGTTTTTTCTCCTCCCCTGACAAACGCTGTTTTAATTATTTCCTGTTGTATAGTGTTGGGGCAGGTACGCCTCTATGTGTCCTTTTAGGTCTCTCAATGCCCAGTGGGGGTCTCAGAGGTGGAGTTGCTCTCTGGGCTGGCGGTGGCGCCCAGGGACTTGGGTAGATCCGTGAACGAGGCCCTGTCCCCACGGTTTCGCCGACGCTAACTAGTGTTGAGCTGCTCCTCGGCAGTGCGAGTGGAAGTTCAAACTTCCTGGAGACATCACGAACCTCAGGTTTCCTTAGGATGGCAGAGCAGGATGAGCGGCCATGCATTGTGTGCCACACAGTCTCTGTTCCAAAAGTTTTATGTGATACTCAACAGTTTTTTGTATTTTGATATATCATTCACGTAACATTTGAACTCTGCACTTCAGGGTATGTCAGCAGATGGAAGACGTCTCTCTCTCTTCTGTCTCTGCTACTCTCTGTCTCAAATAAATAAATACACCTTAAAAAACAATAATCTTATTGTGGTGCAAGAAAATACGTTCCCAAGGTCTTCAGTTCATGGAGTGTGCGTATTATGAAAACACAGTGCATAGATTTCAAGTTTTTTTGGCGCCTGAAGAAACTCCTCTTTTTTTTTCTTTTTCTTTTTTTCCCCCTTTTGACAGGCAGAGTGGACAGTGAGAGAGACAGAGAGAAAGGTCTTCCTTTGCCATTCGTTCACCCTCCAATGGCCGCCGCGGCAGGCACACTGCACTGATCTGAAGCCAGGTGCCAGGTGCTTCTCCTGGTCTCCCATGGGGTGCAGGGCCCAAGGACCTGGGCCATCCTCCACTGCACTCCTGGGCCACAGCAGAGAGCTGGCCTGGAAGAGGGGCAACCGGGACAGAATCCAATCCGGTGCCCCGACCGGGACTAGAACCCGGTGTGCCGGCGCCATATGCGGAGGATTAGCCTAGTGAGCTACGGCGCCGGCTGAAACTCCTCTTTTCATTCCATTTTCCTCGAACGTGTTGAAATCCCCTTTGTCTTGCAGGCACTGGCTGTGCCCTGCTGCAGACAGCCAGGGAGCCACACTTTGTTTACCAGGACTCCCAGGGTCAAGGATCAACCTGCAGAAGCCATTGTCTTAAATACAAAGTGTGTGTGTTACTTTATATACTGTGTTCCATAGGAATCAGTAAAGAATATACTGAGTTTTTAAAATAAACATCTGTTGAATGAATACACTGCTTCATTTTATTTTTTAAAGATTTATTTATTTATTTGAAAGGTGGAGTTACCGGGAAGCAGAGGCAGAGAGAGAGGGGGAGGGAGAGAGGTCTTCCATCCGCTGGTTTATTCCCCAGATGGCTGCAACGGCCGGAGCTGCGCCGACCTGAAGCCAGGAGCCAGGAGCTTCTTCCTGGTCTCCCACGTGGGTGCAGGGCCCAAGGACTTAGGCCGTCTTCCACTGCTTTCCCAGGCCATAGCAGAGAGCTGGGTCGGAAGTGGGGCAGCCAGGACCCAAACCAGCGCCCACATGGGAGGCCATATGGGATGCTGATGCCGTGGGAGGAGGCTTAGCCATCTATGCCACAGTGCCAGCCCTAGAATATGCTGATTTTTAAAAATTTATTTATTTGAAAGGGTTAGTAGAAGAGACAGAGGGGAAGAGAGCGAGCGAGCGGGGGGGGGGGGGGTTGAGGGAGGGAGATATCTTCCATCTGCTGTTTCACTCTCCAAGTGGCCGCAACAATTAGGGCTGGGCCAGGCTGAAGCCAGGAGCTTCACTGGTCTCCCGTGCGGGTGGCGGTGGCACCTAGGCCATCTTCTGCTTTTCTCAGGCCATCAGCAGAAAGCTGGACTGGAAGTGGAGCAGCTGGGACTTGAACCAGTGCCCATATGGGAAGCAGGCATCGAAGGCTCATAGAAGATATAGGCATTGGCATTTATTTCCTCATGATGGATCATACGATAACAAGAATGGTAATAATAATAGTGGCCCTTGGGGACTACCTCTTCTGTTCAGCCAGTAGAGAACCTGTTTCCCACCTGTTCCCGGTTCACTGGGCTTGCCCAGTACCGCATTCCTGGCAATGGGGACTGTTCTTATGGACACAGGAGTCCCCTGGTGTGGGGCTCCCGCCGCCCAGGTGCCCGTTTCTCAGCGTCCTCCTCCTCTGTGGGGATCTGGAGCCCGTGCCAGCCGTGGCTCCAGCTCTGTGCCGTGGCCCCAGCTCTGTGCCGGAGCCCTAGCTCTGTGCCGTGGTCCCAGCTCTGTGCTGTGGTCCCAGCTGTATGCGGGAGTCCCAGCTCTGTGCCGTGGCCCTAGCTCTGTGCCATGGCCATAGCTCCCTGCCGGAGCCCCAGCTCTGTGCTGGAGCCCCAGCTTTGTGCCGTGGTCCCAGCTCTGTGCCGGAGCCCTAGCTCTGTGCCGTGGTCCCAGCTCTGTGCCGGAACCCTGGCACCACGGAGCTCGGGAGTGCTTGCTGTCGCCACACAGGGCTTGGAACAGGTGGAAAATGGACTATGAGCACGTTCTCCTTTCTGGAATTATTCCAAGGATTCTGGGCCTCCCCTGGATTCTTCCCATGAACTCCTCTCCTGGGCTGTGTCCCTGAAATGAAGAGAGGATCCCAGGTGGAAAGTGTAGCCTCTGGAGAACAGGAAACCATCGCCTAGAGACAGTCACTGTCAGAAGCTCCTGGACGGGTTCTAACCCAGCTCTCTTGTGGCAGTAGCCTGCTGGCTTCTCAGAGAGGGAGGAGAGGGAGAGGGGAGAAGAGGGAGGGGGAGAGGGAGAGAGGGAGAGAGAGAGGGAATAAGTGACTGAGTGAGTGACTGAGCTCGCCCTCCAGCCCTGCCCACTGGGGCTCATCTGAGTCCCAGGTCTGCTCTCCTGCCCAGTTTCCCCCTTAGCTTGGTCTCCAGCAGTTCTCAGCGGCTGGAATTCCTGTTTCCTTTCCGGAACAGACCCTGCTGCTTACATCCAGGGTCTGGCCTTGCTGTACTGCCAGCCCTCCTGCCACACACCCAGGCAGGGTCCTGCCCTGTTCCCGGTCTGTGGCCTCCGCTGCCCGACCTGGGGCTGCCTGGAGGAGAACTAGCATAATCCTTCCGGGAACACAGCCCAGCCCCGCAGCGGCCTGATTGCCCTAAAAGTGAATCCGTGTTGATCCCTTTTCTCAGAAATTGATTTACTCCTAAGGCCACCGATTCCAGGGCCAAATCTGCTTTGATTTTTCTTTTAGAAACATTTTCTGGGGCTGGCGCTGTGGCGCAGTGGATTAACACCCTGGCCTGAAGCGCCAGTATCCCATATGGGCGCAGGTTCAAGTCTCGGCTGCTCCACTTCTGATCCAGCTCTCTGCTATGGCCTGGGAAAGCAGTAGAAGATGACCCAAGTGCTCGGGCCCCTGCACCCACGTGGGTGACCCGGAAGGGGCTCCTGACTCCTGGCTTTGGATCGGCTTGGCTCTGGCCATTGTGGCCATCTGGGAAGTGAACCAGTGGGTGGAAGACCTCTCTCTCTCTCTCTCTCTGTCTCTACCTCTCTCTGTAGCTCCATCTTTCAAATAAATAAATCTTAAAAAAAGAAACATTTTCTTTAGAAAAGTTTAAACAAATACAAAAGAATGTATGTTCAATTCTTAGAATAAAAAAATTAGGAACATGTGGGCAATTTTAATTTTTCTTATACTCCCCCAAATTTTTCTTATATTCCCCCCAATTTTTTCTTTAGATTTTTTAGAAGAAAGATTTATTTACTTATTTGAAAGGCAGAATGTCAGAGATGTAGGAGGAAGAAGGAGGGAATGAGGGAGAGAGAGCGAGCAAGCTGCCGTCTGCCGGTTCACTCCCCAAATAGCAATGGCAATCAGGCCGAAGCCAGGAGCCTGGAGCTTCATCCCTGCGGCCCAGGTGGGTGACAGGGGCCCCAGGCTCTCTGCTGCTTTCCCAGGCACATGAGCAGGGCTCCCCAGGCTCCTGAGTGTGAGCAGTAGGCGCCTGCTGTTCACGGATTCCCCACTTTAGGGTGCCCGGTCAGGGCGCCTTCCAGGGACCGAAGCCACGGTCATGTTCCCTTGATGTTTGCCTGGTGTTTTTGCAGTTGATCTGTTGGAATCGGGCCCATGCCTTGCGCAGTACCGATTCTCCCAGCTTTCTTTCTACCCAGAACGGCTTTTCCTTGTCCTCTGTTGAAAACACTGGGCACTGCTCCAGTGGCTTGTCAGGCCTGGAATTCCTTCCTGTCGAGCTTGCTGATGGCACCGCTGGGCTGTGCTTTAACGTCCACCGTGTCCTTGTGTCTTCAGTGAATCGGTAGTTTCACGGACAGGCTGGGTCAGATTCGCATTGTCTGTTTGCCCAGACGTCAGAGCAGAGGTGTTTACCCTACCTGGCATCGCAGTGGGAGTCCTGTCCCTTCTGGTGGTCTCCCTTGGACGTTAGTGTTGGCCAGAGGGTTCACATGTGGCCATCTGTCCATTTTAAAATCCTTCCCATCAATCTGTTGCCATTGGGTTTAACCACAGTTTTTGGACATGTGCCAAATCCCTGATCTAATTAGGGATTGTAAAATAATGATCTCCCAATTGACAGTTTCTTCTTCTTTTTTTTCTTGAGGAGATTCTTTTAATTTTATTTTTTAAGATTTATTTTTAAGATTTATTTATTTTATTTTTTGAGATTTATTTTTATATATTTTAAGATTTATTTATATATTTTAAGATTTATTTATTTATTTTTTAAGATTTATTTATTTTGAGGCGGTGCCACGGCTCACTAGGCTAATCCTCTGCCTGAGGCGCTGGCACCCTGAGTTCTAGTCTCGGTTAGGGCGCCGGATTCTGTCCCGGTTGCCCCTCTTCCAGGCCAGCTCTCTGCTGTGGCCCGGGAGGGCAGTGGAGGATGGCCCAAGTACTTGGGCCCTGCACCGCATGGGAGACCAGGAGAAGCACCTGGCTCCTGGCTTCGGATCTGCGCAGTGCTGGCTGTGGTGGCCATTTGGGGGGTGAACCAACGGAAGGAAGACCTATCTCTCTGTCTCTCTCACTGTCTAACCCTGCCTGTCAAAGATATATATATTTATTTATTTTGAAAGCCAGAGTTATAAAAAGAGAGAGAGAGATCATCCATCCACTAGTCACTCCCAGATGGCCGCAACGGCCAGGGCAGGCCCAGGCAGAAGCCAGGAGCCAGGAGCTTTTCCCAAGTCTCCTACATGGGGTGGCAGGAGCCCGAACACTTGGGCCATCTTCCACTGCTTTTCCCAGGCCATCAGCAGGGAGCTGGATTGGAAGTGGAGCAGCTGGGACTCGAACTGGTGCCCACATGGGATGCTGGTGTCGCAGTCAGTGGCTCTACCCACTAACCCACATGGCCAGCCCCCAAACGAATTCTTTTTTAAAGAACTTCTCTCCAACACCTCTTGTTCCCCTGAAGTACAGTTCTCCAGGAAGGGCAGGGTGCTTGGCTGTTGGTTTTCCAAATAATGAGCCGGTTGCCTCCCGTGACCGTGACCGTGAGTGTTGGTATGCAGTGTGCCCCCCAAGGTAATTATTCTTTTTGGTGCTCAAATTACTCACCTTTGGCCAGCGGGAGCCCTCCAAGTGAGTCCCTGCGGGCCGAGTCCTGGCCAGAGCTCGGGCTCATCGCGTCCAGCTCAGCCCGTCCCCAGGTCTTTCCGAGAACAAAGCTTTCCCCTGGCGAAAGCCGTGGGAGCTGGGCTTTGATGGAAGAACATCAGGTCGCGGTGTCCACTTCCCAGGAGCCCAGTGCTCGGCGTCTTTGCTGTTTGGGAGTTGTGCAGTCGTCCCGCTGTTGTAGCTGGAGAGCTGAGGCTTGGAGATACTAGGTTTTTCCCAAATGCCAAGGCAAGTAAAGGCAGAGGTAGGAAAAGAAGCCAGGGCCTCCTTGTCCCTGAGCGTCGGGCTCGCGAGGCCGGGCCGAGGCAGGTGGTGGGGGAGCTTTGGTGAGGGCAGGGAGGCGGTAGAGCATGAGGTGAGGGGAGGGGCGGCTGCAGCCTGTGCACACCAGGGGTGGGGTGGCCCTGACCGCAGCAGCTCCCCCTTTGAAGAGCAAGAATGCAGTCTGAAAGGGTGCTGGTGTGGGGAGGGGAGGCTGACAGGTTTGCACAGGTGAGTGGCACCTGCTTCTCAGTGTTCCTCATTCTTGCCTGTCCCCATCCACCTGGAGACCCCAAACTTTCTGAAAATGAGGACTGTATCGCTGTATTCCTAAAGCTGTACTTAGGAAATGCATGAAGTTTGTATTCCTTAAATAAAAGGAAAAATATAAATCTTAAAAAAAAATGAGAACCCTTCCAAACCATCCCACGGGTACCCACTGGGCTCAGAACAGAAGCTCGGCACCAGTGCACTGAATTTCCCAGACTCCTCTGGACTGTGAGCTGGGGAGACCATAGTCCCGGCCCCATGGGCTGGTGTGGGGATGAATGAGATGGCAGGAGCGGGGCCCGGGGTCTGCCCAGGGGTGAGGCCCTCCCAGCACGGGGTCACTGCTGTTTGTATCCCTGGGGAGAGCCTTGGCGGGGGCTCCCTGGGGTTTCTGGCTTGCAGCAGGTTCAGGGCCACAGAGATACAGTTGGATACGGTGCTGGATATACATGCCTTGTCAAACAAGAAAAATGAGGTGAAATTCACCCATCATTAACCATTTTAAATGGAACAATTTAGTGGCATTTAGGACCTTTGTACTGTTGGCCAGCACTACCTACAGCAAAGTTATCTTCAAATTCTGTTTTATCTTCATTAAGAAAAAGGGGGAGGGGGTGTGGCTCATCAGGTTAAGCTGCCACTCAGATGCCAGCATCCTAGTTGCTCTATTTATTATTTATTATAGTTGCCCTATTATTTATTTTTTTTAGATTTATTTATGTTTTATTTGAAAGGCAGAGTTAGAGAGAGAGGGAGAAACAAAGATATTTTCTTTTTCTTTTTTTTTTTTTTTGACAGGCAGAGTGGACAGTGAGAGAGAGAGACAGAAAGGTCTTCCTTTGCCGTTGGTTCACCCTCCAATGGCCGCCGTGGCAGGCGCACTACAGCCGGCGCACCGCGCTGATCCGAAGGCAGGAGCCAGGTGCTTCTCCTGGTCTCCCATGTGGGTGCAGGGCCCAAGGACTTGGGCCATCCTCCACTGTACTCCCGGGCCACAGCAGAGGGCTGGCCTGAAAGAGGGGCAACCGGGACAGAATCCAATCTGGTGCCCCAACCGGGACTAGAACCCGGGGTGCCAGCGCTGCAAGGCGGAGGATTGGCCTATTGAGCCGCAGTGCCGGCCGAGAGATATTTTCTATCCACTGGTTCACTCCCCAAATGGCCACAAATAGCTGGGACTGGGCCAGGCCGAAGCCAAGAGCCAGGAGCTTCTTCCAGGCCTCCCATGTGGGTGCAGGAGCCCAAGCGCTTGGGCCATCTGCTGCTGCTTTCCCAGGTACATTAGGAGGGAGCTGGGGAGGAAGTCGGGCGCTAGGACTAGAACTGACTCACACACTGGATATAGGCAGTGCAAGGCGGTGGCTTTCCCTGCTGTACCACAGTGCTGGCACACCCCTCCTTCCCACCCCACTGCTCCACTTCTCATCCAGCTCCCTGCTAGTGTGCCTGGGAAAGCGAAAGATCGGGCCCAGGTATTTGGGAGAACTAAATGGAGTTCTCAGCTCCTGGCTTCAGCCTAGCCCAGCTCTGGCTGTTGTGAGTATTTGGGGAGTGAACCAGTGGATGTAAGTTCTTTGTGTTTCCCTCTTTGTCACTCTGCTTTTCAAACAAATAAACAGATACATCTTTTTTTGAAAAGAAGGGAAAATAGGGAATGGGGACAAGTGCTAAATGTATGCAGATCAGAATGACAAAGTGTTTTCTAGCAAGGGTGTCTGACCACGCCCTGCTTTGCACACACCGTGGTGACCAGGGACCATTCTGCCACATTAGGATGCCGTCAACCTCCTTCCCTCTCCCCACCCTCCCCAGGGGCTCTGTCCCCAGATGGCTCCTGGAGAACAACGTGTTTCTCCGAAACTGTCATTTAATTTAGCGAAACTGGAAGAAAGAAGTTATAATTCTGGTGGGGTTGAAGGAAAAGATTAGAAAAACATCAAGCTATTTTTTTGTTAAAGTGAATTCACTGAATATTTATTGAGTGCTTACTGTGTGCTACGCACTGGGTACCTTGGAGCAGGCAAAGCAGCTGTGACTCCTGCCAGGATTTTCTTGGCTGCATGGGGCAAGGAGAAATTTTCATGCTACCTAAAGCTTTATCAAAAAAACCCCAAAACAAGCAAACAAAAAACAAAACCAGTTTTGAGCTGGCTCAGCCCGGGGAGGATTGTCGAGGCTTGTCCTGTTTTGGTGCAAAGTACCGGGAGCTTAGAGTGGGCAGCCTGGACCGGTCGTCTGCTCCACCAGACACAGGATCAGATCTGTCATCCAGGTTGGCGTGGGAGGCTCTGGGGAAGCCACGCCCACACCTGTCACGTGGCAGGTGCGCGGGGACTTCACAGGAAGACTTCACACAGGTGGAGGATGAGCTGCGGGCCACCTTGCGTGCAGCTGTGCTGATTTCGTGTTTCCCTTTGCGAGACATGGTTTAGGATTTATAGACAAGGAGAACCAGGTCAAAATGACCTTCCTCCCGTGGTGGGGCTGCAGGCTCTCGGATTCTTCCCGCAGGAACCCGATGGGGCGGGCTGGCTGTTAGGGAACAATGGACCTGATGGGGTCTGATGGTTTTCCTGCCCGTGGTCCTCAGCAAGACCCCTTGAGCAGGTGGGGAAGGTTCTGGAAGACCCTGCCAGGGAATCAGATCTGCTTCCCTTATTTTCCCACAGAAGCACGCTGTCCTGACTGTGGTGGGAGTCTGTTTGCCACCTGTGGCTCTTATCCCTGACTGGGGTGGGGTGGGCATCTCTTCCCCCACCCACTGTGTGGTCTGCAGGGGATTTCAGTCCCCGGATCGAAGGGCAGGAAGTTTGAAGCAGCTGCACTGTCGGAATTCACTTGTCCAGGAGCCATTGCCGAGATCTCTGCCCCAGATCGGCCTCTCCCAGGCTGGAGCCTGACACAGGTTGAACATCCCTAGTCCACACATTAGAGTGCTCTGAGTCCTGAAGCGGTCTGGACCCCAGGGTGTTGGGGAAGGGGCTGTTGCCTGTGCTGGTACTGAGATTGGCGCATTCCCCAGGCAGCCTGGCACAGGGTGTCCTGTGCTGCACTCAGGTGGCTGTTGAAGCGCTGGTGGCGTCAGCATCGCCTGGCTCATTGACCAAGGGATTTCTGAGCAGTCTCTGCAGGCCCTGAGCGAGGCTTTGGGGCAGGAACCGATCGTGTCCTGGTCTCTACCCTTAGGGACCCACAGCCTAGAGCGGGGGAGGATGCCTCTCCTACTTGTCTAACACGGTGGGAGTTGGATCTCTGTGGAAAGGGTGGGGGTGGGTTGCAGAAGGAATACCGTTGATTGGAAGACTGGGGCAGATGGAGTACAGTTGGATCTGAGGCCGTGGGTGACTGATAGGGCGGAAGGCGTACGTGCCAGGTGTGTGCTAGGCTTGTTCAGGTGCATCCTCACTGAGCCCCTTAGCGATGCTGTTATGTAGGTGTTACCAGGTTGCCTATTTGCGTAAGGGAAAACAGAGTCAGAGAATGTAGGCTGTTTTCCCAAGTTAGCAGCTAACTGCCTTGTTGAACTTGGAAGTTGCCAGTTAGAAGCTCTGACCCCCAACCCTACCCACTTCCCACCACACCCCTCTGCTGCACCACAGACCTTATGCTGTCTCCTGATGTTGGTACTCTTGTCTGTTTTGTGGGGGAGGGGCTTTGAAAAGGGGAGGACTCTTTAGGAAGAACCTTTGGCGATTTCGGTTTGGCTGCAGGGATGCCGCTGGAGGTTTGGGAGAGCACGTGCTGCATCTGGTGGTCGAGAGACCCCTGTGCACCCTGGTGGCTCCTCTGTGCAGCCCTCTCCTCTCTGTGAAGCCCTGGTCCTGTACTTAGCTTGCGGCATTTCCCTGTTAGATTGTGTCGCTCGCTCTGAGAGGAGCGAGTTTCTTGTTTTCTCTATTAGATTATGAGTTCCTCTGACGCCGAGAACTGGGGCCATCTGTCTGTATCCCAGTGTCTAGAATGTACTTGGCACATAGTAGGTGCTTAGGAGCTTTCTGTGAACTCCATCTGCCTGCCCGCCTTCCCCTCTGTGCACCTGCAATCTATCCAGCTATCCATCCATTCATCCGCCCAGCTGTCTACCCGTCCACCTGCCCATTCATCCACCCAGCTGTCTACCCCTCCACCTGCTCACCCACTCACTCATCCAGTCTCTCATCAAGTGTTCTGTGAACAGTACAGTGTACCAGGCAGCGTGGGCAGTGCTGTGGTTCACAGATTATGAATCAGGTACAGACAAGGCACTTCAGGAACGCAGAGTCCGGGGATGATGAGAGGAAAATGCTTAAGTAGAAAAGAGTGGAATGAAAGAAGATACTGTTATTTTCAAAGCCTGAGATTCCTAAGAAGCAATTAGGTGTTTTTTTTTTTTTTTTAAGATTTTAAATAACGTTGCTGCAAGGGAACCTTCTGTTCTGTCTTTTTTTTTTTTTTAAGATGATTTATTTATTGACAGGCAGAGTGGACAGTGAGAGAGAGAGAGAGACAAAGGTCTTCCTTTTGCTGTTGGTTCACCCTCCAATGGCCGCCGCAGCTGGTGCACTTTGGCCGGTGCACCACGCTCATCCGATGGCAGGAGCCAGGTGCTTCTCCTTGTCTCCCATGGGGTACAGGGCCCAAGGACTTGGGCCATCTTCCACTGCACTCCCGGGCCATATTAGAGAGCTGGCCTGGAAGAGGGGCAACCAGGACAGAATCCGGTGCCCCGACCGGGACTAGAACTTGGTGTGCCAGTGCCGCAAGGCGGAGGATTAGCCTGTTGAGCCACGGTGCCGGCCCTTCTGTTCTGTCTTAATTGGGCTGAATTTCCACCCGTCTGAGGCTTTGTTGGCTGCACGTCGCCCCCCGTCTGCTGGGAGCCTGTGAAATGGGAGTCTGACTGCAGATGGGTGAGCAGGGGGCACTGACCTGGCGGCTTCGAGGTGGCCACGTCCCAGAGGAGCACAGCCTGAAAGGACGGAGCAGGTGTTCTGGGGCCAGAGCGATCACTCATCACTTCCTCCTTTGGGAACAAGGTGACGGCGCATTGCTCTGACGTTATTCCTGATCCAGCTCCCTGGAGCCTTGTGAAACACCAGAGTCCATTCTTGCTCCTTTCCCAGGCTTTGGGGCCGAGGGGCCTGCGTGGGGTGCTTGGGAGGGCAGATTTAGCCATGCGAGAGGCACATGCTTGGGAACACAGCCAAGGAAAGCCCCCTGAGAGCCCAGCGATTCATTTTCAGGCTGGCTTGGCACGCCCACGGTCTGGGCATTGAAAGTGGGAATGTGTAGGTGTCTCTCGTGCAGGACATGAGGGTATCACATGCATGATGGGAACAGGTACTCTCCGAGTCTCATGCGTGGAGGTCCCCTGTCCACTTGGGGTGTCCCCAAGGCACCTGCCCAGTGTCTTCTCCCTATTACTCCCATAGTGCTCAGGGACTTCAAAGCCTGCAGTGGTTTCCCACTGGGCCTTGTAACTCTGCCTTGCCCTGCCCAGGCTCCGCCTGCAGTCGACGGAGGTGTCAGGCAGATGGAGGCCATACTGTCCCCTTCTCACTGCCTGGGCCTTGGGCTGACGCAGTGACAGTGTGAGGACCAAATGGTCCCGGCTCCCGTCCCCCTCCCCACCAGGATGGCCATCAGGGAGGCCCACGTGAAGGGAAGTTTCACACTGGTGCTAACCAGGAAGCCACCTCACACAGGCAAGGAAGAGGGCGAAGTCCCCCCGATGAGACAGGTCTCCCCCCTCCGCAGCAAGGGCTGGGGGCGTGGCTCTGGGGACCTGGAAAGTCAGGAACAGAGCAAGGGGTTTGCTGCAAGACCGCCTGCTGGACGAAGTCCAAGCGCCTTTGTAGGGACTGCATGTCCGTCCTCGGCTGGTTTCCCACTGAGATGTCTGGAAGGATCTGTGGTGTGGGCAGAGGCCCCAGGGCTGTTGGGATGAGCATGGCTGTGGGTGTAGCCTTGGGTGAGGCCAGGTCCTGGCTGCGCCCTTGCCCAAGGCCAGCTGTGCCCTCCTCTGCCCCGCCCCCTGCTTCCAGCTGCACCGGTTGGTGGTCTTATCCGTGGGGCTGCACCACCCAGCCAGAATGCCTGGTTCTCGCCTCCTGCCTGTGGCTGCATCTGCCCTCACCCAGGCACCTGCTCCTTGGGTGGCCTTTTTGATCCCTTCCTCCCAGCCAGTCTAGGTGCTTTCTATTAAAAATGGGCTTTGAAGTTAGCCGTTAGGAACATGTTCTGAGATAGGAAGTGTGCAAGCCAGAATGATTTTTTTTTTCCATCTGCTGGTTCACTCCCCAGATAGCCAGGAGCTTCATCCAGGTCTCCCATGTGGGTGGCAGGGGCCCAAACACTTGGGCCATCTTCAGCTGCTTTTCCCAGGCCACTAGCAAGGAGCTGAATTGGAAATGGAGCAGCCAGGACACAAATCAGCTCATATGGGATGCTGGTGCTGCAGGAGGTGGCTCCACTTGCCACACCACACCACCAGCCCACAAGCCAGAATGATCTTGCATGGAGGCCTCCCAAGAAGTTCTTGTGATTGGATGGTAGAGGCCTCGCGAGGGGAAGCCGCCGGACAATGGGGCTCACCTTGCAAACACTTCTGACTCTTTGCTGGCCCTTTCTGCAAGTTCGACACCTTGATCTCTCGTACCTGGCATGCTCCTCCCACCTTAGCTGTCTGCTACTCACTGTGTGGTCTCGTCCCTCCAGTGCGCCTGTCTTGTCTCCTTGGAACGTCATACATACGTGATGACTGTGGGTCTGGGTTTCTTTCTCAGTGGAGTGGGGCTCAAGCTGTACCTGGACAGGTGGGACCCCCAAACCTGGGCTGTCCCAGCCATGAATCCATGACCGCTTTGTGAAGCCATTGGTGGCAGCTTGATGGATGCCTGCCCCGAACGCCTGCCTTGAGATCCCTTCTGAACTGCGTGTGTACCCATGAAGAACCCACCCTGCCCTCATCCCTCGGGACTCTGAAAACGCCCAGCAGGGCTGGGTGTGGGGGACGGAGGGAGCAAGGATCTTCACTGATGCCGAGGGCCAGGGACCTCCGAGGCCAGCTCCACTGAGGGACTTGGCTGTCAAGGGCACGATACGTTTCTTGTCACTGGGCTTGCCACGGGCTTGTGGGACTGGGTAGACCACACGTCTGCTCCTCCTGCTCAGCTCTGCTCCACATCCCCTGGTTTCACACGCAGAACCAAATGGATTCCTTCGGAGCCATTCCCTGCGCTTTGCTCCTTCGTGCTCCACAGGGCGTGGGGGCCCTCATCTGTCAGGACACAGTGGGCAGGGCCAGGCCTGTGTTGCTGGAAAGAGGAGGATGAGAGCAGATTCCCAGAGGGCCTCCTACAGCAGACACCTGTGGTCTGGAGGCTGGAGGTCAAGGTCAAGGTCAAGGCAGTTCCTCCCTCGGCAGGTGATCCAGGGCTCTCGCTGGCTCCTGGGCTTCCGCCTTCCTGTGGCATCTCCCTGTCCGTGTCTCTGTCCACATCTCCCCTTTCTGTAAGGACACTGGTCATGCTGGATCAGGGTCCGCCCTCCTCCTCTGTGACCTCGCGATTCTCATTCTGCAATGACCCGAATAAGCTCACATTCTCAGGCACCAGAGGTGAGCTCCACAGCCTGTGAGCTGTGCTTCTTCCAATTGGTCACCACTTCCTTGTGTTTGATCAGAGGCTCCTTTACCCCGGGGAGGAGCTTGGGTCCCGGGACCAGCCCGCACGTTCGCATGACAGGTGTCACGTCAGATCTGTGGCGCTGCCCGTGCTGCACCCCAGCTACTCCCCAAAGGGCTTTCTGGGGTTTCCGTGTCTGGGCACTGCAGAGCTGGGGACGGGATGGCCTGCCTCACTGGCAGCCGAGGTGCAGCTCCAGCTGGGTTTGTGTTGGCTCTGCCCGTCTGTGTTGACTGCCTGGATGCATGTGTGTGTGGGTGCTGTCATAGGACCCTGTGTGCAGATGTATGTGCGTGTAGAACAGAGGGTAGACTTTGACTATGACTAGGTAGGAAGTGTAACACACTGTCTTGTCCATTTAATAAAAATGGTCTTTTCTCCAGAAGTTGTGTTAGTAATAAAAGCCTGAGCATTGTGGCCCAGGAGTGCAGTGGAGGATGGCCCAAGTGCTTGGGCCCTGCACCCGCATGGGAGACCAGGAGAAGCACCTAGCGCCTGGCTCCTGCCATCAGATGAGCGCGGTGCGCCGGCAGCAGCACGCCGTCCGCGGCGGCCATTGGAGGGTGAACCAACGGCAAAGGAAGACCTTTCTCTCTGTCTCTCTCTCTCACTGTCCACTCTGCCTGTCAAAAAAAAAAAATTAAAAAAAGAAAAAGAAAAGCCTGAGCATTAACAGTTGTTTTCTGCCTCAAGTTACGACTGTATTTCGTGCATGAGTAACTTTTTCCAAAACTTCTTTATGATATTTGCAAATTTTTTCCACTTCTCATTTTGGAAACTTCCAAATGTCATGGCTCCCTGCAAACGCTTATAAAGCATATCCGGGCATTCTGTCAGAACATTGTGGGCACTTGGAAAGTGCGCGTTTTAAGTGGGTGTCCTTGCTGTTTTTCTGGGGGTTGCTTCTGCACAGTACAGCGTGGCGGGTCGGCCGCACGCACAGCCCATCCTCAGCCTTGGTGTCTCCCCTTGTCTGCTGCCCATGTGAGCAGGCTCGCTTTTTTATTCTGTATCTGCAAGAGTCCAGTGAAGTCTCCTCACCCACCCACGGGGGTCAGAGTCTCCTCACCCACCCACAGGGGACAGAGTCACTGTCCCACCCACGGGGGACAGAGTCACCCACCCACCCATGGGGGACAGAGTCACCCACCCACCCACGGGGGGCAGAGTCTCCTCACCCACCCACAGGGGACAGAGTCACCCACCCACCCACCCACGGGGGGCAGAGTCACCCACCCATCCATGGGGGACAGAGTCTCCTCACCCACCCACGGGGGACAGAGTCACTGTCCCACCCACGGGGGTCAGAGTCACCCACCCACCCATGGGGGACAGAGTCACCCACCCACCCATGGGGGTCAGAGTCACCCACCCACCCATGGGGGACAGAGTCACCCACCCACCCACAGGGGACAGAGTCACCTACCCATGAGGGGTCAGAGTCACCCACCCACCCATGGGGGACAGAGTCTCCTCACCCACCCATGAGGGGTCAGAGTCATCCACCCACCCACGGGGGACAGAGTCACCCACCCACCCACGGGGGTCAGAGTCTCCTCACCCACCCACAGGGGACAGAGTCACTGTCCCACCCACGGGGGTCAGAGTCACCCACCCACCCATGAGGGGTCAGAGTCACCCACCCACCCACGGGGGTCAGAGTCACTGTCCCACCCACGGGGGACAGAGTCACCTACCCACCCACAGGGGACAGAGTCACCCACCCACCCACGGGGGTCAGAGTCACCCACCCATGAGGGGTCAGAGTCACCCACCCACCCACGGGGGACAGAGTCTCCTCACCCACCCACGGGAACAGAGTCACTGTCCCACCCACGGGGGTCAGAGTCACCCACCCACCCACGGGGGTCAGAGTCACCCACCCACCCACGGGGGACAGAGTCTCCTCACCCACCCACAGGGGTCAGAGTCACCCACCCACCCACGGGGGACAGAGTCTCCTCACTCACCCACGGGGGACAGAGTCTCCTCACCCACCCACAGGGGACAGAGTCTCCTCACCCTCCCACGGGGGTCAGAGTCACCCACCCACCCACGGGGGTCAGAGTCACCCACCCACCTTGCTGCCCATTTTATTTATTTATTTATTTTTGCGCCAGACTGAACTTGTCTTTTCAAATTCCATATTTCATACACTCTAAGTACCCTCCTCTCACTGACCCTCCCATCCCCACCCCGGGAACGAGTGAGGTTCCTGCACATGGTCATGGTTCCTGGGGTCTCCCCCAGGCCCACCTTTGTCATGGGCTAGTCTGACGGCAGCCCAGACTTAGGATGGTCTTGTTTTAAAATGTGCTAGTGGGACTCTTGTTTCTGTTGTGTGTAACAGCAATGGTAGCGAAACATTTAGGAGTCATTAAAAGGTGCTGGCAACTCCTCAGGACTCAGCGTTTTCCAAGGAGTGTTTTGTTTTTTCGTCTCTCTCTCTGCCTTTTGCCTGTGTGCATGTTGCTGGACAGAATGATTGAAAGCTTTCTTCGAGAGCCAAGGAAGAAAAGCAACTCGAACAAAATGCTGCCTGCTGAGACCCTGAGCTGGGGCCTCTTTCCAGACAGGTGTCCAGGGTCAAGGTCAGGAGGAGCAAGATCAGTGCAGGGGGGAATTTGTGATTTGCGGTCATCGAAAGTCATCCTGCCTAATTGTAGGTATGTTTGGACGGGCTGGGTACTGGGACAGTGTTTGCCTTCATGTTCGGTAGGAGAAACCGCGGTTCCTCTCTTGGGCTTTGCCTTGTGTATCAGATGCCTAGTATAGCGTTCCAGAAACCCCGGCTGGGCATGGTCCAAGGCGTGGTTTCCTGTGTGGGCTGGGGGGGGGGGGCGCTATGTGGTGGCCACAGCTCGGCTGGAGCAGATCAGGACTGTCTGTCCTGGCCTCGGGCGAGGTGTCCTTTAGCTGAGGCTAAAACCTTCGCGAGCAACTTACACTTGTTTCTGGTGATGTTTTGGTGTCAGTTTGAATATGATTTTGGTGACTCATCTAGGTCTATAGGTAAACAGTGAAATGGCAAAAAAAATTATGCATAAAATATAAGCATCAAAAAGCATGGGCACTTTGCTTATTCCTTTTCTTTGCTCTCGAAGAAAGAGGTGCTTTGTTTTCTCTTTCTACCTGTGTGGTGGTTTAATAATATTTAGAGCAATCTAGAGAGACGGAATTCCTAGGTTGTCGGTAACGCGTCGTTTACATGTTGCCATTTGCTGGATCCTTAAAGAAATGCTTTCGGAGGCAGGAGGTGGCCGTCTGAAGATCTCTCTTGTGAAACTTGCCGGCCATCCTCTGATTCTCTCGTTCACTTCCACCCGTCCCGCGTTCTGCGGCCCCTGGCGGGCGTCCCCTGCAGGTTTCCTGCCGGGAAAGTCAGCCACAGAGGCTTCGACCTGATCCTCAAGGGACTGCTCAGCCTCAGTCCAGCTGAAAGACCCCGACTTGAGCGCTCACCGGGAATCTTACCGGTTCAGTAGGTGCCGACTCCTGCCGGCTGCTGCACACCGAGTCGCTGCCCAGAGGCTGTGTGCGTGTGACCCTGAGCCTGCCATCTCTACATGCCACACTCGTGGCCTCAGGCTCTCGTCCCAGCGGCCCCGCGGCACCTGTGGTATTTTCCCTTCTAATCTCCAGGTTGGGCTCTCTGGTTTTGTCTGTGCAGGTATCATTAACAAGGAAGTCCCCCATCTGTGCCTGGGGCAGGAAAGAGGAGGTACAGCCCAGGTCTGTCCTGAGTGGCTCCCAAGTCCCAGGGCTTGAACACCTGTACATGTTATTTGCATGATTAGATGTGCAAGTTTTTTTTTTTACATATTAACTTTTTTTTAAGATTTTATTTATTTGAGAGGTAGAGTTAGAGACAGAGGGAGAGAATGAGAGAAAGGTCTTCCATCTGCTGGTTTACTCTCCAGATAGTTGCAATGGCCAGAGCTGGGTGAAGCCGGGAGCCAGGAGCTTCCTCCGGGTCACTCATGTGGGTGCAGGGGCCCAAGCACTTTCCCAGGCCATAAGCAGAGAATTGGATCAGAAGTGGAGCAGCTGAGACTCAAACTGGGCGCCCACATGAGATGCCAGTGCAGCAGGCGGAGGCTTAGCCTGCTATGCCACAGTGCAGCCCCTAGCATTAATTTTAACTCTAGGGAGTCCAAGGATGACAATGAACGTCATGGCTTTTCCCAGCAATTGTGTTTTAAACCTCTGTACATAAGAGGCCCATGAAGCCCAATCCACTGGGTCCACCAGGGCCACTGACAGAGTCCAGGTTCCAAGAGCCTGCAGAGACCCAAATCCACAGATACTGACGTCTCTTACGTAAGATGGCATAGTACCTGCAGGTAACCCACCCACACCCTCCGGTGTGCTTCAGCTCATCTCTGAGTCACTCATCCCTGATACAATGTAAATGCTGTGTGTGGAGTTTTCATCTTGTATCATTTAGGCAGGAGTGATAAGAAACAGAAGTCTGTAGGTGTTCAACACAGACCCAGTATTCTCCTGGCTGTCCATCCTCTGATAGTCAAAATCGTGGATGTGGAGCCCGTGGACATGGGAAGCCGATGGTGCTAGCTTCTGTGGCGGACCCAGCACTGGGTGCTGGGCCCACAGCAAGAAACTGGAACGCATAGTTCCTGCCCTCTTGGGGCTAGCAGCTCTGATGGTTCGGAACAAAGTGAGACCAGACCCGGGGGATGGGGAGGGCCTTCACCCGCAAACAGCCCTGGCGTTTCGCACTCTGATCCATCCCCCTCTCATTCCTGCTGATTCCTGTTCTAGAATATTCCAACTCCAGGGCTGTGAGGAGCATCACCTCTCACCAGAACAGGAGCCATTGCCCTTTCTTTGTCACTGTCAACCCTGTGTTGCTCACGGTTTAGGGGCCACTGTTCCCCTGCCTAGGCTGGTTCCAAGTGCCTGACCCAGAGCGGCACCTGCTGTCTGAGTGGGAGGTGTCCCAGGATGCGTCCAGGGTCTGGGGCTCACACAGGCTTGGCTCTAGAACACTTCACTCACACAAAAGGCATGACGATTGTGCCCAGGAAACACACAGACCAGGATGCATTGCATTTAAATCTGCCAGTAGACATTTATACTCGAAATGATCGAAAGCTGAAATATGAAATTCTCCCTTTTCCCCTTCCCACTCTTGGTAGAAGGTGTTAGTTCAAGACAAATGGAGCACCGCTCGCTGGCAGGGCTTGGGGAAGACCACAGTAGGAAGCACTTGCTGCAAGGGGTGGGGTGGGGTGGGGCTGTGCAAGGCTGGCCCAGCCCAGGTCAGGAGCAGGGGCCGCTGCAGAGCTGAAGGGTCAGCTGGAGACGGCAGGCACGGGGGAGTTTCTTGAGGACAAAGCCAAGGTCAGAGCGGACTGCAGGAGGTGGCCGGGAGCTGAGGCTCTGGTCCATCTCAGCGCTTGGGCTCTGGGATGAGCAGTACAGAGGCTTCCCCATCACTTGAGCCAGTGTCCAGTCTCCCAAAGATGGAACTGGACTAGAGGAAGGTGGAGAGGCCACAGCCTGGGAACAGGACAGATTTGTGTTCGGATCCTTGGATGGGTGTATGACCTTGGGTCTCTCCGCCCTGGCGTCTCCTCTCCTGTTTGTCTCCTGGGGCTGGTGGGGCTGAGATGAAGGGAAGTGCCAAGGCCAGGGGGGAGTGTGCTCCGAGGGCCGTCGTGTGCCATCTTGGGAGGCAGATTTGCAGACCAGCGCGTGGGTGTTTCTGCCTTTGCCTTGCAGCACCGCGAGCTGTCTGAACATCCTCTTCCACAGAAAGGTCACCATGACCTTGGCGTCTGGGCCAGATTTGGCCTTGGTTGTGACATTACTTTTCATACTGTGCTTTCCAGAACGCGTCACTTTTCTTGTCGCTGGTTGAGCGGGGCCGGACTCGACTCCATCCCCCTCTTTCTTTCTGACTAGTGGGACCCTGGTTTGGTCAGGATAGCAAAGCACCCAGCTGAAAACTGGATCTCCCAGGGCCCTCTGGCGCTCGGATGGCTGTCGGGCTAAGTCCCAGCCACAGTTTTGTAAGCGGAAGTCTATTGGCTGGGACTCCGGGGAAAGCTGCTGTTTTCCTGGGAGGGGCCATGTCCCTTTCATCCCCCACCTTCCTCCCAGTTCTGGTCTGGAATCTGGACCGCGGTCAGCACCTTCCCAAAGGCAGAAGGAGCTTTGCTGTTGGAAGTCCCCGCTGGCTTCTTGCTGTGTGGAAAGGACAGACCTGCAGCTGTGGGTTGGTTTAAGCCACGGTGAGTGGGTTCCTGTTCCGTACAACTGAATTACGAGTGTTGATTTCTGGGTTCTGAACTCGTCCCAGCCCGACTCCAGCAATGGAAACACGTTTGATGTGGCACTGTGGCAGGCTGGGACTACCCCGCCAGGGACAGATGGGCTTGTAGGACGTGGCGTGGGATGGGGGCTCTGGCCCCAAGCACACCTCCTCGGGGTGATTCTGACCCACCTGCATGTTCCACCTGCCTGCCTCGGCTTCACGTGTTCTGCGGGCTCTGGGTCTCCTGACGGATGCCTGGCTGCAGCACTTCACCCGTCGGAGGTTAACTTTGCCCTGGACTGCACCCACATGGCACTTCCACAGGCAGGTCCCAGCTCTGCATAGTGGTGTCAGACCTTTGCCGGGGTTTCTTTGAGAGCTCAGTCTGCAGCCGAGCTTGGTCTAGGGCGTACACAACCTGTGGAGGGCTTGAGCTCATACACAGTCACTACTCACCGAACCTCTCTGTGAGTGGCATCACTCGTCTTCATTCATCCTTACCACCTTTTCTCCTTACATCCTTGGGCCCTGCGTGAGCCTGGGGGCTCCAGGCTTTCTTTCTTTATGTCACGACCGTGAGCTGTGGATTTCAGTAAACCTGCATTGAAATCTCGGTGTCACTACTCATCAGCATTGTGACCTTGGTGAGCTCGTCTCTCCTGTCTCATGCAAGCATCCTGGCTAAGGGTAGTACTGGTCACTGTCTCATTCTGGGCAGCCACCCGCTGTCTCCTCTTCCCAATCCCCAAAGACGACTTTCCCTCCTGTACACTGATGGCTGATGCACGTATTACCTTGATATTTCCAAGTCACGTGTTTGTTGCTGTGTGGTTTTCAGATGATGTGCGTGAACTTGCTAACGTGGAAGGTGAGGATTTTGCTCTTTGCCCCAAGTCCCATCTGCGCCCCCATGGATGCATCCTGCTCTTCACATTTCCAGTACAGTTGTTTAGGCTTGAAGGGCTGGAGTCCAGGTACCCAACATCATGGCCAGGTAAACACAGTGACGGCTGAGTTATGTCAGTTGCTACTGCTGCTTCTCCTTTTTCCTGAACACTGCTTCTCCCAGAGGACAAATTGCTTGTTGTGTGTGTGTGTTTACCACTGCTTACTGGGGGTCAGAACAGTGGCAAGTGCCAACTGTCATATTACCAGAAAGGAAGACGTGTTCCAGTTCTTTGGGGGGGAGAGCTGCCTCTCCCCCCAGGATTGCGTTTTCAAAGGGATTTCCATCATGGGACCTCCTGTAAATGCTGTGGAAGGGGCAGGTTTGGCCTAGTGGTTAGAAAGCCTGTGTCTCATGTTAGAATACTTGCATTTGAGTCCTGGCTCTGGCTCCTGACCGCAGCTTCAGGCTAACGCAGACCCTAGGAGGCAGCAGTAATGGCTCAAGTAATTGGATTCTTCCCATCTGAATAGCAGAGACCTGGATTATATTCCTGGCTCCTGGCTTTGTGGCCAGCCCAGCCCTGGTCCTCTTTGGGCACTTAGGGAATACACCAGCCCCCCCCCCCCGCCTCTCTCTCTCTCTCTCTGTCGAATAAATAAATACAAAATTTTAGCAAATAGTATGGGGGACTTAATTTGCTAGCAGAAGCCAATTCCATATGGCTGTTTTTCATAATAGTTTTGTTTAAAAAAAAAATCCAAGGTTATCGTATTACAGGGCCACGAGGTACCCAGCTAATGGGGGTGAAAATGTCTTGTGTGGAAACTTGACCCCGGAGTGGCTCGGGCTGCTGCTGGCTTGCAGGGACAGCCGTCTCCCACCCTGTCTTTCCTGGTGACTGTCCTCTAAATGACAGCCCAGCGCTTGTCATAACAATCCCTCAGGGATTAGCTGAGGCAGCCAGGCACCTGGCTGGGCGTGGGCGATTGTTAAGGAGCAAAACAGATGTGGGTTTTGTCTTCACGGAGGCCCTGGCCTTCTCGGGAGATGGACACAGAAGCGTGACTTGTCGGCGTGAAGGTGGCCTGGGAGGAGCAACCACTGAACCCCGTGCTGGGAGAGTGTGCAGGGCTCAGCAGCTTGTCTGAAGGGGCTTCCGCGTGCCCACGGGAAGATGCACGCAGAGATCGTGTGCATCTTCTGCAGACTTCTCCGAGACCCCTCATGTGGGTTCCCTCCATCCCATAGTTCCCTCCCTTCTCACTGTTTAGCAGGCCTGTCTCCTTTCTGCACTGACAGCCGAGTAGCTGTGGGATAAACACACATCCATGATGTCAGCAAGGAAATCCTGCCAGCTGTGCAGCAGCCAGACTAGCTGGGCCTTCCCGGTCTCGGCTGTCCACAGTGGTGCAGGGCCCTGGGTTCCTGGGTTTGCTGAAGTCTTGGGAAGACCACAAAGGCGCAGGGCCACTCTGGCAGAAATCTCTTACAAATCCATCCATAAATGGCAGGACTTCATGAGGTGTAGCCACTCTAGTTGAAAGCAGAATTGTTATTATTCTTTCAAAGATTTATTTATATATTTGAAAGGCAGAGAGCGAGAGAGGTGGAGAGATCTTCCATCCATTGGTTCATTCCCCAAATGGCCACAACGGCTGGAGCTGTGCAGATTCGAAGCCAGGTGCGTATTCCTGGCATCCCATGTGGGACAGGAGCCCAAGGACTTGGGCCATTTTCCATTGCTTTCCCAGGCCATAGCAGAGAGCTGGATTGGGAGTGGAGTAGCCGATTCTCGAACTGGCGCCCACATGGGGTGCCAGCTGCAGGCAGTGGCTTTACCTGCTATGCCACAGCACCGGCCCCCAACTTCTTTTTTTAGATTGGAATTCACTCAATAGCTAAATGGAATGAAAAATTAGCCCTTAGTAATATTTTTTTTTTTTGACAGGCAGAGTGGACAGTGAGAGAGAGAGAGAGAGAAAGGTCTTCCTTTGCCGTTGGTTCACCTCCAATGGCTGCTGCGGCTGGTACACTGCACTGATCCGAAGCCAGGAGCCAGGTGCTTCTCCTGATCTCCCATGCAGGTGCAGGGCCCAAGCACTTGGTCCACCCTCCACTGCACTCCTGGGCCACAGCAGAGGGCTGGACTGGAAGAGGGGCAACCGGGACAGAATCTGGCGCCCCGACAGGGACTAGAACCCGGGGTTCCGGCGCTGCAAGGCGGAGGATTAGCCTAGTGAGCCGTGGCACCGGCCACCCTTAGTAATATTTTTAAATTGGCTTTGGCAATTCTCAACACTGTTAAAGTGTGACTTTGTTCACTAACCATGCTGAGTTGTACTCTGGTATGGTTGTTATCTCCAAAAAATACTGAGTAGCTCTCAGTGTTGTGTTTATTTGAAAGGCATTGAGACAGAGAAAGATAGAGATCTCTCCACATGGCTGCAATACCTGGAGCTGGGCCAGGGCCAAACCAGGAGCCTATAACTCAATCCAGGTCTCTCTTGGGGGTGGCTGGGACCCACAGCTGCCGTGCAGGGTGTGCTTGAGCAGGTGGGGGTGGAGCCACGGCCACGGCCATGGCCAGGCTTTGGGATTGGGATGTGGGTGCCCCACGCCCTGGCTTGCCACTGCGCCAAATGCCTACTTCTCCAGTTATTCTTATTTTCTCCTAGTTTTTGCCTACAATGATCTGAGATTTCTCATTCACCAGGATTCAGAGAATCTGCTTTTGTGTGAAGGTAATGGGAAGAAATTCCCTCCTCCTGCCCCGAATGTTGAGAATAATAAAATAGATAAACCTGTGACGATAGAGGAGCACCTCTCTTCCATCAAGGAAAAGAAATCCTATAAAACAGTGAGAAGAGCAGTCAGAATGCGTCATAGGACAAGGACGAAAGCAAGGTAGAAGTGAGATATTAGCATTTCTAGAAGTTTCTGTTTGGTAAAATAAATGGAAGGGATAGCTTAGGAGTTCGAAAAGGGACAGTTTGGGAGAAGTAAGCCTACGAAAGGATGCCCACACTCGTTTGCAAGGAGGGTCATGCTCATTAAACAGTGAGGTGCCGTTTTCTACCTGCTGGGTTCAGATGGGCTGAAGTTTAGTTCTGACAGCGGGGTCAAGATGCTGGTGAAGACGCCTGCACCCTACACTGGGGTGTCTGGGTTCAAGTCCCAGCTCTGGCTCCCAACTCCATTTCTGCAAATGTAGCCCCTGGGAGGCAGCCATAATGGCTCAAGTCATTGGGTCCCTGTGTCCAGCTGGGGTACCTGGAATGAGTTCCCACTTGCTGGCTGCCATCTGTCCCAGCCCTGGCCAATCGCAGGCACTGGAGGAGTGACCAGTGGGTGGGAGGACACTCTATTCCCCCCCACCATTTCATATATATATTTTTAAGTTCTGACAGTGACAAAGGTGGAGAAGGGTGTGGAACAGCTGACACTGACTTAACTGACGACCTTAGTACAACGCCTTGGCCCTGGGGGATGCTATTCTGTAGCCTGCATGGTGACTGGCGCCCTCTGGAGTTGTGTGGCAGCCTCTGACCTGTGCATGTAACAGGAGACCTAAGACGGCGTGTATACACATCTTATTTGTAGTAACACTCAAGCAAATACTAGAAATAACTCACAGAGCCAACAGCTCTAGACTGGAAGAAGAAACGGTGGCCTATTTGGTATAATGACGAGTGGGGGTGAAGAGAGTGCCTCAGAGAGAAGTGGCACCCTGGGGTGAGCCAAGTGTAGCAAGATCACCCACCACGAGGCTGCTCACGTGGAGCCCGGGCGTGGAAACCTGAGCTCCATTGCTTAGATAGAAAGGAACTCAAGTGAATTGTCCCAGATGCTGCCCTCTGGAGATAGACCAGATCCTTGGGTGATTCCTGTGCACACTGAAGTTGATTTTTGCCAAATAGGGGGAGAAAAAAATCACTCAGCTCTGTGTTAAATTTTAGGCTAAATTGAAGTGACATTTATATCGGGGATTTTGAGGTGGGGAGAGGTGAGGTGCGTAGGAGGCCTCCCGAGATGAGGAGGCTGCATTGTGTTGGAAGCGCAAGTTGTGGGTGTGTATGTGTGTGGGCGCGCATTGCCCACGGAGTCTTTGTGACCTGAGTACTTTACTGATACCCTCTTGTGTCTGCTCACCCTTTATAGATACGGTTTAAAAAAAATGACCTGGCTTAGAGAGAGGCTTGGGCCAATGTGGGCAAGTGTCCTAGCCTGGCAGGGTGAGGGAGCTGGGTGTGTACTGGGGAGACGCCCCCTGCATCCCGCCCTGCTCAGAGAAGCTGTGTGCAAGGCCATGCTTTGATGCCAGGCTAGGAGAATTCCCTGGGAGGGAGCAGGGCTGTGGGGGGGGGGAGTTGCTGGTTACGAAGGGGCCAGCAGGTGCACCTGGCTGCCCCCGACTCCCACAGTGACTCTGGCCATGTGCTCAAGGACAGCTCAGACAGCGCCTGGGCAGCCTCTGTGGACGCTGGGCTCCCAGGAGGGATTTCCAGCCTACCCCAGGTGTGTGGCCCTGCGGTTCATGAACAGGTGCAGAGCAGAGCTGCCGGCTGTGATGGAGAGGATGGAACCGGGGGCCGAGGGGCTCGAGGGTTGGAGCATGTGGCTGCGACCTTGGCATTCCAGCTCTTCTCATCTGTGCCGTGTCCTGGGGGCCAGGAATGGCTCAAGCCTGATGGAATATCAGGGTTTTAATTTTTCCAAAAAAAATTGTTCCTAAAAATTTCACTTATTTATGAAAAATTTAGAAAATGCAGATGAGGAAGCAGAAAAGGTTTGTCCGTAACTCTGGTTCCCAGAGCATCCACTGTTACCCTTTCAGCGTGTTTCCTTCCAGCCTTTTTCCTTCATATTTAAAAGACTCTATTGGTGCTCAGGATGTGAAAGCTTCGGCTTCTCTCTGTGCGAATGGGCTCTCTGCTTCCTAGTCTAGGTGCACGCGTCTCTGTCGCTTAATCTGTCGCACTAAACATGTAGCAACTCTCCTTGCTAATGAGTCAGCATTAGCAGAATACTGTGGGAATTGTTCACTTCTGTGCTGGAAGAATTTAGCACAGATTAGGTTTTTAAAAAAATTTATATTTTAGAGGCTGACGCTGTAGCACAGTAGATTAAGCCTTGGCCTGCGGTGCCGGCATCCCATATGGATGCTGGTTCGAGTCCCAGCTGTTCCACTTCTGATCCAGCTCTCTGCTAATGGCCTGGGAAAATGCTTGGGACCCTGCACCCACATGGGAGACCCAGAAGAAGCTCTGGGAACCTGGCTTCAGATTGGCCCAGCTCCAGCCATTGCAACCATTTGGAGTGTGAATCAGCAGATGGAAGACCTCTCTCTCTCTCTCTCTCCCTCCCTCTCTCTCTCTGTCTGTAACTCTGGATCTCAAATAGGTAGATTTACAGACAGTAAGAGAGACAGAAAGGTCTTCCTTCCGTTGGTTCACTCCCTAAATGGCTGCCACGGCTGGCGCTGCGCCAATCTGAAGCCAGGAGCCAGGTGCTTCCTCCTGGTATCCCAGGCGGGTGCAGGGCCCAAGCACTTGGGCCATCCTCCACTGCCCTCCCAGGCCACAGCAGAGAGCTGGACCAGAAGAGGAGCAACCGGACTAGAACCTGGAGCCCATATGGGGTGCTGGTGCCGCAGGCGGAGGATTAAACAAGTGAACCACGGCATTGGTCCCAAAACACTTTGTATTTTAAAAAAGTATTTTTTTGAAAGGGTGGGAGACCGAGAGTGAGTGAGAGAGAGTGATAGACAGACACAGAGACAGAGATCTTCATCTGCTGGTTCTCTCCCCAAATACCCACATTAACCAAGGCTGGGCTAAGCTGAAGCCTGGAGCCCAAAACCCAGTTTGGGTCTGTCATGTGGGTGACAGGGACTCGGGTACTTGATCCGTCGCCTGCTGCCTCCCAGGGTGCATGTCGGCAGGAAGCTGGAGTCAGAAGGAGAGCAGGGATTCGGCGTAGGCGCTCTGACATGGGATGCTGGCACCCCCAGCGGTTTCCTTAACCTCTGGGCCAGAACCACCCCAAGATCAGATGTTTGGGTCATTTATCCTCTGTTTTCCCAACTGCTTGTAAATGGGCCAGCATTACTTGCTGGCTGCTGGGGGAGCAGAGGGGTGAGACAACTTCCTGGGAGCTCCAGTGGTGGGGGAAGGACCCGTGAAAATCACGCTTGTGTTCTAGTAACAAGTGGCCAGTAAAATGAGAGAGAGCTGAGGGTTTTTCTGAGTAGGGCCTGCGTCTGCAGGGAAGAGCTGTTCACAAAAACCTCTCTTGCAGCGAAAGCTGCCACGTCACTATCGTTTTCCTAAGCCTTTGGTTTTCATGTTAAGGTTCGCCACAGACTGTAGCAGGGGAAAAAAAAATTTGGCAGCTGGGTCATTGTGACCTAGAACCGACCAGAAGACATGGCATGGGTGCCAGACAGCCGAGTCTCTCAGTCACCTGTGTCCGTGACCTCATGGGCTGCTCGCTAGCCAGGGCAGGTTTGGGTCTGCAGGAGGAGGCGGTGGTTGCTCCCCAGCATGCAAGGCCTCCTCTGTGCTAGTGCTGTGGGCACAAGTATCGGGAACCCTCGCCAGCGAAGGTCCAACCCACGGAGTCACGCACGACAAGACCGCTGTTGATCAGTTCTCCAGGAACTTTTATTTTTAGTGATAGAAGAAGGAAAGGAGAGAAAGAGAGGGAAGCAGCCGAGAGAAAGGAGGAGAAAGACTGAAGAGACTGCTCCGCGTTCCCGCCCCTAACAAGGTCTTTTATCCATTCTCCCAGTCCCCCAGGGCTAGGGCGAGTAGTCCATCAATCAGATCACAAGGCACGCATAGCCTCAGGTCAAGGTGTATCTCATCCCATCAGGTCTTTGGCAAGTCTTTTGTTCAGGTTGTTTGCAAGTCTTTTGTTCAGCA
>CM027408.1:7913368-7936121 GCA_015711505.1 Sylvilagus bachmani
CCACCCAGGGCCCTCACCTCTCCTCCCCACATGCCAGGGCCCTCACTTGTCCTCCCCCCAGCCCAGGGCCCTCACCTGTCCCCATCCCTCAGCTGTTCCCAAGGCCGGCTTTGTCCTCTCCCCTAAATCGTCCCAGGCGCTGGTGCACACACCCCACTCCACCCTGCTTATCTCTCCCGGACCAGAATCTCTCCAAAGCCGCACCTTCAGTGTGTTCCCCCCGGCCCCGCCCAGTGCCTGGCTGGCAGGGGAACGGCGTGGGAGCCACCTCTGGACTCCAGCCGGCTCCTGGGCCTCAGCGTGGTGACCCCTGCCGCGCCCCTCGCTGTGCTCCAGGGCTCACCGAGCTGCACCAGGTAGTAGACGGTGAGCAGGAGCTGCATCTCCTCGGAGATGGGCTGGATGGTGGTGGCGCCGCACTGCTCGTAGGCCCTGGAGATGGACTGGGAGTTCCGGTAGCAGGTGTGCAGCAGGGGGCTGACCACGACGTCGTTCAGGTTCCCGCACAGGTAAGGGAAGTTCCCGTGGCCTGGGGAAGAGCACACAGCAGATGCTCGGCCACTGGTCCTGAGCACAGCCAGCGGCCCCTACACGTGTGACATCACAGGACCTAACGCGCACAGGTCACCCGCACTGGGTCACTCAAATGTCCCTGTCCCTGAAAATCTTGGACTCCAGCCCTAGCTGATGTGTGCACCTGCCCTGCCCTTCCCCCACCCCGGGCCCTGGAACCACAGAGCCCAACCTTCCATGATGGGCGGCAGCAGTGGCTTGTTCCTTCAGCTCACGCCCCTTTTCCCATGGGGGAGGCTGAAGCCCCAAGAGAAACCTGCACGAAGCCACACAGCTGTCCCCTGCCACCTGTGGCCCTGGCCCCTCAGGGTCAGCTGGCACTGTTGCCAAGCCCTGGCCAGCAGCAGGGAGTGCACAGCCTTGCTGGGTCAGGGACCCAAACCCCCTCCAGCCCGGAAGACTCAGAACCTGACTGACCTTGACCCGAGTGTAAGCAAGCATGAGAACACGGAGCCTGAGCATCTCGGGGGTGGGGGTGGGGGTAAGCCTCTGACTCAGAACTGGATACCCATGGCCATGGCAAGCTCCTGGGCCAGGGCGCACAGCCAGGCAGCAGGACAGCTACTGTAATAGGAGAGTGTTTGTCACAGAACAGGTGCCGGGAAGCCATAGCAGGAGCCAGGAAAAAGGGAGACGGAGACAGCGCCCCGGAGGAGGTGCCGGCTGGTGGGGCTGAGCAGCCGAGATGGGGTGTGGGGGCAGGGGCTGGGCAGTCATGCACCCTACAGAGAGCAAAAGGAGTGGCCATGGGGAGCAGAGAGGACAGGCCACACTCTGGGATGCGAAGGTTTATGTCACCCCCATGGCTTCCCGGGGCTGCTGGATCCACGTGGGTGCGGGTGGAGCCTGGCCTCCCTCCCAGGTCTGGAACGAGGCTGCGTTCCCAGCACCGCGTGCTCCAGACCCACCCCCACAGGCAGCTCATGGCCACGCAAAGACACACAGGGCCCAGCTGCACGCAGGCGTTCTCCCGGCTCTCCACAGGGCCCAACAGAGCCACCCCATCACAGGCCCAGCTTGGCGTCCAGTTCAGAAAACCCAGCCCCACACCCTCCTTCCCGAGAGCTCCGTCTGGAGTTTGTTTTCAGGCCAAAGACAGACATGTCCTGGATTAACAGAAGGCCACCTGCCACTTTCCCAGCTTCCTCTCTCTTCCCATAAGCAGGACACCAATTGCAATGTAACTTATGGTGCACGTGTGTGCATGAGTGTATGCCTGAGGGCCATGCCCAGGTATGCACATGTGTGTGTGTGTGTGACTACACACCAGCACACTGCACCCTGAGTACCAGCTCAATCCAGTCCTACTGGGTCCCTAGCTTCATTAGACAAGGATTTCCTTAAGAAGAGCCACAATGCACATGCTAGCTGGCTGCACAAAACAGACAGAGCTCAACTTTGCTTTGCAAATCCACAGCGCTGAGCACAGATACCCTGGCCTCACTAATGCCAGGTTCCTAGTGAAATATCCTAGTGGCTGAGGGTGATGACAGGATAAGGCCCCAGCCCAGGCCCTGGGAGGGAAGAGATTCATTTCTCTGACTCCCACTTCTGAACCTGGAGCTGAGCCCAACACCAAGGTAGGAGCTCAGGGCCACGGAGGGAGCAGAGGGAAGAAGGAATCGATGCGCAGGTAGGCGAAGTCATGGGCTTAGCATAGGCTCAGGGCTAAGCCGGCAGCTGGCTCTGCCCTGGGGGACCCTCAGAGCCAGCCCATGGCATGGCCTCAGTTTTGTCTGCTTCCTGGCCTCCTTTGGGCCTCTCCAGCCTCCAAGGCCCAGTGCACCGCTGACTTGCCTTTAAATATCACTGGCTTGGCCTTGCATATCTTCAGCAGGTTGTCGGGCACAGACACGGGCTCTCCAGAGGCCACGACGGGAAAGGCGACTGGGGCTGCTCCCAGCAAGCCTGCCGGGGGCAGGCAGGAGACACCTGCGCTTTCTAGGAAGACACAGAGACGGTCAGCAACGTACAGCAGACAAGGCGCCCGCTGCCCTGGGGGCCCTGGCCCGACTCCAGTCCCCAGCCCAGCAGCATCAAAATCTTGGAGCTGTAAGCTCTGGAGCTCAAGACATGGCCAAGTTCACCAGCCCCAGAGACTCAGACTCCTCCCCTCCAGCAGCCCTGCCCCAGGACATCACATTTCTCAGGGCAAGGGAACTCACTGCTCTACAGGGATCCCAGGCATTGACCAGCAACTGTGCTACACCGGGGCCCTTGCAGAGTTCATGGAAAGTGAAATCGAGAGGGAGGCTTGCAGTGGGCAACCGGTGTGGTGGTTAAGACACCGCTTCGGACGCCTGCATGCTAGAGCTGAGAGCCTGGGTTCCAGTCCCGGGTCTGCTCCCAGTTCCAGCTTCTTGCTAATAAGCACCCTGGAGGCAGCAGGCGATGGCCCCTGGGGGTACCAGTGTCCCTGCCACCTGTGTGAGAGACCCGGATTGAGTTCCTGGTGTCTGGCTTTGGCTTGGCCCAGCGCCGACTACAGGGTACACTTGGGAGAGAACCAGTGGGTGAGAGAGCTTTTTTTTTCTTTAAAGGTTTATTTATTTATTTGCAAGGCAGAGTTGCAGAGAGAGAGAGGTATCGTCTATCCGCTGGTTCACTCCCCAAATGGCTGCAACGGCCAGAGCTAGGCCATCAAAAACCAGGAGCTTCTTCTGGGTCTCCCACGCAGGTGCAGGGGCCTAAGGACTTGGGCTATCTTCCACTGCTGTCCCAGGCCATAGCAGAGAGCTGGATCGGAAGTGGAGCAGCTGGGTCTCAAACCGGTGCCCTTATGGGATGCCGGCACCGCAGGCAATGGCTTTAACGGCTACACCATAGCGCTGGCCCCAAGGTAAGAGATCTTAATCTCTCTCTCTCTCTCTCTCTCCCTATCAGGTAAATAAATGTTTTTGGAAAGAAAAACAAATCGTTTGCTATACACAACTTTGAAATTCACGCCCAGCTTTATTGCAGCAAACATTTTCCATGAACTTGTGGAAGAGCCTGTGAGTGACCATGTGTCTTTTGTTACTGAGAATGCCCCCAACACCACCCCACCCCAGAATCAGCACCAGTGCCCGGGCGGCAGGGCGAGGCCATGCTCACTCACCACACTTGGCCCTGGTCCCAGCACCCGGCAGGCAGCCAGCATCAGTAGCTGACGGAGATTCGGGAGACCACCCCTTGTGGCGTTTCTTGGGGGGCCCGGAGTTTGACAAGACACCTAGACAACATTCAGAGCACGGGTTATGAGACTAGCACCATAGAATAGCCCCCGAGAGAACACCCCCACCCCGCCGCCCTGATTTGGAGAACACGTGTGTGATATTTTATTTTTAAATCATGGCTCCGTGAGGGTTTGAGCCTTCCGAGGAAAGACCCAGGCATAAGGAATGCGCTGTCCATTTTGTAAATGTCATATCCCACAGGTGTGCACGTGGTAACCTTGGGTCCTTTTGTCTCTAAAATGCGATCATCAGCCCTACTCTGCAAGTGGATCCGTCAGGACCACAGAGAAGCACCTTGTGCGACACTCGAGAACGGTGGCTCCATGGCCACCATCTGTACATTTCCCGTGTATCTCCCAAGACTTGGGAGGGAGAGAAAAATGTGTTTTGGGAGAGGAGCTGCAGCCACATTCCAGTCACCAGCCCAGCGTCACCACGTGGGGGCAGCACCGATCCACCTGTGCGGCCCTGCCCACCCCAGCTAACTTCAGGCTGGCAAACCCACTGGGTGCAGAAGCCAGCAGCCCACCCCAGCCAACAACGCGCTCCAGGCTGGAGCTCTTCTCCCAGTGAGGCGCAGTACCCACAAGCTACCGCGGTTTCTCGGCCAATGTGACAGAAAGCTCCCCTACACATGCAGCGCCATGTGCCCACCAGAGTGCCACCTGCAGCAGGCTCGACCCCTCCCAGCCTGCAGGTGGGGGCCCAGCATCTGCTGCCCCAGAGCTCCCTGGCCCACCCATGCAGGGCAGAGCATGGCCTAGGAGAGCAGCGCCTCCCCGGGTATGACGGAGGAGGAGCCGCACAGACGGGCGAGCGCTCATTAGAGCAGTCCATCCGGGGCCAGGAATCAGCTCTGGAAACACACCCTCACCAGCTGCCCGGCTCATCCTGCCGCCCGATGCCACCACTCCTGAAAGTAGCCCCAAAGCATGCCTTGCCCTGCTTTAGGAAGTGGATACAAAGTTGCAAGCAGGCGGGCATTTAGCCTAGCAGTGAGGCACCTGTGCCCCATCAGAGCATCTGGGGTTCACGCCCCAGCTCCAGCCCCTGCTAAGGCAATGGTGACGGTTCAAGTGATCCGGCCCCTGCCCCTCACAGGGGAGACCCGGGTTGAGTTCCCGGCTCCCTGCCGCCACCGCTGGCCATTGCAGACATCTGGAGTTGAAGCAATGGATAGGAGCTCTGTCCGCCTGCCTCTCAAAGAAATAAAGTTGCTTTTTTAATGTGAAAAATATAAAGCACAAAGAGGGTACAAAGAGCTTTCAAACTGGTGGGCTCCTTCCTCCCTGCCTGCAACCTCGGAGGTGGACACTGTCGCCGTCCTGTGACACCAAGCCCCTGGCTCTCCCAACGTCCCTCCCAGGGCACGGAGCTGCTCCCCGACAGAAGGAGCAGCCAGCAAGCTCCTCCTCCCTCGGGGACTCTGAGCCCGGGAGCTCTCCCCGCATGACGGCCCCAGGAGCCATCCTGGCAGCAAGATCTCGTGACCTTCGGGGACCTGGTTCTTCATGACACAGCCCAGTCAGTGCACTAACTGCCAGCAGGACCCCCTGTGTGGGCTAACAACTCCTTCTGTCATACGCAGGTTTCCTGCCCCGCTCAGCGGGTGGCTCCTTCCCCACCCACTGACAGTCACACTTGCCTGGGCTGAGACGGTGCTCGGTGGGAATTAGCCTGTGCGAGACAGGGGCCCAAGCGCCCGTGGCAGCCTGGAAAGCCGCCCAGTATTTTACACTGCGAAGTCCGGCCAGACTCATAACTAAGGCAGGCACCAGGGGAACCCTCTCTGCCCAGATGCCAAGCGGGCGCTCAGCCTGGGGACACTAGGATCATAAAACCTGGGGAGGAATGTCACCTGCTTCACAACCAGCAAACCCTGTGTGTGTCTAGTAGGAGAGGCAGGGGGAGGAGAAACAGTGGGAAGACTTGCACCTGTTCCCTACAAGCCCGGGCCCGAATACAGACCGAGCTCTCGGCCTGCCAGGTGCATTCTCTCCAATGCGCTATGTCCCCTAGCTGTCCCCAGTCTGGGTGCCCGGCTCTCTCACTCAGATCCCATCTGGAGAGGCGCCATCCATTCTGACAGCCGCACAGTCCCATCACACCTCGTTGCCCTGCTCACCACCGTGTCTCAGGTCTGGACCCCTTCCACCATCTCTGCTGACAGCACTGGGACCCCAGGAGCCCGAGAAGGAAGCCTGGCTACAGAGGGTGGCCCCCAAGCTGAGCTCGGGCAGGCGGATGCACAGGGGACAGTGGTGGCAACGTGCCAGCTCGAGAGACGAGGAGCAGGTCCCCAGGTGCCGCCGCCCCTGTCTCCCTCAAGCCCCTCCTCCCACAGGAAGGCCGCCCCCCCTTCACACCCCCCCCTCCGTACCCTCACTTCCTCAGCCTTCTGCACTCACTTCCTCCCATGCCATCTCTTCTGGTCTCCAACTCAAATAACACCTCCTCCAGGAAGCCTCACTGAGGATGCTGCCACAGACGGCCACGGCTGGTACCACTCAGTGAGAGGTCCACGGGCTCTGACCCAGGGGCAGCACCTCATTCATCCTCTTACCACCCTCAGGGCAGAACCCCGCCTCCAGGTAGGGAGACCTGCCCAAGGTGTCCCGGCTGACGAGGGCCAGGCTGGGGTCTGGAATCCACTCATCTGACTGTGAGGCCCAGGCCCTTCCCTGGCGGCACGCTGTCCCCTTCTCCAACACACAAGGTTGCCCTTGGTCACCACCGGCCTCCCCTGCTCCTTGGCGCACACAACGTCTCCCCTGTGTGGCTCCCTGGGCACCAGGGACCAGGCGCAGAGCCCCGGTCTGAGCAGGCACCTGCTGACCTGGCCCGACCCCCACTGTAGAAACAGCAGCCTCCAGGGGCTCCAGCAGCCTGGCTGGCCTTGGCCTGGCAATGAGCAGCCTCCCCCCACCCGGGCCAGGACCTGCACCGCCTCCTAAGGCCGCGGGCCTCGGCGGCACAGGCAGGTTACCCTTCGGCAGCTGCTGGTGCTTTGGGGAGTCTCTGCCGTTGAAGAGGGGGGGACCAGGCGCCGCGCTCAGCGAGGGGTGATCGGAAGCAGCTCCTGGGGGCAGAGAGAAAGGCAGGTGGACGGTCAGGCCCTGGGCGGCTCTGCCAGCCAGGCAACCAGGAGCGGTTTCTCTTCCCTCTTTACAAAGAAGCTCTGCACTGTCACGTCCCATCGGGAACCATGAATTCCTGACCCGTTGATTCTGCCCCCACGAGCACACAAACGTGCACACGCACGCAAGTGCACGCAGGCTCCTTTCTGCTTGAACACACATGTAAACATGCATACTTATGTAAATTAATATGCGCACACATACACTCCTGCTTTTGCATATACACACAAGTGTACCCATGCACATGTATGCATACACACATGCACATTCCTGAGTGCGCATGTGAGCATGACATGAGCATGCACACGTATGTAAGCTCACGCACACACTGCAGCTTCTGCATAGACAAGTGAGCGTACCCATGTATATGCACACACGTGCACACACATGCACACACAGGCCCTCATACGTGCACATGTTCCTGCTTGAGTACACACGTGTGCATGCACACTTACGTAAACTCATGCACACACTCCTGCTTCTGCATAGACATGCGAGCATACCCATGTACATGCACACGTATGCATACACACATGCACACACAGGCACTCACACGTGCACACGTTCCTGCTTGAGCACACACGTGTGCATGCACTTACACAAACACATGCGTGCACACACACACTGCTGCTGGAGCACACATAGGAACATGCACATTTAGGCAAACACATGCGTGTGCACACAATGCTGCTCACACCCCAGTGGGCACAGCCCAGGTCTCAGAAGGACCGGGGACGCCATGGGCTCTGAGCTCCAGGGCCACAGGGAGAACGTCCTGCTTCCCTCCACCTTCTCTCTCGCCCCCAGAGATCAGGATTGTATGCAAAACAGCCCAAAACACTGAGAGGTTTGCAGCCACCTAGCTCTGGCTGCTCACAGGGCCCAGGGCTCCCCACACTTGAGGACAATTTACAGACAACCAAGGTTCTGAGCTCCAAGTCAGCCAGAATGTTCTGGGAGGCACTCGAGCCAGGAGTGGCACCAAGCATTTCCTGAGAGTGCAGTGGCCTCTGTTGACTCCCCACTACCACCAACAGCTGGGTGACCCCGGACACCCACCGAACCTCCCCAGCTTCCACATCCTCATCCATCAAATGGGGGTGAGAAGGCGTGTGCACAGAACAGTGCCTGGCCAGGCCCCTACCCCAAGGGAGAACCAGCGGTCACCACTCTGTGATTTCGTTCTTACCATCACCTGCAAATTAGACAAGATTCCCCTACCGCCAGGTAAGCAGACAGGGTAGTCGCTCCGCAATCACCGGCAGACGGCGGCAGCGCTGCTCTCACAGGCACCCTGATGGCAGCACCAACAGCTCCCCTGTCCACCGAGGCGGCAAGGCCACGGCCGACTCCACCAGAAGCCTCAGTGCCTCTGTGGGAAAGCACATCCCAGGCCAGGCCAGTAGAGGGCACTGGCTCCCCGTCCAGGGCCCAGGCTCCACGACCCACTCTGGACCAGGGAAGAAAAGCAACGAGGGATCCAGGGTCCCCCAGAACGCTGGCATCACCGTGCGTCCCAAGGCAGCCCAGCCTGGCAAGGCACTGGCACATGAACGGGAAAGCCTTGGCGTCAGACCCAGCCTGCACCACCCCCTGCCGGAGGAGTCCTAGCCAAGCATCCGGCCTCCACGAGCCTCAATTTCCCCATCAGGACAGTGCAAACTGAAGCCTGCTCACAGGTGGCGGTCGGGATTCAGCGAGATCCAGACACAGCAGCAGCCGTGTGGACCTGCCCCCTGGATGCATCCAGGCCAGGCCCTGGCCCAGCACCTGTTATGCAGAGAGCTGCAGGCTGTGTGTGACCTGTGGAACACGGGGGTCCCTGGGACGTGATCTCTCTCCATCCGGGGCCCCATGGCGTATCCACAGGAGCAGGGCAGGAAACCTTTCCAAACGAAGGCACGGTCTCCACTGGAAACCATCCCAGGTTCAAGATGAAGATAACACTCACAGCGTGCCCTTGGCCTTGAAGGCGGCCGCTGGCTGGCGGGACACACGCCAGCTCTGTGGGCTTAGCGCCTCGGGCCTCACCTGCCTGTTGGGCGCCCATCAAGACGCTGGGGTTGGCCCCAGGAGAAGGCTCATTGGGGAAGGCGGCTGGAGGCCCCGAGCTCTCCAGCGATGGGAAGAGGGAGCTGGCACCAGTCCTGGCAGAAGTCTGCCGGCCTCGGATCTCTGAGGACAAGACACACAAGAAACCCATCAGCCTTTCCCAACAGTCACAGCCACTTCCTGGTTGGGAATTCTCCCCACGGGAGCGCGAGACACGGGGGGAACCCCAGTAGGCACCACTGCCATGCCAACCGCGGCTGCCGTGGGGAGCTGGGCACGAGGGCAGCACTCTGCCCGTGGCCCCGCGCCAAGGGGCAGCTCTGATCGTCACGCGTGGGAGCCACAGTGAGCAGGGGAGGGACGGGAGAGGCAGATGCTCCCGGGTCCGTGTGCAAGGCTCAGCCCTGCAAGGTGCCCGCTGGAGGGGCAGCCCAGGGCCACGCTCCTCACCTGAGCCTTTCCAGCAAATCAGAGGCCCTTTGGTGAGAGCACCCTGGGCGTTCCGGACCAGGTGGTATTTGAGGTGCTTCTGCTTCTTGGGCTGGGTGGCCAGCTTCAGGTTGATGTGATTGGAGAACTCCGTGAAGTAGCAGAAGCCCTTCTTGCCACAGCCAACACAGTTCCCGGAGAAGCCTGGAGGAGGAAGCACACGGGAAGGGCCCCCGCTCGTCTCCGAGGTCCGTTTCAAATACAAAGTTCATGGAAACTCAGTGTTCAGGTTCTGTCCCAAAGCCAGACAGCGCACAGGGCAAAAGCCCCAGCACAGCACACTGGCCCAGGGGTCAAGACAGCCTCGGGGCCAGCAGCGTGACACAGGTGGTTAAGACACTGCTCACGATGCTGGCATCCCATAAGGACATCAGTTCAAGTCCTGGCTGCTCCACTTCTGATCCAGCTCCCTGCTAATGCACCTGGGAAAGCAGCAGAGGATGGCCCTGAGGAGACCTAGAGGAAGCTCCTGGCTTCAACCTGGCCCAGCCTCTGCCATTGCAATCATTTCTCTCTGTAACTCCATCAAACAAGTAAATCTTTAAAATAAGTAAAATAAAAAAACAGCTTTTGGGGCTGGGCCTGAGCAGGCTTGGAGCCTCTCATGCGCACTGGGGTGCCTTTAGAACCCCACAGGGAGAACAGGCTTTGCAGGGAACAGCTGCCCACTCAGCAGCCACACGGACCAGGGGCTGGAAGGACCACCCTGGCCCCACTTCCCTCGGCACTAGCCAGACACCCAGAGGCCCAGGGCAGTCAGACCAGTGAGCCCAGCGCATCGTGAGACCGCTCAGAAGGCCAAGGTTGCATCCTGGAGTCCAACAGGTGCGCGGAGTGCTAGAATGAGACTGAGAGGGGTCCACAGCGCATGGCCAGGGCATGCCAGGGCAGACTCTGGGGGCTTGCCAACTGCTGCAGAGTTCACTGCCGTGAGTGTGTGTCTCCATGCCAGGGTCCTCCTGCCCAGGCCAGACGCACTGGGCAGACCATGTACACAGTGACGATGACAAAACGCTTCATGTGACCCACTGAGGCTCTGAGATGGGGCTTAAAGAAGCCCCTTCAGACTGTACTTGTGACAGTATGTGTCACAATGCAGCTTCTGCCTCTGATGACGATTCTCGTCGCCTACGTGCAAGGGACACTGCTTTGCCACGGGTTGATCTGGCTTCCATGGGCCCCAGGTCCCTGAGTAGGGGGAGACACAGGGGCCGAGACTGACGATTTCTGCCTGGGTCTCCAAGGGTCATTTCGCCTTGGGCCCCGAGGGACAAAGCTGTGTGTTAAGCCCTGCCCTGAACCTGTGAGTGGGCTCTCTGGCTCCAGTTCTGGACAACGCCTGTTAGTGAAGGTTAAAAACATCCCCACAGAGACAAGGCGTGCACAGTACGGAACGCTGCGAGAGGCGCCGATCTGTGGACTGCAGAGAGATTCAATACAGCTCAGGTCATAGGTCAGGTACAGGTGATGTCACCTCCCCCAGGGAAACACCACACTCTGTCCTCTTCGCTTCCTCATCGTTTATGGAATACAGAGCCAGGGCAGCCACACCGTCCGACGTCATCTGTCCCTCGGCTTAACTGACACTCAGCACAGGAGCAAGCCCTCCTTCTGTGAATGCAGGGGCCACAGAGGCTTCGGCGCTGCGCATTCCCCGACACAGCCAGCGTGCTGCTGGATTCCAGCACCCAGCAGCAGGCCCCGAGCCACAAGCACAGCACTGGGGGCTGCGCAGGGCCCTCCCGAGCTGCCTCTCCTGCGTCGCCTCGCTCACTCACTCCCCCTGGACTCCGCCAGCTCCTGCCCCGGCTCCTCCCCCGGCTCCTGCTCCTGCCCCCTCCCACAGGTGCAGCCTGCAAGTGTCCAGCCATCACTCCTCACCCAGCACCTGGGCCTAGACCCAAAGGGTTCCTTGCAGCCTCTGCCCACTTCTACGCTCAGAGGGCCCGGGGCACCCTCCTTAGCGTTCGGGCTGTGGAAATCCGTGTCTGCTTTTCCCATAATTGTCTCAGCCCTGCTAAAGGACCGGGCCCCTGCTGTGACTGCCCGTGAATATGTGTGCACGTGTGTGTACATGCATGTGCATGTGTGTGGACCAGGCCACCAAGCACTGAGGGGCAGAGGAAGGGAAACAGGCTCACTGCCAAAGGGAATGTTTTAAGCTTCCTGCAGAAACCTTCAAGCTCTAACCTCAATCTTTATTTATTTCCTGCAACCCTGGGAGAAACACGGCCCCCCAGCCAGCCATGGAGAAGGACCTAAGAAGCCTCTGGAGCTCCGTGGAAGGGGTTAGAAGGCTCATGTGGCAGAGGTGGATGAACAGGAAACAGCTGGAAGATGGGGGGTAGGGGGGTGGGGAGGGTGATCTGCCAAGGCCAGAGCTGCCACTGGGTCTCAGAGCCAGCCTCAGCCGAGGGACAGCATCCACCAGGAGCTCCTCTCTAGGGCTGGGAGTCAGCAGTGGCCACCCCAGGTCTTACCGGTTCCATAAGGATTCAGGGAGCCCACAAGCAAACTGCACTCATGCTTTGGCCAAAACCACCCAGACGGGAGACCCAGCTGCTGCTCTGAGAGGTGACCTTGGAGAGGAGGGCCCCAGGACCCATAGCGGATAGACACTGAGGCCATCCCAACTCGGGAGATTATCTGAAAGGCAATGGATACTTTCACGAGAGGCTAAAGTAAGGACCAAGCCATTCTCTTTCAATTCTACCATAGGCCCGGGGTCTCCAAAAAACTCTGCAGGAGACAGGTCCAGAAACCCCAGGGTCCAACCCAAAACCTCAGCTCCTGTAGGCAGCACACACAGGGTGCAGAGAAAGCTTCCCGCCCAGTGCCACGGGACAGAGGCTGTCCCGTGACAGCCACTCATGGTCCCCTGTGGTTCAAGTGCAGGAGCGGGGTGTCATCTAGCAACTGCGGGGGGCCATACTGCCCGAGGACACCACCCTTCCACTGGGAGGAAGCTCTCACCCACTCCTTCCCCTCCCCTCCCCTGCCTGGAGGCAGACTTGGAAGTGGGAGGGGCCTGGGTTCGGATCCTGACTGACAGCAGGTTGATTCAGAGCCCCCGCCTCCCGTCCTCACCTGCAAACAAGACAGGAGGGAGCAGCCATGGCAGGCCACCCTGTGCCGGGCACTGTGAGGCTCCCACCCAGCCCTCGCACAGCCTCATGAAACGTTTGCCGCAGAATCCCCCGCCTACAGACGGGGGAACTGAGGCAGAGAGCACAGGCTGGAGCTGGGATCTGAACCCCTGCTGAGCCCTCAGCTCTGAAACCCACCGTGGGCTGCTTCCTCTGCCTCTCTGGGCTGCGGGGCACAGCAGGGGTCGGGACTGGATCCGGCCCTGGGAGAGCAGCTGCCCAGCCCCTCCGGCACACCGTGCTCAGCCCCTGTACCCTTCCCTTTCGCAATCACCAGGGGGAAGGCTAGGACTAAGCTGCCCGTCGCTCGCTCCCTGGTGCAGAGCCACAGACGCCTCTGGGAAACACCCACAGGCGGCTCCTTCAGACCCCGCGGGAGGTCCTGAGCACAGAGCCAACAGCAGGGGGTGGAGCAGGCCCAGGTTTATGGCTGGGGCCTCTCCCTGTGTGGGGAGCTCAGAGGTGGCTCAGGAGCTCCCCAGCTCTGACCCTTCCCTCTTGAGCCACGGTCCACGGAGGCCTCGCCAACAGCCACCTCCCCAGACACGTGCAGCCACAAACCAGCCCCAGGGTCGGCCAACCGGCCTCCAACTGCAGCTTCCCAGGAGTGGACGTTCAGGGTGGCCTGGAGCTAGGCTATGCCCTTGGCCTGGGCGCCAACCCTCTGTGAAAAGACCTGTTCTGAGCGCTCACAGAAAGGACAATTGCTAGGAATTAAACCAGGTGCTTGGAAGTGGGAGGGGCCTGGGGAAGACACAGACCAAAAGAAAGAAGCACACAGCTGGGCATCAAGAGGGCGGGTCAGGCTCGACTCGGCACTCAGCCCCACGTGTCCACAGCAGCTCCGGGGACCTGGGCAGATCTCAGACCCACAGGCTCGATGGCCTGGGGGAGCAGCCAGGAGCCCACAGCTCCAAGGCAGGAGGCACTGAAGACTGCCACGCTCTGGGAGCTGTGTGTCCAGCCTAACAGGCCACAGGCGGGACAGGGACAGGGGCAGTTCCAGAGAGCGGCTCCAGGAAGACACCCCAGGCCTCGAAGCAAAGGTGGAGCTCACCTCGGAGCGCCCCTCCAGGAAGATGTCACGCTGGGACCACAGCAGCACAGGGCTGGCCAGCCCGCCCCGCCCAGTCCCTACACAGGAGCGGCGACAAGGGACAAGAGGAGGGTCCTCTCTGGCTCCAGAGCCATGAAGCGGGGACAGCAGGGGGTGTAATCCAGCATGAGAGCAGTGCCGAGGTCCCCAGCTCGTAGAAAGTTCACTTAAACCCCCAGCTGGAGGAAAAGCAAACGGGCAATGGGAAAAATGAAATGCACTACTCATTTCTGGGTGAAAGGATTGGGGCGAATTTCTTCTTTGTGTTTGTTGGTTTGTTTCTGGACTTCTTCCCCAAGGTAAATACAGCCAAGGGGAAACAGCAAGTCCAGAACCTCACGTCGATGTTTGGCCAAATCCTGCCTATGGTGCAGAGGTGACCTGCCTCGGGTCAGTGCTGGGCAGTGGCGTGTGGGGAAGGTGGGATAACTAGGGGGTCACAGTCCAACGTCAGAAGGTTGAGACTTCTTCAAAAGTATTAGTTTTGCTATGAATGTCAAGGTTAAGCACTTGGATTATTTAATTTTCAAAAGATTTATTCCAAAGGCCGAGAAAGAGACCCCCCATCTGCTGGTTCACTCCCCAAATATTCACAATAGCTGGGTCGAGGTCAGGCCAAAGCCAGAAGCTGGGAGCTTAATCGAGGTCTCCATGCAGGTGGGAGGGACCCAAGCACTTGCACCAGCACCTGCTGCATCCTAGGATAAAACCTTAGCAGGAAGCTGATCAGAAGTGGAGATGCTGGGACTCGAACCAAGACACTCCAGTGTGGGCGTGCACATCCCCAGTGATGTCCTGACTGCTATACTGTGGCCATGAAGCTTCTAATTCTCAGGCCACCGCAATTATCCAGAATCCTACAATAAGCTCATAGCGCATTCCTCTGCCTCAGTTTCCCTCTTTCTAAAAAAAAAAATCAATTGCATGTATGATTGACAAGCGATCTTTCTAAAACACAAAATAAAAACTGGAGACCACCTCCTCTTACCATTCAGTGTTTCTTAAAAATGTAAATCGTCAAGGAAAACCACAGAGAAAGAACCCATGGGTTAGGAAGCACTTAGGAGAGACAGCCACCACGTGCTCTGGGAGAAGCTCACTGAGCTTTGGATTGAAATAAACCAACTACGGAAAACAGACAAGCTGGGGCTGGCATTGTGGCAGCCTGCAACGCCAGCATCCGTTAGGGGTGCCAGTTCAAGTCCCAGCTGCTCCACTTCGTATCCAGCAGACTGCCAATAGATTAGGAAAAGCAGCAGAAGATGGCCCGAGTGCCTGGGCTCCTGCTACCTACATGGGTGTTGCAGCCATCTGGGGAGTGAACCAGCAGATTGCTCCGTCTCCCTCTCCCTCCCCCTCCCCCTCCCTCTCCCCCTCCCCTCCCCCTCCGTGTGTGTGTGTGTGTGTGTGTGTGTGTGTGTGTCTCCCTCTGACTTTCAAATAAATAAGTCATTAAAAAAAACCCAAGTTAAAGTTGAACACACTGGATATTTGATAATACTGAAGAACTGTTACTTTTTTCAGATATGAGAATGGTACTGGCTTCCCCATATCCCTCTAACCCCCCACCCCCGAAGATGAACGGACAAGACTCCTGTCTGGGCTTTGCTTCACCACATTCCAGGAGAGGGAGAAGAGGGAGAGGCACGAGCAAACCCAGGCTGGCTGCAGGCTGGTAACTGTCCAGGACAAGGGCAGATGTGTCACCGTCTGAGACTCTTCTCTCTCTGCAGTTGGAAAATGGTTTTCTGGGCACCACAGGCAGCCTTGGCCAAGCAGGACACGACTGAAAGCTGCCAGTTTCTCCCCGTGAGTCAAGCTCCGGTCACACGGAAGCAGAAGCACGTGTCCCGCGCACCCAGCTCTCACCATGGCCCGAGACGCCCTCTGGTCCCATGCACCCAGCTCTCAATGCATGGCTCCCTCCGCCTGAGACGCCCTCGCCCCATCCCTGGATGTGAGCTCCAGGACCGGGCCATCTGGGTTCCAATTCAGGACCTGCCAGCTGCGTGAGCCTGCGCTAGTCACTCTACCCCTGTGTACCACCCCCCTTGTCATCCATAAGCAGTAGGTAATAAAGGAACCACCCTTCTGACTCAGGACAGTCCCCGGCCCGTGAGCAGCCAATGCTGGCTGCCACCAGTGTGTCAGCCCAAACTCCTGCTCCCCTGGGACACCTCTCCCAGCACAGCCAGCCAGCGTGCCCCTCAGCATCCACACAGCACCCAGATTTAGTGTAAAGGTTACTGGGTGGCCATTCCCGTGGACCTGGCAGCTGGTCCTGTTGGCCTGTGCTTGCCCAGCACGGGGGAGCAGGTGAGGCCTGATCTGCTGTCCCCGGGCTGCATGTCCAGCCAGCAGACCAGGGCTTATGCATTCAGCGAAAGCTTGCTTAGCCACCTCCCTGCTGATGGAGCACAGGACTCATTACTGCCTCTAAGAATCGACCATTCTAGAGAGACGCGCTCCCTGCTCTCACATCTTGGCGATCAGCCGATTTAGACAGATTACGGGCTCAAGACTAAAACACAGGCCTGGAGCTTAATCTTTGAGCTTTCTTAGACAAAATCCCTCAGCGGATTCAAAGTTACTAAAACAAGACTCCTAAAGCCCTTGCTCCCCCCATGACTGCTCACGGGCTCCGTTTTATAGGTCACTAAAAGGCGCCGAGCCTGACCACAGTGCCCTGGGCAGCCGGCGGGGGTTAATTGCAGGAAACCTGAACAGTGTTAAGTGTGCAGGCAGGGAGCATAAAGCTATTTTCAAAGAAGAAAGCCTGGCTATTCCCCAGCAGCCCTTGCTGCCCGGTTCAGATGGCTTTTTGGCAAGCAGTTAACAAGGCTGCTACTTCCTGCACGCTCACGGTCACCCCCTGGGCTGGTGGGGAGGCACCGGGAGATTCCCTCTCCACGGGGCAGGAGACACAGGCAGAGGCTCATTGATTTACTGCCTCAGCAATTCCCTTACAGTCACAAAGTGGCTGGATCCGGCCAGATCAAAGACTAAGGCAGCCGCCCCCAGCCCCCAGCCCCTCCACCGCCCCCCACCCCACCCCCACAGCCTTGGGAAGGAAACTCAGTCTGAGATTCACACACTGATTCTGCCAGCTTTTTGGCAGAGTGAATTTTCTGGGCCTATTCTTGTTTTTAAAGAACTGGCTACGGAGAGTCCAGAGACATAAGGAGAGAGGTAGCTAAAACCTTTTCTCTCCCTCATCCTTGTCCCAGAGCTGTGCTGTTCCAGGAGTGAGGGAAGTTTGCAGGTGGGCATGTACCCTGCCCACTGCCCCTCCCTCTGTCCCCTGCACAGCGCCCCATCAACAGCTGACGTGAGTGCACGCTCCCCGCTCTGGGGCCGAACCAGGACAGAGCTACCGGTGTAGCTGTTGACACACAGGGGAGCCCCCGAAGAGCTGGCTAACCCACGAGTTCTGACCAGGAAGAAATTGTTAGCCTAGAAGTTTCAACGTCAAAGTGTTTCCCGCAAAGTCTTGTAGGCAAACATTTCTATAATGAAGATGGCTCCTGAAGTCAGATTCCAGACAGACCCTCACCTACTGTGCCGGTGCCCCGCATGCCAGTGGAGACGCAGGGCGGGGAGCACACACGGGGTCACCTCCCCCGAGGCCAGGAGGCCACGCGCACCCACAGGCAGATGCAAGACTGGAACCCCCGGGTGAGCATGGGCCTAGCGCACATCCGAGCAAGCCGGGGAGCCAGGCGTGGCCTCAACCCTGTGCTGAAGTCCAGGCCTCAGTGGCGTGGGAAAGAACACAGGCTTTGGGGGGGGGGTGCCGGTGTCGCAAGGGAGCCGAGGTTCCCACCCTCCTGACCTTGACCCCAACATGGGCCCATGGGGTTCAGTCCTCAGAGGGAGGAATCTGCAACCAGGAAGACAGGGGTTGGACCCTGGCTCTGTCTTCCTGACTCACACGCCACTGGGCAAGTTCCTTAATGGCTCTAAGGCCCTGGAAGGGCGGCACTGCCCACCTGTCGGGAGGTGAGCACTGAACCCAGGGGCAGAGGGGGCGAGGGACCAGCAGACCCTGGGCACACAGGGTCCGGGGGGGGACCACGCTCGGCCTCCCTCGCAGCCGCTCTGTGTCCGTGGTTTCCAAGAGTGCCCAGGATGGGTGGGGTTTGTGATCCGGTCCAGGAAGGCACTTGGGTGAGTTTGAGGCATAAATGAACAACAGGGAGGGCTGTCCACGGGGTGGGAGCCGCATTAAAGGAATCCCACTTGGATGCCATTCCCCCAGGAAATCGGCTACCGAGAAGCACGGGGAATGTGACGCAGGGTCCCGAAGGCGGCCTCTCTGCCGCCACCACCTCTGCACCCCCTGCCCCACCCCTGCCCACCACATACAGGTGCAGCTGTGGGCAAAGCAAGGACTCACCGAGAAGGGCATTGTGGCCATTGTCATCGGGCAAGAACCTCCTGTCCACGGCACACACCAGGAGGTGGTCAGGCAGGCTGGGGGACTTGGCACCCACCAGCAGGAAGCCCGCGGGGACGTCGATGGGGTCACTGGAGATGGAGACAAGACGCAGGTCCTTGCCGGCCTGGCAGAAGCCTAGGAGGGACAGACAGGGCTCAGCCACCACAGGGGCTTACCCAGAACCAAGGGTGCTGGGGGCAAAGGGCACAGACATCCGGGGCCATGAGGGACGCAGTTACAACCCACGTGCTCCCTGGCACCGAGCACACACAATTACGTGGGAGACGCGGGAATGCACATGTGAGGCTCGAGGGGAAAACCACTTCCGTGAGCGCCGGCAAATCAGAACCCAGAATGGGAGACCAAGCGGGACCTGGCGCCGTCCACCTGCCGCGCTTGGCATGGGTGTGGTGCAGGCCACTGTCCGGGACTCGGGGAAGACACCAGACTGCAGAGACCCCGCCTCTATAACCCTTTGGGTTGTTCAGTGCAGTCCCTACTCAAAAAGGCAGCTTCCCGAAGGAGCTAGGAAACAAGGAAGAGCAGGAATGGCCGAGGTCCATCCCTAGGCATCCTTGCTCTCGACGTGGGCACCTCCTGCCCAGCCGCCTGTGGCTCTCTGGCCACCGCAGACACAGCCCCAGCCCAGTGAGCCCTGCCCACCAAGGCCATGGCAGCAGGCTCGTTCCCACTGCCTACGTCTCAGCCCTCCCTGGCCACTGCCTCCAGGACGGCTGCCAGGCTGCTCCGGGGCAGGGGCGGCCCCTCCCAGGCCTGTGCAGTCCCTGCTGTGTGCAGAGCTGGAGGAAAGTGGACCACGGGTGGTCACAGGGCTCCTGGCACTGCCCTGGAAACTCCCTGAGGACCACGTTCTGACCCCTGGAGAGCTCCGTTGTCAGTCTGGGGCGGTCATGACGCTGGGACTCTGAAGAGCTGCCACACGAGGAGCCACCGTCTGCACTATCCCTCCCCTGCTGGACGGTGCTCAGGGCACGAGGGGCCTCCACAGCCACCGTGGTCACTTCTCACCTCGCCCCCCACCTCTGGCCATTTCTTACACTCTCAGTCTTTGCCAGAGCCACCTCCTCTGGCTGGAATCTCCCAACTTCCCCCAATCCACCCGTTTCTTGGCTAATGCCTACCCATCCTCCAACACCCAGAGGAAAAGACCACCTCCTCCAGGAAGCCCACCTGAAGCTCTCTACCCGCACTAGGACCCCCTGCACCCCTACCTGTCCCCTCCCACCCCACATGCAAACTGTCTACCTTCCTTTATAACTCCCCATGATACTGGGCGCTCTCAGAACACTTACCTCTGTCCGGGCTCAGTCATTCATTAATCACTGATTGGTTAATAGCTGAGATCCCATTTGGCAGGTACAGGGAAAGGATACTTGGAGTAAGTATCACAGAGGCTACCCAGCCCAGAGTTGGCACCAGGCTGTGCTGGGGGCAGAGTACAGGCTCACGTCACTGGACCAAGAGGCCCTTGGCCAGCACCTCGGGCCTACGGACATACCACTGCCATTCTTAGTTAAACATGGCGGGCAAGCGGACCGAGAGGGGAGCATGGTTCTGGTTTCCGAACAACAATGTGTGGGCCCCAGGCATTGGTGAAGCTGAGACTGTCCAGAGAGCCACCGGGGTGGGGGGACCCTGAGCCTGACGTGGCGTCCTGGGGTGTGGCTGGTGTGAGAGGCCAGCCAGGGCGGGGCAGGGGGGCCTCACCGTCTGTGGTGCAGCAGCCCTCAGGTGGGGGCTGCAGCTGGTACGGATTTGGGGGACTGCTGGGCTCCAGGCCCCCCTCTCCCTCCTCCTCCTCTTCCTCGTTGTCTCCTCGGCTTCCACCTGCACGTGAAAAGGAGAGGGAGGATTTGTGAGGTGGCCGGGGCTGGCCCTTAGCGCCCCCTCCGGGGTCTCCCCTTGCACCTGGAACCCCACGCCGAAGCCAGGCACAGGACCCTTCAGTAAGCTCCAGCAACGCTGGGCCCCACCTGATCAGCCAGTCCTCACAAACACACTCAGCCTGAAGCAGATGCAGGCTCAGAGCCTGCTAACGTCAAGTTCAAGTTCACTTCTCAACCAGCCACTACGTCTGCACACGTGCTGGAGGTTTAACACACATGTAATTGGCTCCTAAGAACCAAGCACAGGAGCCGGCAGCGTGGTGTAGCAGGAAAAGCTGCCTGCGGTGCAACACTGGCATCCCATATGGACACCAGTTCCAGTCCCGGCTGCTCCATTTCCGATCCAGCTCTCTGCTGGTCCTGGGAAAAGCAGCAGCAGATGACCCCAGTGCTTGGGCCCCTGCCACCAATGTGGGAGACCCGGAGGATGCTCCTGGCTTCAGCTTGGCCCAGCCCCGGCCATTGCTGCCATCAGGGGAGTCAACCAGCAGGTAGAAGGCCTCTCTGTGTCTCTGTCCCTCTCCATAAATCTAACTCTGTCTTTCAAATAAGTAAGTAAATCTTCAAAAGAAAATTAGAAAGAGCCTGTGGATAGCGGGCACTCCCATCCCAAGAACACAGTGCTGTTACATCTTTAACAGGAAAGGCTCAGAAAGATGCGACGATTGGCCCACAGCTCCTCGACTACCAGCAGAGCAGCGCAGCCTGAAAGTTCCCAGTCGTGTCTGCTGCCCACGCTGGTGTTTGTGCCCCTAAACCGCACCACTCCGTTTAGAAAATCCCATGGAGGCAAACTGCCTTTACACAGTGAGAGCCGTGAAACTGAGCACCGTTACTGTCCCCCAGGGAAGGATGCGGGTACGCAATGCTAGACACGCAGACACGCTCAAATCTATCACACAGAGACCTTCCGGAACATCCTAGAAGCAGCCCAGGCATGTCAGGGCTTTAGGAAGCTTGACGAGTGAGAGAAACAATATTTCTGTGGGGTGGGCATGGTGGCACCGCAGCTGAAGCCATGGCTTAGGATGGTCATGTCCATGGTAGACGGCCCGGGTTCGAGTCCTGACTCTGCAACTTGCAGAATGTGCCTAGGAGGCAGCAGATAATGGCCCAAGCACTTGTGTTCCTGACCCCCACGTGGGAGTCAGCCTCCTCGCTCCGGGCTCACCTCTCTCCAACCCCCTCACCCCGTGTCACCACTCTGCCTTTCAATTAAATAAATAAGCAAAATGAAAAAGAAATACTTGAATGTTTTTGTTTCCTTATAAAAACAAATAGTATTTCAGGAGGAACAGCACACATGGAACTGACAAGGTGGGCCTGACCCTGACCATGGACAGGGACATCCCCAGGGTCCCAGGGCCTGAGCCCATCTCTGTAGGAGTGGACTTCCTGTGGTCTCCCCAGGCTCTCGGCTGCTGGAGGGCGGGGCTCTGCTCCCACCCCTGGGCCGTGTTACAGGCACCTGGGACAAGGCTGAGCAGAGAGCGGATGTTCCAGAGAGAGCTTCCCAGGCCAGCCCCTCAGCTTGTTTAAGGTGGAACCTTTCTGATGACCTCTGTCAACACCACTTGTACGCAGCACACAGACCCTCCACATGGTGGGGTCCTTACGCACACCCTGGCGTGCATGAGGCCGGCTTCCCCGTCTGCCCGTCCCGCGTCCTGCTCTCATCTGACTTGGGCCACGCGGTGGTCTTGAGGGATGGACAAAACTGCATGTATGGAGACACGGTGCATCTCAGCATTCGGACAGCTGCAGGCTTGGCGGTGGAGGGGGAGTCACGGCACCTCCCTGTCCGTCACACCCTCTGTCGTGCACGGGGACGCCCTGCAGTGGCTCTGAACTGTGAACTACAGTGGTCCACATGGAGATGCAGCCCTCGGAGCTGCCCAGAGTGTTCCAGATGCGATGTGCCCAGGGCACCGGCCACCGTTTTAAAGCTGCCAGTGGGACAGACGGCAGTGGGAACTGAAATGTGGGGGGGTGGGGAGGCGCTACCTTGGGAAGGTCACGGACGAAAGTGAAGCAAGAATTCCTGGTGTCTCTTTCCTCCTGGGCCCTGTGGACACCGAGGCAGCGGGAAGACCAAGATGACCCAGGCAGCACACAAAGGGAGGGGAGAGAACAGGTCGGAGGCCACGCCCAGCACCGCCTTTCTGTCCTCAGATGCAGCAGGGTCACGCCTGGACCCCAGACGCCAGCAACGCCCAGCGGCTCCCCCAGCTGGGGGCAAGGCCCAGAGCCTCTGTCTGAAACATCAGTCCCCACCTCTGAGCCAGGGCTCCCCGGACACAGGTCAGAGGGCAACAGGGGGAACCCCGGGAGGACTCAGACAAGTGGTACCCGAAGCCAGAGCAGGAGCCCCGGGGTGGAGGGCACCCCAGGAATGTCCCCGTGTTACCCCCACTGAGCTGAGGAGGAGGAGGAGGGCACCCCAGGAATGTCCCCGTGTTACCCCCACTGAGCTCCGGGGTGGAGGGCACCCCAGGAATGTCCCCATGTTACCCCACTGGACTGAGGAGGAGGAGGAGGGCACCCCAGGAACGTCCCCGTGTTACCCCACTGAGCCCCAGGGTGGAGAGCACCCCAGGAACGTCCCCGTGTTACCCCACTGGGCTGAGGAGGAGGGCACCCCAGGAATGTCCCCGTGTTACCCCACTGAGCTCCTGGGTGGAGGGCACCCCAGGAATGTCC
>CM027408.1:7936621-7984130 GCA_015711505.1 Sylvilagus bachmani
GGTGAGGGCCCTGGGGTGGGGGGAGGACAGGTGAGGGCCCTGGGGTTGGGGGAGGACAGGTGAGGGCCCTGGGGTGGGGGGAGGACAGGTGAGGGCCCTGGGGTGGGGGGAGGACAGGTGAGGGCCCTGGGGTTGGGGGAGGACAGAAGAGGGCTCTGGGGTGGGGGGAGGACAGGTGAGGGCCCTAGCATGTGGGGAGGAGAGGTGAGGGCCCTGGGGTGAAGGGAGGGAGGAGGTGAAGAGGGCCCTGGAGTGGAGGGAGGAGGGGAAGAGAGCCCCAGACTGGAGGGAGGAGGGGAGAGGGCCCTGGGGTGGAGGAGTGGGGAGTGTCCCCAGTAAGCAGGGATGTAGGGTGAGAGTGAGGGTCAAGGTTGGAGAGGGGCAGGGCCTTAGGCTGAGGTCAAGGGCCTGTGTGTCTTAGATGCACTGAGAAATCACTGGAATCGTTTTAGGCAGGGACGGATGTGGCCTCCTGTTCTTTCTGAAGCCACCTGTGCCACGTGGGGCTGTGTGATGCAGGGGAGGTGGTGGTGGCTTGGGCCACGTGGGGCCACGGGAGGGAGATGTGTTCTCAAGGGTGGTGGGAAATCCACTGTGGGAGGTGCGGGGAGGACAGGGCCTGAACATCAAGGGGAGCGCTCTGGCTTGGCTGTTTCTGGGATGCTCACGAGAGAGCCACTGGGCTGTCGTTTGAGCCGGTCTGGGGCCCTGGGAGAGGTGGTGGCTGTAACCTAGGTGGGAACTTTTGGTTTCAGGAGGATTTATATGAAAGCCAAAGACAGTGGGGATCCCCGGGGAGGAGGCACCAGGGTTTGAGACCCCGGATGCTGCAGCATTCAGAGCTCACCCAAGACCAAGCCATTGACAAATACACCCATGGGAGATAAATATGAAACTTTGCTCTCGCCAGTCAGCAGAGAGGCACATCAGTGAGTCTGCCAAGGAGCATCTCAGTACCTACCCAGAGAACGGGACTCAGTCATCAAAGGGTGCGGGGAGCTCACCCTCTTTTCTTTTAAAGATTTATTTCTTTATTTGAAGCACAGAGCAACAGGGAGGGAGGGAGAGAGAGCTTCTCTCTGCTGGCTCACTCCCCAAATAGCTACAACAACCAAGTCTGGACCAGGGCAAAGCCAGGAGCCAGAAACTCCCCGGCCACGTGGGCATCTCCAGCTGTCCCTGGGTGCATGAGCACGGAGCTGGGTCAGGAGTGGAGCAGCCAGGACTTGAACCAGCACTCTGACATGGGACGCCGGCTGTGACGCAGCTGCAAGGCCGTCCTGACACCAGTGTCTTCTTGCGTTGTAATGTTGGGGTCACCTGGCGTGCAGGCGCTCTGGGAGGGAGCCGATGACACAGTGGTTCTGTCGGCCCCTCTAGGGGATCAGAACTGGGGGGTTATGTCCTGCATATGGTGCGCTGCAGTGGGGTTTGTCATGGGGAATTCCAGAAGCAGTAAAGCCACACGATGGGGTGGCGCTCAGCAGGTGCATGAGGGAGTAACACTCAGCAGGGCACAATGTGGCGCTGCTCAGCAGGTGCACAACGGGCCGGCACTCAGCAGGTGATGGTGCCTCCCAAGCTGGGACTTTACCCATTAGCAGTGCTGGTTACAGGGGCTGGAAACAGCATGGAAATGTGATTATGGGGTAACAGCAGGAAAGAAGGCGAGGCCCGAAGCTGTAAGCCCGGGGTTCTAACTGCTGCTTGACACCTGTGTGTGAAAGCAGCCACGCGAGGCACTGAGACATACCCCCAGGCAGCCCTGGCTGTGTTGTCACTGCAAGAGAGGGGACAGGTGACTTCTCGTCCTCCCGTGTTCCCCAGCTGCCCAGGATGCCGGCTACCGGCAGTCACTCGGGCGGTGTGAAGTCTAAGCCAGCGCTCCCCACCCCGGGCCCCCAGAGCTCCCGCTGATGGCTCCTCACCCGTCTTGTGCTGCAGCTGCCGACCAGGTGCCGCTCATGGAGGACCTGGAGCAGATCTTTCTGCGCTCCTGGCGCGAGTCGCACCTGACCGAGATCCGGCAGTACCAGCAGGTGCAGCCGCAGCTCTTCCCGCCCACGCCCAGCGCCGCAGCACCAGTGACCTCAGCGCAGCTGCCCTGGCTGGCCGGCCTGGCCGCCAGCTCCTGCAATGACAGCGTGCATGTCATCGAGTGCGCCTACTCCCTGGCCGAGGGCCTCTCCGAGATGTTCAGGCTGCTGGTGGAGGGCAAGCTCGCCAAGACCAACTACGTGGTCATCATCTGTGCCTGCCGCAACGCCGCCATCGACTCCTGCATCGCCGTCACCGGTGAGTCTGTTGCTGTGGCCCCGGGTTGGTAGCAAGGGTTGGCACCTGCCATTGGTGTCCGATAGCCAGTTTTAGAAGGGGCTGTGCGTGGGGCCAGGGACTCAAGCTCTGGACAATGCCCTCAGTTCTGGTCCCATTCCTGCTGGGAACGCAAGGTGCCTAGTTCCCAGGGCTTCCTTAGCGAGACGTGGGCCAGCTTAGCAGCCTGCTTAGAGCTGGCTGGGAAGGTGGCACCTCCGTGCACCTGGTGCTGTGCTTGTCACCCAGCCCAGGCTCTGACCCCGATTCGCCCACGAGCTGGTGCAGAGAAAACGATGCCCTTATTGGGTTGTGTGGGCCCTTCCGGACACTCCCTGAAGCCCTACTGTGTGCAGCCATTGTTCTGGAGGCCGGGATAAAGTGACCGCTCTGGGCAGGGAAGCAGGCACCAAACACTAACATTTTTGGCCTGTTTAGATTTTCACAGGTGCATGTTTTCAACCTGAAGTTGTCACAGTGCCAGTGTGCAGGGTCCCTTCCTTTTGCCCTCGAGCCCAGGAATAAGCCTGAGACTGCTGTTGGTGCTTGAGCACATGCTGCTGGGAGCCACCCATTCCAGCGAGGGGCACCAGTCTAGCAGCGTCCGTGGCTTGTCCAGGGTTACACCGCTGGGGGCGGCAGTCAAGGCCCAGGGCCAGTGCTCTGAGATGTCGCTCAGTGATCTTGACCTTCTTAGCACCCTGATGCATAAATTAGCATAGGGCGGTGCCTGCTGCTGATCTGCTCAACATGCATGAACACCTGCTCTTTGCCAGATGTGGTGCCAGGCTCAGGGTGAGGAGACCGAGCCACAGGCCCTGTCCTCTGAGAAGCTGTGCTTCTTCTAAACACAAGGCCCAGGGAAAGTGGCAGTTTGTTTTCCAGGAAAATACCAAGCCCGGATTCTTTCCGAGAGCCTGCTCAGCCCCGCCGAGTACCAGAAGGAAGTCAAGGCTGAGCTGGTGACCGGGAAGGTGGACTCGCTGGGGGCCTTTGTCAGCGCACTCTGTCCAGGTGGGCTGCTCGTGGGTGAGACTCATGCCAGAGGTGCCGATGGGGTGGCCGTCTCTGCCCCGCCCTGCCTGGGCCCACTGGTGCCCACTCAGTGGTCTGACTGCCGGTCCCTGCCTTTCGGTGCCTGTCACCTGTGGTTTCTGACTGTCGTCTCTCCTGCTCTGGCTCTGGGGTTTCCCTGGGGGAGCCCTGGGGCTCTGTCTTGCACGTGAGGCCCTTGCACCTGTTCCTCTCTACCTCCTCGGCCACCACTGCCCCATCTCCTGACACCCCAAACAGCACGAAGAAGCTTCTCCCTGGGGGATTCCTCACCTGTGTGTTCTCGGAGCCTTCCCGGCTTTGTCTGGCTCCCTGCCCCTCGGGATTGCGCCCTGGTCCTACTGCACCAGCCGTGTCTGGTGCCCACCTGAGTCCTTCCTTACCGGGCTGCAGACTCTGGATGGACCAGGCCATGCCCTATCCTTGGCCTGAGGAGGTAGCTGGCACACAGCTGTCCAGGGACGAGTGCTGAACCTCACTGAGACACAAAACCTGTTTCTGTCCTGGTTCTGGCAGAGGGCGACATAGACGTTCTGCTGGACAAATTTCATCAGGAGAATCAAGGCCCTATGTCTTCCTCACTCACTACCCCCTCCATCTCGCAAGCAGCATCCGTGGATGTCAGCGGGGCACCTGTGTGTACAAGTGAGTGGCCAGAGGGGGAGGGGCACAGGTGTGCACACTGGGTAGACAGAGGGGGGAGGGGCACAGATGTGCACAGTGAGTGCTGAGAGGGGCTCAGGTGTGTACAGTGGTGAGAGGGTGGTGAAGGACACAGGTATGCACAGTGAGTGAGGGGAGGGCACAGGTGTGCACAGTGAGTGGTGAGAGGGTGGTGAAGGACACAGGTGTGCACAGTGAGAGGGTGGGGAGGGGCACAGGTGTGCACAGTGGTGACAGGGCTGGGAGGGCACAGGTGTGCACAGTGAGTGGTGAGAGGCACAGGTGTGCACACTGGGTGATGAGGGGCACAGTTGTGCACAGTGAGTGGTGAGAGGCGCAGGTGTGCACAGTGGGTGGCTTCCTGGGCAGCTGGGAGACCTCCCTTCCCTCCGGAGCACTTCCAAGCTCTTCCCCAGTGCAGGTTCGGTGTCCCCCCCCCCCCCCAGGTGCTGTGCTTGTCACCTGCAGGCATCGCATCCTCTGTGCCCCCAGCACTTGGCTCACACTTTTGCTAGTACATGAAGTGGTGCGGTAGCGTCCAGCCCAGGGCCGAGCTGAGAGCTGAGAGCGGGCACTCATTGGCTGTGAGAGTCTCCCTGGCCCTCGTTGCTCTGAGCATGCGCTAGGCTCACTGTGGGATCCCCGGCTGAGTGCCCAGGTGGAGGGTTTCTGCCCCCAGGGCTCAGCTGGCCCTCGGGGCTCTGGTTCCAGGTTACCGCCTGGAGCCACACGGCATCCGGCCCTTCCAGCTGGCCGTGGCCCAGAAGCTGCTCTCCCACGTGTGCTCAATCGCCGACTCCAGCACCCAGAACCTGGACTTGGGATCCTTCGAGAAGGTGGACTTCCTGATCTGCATCCCTCCCTCGGAAGTGACCTACCAGCAGACCCTGTGCCACGTCTGGCACTCAGGTGCGGGGCCTTGGGAGGAGGGGTGAGGCCTTCCTCTCCGTGGAGTAGATGGGGCGAGTGCCAGTTACCATCCCCATTTGATACATCACGAGACTGGCACCCAGAGCTGGTGACACCCAGAGCTGACGCCCGAGAACCAAGACTTGAACTTTTGCTGTGTCCCACCCAGGCCAGAGAGCCGGCTGAGCGTGTTGGTACCTGGCTTTCGTTTCGCATTTTCCCCGTGCTTTCAAGGAGGTTGTATTTAAACATGAAATACAGTCGGTGTCTTGTCTCGAAGAATTCACTCCTGGGACGTTCAGGCCAAGAGGCGGTTTTGCTGGGTGGTGGGATCCTCCCCTTTTCTCTCTCTTACCGTGTTACCGTGCCCGGGGTCCCCGGCGCCATGGATCCAGCTTTACTGGAGCCCCGGGGTGGGCTGCTGTGCACGTGGCCCCAGCTCCCGTGCAGAGCAGCTCCGTGTAGACGGCAGCCCCAGAGCCCGACCCTAAGCCTGCTGGGTAGAGGTTGTCCATCAAGGACCTGCAAGTTGACGAAACCTGGGACCATGTTTGCAGCTACTGACGGGTTTTTGCTGTGTTGCAGGGGTCCTGCTGGAGCTGGGCCTGGAAGAGGAGCACATGACCAAGCAGAGGGTAGAACAGTACGTCTTGAAGCTAGACACAGAGGCACAGACAAAATTCAAGGCCTTCCTGCAGAACACCCTGCAGAATCCACACACGCTCTATGTCCTCATCCACGACCACGCCCACTGGGATCTCGTGAGGTTAGAGTGACTGCTATGTGACAGGTGGACGTGTCCCTGTGTTTTTGGTTTTCTTAAAGATTTATCTATTTGAAAGGCAGAGAGACGAGAGGGAGCTTCTGTCTGTTGGTTCACTCGTCAAATGGCTGCAACAGCCAGGTCTGGGCCAGGCCAGAGCCAGAGCCAGGAGCCAGGAGCTCCATCCTAATCTCCCGCATGGGCGCATCTTCTGTTGCTTTCCCACGTGCATTAGCAGAGAGCTGAATCAGAAGCAGAGCAGCTGGGACTTGAACTGGTGCTCAGTTATGGGATGCCAGTGTTCTACAGTGTCCAAAGCATCTCTCGTTTGCGATGGTAAACAGCTGGCTCTGTGCCTCTGTGGGTTGCACATCCACGGATTCAACCACAGGTGGAAAATATTTTTGAACCAAATTGCATCTGTACAGAACACATCCAGACGTTTTTCACTTCATTGTTCCCTAAGCAGTAAACAGTCACGTACATCATGTTGGAGTTGTGTGAGGAGTTGACAGTGACCTGGACGTGGTTTAAAGTGAATGGGGGCAACGTGTGAGTTGCTGGCAAGCGCTACCCTGTCTTGTCTAGGGGACGTGGGCATCCGCAGGTGGCAGCCCCCGCAGACCCTGGGGCATGACTGGAGAGGGGTGGAGACAGGTGTCGCTAGGATGTGTTCTGCAGCAGAGCCGGAGGTTATCTCGGGGATCATCGCTTGGAACTTCTGAAATGCACATTATGGAAAGCGGGGGCGGGGCGGGGGGGGAGAAGCATGTCACTCAGTCACGGGGCTGGGGCAGGTGGCTGTTAGTGGCAGAGCGTGGCCTCAAGTCCAGGCCCCGAGTCACAGCTGGGTAGGTGACAAGGAGCCCTGCAGGTGCGGGGGGGAGGGGTCCCGATGGAAGCCGAGCCCAGCCCCTCCCTGGTGGAGGCTCCCGATGCCGTGGTCCCAAGTGTCACTGCTGGTGCTGTGCTTGGTGCATTTCAGACAGGGCAAGCTAGGAGCCTGCGGCTTTCCTGGCTTTGCACCAGGATCGGTGGTCTCCTGAGACTGGCCTAGGATTCGGGCGTTTAGACGACGTCTCCGAAGTCGATGAGAAAGGGGGGAGTCTTGTGATCACAGATTCACAGACACTTAGAATTGACTGGGGCCGTGTGGATCAAGGGTCCGCTCTCTGGGGTCCATGCATGGATCTCAGGAATTTGATTCTGCAGACCTAGAAGAAGCCATATTGTGAGCCTTCACTCGGGGGGCAGCTTCCTCCATGAGGCTCCCCGGCAGCCAAAGACTGAGCCCTGAGAGTGGTCTCACCGCGGGGGTTATGGTGGGGAATGCCGAGGCTGGCCCGGCTGCTTCCTCACCTCTCCCCGCCGCCGTCTTCATTCAGGGTACCCTCTCTGGGCGATCACAAGGTCAGCTCTGGGGAAGAGCTGCGAGGCGCATGGAGATAAGGATCCGAACAGATTGCGTAGCATCCGCAGGACTCCCTGGGTTCGGAGCTGGTGTGCTGGGGCAGTAGGTGCCCTGGGCACCTTGCAGGGACTCCTAACTGCAGCCGAGCCTCTAAGTCACAGATTTCAGGGGAGCCCGTGGTAGGGAGCCGGAGTGCAGTCCTCCGTTTCTCCCAGTCATCCGTGGTTGGCAGAGCCGGGATGGGTCACCGGTGAATTCCCCTTGCTCTATCCCCCGAGTTACAAGGCAGCACCTGCAGTTCACTGGCTCTTTCTTCTCTTCCTGTTCCCCGCGCAGCAGCGCTGTTCAGAACCTCTGCTCCCAGAGCGAGCCCTGCGTAGGGCTGGTGGACAGACTGCTCAACTGCAGGGAGGTGAAGGAGGCCCCCAACATCGTGACCCTGCACGTGACCTCCTTCCCGTACGCCCTGCAGACCCAGCACACGCTCATCAGCCCCTACAATGAGATTCACTGGCCGGCCTCCTACAGTAACGTGAGTGCCACAGGGCGCTGGGCCTCGCTGTCACCCGCGCTTGCTTGATGGTTAGTAAGAGCAGTCGGCTGCTGCTCGCTCAGGCCGGCTCCCTGGACCTGTGCATCTACCCGGGGCTAGATTTAGACCCTTTCTGGCCTCCTCCCTCGGTGGCTCCAGCGACTGGCCAGCGCTGTCTGAGCCACATCTGGACATTTGTTCTTGGTGGCTCTAGGGAGAGGGCTGAAGACCCTGTGGGGACCTGGGCTTCCCTCGGGGCGACTCTCAATGCTGCTTTTCCCATCCCCGAATCCTTAAGCAGTGGGGCTCAAAGCCCTGGTGAGTTTGGGTTCAGTTTACCAGCTTTCATTCTCATTAAACTGGAAGGCCAAAGCGGTTCTGATAATTGGGGAATTCTGGGCGGCTGAAGTCTAGATAATTCTCCAAGGACTAAGTCGCCGTAAACTTCCGGGCTTCTTTGAGGTGCCTTGTGGCCATCTGAGGAACTTTCCAGAACCCAACTACTTGGCCTCAGGATGAGTGATGTGTCAGCCCCTGGTTATGAGGCTGCAGGTGCTAGGGGCAGGTGCTGGGAGGTGATTTGGCTGCTTGGCTCAGGCCACGCCATGCTAGGGATGAAGCCAGGACTGGCCCTGCACTGGGACACCCTGCCCTGTGGGCCTGGGGTTCACGCCTTTGGGAAGCTCCCGTGCTGGTGAGGGAGAGATTTTTCTGTCAGTGTTGCAGAAGTGGATTAGATAAACACATCATCTGTTTGCTGATTTTAGTAGCAGCTGAATGATCTGTCCCTTCCTGAAGCCAGCTGACCCCGGGGAAGTAAACAGTTTGAACAGGGAAATCGGCCCGTTAAAAAGGCCAGCGTTCTCGGTGAAGACACTGTGGTCAAGTGAACGGAATGCTCCCGACGGAAGGGGATGTGGCCTTCCAAGCGTGGGCTGCATGCTGCCCTGGGCCTGCAGGGGAAGGCCCACGGCCATCCACGTGGCGCAGAGCCAGCCGCGACTCCTGCGGCCCCCGGGCCTGGCGCGGGAGCCCCGCCGTCCCCACGAAGGCACCGCTGAGTGGCTGATGGCGCCGTCCTGTGTTCCAGGGCGCCGACTTGTATCATGAGAATAAAAAGTACTTCGGGCTGGCCGAGTTCATCGAATCCACCCTCTCCGGACAGAGCCTGCCCCTGCTCAGATACGACAGCTCCTTTGAGGCCATGGTCACAGCGTTAGGCAAAAGGTACGCGCCCTCTCGGAAGTTACCAGAAATGTTAAGTGTGGGCGGCCAGCCAGGGACTTCAGGAAGGGAGTTCACCCCCTCCCTTCCCGGTGACTTGGTTTCTCCATCCAAGGGACCCAGGCTTCCTGTGTTTGCCTCCACACTTCCGCTCCAGAAAGCCTGAGAGATAAGAGTGGGCAGAAGTGCGCTAGGATGTGGGGTTGTGTGTCAGTGGGAGGGCAGAAACGAGAGGTCAGAGCCCAGAGCGTGCGAAGGAAGTGAGAGATAATCGAGGTTGCCTGTGTTGTTTTGGCAATGTGTGCATCTGTGGACTGTTGGTTTTGTGCTGTTCACTGCCCCAAGAATGTTTTTTTTTGGGTTAAAATTGATTTTGCCTGATATTAATCTGGTTACTCCAGTTTCTATTTTGATTCATGTGCACATAGGTGATAATTTTTCACCTTTTTATTTATTTCAAATTAAAGGTTTTCTCTCTTTTTTTAAAGATTTATTTATTTATTTGAGAGGCGGAGTTACAGAGAGGCAGAGAGAGAGAGAGAGAGAGAGAGAGAGAGGTCTTCCATGTGCTGGTTCACTCTCCAGAGGGCCACAATGGCCAGGACTGGGCCAGACCTGAGCCAGGAGCCTCCTCCAGGTCTCCCACGTGGGTGCAGGGGCCCAAGCACTCGGGCCATCTTCTGCTTTCCCAGGTGCATTAGCAGGGAGCTGGATCGGAAGTGGAGCAGCCAGGACTCCAATCGGTGCCATATAGGTTGCCTGCACTGCAGGCAGAGGCTTAACCTCTGTGCCACGATGCCGGCCCCCATCCTTTTATTTTTAGCCCATTGCGTGGGTCGGAGCCACTCCAGGAGCCACCGCCCCTGTGTGGGGACGTGTGGTAACTGTCTGTAGGTGTTCTGATTTGGGACTTGCTGTCAAACGTGACTCCTGCAAGGGGAACGGAACAGTGTGTGGAGGCCCGGCCCCTGGCCTGAGGGCCTGTGGGTGTGGCTGCAGGCTCTCCCGATGCCAGGGGGAGCCCCGGGCGCTGCCCCTGCCTCCTTGGGGAACCTTCCGGCAGCCGGTGGGAGCTGCGCAGGCCCTTCCTTCCTGCATCCGTTTGCGCCGGGAGGCACCGGGGGACAGGCGCACCCGCGTCCTCCGCAGCCGGGTCACGGCCGCTCTCTGTCCCCGCAGGTTCCCCCGCCTGCACAGCGCGGTGATCCGGACCCTTGTTCTCGTGCAGCACTACACCGCCGCGCTGATGGCCGTGAGCGGCCTGCCGCAGATGAAAAACCACACGTCGGTGGAGACGCTGGAGATCGCGCAGAACCTGCTGCACGCGCCTGCCCAGTGCCCCCGCGGCCACGGGCTCATGGTGCTGCTGCGCGTGCCCTGCGCGCCGCTGGCCGCCGTGGCCTACGAGCGCCTGGCCCACGTGCGCGCGCGCCTGGCGCTGCAGGAGCGCTTCGAGATCGTCCTGGGCAACCCCAGCGCAGGCGTCACGGTGGGCAAGCACTTCGTGAAGCAGCTCAAGGTGGGCGCCAGGGATGCCCGCTGGCCTCCTGGGACCCCGCCACCCCCCAGCCCGGGCACCCTCTCCAGGGCGCAGTGCCCCCTGCGGCTCCCCTGGGTTCCTTTCTCACACCCCCAGGGCTGCCCCAGCTTTTCCTGCCTCCTGGGGCGCGTTTCTCCTCCAGCTGCGGGACCCAGCTCAAGGTCATTTCCCCTTTCAGGAGGCCACCCTCCCCCACTGCTGGGGCTGGGCCCAGGTCCCTACAGTCCCCGCCCCTCCTCCAGGCACTGGGGACAAGGCCCAGTGCTCAGGGCTCACCTAGCACAGTGCCTGGTCCAGCAGAGCTGTCACTAGGCCTGGAGAGAATGCAGAGGTTAGGGAGCCGTTGGACAGCACCCACAGGCCCTCCCTCCCAGAGACCTGCGAACGGACACGCTCAGACTGCCCAGTTAGCGTGTTCGAGAACAGGGCCTAGAGGTTGGCGCCTGTATCCCACGTTGGAGTACCTGGGTTCCGCGGTACCTGGAGCCAGCTCCTTACTTGGGCCCTCTGCTGATGCAGACCCTGGGGGGCCGTGGCGAGAGCTCGGCTGTCTGGGTTTCTCCCGCCCACTTGGGAGACCTGCATGGAACTCCTGGCTGCCAGCTTCGGCCACCGCAGGTGTTTGGCGAGTGGACTGGTGGGTGGGGGAGCACACTGTCTGCCTCCACCCCTCCCCCTCCTCTGCCTCTGCCTCTCAAATAAACGAATAAAGTGCAGAAGGGGATGGACGCTCACACCTATCGGGAAGCTCAGTGAGGTGGACGCGTCTTGTCTGCAGCAGAGAGCTGCATGGCGAGGGCCCCGGACAGCCGGGCTCCTGGGTAGGAAGGAGCCTCCGGACCTCATCTCTGTCTGTCTGCAGATGTGGCAGAACATCGAGGACGCGGCGTGGAGACCCCAGACCTACCTGGAGTTGGAGGGCCTGCCTTGTATCCTCATCCTCAGCGGGGCGGACCCGCTCGGGGAGTCCTTGCCCAGGTGAGGCCGGGTGTGCTACCACGGCCTGGCTCCAGGGGGCGCCCTTCACTGTCAGCTGTGGTCATGGTAGATGGTGTAATTCTTAGCAGTTTCCAGCAGATGGCAGTGAGAGTCGGCAGAAGCACAGACAGCTTTTTCCCACTTCTCAGAAAGGCACCCGTGGGTTAGCGGAGGGGCTGCTGCTGGACTCCCGGCACCCACGCCGGAGACCTGGACGGAGTTCCAGGCTCTTGGCTTTGGCCTAGCCCAACCCTGGCCATTGTAGCCATTCTGGGGAGTGAGCCAGCAGATGGAAGACTTCTCTCTCTCTCTCTCTTGCTCTCTCAACTCTGCCTTTCAAGGAAATTCAGTAAATCTGTTAAAATCAAAGCCTCAGAGAGGTTGCAGGTTATCGAAGGTTCCATCACGTGGGTGTGGCTGAGCTGGGTTCCAGCCCCGTGTCGCCTGACCCTAAAGTCATTGCTCTTTCAATCGCATGCGGTAGAGTCAGAAATGCAGCATTCGCCCAGCAGCCTTGCCAGCAGACTGGCTTGTTGCAAAGGCTCACGGAAGCCTGGTTGTCCTCCCGCGGGCGCGGGGCCTGGCGTCACGAGGAGGAGGAGGGCGTGGGCCCCGAGTCGCTGCGGCCCCGGGCGCCTGCTCAGCACAGGGCACCCCCTGAGGCCCTAGGTGCCCGTGCTGCCTCCTAGGTCCCTGAGGTACTGTGACCTGCGCCTGATCAACTCCTCGTGCTTGGCGAGGACGGCCTTGGAGCAGGAGCTGGGCCTGGCCGCCTACTTCGTGAGCAGCGAGCTGCCCTCGGACCAGGGGCCCAGGAGCGAGGCCTTGGAGAGCGACGCGGAGAAGCTGAGCAGCACGGACAACGAGGAGGAGGAGCCGGGGACCGAAGGTGAGGCCCACCTGTCCCCCGGGGGCCCCTGCAGCGGGGTCGTGGGGCTGGCAGCCCCCAGAGCAGCCGTCGCTCCGTTCCCGTGCGCTCCCCCGATCGGTGGGGTGAGTGGGAAGTCCCCTGCGTTATTTCTCACCCTAGAACTCTTAGAGGATGGGAGGGGCGTCGAGGTCTCCTGGGGCTAGGTCGAGGCTTTGTTCGACTGTCGGCTGCATTCCTGCCCGTGCCGGGCTCCCTCTTTCTCTGTCCCACGTGAGTGGAGCCACCATTGTGCTGTCCACGACCGTGGTTTGTGCGAGCTGGCGGGTCCCCTTTGCAGCCCCTGCAGCCCGACACCGGGTCTCCCGTAGACCACGTAAGGGAAAGTGATGGAGGGCGTTTGGCCGTGGCCAAGGGTGATGAGAAGAAAGCCAAGTCCATGAGAAACGGGAGGCCTTTGTGGAGTGGGATGAGATGGCTGCAGCGCCACCTGCTGGCCACTCGGTCCTCCTCTGCGCTGCACCGCCTGGGCGGGGGCCCACAGCCTGGGGGCACCCAGGGCCGCCAGCACCTCTCTCATCCTGCCACCTCCGTGCTCCACAGCGGGTGGGGGGCAGGGGGTGATGTGTGAAGGGCTGGGCGTGCGGCAGGGTCGCAGGTGCCCACGCCTCTCCAGCGCCTGTGTGCTTTGCAGCAGGCTCTGCCTTGGAGCGGAGAAGCCCGGTGACAAGGGACAGGCCCTGCTCCCAGGACTCCGCGTCCTCGCCCCTGTCCTCCACGGCGTCTGGTGAGTAGTCCCCATGGGGGTGAGGGCTGAGGCTTCCCAGAACAAAGGCACGGGTGAGGGGCTGTTCGCTGGCACTGGTGTAGCTCCATGGGTCAGTCTCTGAAGAGCTGGGTCCTCCAGGGAGCAGGCGTGGGGTGAACTTGGAATCTGTGGCTGGGACGCTGAGGGGAGGGGCGGGCTGGGAGAGGACCATTGGGTCCACCCCTGGCCAGGGCCGTCTTGGGGGTGGTGGCAGTATCCTCAGTGATGTTACTGCTTTGGGAAGCACCTGTGCTGGGGGTGGGGTTGGGGGTGGAGTGTCCCTGTCCAGGTGAGTAGACATGGGAGGTTTCACTGCAAGGACTCATGACCCCAGGCCTTGGACCACCCTTGGCAGAAGGGGGAGGGGCCGGCGCCGTGGCTCAACAGGCTAATCCTCCGCCTTGCGGCGCCGGCACACCGGGTTCTAGTCCCGGTCGGGGCGCTGGATTCTGTCCCGGTTGCCCCTCTTCCAGGCCAGCCCTCTGCCGTGGCCCGGGAGTGCAGTGGAGGATGGCCCAGGTGCTTGGGCCCTGCACCCCATGGGAGACCAGGAAAAAGCACCTAGCGCCTGGCTCCTGCCATCAGATGAGCGTGGTGCGCCGGCCGCACGTGCGCCGGCCGCGGCAGCCATTGGAGGGTGAACCAACAGCAAAGGAAGACCTTTCTCTCTGTCTCTCTCTCTCACTGTCCACTCTGCCTGTCAAAAAAAAAAGGGGGGGGAGGGGCTAGGAACAAAACTTCTCCCCTGGCCCCTCCCCCGGCCCCTGCCCCAAGGGTCTCTGGCTGGGTCCTGGAGGAGGTGGCCCGAGTGGGAGGAGCTTCCCGGGCAGAGGCGCTGAAGGGCCGGGGTGCAGGGCCTGGGCTCTCCGAGCTCCAGCAGCTCCAGCCCCCCCGGCGGGGGCCACTGGGAGACCCTGTTGTGTGGCCTGGGGCAGGGCCCACAGCCCCGGGCCACTTCCACCCGAGACGGCTCAGGGAGCCGGGCAGCCATGGGAGCGGCTGGCAGGCTTTGCACAGGCTCCCGTGGGACGCCCCTGACCCCGTCTTCTCTCCTCAGGCTCAGCGCTCACTGGCGAGGCTGGGGCTCCACCCGCGGGGCCCCTGCAGAGAGAGCAGGCCAGGTCGCCCCCACCCTGCGGCCCTTCCGAGGAGGGCAGGGTCCCCGGGGAGAAGCCGAGGAGCCGGGCGAGCCAGGCTCCCCCGCCCGCCGCCAGCACACACAGCCTGCACGCGGCCGTCACCTCGTCCTGCCAGCCGTCCTCCTCGGCCTCGGCCGCCGCCAGCAGCACCCTGGCCCTGCAGGCCCCACAGTGCTCCCTGGCCAAGGCCTGCCGGCAGCCGCCCATCGTCTTCCTGCCCAAGCTGGTGTACGACATGGTCCTGGCCACCGACAGCAGCGGCCTGCCCAAGGCCGCTTCGCTGCTGCCCTCCCCCTCGGTCATGTGGGCCAGCTCCTTCCGCCCGCTGCTCAGCAAGACCATGACGTCCACGGAGCAGTCCCTGTACTACCGGCAGTGGACGGTGCCGCGGCCCAGCCACATGGACTACGGCAACCGGGCCGAGGGCCGCGTGGACAGCTTCCACCCCCGCCGGCTGCTGCTCAGCGGGCCGCCCCAGGTGGGTCCCACGCCTGCTGTCCCCAGGGTGTCCCCGAGGACTCAGGTCATTGCTGGGGGCGTGGCCTGGGGCCGACAGTGCCCACCCCCTTCCCCATTTCCTGGGTTTCTTCTCTGATGGAGGGCGGGGCTTGTCTGCCACCACGGCCTGCTGTCTCCTCCCATGCGTGGTGCTGGGGGCAGCTCCCCGCCTGCAGATTGCGCGTGTGAGGGCTGCACTCCCTGTGACCGCAGAAGCCCACTGCCCAGTTCTGCATGGAGGGTTTGTGGAACCAGGAGCTGGGGGGACTCTGCATCCCCATCTCAGCCCACCCCCAACTCACTGCTTTTCCCTGCCGACCGCTTGGGCATCGATTGCTAAGGGCACGAGTGTCTGTCCGGTGGCGAGCGTGGGAGAAGGGCTGAGGATGGGGCTCAGCCGTCCCCTGACACCAGGGCAAGCGCTGACCTCCCCGCGGTCCGCCCCGCAGAGCCATGTGTCAGAATGCTCAGCTGTGTGTGTTAACCCTGGGGAACAGCCTGGAAGCAGAGTCCACAGCCAGGTCTTGGCGGACTACATCAGGGCACACCCGGGTGGAGGGATTCAGCCGTAGGAATTGAGCTCGGTCTCTCGGCTGCTGGTGGAATTTCTTGGAGGAATTTAAATAGTTCATTGGCAGAATCACATGCACGTTTGTGTGGTGTGGTATCTGGAAGACACATCAGTAGATGTGTCTGAAAATAATACCTTAATAGGTTGCATTTTTTTGACTACTGAAAATGAGCATATATTACTTTTTCTAATTTGAAAAAAAGAAAAACAGGAAAAAAGTAAATATTTTTTTCCATCTTCACCCTGCTGGATGTTACTGATCTTTAGAATTTTTGCCTCTCTGGTGTGCGAACATAGTATAGTGTCATTACTGAGGTGACTAAACACAACTGCATTTGTTAAAAAAAGACATTTATGTTTTTGAGACAGAGTTACAGAGAGAGGGAGAGACAGAGAGAGAGAGGTTTTCCATCCGCTGATTCACTCCCCAACTAGCTGCAGCAGCTGGAGCTGTGCCGATCCGAAGCCAGGAGCTTCCTCCAGGGTCTCCCACACAGGTGCCATCTTCCACTACTTTCTCAGGCAATAGCAGGGAGCTGGATTAGAAGAGGAGTAGCCGGGACTAGAGCTGGTGCCCATATGGCAGAAGCTTAGCCCACTGTGCCACAGTGCTGACCCCAGAATGCATTTTTATGTGTTCATTGGTATTCCCCTCCAGTGATTTTGTTTCTCTGATTTTCTTGTTGATTGGTAGGGACTTTTCACATATTGAGGGTCTTCACCCTGGGCCTGTTGCTCGGGTTGCAGACACTTCCGCGTTTTCCCGGCTTCGTGTTAGTCTCCTTTTGGATGTTGTTTTCATTCACCAGTGTTCGCTGAGTTCTTGTTGCGGACCAGGTCTTGAGCTCAGGGCTTGGAAGCTGGCCCTGGAGCGGTTGTGTTGTGGGGGTGGGAGCAGGGAGGGCCTGGGCTTGCCTGTGGCGCCTCTGGAATTGGCTGTTACCGAGAGGCGCTGGGAGTGGCCTGCTGGGCCGGGGGTGCAGGATCTGTGGCAGAGGAAGGAAGAAGAGGGGAAGCTTTCGCTCCCTGGGCTGGGGAGGAGAGAAATGAGATGCCATTTTGTGTCTTAGCAGTGAACTCTGTTACCTTCGTGGACAGCGGTAGAAACAGGCGGTTTCTGGCTGTTGCTACGGTGCAGCAGGTTAAGCCGACACCTGCAACTCCGGCATCCCCTGTGAGAGTACCCGGCCCAGTCTCGGCTGTCTTGATTCTAGCCAGCTCCCTGCTAATGCACCTGCCACCGTGTGGGAGACCCGGATGGAGTCCAGGTTCCCAGCTTGGGCCTGGCCCAGCCCTGGCTTTTGCAGCCATTTGGGGAGTGAACCAGTGGATGGAAGATCCCTCTGTGTCACTCTGCCTCGAAGATAAAATCAACCTTTAAAAAAAGACATAGATCATTTATATTAATTCACTTAATCTGAAAATAGGCAATTTACAATTGTACAAGGAGCTCTTTTTAAATTTTTTTAAAAAGATTATTTATTTGAAAGAGTTAGAGGGGGAGAGGGGGAAAGGGGGCGGGGAAAGGGGGCGGGGAGAGAGATACATCTTCTATCCGCTGGTTCACTCCTCACATTGCCACAATGGCCAGAGCTGCGCCAATCTGAAGCCAGGGGCCAGGAGCTTCTTCTGGGTCTCCCACGTGGGTGCAGAGGCTCAAGGACTTGGGCCATCTTCTACTGCTTTCCCAGGCCATAGCAGAGAGCCAGATCAGAAGTGGAGCAGCTGGGGCTCAAACCAGCGCCCCATGGGATGCCGGCATTGCAGACCAGGGCTTTGACCCGCTGCGCCACAGCGCCGGCCCCAAGGAGCTCTTAAGACATTGCCTTTTAAGTTGGCTTTGATGCATCCCTCTCTTCAGTCCTCTTGAAAGTAGCCTAAGGACGGGGCTGGAGACGAGGGGCAGGTGCACCTGGGATGCCCCCGAGCAGGCAGCCCACCTGCTCCTGGAGTGCACCTGTCTGCCTGCCGCCTGCTTTAGGCTGCGCTCCCTTGAATGCCTTTGCATAGACTTGGTCTATCCATGAGATGAGTGGCAGGAGGCCCGGCCAGTGGGCGAGCCGGAGACCAGTGTGTGGGTGGGGCCTCTGGGCTGTGGGCTCCAATTGGCTGTCTTTGCAGATCGGGAAGACGGGCGCCTACCTGCAGTTCCTGGGCATCTTGTCCCGGATGCTCATTCGGCTGACGGAGGTGGACGTCTACGATGAAGAGGAGGTCAATATCCGTGAGTTCTGTTTGCGGACCCTCGGGCCTGGCGTAGCTCACTCTGCGTCTCCTGTAAATGTCTTTACCCTTCCCGACGGGACGCACGGTTCACGACCGGGGGCCTGCAGGACGCTTGCCTGGCTACGGCTGTGTAGGGATGCGGTGACCGGTACTAAAGCAGCTGCTGTTTAGGGAGCCCCTGCAAATGCACTGGGCACGCCCCATGCACTTCGATGGCGTGAGATAGGTGTTGGTATTCCACCTTGCTGACAGGTCGCGTGCTGAGCTGGGGTTAACGGATGTGACGTCCCCTGTGGAGGGTGGGGAACCCACAGAGGAGTTTCCTCCTCCGCAGCTGAGCTGGGGGAGTTGTGGGAGCTCCGGCTGTCCTGCAGAGCCTGCCCTGGATACAGTGAGGCTGTGTGAGCGCCCCCGTCCCCTCCCAGGGCTCATCAGCGCCGCCTGGGAGGTGAACCCGCGGCTCTGGGCATGAGAACTAGTGTGGGGGCCTCTGTGGCCGTGCTGGCGTCTGACGGCGCCTTGGGTGACGCCTCGGCTGTGCTGGGGCTGTGACGTGGAGGTGTGGGCCCAGGAGGCCGGCCGGCTCGGTCTTCCCCGGAGGGGAAGGGGCTGCTCAGCCAGGTTCCGAGTTTCCTGTGCCTTCCCCACGGTCTGGGAACTGCATTCTGACGAGAGCCACTGGCCTGTTGAGTTTCCTGTCTCCTCACTCTGTGGGATATGCTGATGACAAAGACAGGACTTGGCGCCACTGTGTTAAACATCAAATCCTGTTCTCACTTTAAAGATTTATTTATTTGAGAGGCAGAGTTACAGACAGAGAGGGAGAGACAGAGGTCTTCCATCTGCTGGTTTACTCCTCAGATGGCCACAACAGCTGGAGCTGAGCCAATCCGGAGCCAGGAGCTTCTTCTGGGTCTCCCATGCGGGTGCAGGAGCCCAAACACTTAGGCCATCTTCTACTGCTTTCCCAAGCCATAGCAGAGAGCTGGATCGGAAAAGGAGCAGCCAGGACTGGAACCGGTGCCCATATGGGATGCCAGCGCTGCAGGCAGAGGCCTAGCCCACTGTGCCACGGTGCCGGCTCCAAAGTCCATTGTCTTAAATCCTCCTTATGGCCTAAGTTTCTTCTTCCGTAAGACAGGGATGCTTCCTGTTTGTCAGGTAATAGCACCTGTTAAATTCACAGTGAATATTCTTTCACTTCCTGCTATGCACAAGCACCCTGCCGTGTACAGTAGGAGTATGTGTGTTCATACGTATGTTAATGTTTATATAACACATAATGTGAGACGGATCAGCTGCATGGTTTTACCCCTTTAGCCAGTAAGCATTTAGTGAGTGCCGTGTATCCAGCATGACTTAGGGTGATAGATAGCAAATGCCAGTGTGTGGTTGGGCACCCGGTTTGCTGGCATTGAGAGGGGAAACCGTGGGCTTGGGCACATGGGAGCACTTTCTGGAGGTGACGTGGTCAGAGCTGAGCTGCACTGGCTGGGAGTGTTGGGATATTTGGAGACAAGAAGGGGCTCTCCGTGTTCCCCTGGTGCTGGGAACCAGCGAGGTAGACTGAGGCACAGGACTCCGTGGGTGGACTCAGGACCCTGGGAGGACTGGAGGTCAGCATGAGGGGCCGAGGGCGGAGCCATCCCGTGGGAAGCAGCACGGGCCTGTCCGTCCCAGCAGAGTAGATGTGGGTGCACCTGGCCTCGTGGGAACCGTCCTGAAAACAGTGTATGTGCCAGGAGCCTTCACGATGCCGTGGGCTCGCCCAGGAACCCACGGACCTCGCACAGTTCTGCTCCACACGGCAACTCCCTCTCGCTTCTGTCGTGCCACACACCCGCGTTTCTGCCCATCCCCCAGGCCTCGGAGAAGAGTCGGATTGGCGTTACCTGCAGCTCAGCGACCCCTGGCCGGAGCTGGAGCTGTTCAAGAAGCTGCCCTTCGACTACATCATTCACGACCCCAAGTACGAGGACGCCAGTCTGATTTGTTCCCACCAGCAGAGCATCACGAGTGAAGGTCAGGTGCTCACGCCCTCCCCCTCCTCCCCGAGCCCACGGGGCTCGCTCGCTGCTGTTAGCCAGGAAAGCTGGAGGTGGTGAACGCATGAGCAGTGCCTGGCGTGGAACCGAGGTCCCCACCTCCCGGATGAGGGGGGGACCACCGCCCATCCTGCGAGAGGAGCCTTGTTGCTTGGGCAGTGCTGAGTGGCGATGGCACCGCTTGCCGATTGATCGTGGTCAGAGTGTGCCAAAGGCTCTGGCTACCAGAGGGTGGCAGCCGTGGGTTTGCCTGAGAGTCTGGCGGCCGTGTCACAGAGTCAGGACCCACGGGGCTCGCCGCCTCCCACGGTGCATCAGCCGCCAGCGGGATCGTAAGCGCAGACTCGGAGAGTCTAGAACATTCCGTGTGAGGTCTCCATTTCAGACCAACAGTTTGTCTGCATTGCTCCCAGAATAGGTAGCTTCCTCTTGTGTTCCCGTTGAGCGGCTCTGGTGGCGGTGTGGCATCCAAATAACCCTGCCAGCAGGCACTGCAGGATTTGCGTGTTTAGTTGCACCAGTGTCGGTCTTCCGTGGGGAGGAGGATGCCGGGTGCACGAGTGAGACATTGCACCAGCAGTCTCTGAGTCTGTCCTCCTGGGCTGTGGTCTCCTTCCCTGGCAGAGCCACCATGGGGCGGGATTGAGAGGCGAGCCTTGTCCATTTCCAAGGGTCCCCCCCCCCACCCCCCCGGCCGGTTCCTGTGAGCGCCATGTTGGTTTGAGGCTGAGAAGGCAGGAGATGAAACTGTTTTACTTCCTGCTGCTGCTCCCTAACACCCGGGCACTTTGTGCAGACGGAGGGACGTCTCGGAAGTCCGAGGACCTGTACGTGCGACGCCAGACAGCGCGGATGAGGCTGTCCAAGTACGCGGCCTATGACACGTACCACCACTGCGAGCAGTGCCACCAGTACATGGGCTTCCACCCCCGCTACCAGGTAGGCCCCGGGATGCCACGGCCCCCCGTCCTGGGCCACGGGCCCAGTGGCTGCTGGTGCGTGTCTCACCCTGGTCCACACCTCTGCACACGGACAGTGCCAGAAGTCCTGCTTCCTGCTCCCCTGGCGTCTCTGATGCCCTCAGCATCCGTGAGGGTCTTGCTGACCCCATGGGACAGTAACACGGCCGGGGTCACTGGCATGGCTGTCATTGTCGTCTCTGGAACCTGGGGCTTCTAGGAGTCAGTCTGGTGGCACTCACCAGGTCCTGGGGCCGCGGGTGTGAGTAGATTCAGTCTCCATCCTTACCACTCACCACCTGGGAGTGGACGCACACCTGAGCAGTGTCAGAGCAGAGCGGGCGAGCCAGAGAGCCTGATTACTGAAGAGGAATCTGCATGCATTGGGCGCCTACTGTGTGCCAGGCAATGTGCGAGACACTGCACAGTGGCCAGCAGCTCTGGACTTTTCAAAGTAGCACCTGTCTTCTTGTAGCACTAATGTTAAAAAAAAATGCGCTTTTCCTGTAGATGGAGTTAGAAGGGATGAGCTCAGAATGCCCTTGGCCGCTAGCTGACACTTCCCCAGGCTCAGCCAGCGGCACATTTTCTGCCTGTGTCGATCCCGCACGGCTGCAGGTTTTGGTGTCCGTGGGCAGAGCCAGAACAGTGCCCTTTAGCTGCTGAATAATCCCGTTTGCTGCAGATAAACTTTCCGAACATGAGTTGTTCTTGGAAATGAAGGTTTTCGTTCAAAGTTTCACAAAACACATGTGAACAGCTTTTCTGGATTTGCGGGTACAGGAGCTGGGATGGACTCGAGGGTGTGAGTCAGGCTGATTTCCGAAAGTGTGGGCAGGGGTCATTACAGATTAAGGCAAAGACTTCCTCGCCCATGGGGAGGAGTCCCTGGGTCCTGGCTCGCTGGGGGTGCCCAGATCTGGGGTCACAGCCTGGGACCATGTCCAAGGTGGTGAGAGATGTTAAGCTGGGCCAGTGTGAGATCCCGAGGGCAAAGGCTGACTCCTGGCTGCCTCTCCTGGCCTCTGCCCGCTCTGTCCTCTTTCTATCAGCTCCCAGGCCCCTAGGACCTGTTTGTGACTCTTCCTCGGCTGCATTCCCTTTGCTTCCTCTCCAAATCCCGGGCTCTTACTCCCGCCTCACTGTTCCCCAAAGCTCCGTGACCTCAGTAGGGCCCTGGCTGGAGCACAGAACCGTTGTAGGTGCTCGGCCTCCTGTCTCTCCTGTCTCGTGGGGCAGTGTCCTTAAGAGGCCACCCGAGCCGAGGACAAAGCCCAGCTGGAGGCCATGCCAGGCAGCAGCAGGTGTGGGGATGCAGAGAGAGCAGGTACATGGATGTGGGGATGCAGAGAGCAGCAGGTGCACAGATCCGAGGATGCAGAGAGAGCAGGGGCATGGATGTGCGGATGCAGAGAGAGCAGGTGCTCCAATGTGGGGCTGCAGAGAGCAGCAGGTGCACGGGTCTGGGGATGCAGAGAGCAGGTGCGTGGATGTGGGGATGCAGAGAGAGCAGGTGCTCCAATGTGGGGCTGCAGAGAGCAGCAGGTGCACGGGTCTGGGGATGCAGAGAGCAGGTGCACAGATGTGGGGATGCAGAGAGAGCAGGTGCGTGCATCTGAGGGTGCAGAGAGAGAGCAGGTGCGTGGATCTGAGGCTGCAGACCAGCTGGGAAGCAGAGGCGGGGGAAGGGGCAAGGGGCGAGGCTAGACTTGGGGCAGGAGTGAACCCCAGAGCTCTGAAGCTCAGTTCCCATGTCTGTGAATGGGGCTGACAGCAGTGCCCACCTCCTAGGATTGTTACTTACAGTGTGAAGGGGACAGATGGATGCCTGGTGCACAAAATTACCTGCATATGCAGTTACTGCTGTCGCATGTCACATGTCGCAAATGCACATGGTAACTGCCTGGAACATATGGATTAGAATGAAAAATGAGATCTATGGTGTGAATGTGGACTCGGTCATCCAGGGGGCAGCGGGCTTGGTGGCTGGAGTGAGGTGCCCACAGACGTGTGATTGGCATTCAGGATGAGCGCGCTCTAGCCACTGGGGTAGGCCTTCACCTCAGGTGTGCGCTTCTGTAGCCAGACCCGGGCTGGCACACTTGGCACTGAAGCCACCCTGGGGTCTCTGGTGCTGTGGGGCAGAGGCGGCCATGGCCTGCACGCTGTTGTGGCCAGGCTGGGCCTGGGTTCTTCCGGGAAGTCGGCCAGACTCTGATGACAAGCTCTGTCCTTTCCCTCACACCCCAGCTCTATGAGTCCACCCTGCACGCCTTTGCCTTCTCTTACTCCATGCTAGGAGAGGAGATCCGGCTCCACTTCATCATCCCCAAGTCCAAGGAGCACCACTTTGTCTTCAGCCAACCCGGAGGCCAGCTGGAGAGCATGCGGCTGCCGCTGGTCACAGACAAGGTACACACTCGGCACCCCACGCGGCACATCACAGTGGCTTCTGGGGATCCCTGAGCCGGGGGCCTGGGCGGAGCGGTGCTGAACCTGCCTGCTGCCCGACCTGGGAGGAGGCAGGTGCACCCCTGGGCTGTGGAGCTGCTCAGATTCGAGTTCGAGTCTTGCTCTACCATATACTCACCGTGTTGTCTAGTGCGTTGTCTCTGAGCCTGCATGTTGTCCGTGTGTGCAGGCTGTGAGGCCTATGGGAGTAGCATGAACTCGGAGCAGAGTTAGCTTAGATTCCAATACGAGAGGGTGCGGAATGTGGCGGACTAATATGTGCCGGTTAGTTTTAATTGAGTTATAAGCCATTCCCAAGCAAGCCTTTATTTGGCTTGTGTTTCTGTGGCCAGCTGTGTGGGCAGGGTTCGGCTGGGTGGTTTTTCTGGCCTTGGTCGGGAGTCTGGCTTAGTGGTGGGGTGTGCGCTGGTCTATAGTGGCCTTTTCTGGGATGCACACCTCTGTTCCATGTGGCCTGTCACCCCTCCGCAGGCTCCGAGAGCTTGCTCATGGAGAGGGGGCTGGCACCCGGTCACGCTTCCTGCCTTTTATTGGTAAATGCAAAATCCCGAGGCTGCCTGAGATTGCAGAAGTGCAGACCCAGACCCTGTCCTGCCGTGGACGACGCAGAGGGATCCCTGTCTGCTTAGACACGCCCACTCACCGTGCCTGTACTTTGCAGAGTCACGAATACATCAAGAGCCCCACGTTCACGCCAACGACTGGGCGGCACGAGCACGGGCTCTTTAACCTGTACCACGCGATGGACGGCGCCAGCCACTTGCACGTGCTGGTGGTCAAGGAGTACGAGATGGCTATTTACAAGAAGTACTGGCCCAACCACATCATGCTCGTGCTGCCCAGCATCTTCAACAGCGCTGGAGTGGGTACGCGGCTCGTGGACCCGCCCGGGAGGCGTCTGCGGGTGAAGACTGGCGGCAGCAGTGTAGAGATGGGCGAGCTGAACTGCACCGGCACTGTCAAGCATTCGATTTCTTCATTTGCTTGCTGGTTTGGGTGGGGGTGGGGGGCTTCCCGTCCACTGGCTCACTCCCCAGATGCCCACAGGGGGCCAGAGCTGGGCTGAGGCGAAGCTGGGAGAGGGGAACTCACATCAGGTCCCGCTTGAGGGGCCAGGACCCCCACTACTTGAGCCGTCCCTGCTGTGTCTGGATTCCAACCCAGGCACTTTGATGCAGGACGTGGGTGTCCTATATCTTAACTGCCAGGCTAAATGCAGGCTCCTGCTTTTGGACTTCCAAAGCTATTTTATTTGACTGTAAATATCCCATTTGTTAATGTGTGGTTACTGATTTAGTTCGTGTTCCCTACTGTTAGCACGGAGAGACAGAATGCATGAGCAAACAGGAGAAAGCTTTTCTCCCTGGTCAGTGGGAGGACCCTCGGGCCGGCTTGTCCTGGGGGGCAGCCCTGGTGAGCAGGTGGCCTGGGCTGTGTCCTGGATGGAGGCGGGTGTGGGGCGGAGCCGAGTCCAGGGGTCGCTCTGTTGCAGGCGCCGCCCACTTCCTGATCAAGGAGCTGTCCTACCACAACCTGGAGCTGGAGCGGAGCCGGCAGGAGGAGCTTGGGATCAAGCCGCAGGACATCTGGCCTTTCATTGTCATCTCCGACGACTCCTGCGTGATGTGGAACGCGGCGGACGTGGACTGTGCCGGGGAGAGGAGCAGGTGAGATGCCGTGGGACTGCGAGGGGCCCCAGCCTTGTCCTCCCTGGGGATCGAGGGACGACCATGTACAGAAAGCCAAGTCTGCGACGTGGCCAGGGCTTTGCTCAGGCTGAGCGCACCCCTCTGACTGATGCCCTCAGCCGGAAGTGGGCTTCTCTGGTTCTCCGGCTCCCCTTCCTGCTGCCAGCCAGCCCCGGCCCTCCCCTCCAGCCTGCCCTCCAAGGCCTAGTTGGGCGACTGACGGCAGATGGCTAATCTTTTGGGTTCCAGGTTGTCTTTGAAACGTGTATTAACATTTGTGCCGGAGGCGTGTTGTGAGGGTTAAGCACACCGTGGGCCCAGGGTGTGTTCAGCACGCAGAACGGAAGTCTGTTTCACACCAGGATGTGCTATAATGAGTGCTAAAGGCGCGGCACCTGCTGGGGTCATGCTGGGGTTCACCTGCCCCTGCCCCGTCTGTCCAGCACATGGCACATCCGGTCCAGGTGGGAAGCCGGGGCCCTGCCGTGTTCAGGCGCTGGCCTCGGGACATCCGTCTCCCTCCCTGAGCAGGGAGTTTTCCTGGACGGAGAGGAACGTGTCCCTGAAACACATCATGCAGCACATCGAGGCGGCGCCCGACATCACGCACTACGCCCTGATCGGCATGCGCAAGTGGTCCAGCAAGACCAGGGCCAGCCAGGTGCGCGAGCCCTTCTCCCGCTGCCACGTGCACGACTTCGTCATCCTGAACGTGGACCTGACCCAGAACGTGCAGTACAACCAGAACCGGTGAGGCCCTGCCCCGGGCCGGGAGGCGGCCAGCAGCACAGAGAGGTGACCTGAGGCCTGTCTCACCTTGCCCCACAGAGCCAGTGGCAGGGGCTCCCTGCCCGGGGTGCTGGCCGGGCTCACGGGGTTTTCAGTGCTGTATAATTTTGTGTATTTGCACACAACTGGTCAACCTGGGACGGGCATCCGGTACAGCACCTAAGTCACCTCTGTGACACCCACAGCATAGAGTGGAATCCCAGCTCCAGCTCCCGACACTAGCCGCCCACTAATGCAGACCCTGGGAGGTAGAAGGTGATGGCTTAAGCGGCTGGGCCCTGGTCACCCACGTGGGAGAGCTGGGTTGACTTCCTGGCTCCTGGCTTCAGCCTGGCCCACTCCCAGCTGTTGTAGGCGTTTGGAAAGTGAACTAGCAATGGGAGATCTCTCTGTCTCTGTCTGCCTTTTATTTACTTATTTTTTAAAGATTTATTTTATTTATTTGAAAGAGTTACAGAGAGAGAGGGGGAGGGACAGAGAGAGAAGTCTTCCATCCGCTGGCTCACTTCCCAAATGGCCGCAATGGCTGGGGCTGGGCCAGGCCAAAGCCAGGAGCCAGGAGCTTCATCCAGGTCTCCCACACAGGTGTAGGGGCCCAAGCCCTAGGGCCATCCTCCACTGCTTTCCCAGGCAGCCGAATTGGAAGTGGATCAGCTGGGACTCGAACTGGTGCCCACATGGGCAGCCGGTGCTGCACGTGGAGGCCCAACCCTCTATGCCACAGTGTTGGCCCCCTGTCTGCCTTTCAAATAAATAAAAATTTCTTAAAAAGATCATTCTGTTCATCCTCCATTCGCAGGGCACTCAGTGACTGTTGTACCCTGAGTTTCTTTGCTGTATGGGTCAGTCTCTGAATACACTGATTTCGGGAGCTTTGAGCCTGAGAAAAGCCATGGAGTAGCTTCCACGGGGCGCCCGCTGTGTGCAGCCACAGAAGGGTTCACGACTCACAGATAACTTGCCACTCGGTGTTGGCCGAGGGCTCTCCCTGCCAGGCAGGTGGTACAGGCCCCATGTGGGCGCCTTACGGGTGTGGTTTGGAGCCAGACAGGCCTGCTGGCAGGCTGGGTTCTGCCGCAGATGAGCTCTGCAGCTGGGCTGGTGACTGTACTGTCTGAGCCTCGCGTCCCTCGGCTATCAAGCCTGGCTGGGATTTGCACCCTGGGGCTTTGTTGTGGTAGATGAGCAGCGTGGTGCCTGTGGGTTTCCCACACAGTGCCTGGTGCATAGCATGGGGTGGGGGTGGAGGGAGGTCCTCCCAGAGCGGAGAGTTCACAGTTAGCCTTGCTGGTTCATCTGGTGGGTTTTGCCTCGTATCCCAGTAACCGAGCCCAGTCCCCCTTCGGTGGCTGCCTACCCCAGGGACCACACCTTAGGTGTCTCGACAGTGTCCAGGGGCGGGGTGGGAGAGGAGGTGGGGGCAGCCTGTGGGCTCAGCCAGGTCCCATCCGCTCCCCCTCTGGCTCTGGGCAGGTTCACCTGTGACGACGTGGACTTCAACCTGCGGGTGCACAGCGCCGGCCTCCTGCTCTGCCGATTCAACCGCTTCAGCGTGATGAAGAAGCAGATCGCTGTGGGCGGGCACAGGTCCTTCCACATCACCTCCAAGGTGAGCCTGCTGCGCAGGGAGCTGTTGGCGGAGGACGGGCTCAGCCCTCGGGCGAGCTTGCTCAGGTTTTCCGCCAGCCATGGACGCTGGGAGGTGAGAGACCCCCTGGGGGTCTCTGCTGCCCTTGGACTTCAGCCCATGTGCCGAGAGCTCCAGCTGGTGCAGGGCCACTGCCAGGCCCTTCTCTGTCCCAGGGATGGGGCGGAGCACTGCCCTTCTCTCCCCACCCCCACCCCCGTGATGTCTGCTCTGATAACTGTGCGTGATGTGACAGTGACAGGCTTGCTGGGTGGCCACGTGTCTGTCAGGGCCGGCCCTGGTGGGGAGAACCGTGGTCTGACCGTGGGGCCCTTCGGGCTGAGAGACCCGGGCAGTTGAAGATGTGAAAGTGCAGCAAGCCCTCCAGGAAGCCCTACGGGCTGATGCGTCCCTGCGTCGGGTCCCTGTGACCCCGCGGGCTCTGACCCGTCTCTTGAATCTTGCCCTGGATCACTTCAGCCAGCCCCAGTCCAGCTGGTCACAGTAATGCACACGGATCTGCCCGCCTGCCCTGCGCCAGCCCCACCCCAGCTGCCCCCACTCCTAAGCCTGCTTACTAGCCTTGCAAAGTAGCAAGACTTCAGTGAAAGACCTGGGGCTGGTGCTGTGGCGTAGTAGGTTAAGCCTCTGCCTGTGGCGCCCGCATCCCACATGGGCACCAGTTCATGCCCCAGCTGCTCCACTTCTGTGGTTTTTTTGTTTGTTTGTTTGTTTTTTGTTTTAATTTTATTTGAAAGAGTTACAGAGAGGTAGAGACAGAGAGAGAGGTCTTCCATCTGCTGGTTCACTCCCCAGATGGCCACAATGGCCAGAGCTGTACTGATCCGAAGGTAGGAGCCAGGAGCTTCTTCCGGGTCTCCCATGTGGGTGCAGGGGCCCAAGGACTTGGGCCATCTTCCATGGCTTTCTCAGGTCATAGCAGAGAGCTGGATCGGAAGAGGAGCAGCCAGGACTAGGACCGGCGCCCACATGGGATGCTGGCACTGCAGGCCAGGACATTAACCCACTGTGCCACAGCGCCGGCCCCATCCACTTCTGATCTGACTCCCTGCTGATGTGCCTGGGAAGGCAGTGGAAGACGTCCCAAATACCTGGGCCGCTGTACCTACGTGGGAGTCCCGGATAGAATTCCTGGTTCCTGGCCTCGGCTTGGCCTAACCCTGGGTGTTGCAGCTATCAGGAGAGTGAACTAGCAGATGGAAGATCTCTCTCTGGCTCCCCCTCTCTCTTTGTAATTCTGCCTTTCAAATAAATAAAATAAATCTCGTAAGGTTTATTTACTTAAAAGGCAGAGTTACACATACAGAGAAGAGAGAGATCAGCCAACCCATCTTCTATCTGTTGATTCACCCCCCAAATGCCTACAGTGGCTGGGACTGGGCCAGGCTGAGGCTGAGAGCCAGGAGCTCCATCTGGGTCTCCCACATGGGAGGCAGGTCCCCATCTGCTGCCCCCCCACCCCCCAGGGCGTCAGCAGGGAGCTGGGTTGGAATCAGAGCAGCTGGCCCTGGGACAGACACTCACTGTGGGATGCTGGCGTCACAGGCACGCCCCCCCACCCCACCCCACGTGTGCCTGAAGCCTGCTCTCTTTTACGTCCCTTGGTGTCGTCTTTCAACTCTTAGATATTTTGTCTTTATTCTTACTTTGAACCTGTCTTATTTTCCCACTAGGGGTCATTGCACAGCCGTTAGTTGCAGGAAATCTCGGGCTGTTATCTAGTGTTTCATGAGTGAGCCTCTGATTATTTTCATCTGTTCATTCCATATTGGCTGAGCGCACCCGTCCCTTGGTGCCTCGCGGCTGAGAGGGTGCTAAGTCCACGCCCAGAGGCTGCCATCGTGCGAGGAGACCGACCACCCCACGAGCTGTCTCGTGCCTCGCACTGGAGGATTTGTTCCCAAACCGTGTGTCCTCGTTCCCACGGTTCCGGTTCCGTGGTGGGGCCTCCCCCCGCCCCAGCCTCCGGCGGGCTCTGCTCCCCGGGGGCGGCGCCGACACCCTCCTCCCGCGCAGGTGTCCGAGAACGCCGCGGCCGTGGTGCCCGCGCAGTACATCTGCGCCCCCGACAGCAAGCACACGTTCCTGGCGGCGCCCGCCCCGCTCCTGCTCGAGAAGTTCCTACAGCACCACAGCCAGCGCTTCTTCCCGCTGGCCCTCAAGAACCTCCGCCACCCGGTGCTGTCCGTCGACTGCTACCTTAACCTGGGCCCCCAGGTGAGGCGCGGCGCTCCCACCAGCAGGCAGGAAGCGCCTCGGTCGGGTGCAGAGAATCAGGACTGGGACGCGCAGCTGCGGTCGCCCCTGGTCTGGGGGGCAGTTGGTCCTAGGGCCCCCGCGGACCCCAACATCTGCAGGTACGCAGGTCCTTTCTGTAAAACAGCATCGTGTCTGCGGGTGACCCTGCTCTGGGTCAGCTCTAGTTACTTAGAAGCCCGTGCGTGGAGCAGACGTGCGAACAGGCAGCTGACTGCGTGCAGGGCATCAAGACACAGAAAAGTCTGCGTATTTGCTGCAAATGCAGTTTTCTTTCCTCCCTACATTTTTTCTTTTTTTTTTTTTAAGTTTTATTTCTTTATCAGAAAAGCAGTTAGAGACATAGACACACACACACACACACACACAGAGCGCTTTCATTTGCTGGTTCAGCTGGCCACAGTGGCCTGGGCTGATCCAGGCCAAAGCCAGGGGCCAGGAGCTGCATCCAGACCTCCCACGTCAGTGCAGGGACCCAGACCCTTGGGCCATCTGCTGCTGCTTTTCCCAAGCCATTCGCAGGGAGCTGGATCCAAAGTGGAGCAGCCAAGACACGAACTGGCGCCTGTATGGGATTCCGGCACTGCAGATGGCAGCTTTACCCGCTTTGCCACAGCGCCGGCCCCTCTCCCCGCATTTTCTATGCGCAGTTGTTTGAATCCACGAGGATGGAACCCTCAGACACCGAGGGCTGGCTGTACTCATCTGCTTAGTCTCAGCCGCTTCTCCCGCTTGACAGCTGACGTAATTAAGACTGAAAGTGAGAATGGTTTGCCCAAACAGAAGACACTGGGCATCCAGCCCAGCTGTGACGCTAAAGCGTTTCTCGCCGGCTCTCAGATGAATTCACAGATTGCCGAATGCAGAGAAGCCCCTGGGATCCGTTCGCGGGGTGCAGCTGTGGCAAGAGCATGAGCGTGCTGTTTTGAGCCCCCCAAGTCCTGAGCTGTGTTTCCGTCGCCTTCTGTTCCAGGTTTCCGTCTGCTACGTGAGCTCCAGGCCCTGCTCCCTGAACGGCGGCTGCTCCAAGCTCACGTTCAGCGGCCTCCTGCTCTACCTCTGCGACTCCTTCGTGGGCGCTGGCTTTCTGAAGAAGTTCCACTTTCTGAAAGGTAACCTGCTGCACGGACGCGGCCTGGGTGACCGGGGCACCTCTGACGCCGCCGCTGGCCCTGCTCCTCCTCTGCCCAGGCGCGCTGGCGTGGTTCAGAATGACGAGCACCCGCCTGCGGGTTTCCAGGCTGCGTTTCCGTCGCTTTTCTCTGGCCACTCTTCGCTCTGGCCTGCCTCGCCAGCTCAGGGTGCAAAGCCCTGGGGACCGTGGAGTGGTTTCCACGTCACTCTGTGCCCCCAGGAACCACTTTCTGTGAAGGCAGGCCTGGGTGTGCAAGTGGGGGGGGCGGCGGAGAAGGGGAACAAAGCCTGATTGACGGGGCGGGCGTTTGGTGCCGAGGTAAGTCTCCGCCCCAGATGCCAGTGTCCCGTATCAGAGTGCCAGCCGCGAATCCTGGCTCCCTGGCTTCGGCTCCAGCTTCCTGCTAAGTACAACCTAGGGGGGCGGCAGGTGATGCTGGCCAAGTACCTAGGATGTCCCTGCCACCATGTGGGACTTCAGCCTGGCCCAGCCCTGGCTTTTGTGGGCTGTTTTGGGGCATGAAGCAGTTGATAGACAGTTTCTCCCTGTCACGTGACCTCACTGCCTATCCCATCAAATATGTAAATAATAAAAAAAAAAAAACCGATTGATGGACAGCAGTACACTCAGAGTTGAGAGGAGAGAGAATTCCCCTGGCTGAGCAGGTGGGGAAAGGCGGGAGCCTCCCCAGGCCTGGCTGGGGGTTGCTGGACAGGCCTTGGCTGGGTGGAGAAGGGGGCTTAGGCGGTGGGAGGTGGGGGGCAGATGTGAACCCAGGGCTGGCGCTGAGAATATTCGATCTGCCGTCAGACCCCCTCTCTCCAGTCCACCTCTCCCGTTCTGGTCTTTCTCACCTCTTCTTCTGCCCCGATTTGTTCTGCCAAATCCCCACGTGGGTGTCTGTGGTTACAAATGATTCCGAAAGAAAGGAGAGACCCCTTGGGCTCCCCGTCACGCTGTACCAAGGAGAGCCCGGCAGCAGCTCTCACGTGTTCCCTCCTCTCGCACCCCGGCCGCCGGTCTCCCAGGCGCCACCTTGTGCGTGATCTGCCAGGACCGGAACTCGCTGCGCCAGACGGTCGTGCGCCTGGAGCTGGAGGAGGAGTGGCAGTTCCGGCTGCGCGACGAGTTCCAGACGGCCAACGCCGCGGAGGACCGGCCGCTGTTCTTTCTGACGGGGCGGCACATCTGAGGATGAAGCCTGCGGACTTCCTGGAGGAGTTGGCGTTCAGAGCCCTCGTGCCGTGAGGCTAACGGAAATCCTAGATCCGTGGGATGTCGGAACTGGAACTGGCCCCAGGGACGCCTACACTGCGGGCCGCTTGTGGCAGGTGGAAGGCCCCGAGCTGGATAGTGGCAGAGCCGTGTGGGCAGGACCTGGAACCCAAGACTCTGGCGTTCTGGGCCGCGCCACATCAGCCCGGGCCGTGTCTGAGGTCGGGTTATGAAGAACCAGCTTTCGCCTACCCGGTGCCTCCCTTCTCAGCAGTGGGCGTTTCAGGCTGAGGATGGGTTTCAGCCTAGTCGGTTTCCCTGTAGCCTCCTACAAAGCAATATTTCAGAAGACTCAGCCGTGAAGGCTGGAGACAAATGAGTAGATCACTTTCTGAAGAACGATTGACTTGCCTGTGAGTGTGCGGTCTTACACGCCAGCCCAAAGGCATCACATTCAATAAAGGAAAGCGTTGCTGTTAAATGATCCTATTAAAATAGTGTAGGGTAGGGACTGGCGCTATGGCGGCGCAGGTTAAGCTGCCGCCTGCAGTGCCAGCATCCTAGATGGGCGCTGGTTTGAGTCCTGGCTGCTCCACTTCCGATCCAGCTCCCTGCTGATGCACCTGCGAAAGCAGCGGAAGATGGCTGGACCATCCCTGGGCCACTGCGCCCCACATGGGAGACCTGGAAGAAGCTCCTGGCTTCGGCCTAGCCTGGTCCTGGTGGTTGTAGTGATCATTTGGGGAAATGAACCAGCAGATGGAAGATATCTCTTTGTCTCTGTCTCTCCCTCTCTCTAGCTCTGCCTTTCAAATAAATAACTAAGTCTTTTAAATAAAACAGTATAGGGTAAATATCCTACCTCTTAGGGCACTAAAATGCAAAGGAGCTTTGAAATCAAAAGGGCTTTAAGGAGAAAATCAGGGTTAAGGACGTTGCCCTGAATTCGCCTTTCAAAGGAAGGAGGGCCAAAGTTCTTGGAAATAAAACAATAAATACAACCAAAGTGACTTATAAAATAGTTGGGAAGAACCAGACTTGTGCCTAGAACGTACTGAAGCTCAGCTTTCGGCTCCTTTAGTAGCCTGTTTTCTTTTGCGATTGCTTGACTCCTTTGGGGAGAGTCCCTGCTAACCAGAGAGAGGAGAGCCCGAATGTTCCATTCAGCGGCCTGGTGGTTTCCAGCCATCCCTGCACAGCGCCACCTGCAGGTAGATGCCAGACCAGGTGCTGGTGCCACGACGGTTCGGTTGAATCCTTTCAGAGCCTTTCACGTTTTGAATCCTTCTCCCGACTTGAGAGAAGAGAGGGGCGCCTCACTCAGTCACAGGCTGGAAGCACGAGCCAGACTCCTGCCTGCACAGTCCAGGTCTCCCCCGCCCCTCACCTCCCTGCTTGGAAGGGGCCCATCACTGAAGGGAAAGCTTAGAGATCTAAACCATGACTCCGCGTGCACCCTCTGCGTGCATCTCAGACGCTTACTGGCACTCTGGTGAATAACAACCCCGAAGACACGATTTTGAAAGGCGATGCCAAAGAGTTCATGTCAGTCTTTTCCCCTCAGAAACCAAAGTGGACAAGGATGATTGAGATCAGTGTCTGTAAAATGATCACTTTGTATATGTCACTATTCCTATTGTGGACTAAAAACTGGGCTTTAGTTCTGTTTGTGTTTTTGTAAATAGCAGTTTCTGTATCATCCCCCATTGTGTTAGTTAACTTAAGCTAATATTCTTGTTTGTTCCAGTCTTATCAATAAAACCTGTGATGCATTTATTGTCTCTTTGCTGGGTATTGATTGCGTGGTTTTGACAGGAAGTCACGTGGAAGATATTTCTCTAAAAGTTCATGGGTTGAAACGAGAGATGGTTTGGAAAGGAAATGGTTATGAAGCCGTGAGTGAACTGTAGAGGAAGCTAGATCCCAGCGGGCAGAACCAACATTACCGAACTATCAAACCCTCCATCGATGAGCCATAGATTCAACACGAAACTGATCCAGAGACCAAACCAGGTTATCGTCTACTGAAGTGTTTTCCTTCTGAATGAAAGTGTAAAACAACAGAGCAGCCAGACCAACATGTGTCCTGTTGTATCGATAAACAAGTGTAGGTGTGTCAGAAATCCACGCTTTCTAGTGCCGAAGCCAGGGTGTGACTTACCCACCTGGTCGCAGGTGAGGTCTTGTCCCTAGAAAATGGAGGAGCCACCAGGATCCTGGGCTCTGCAAATAGTGCTCCAGGAGGAGGGGGAGGGAGTAAATTGCTGACCTACGCTGGCCGGATCCTCCCCAAAACACGTCATATCATAGGTTACCTCTGCCTGTGGGGACGATGGGTAAGGAGCTAAGAGAAGCTAGAAATGTTACATTAATAGTGTTCCCCTCGTGTGGAAGGAAACATCGGAAGTTGAGGATAAATGTTCCCTGCTGATTTACCTGTTTGGGAATCTCTGACTCCTTGGGCTTGACCATTAAGCATGTGGTCGTTATGGCTGACCCCTGGGGGTGGGGGTAAGCTGTCCTTGGGGGAAGCCTTGTAATTTTTTTAAAAGATTTTTAAAAATGTGTTTACTTGAGAGGTAGAGTTACAGCCAGTGAGAGGGAGAGACAGAGAGAAAGGTCTTCAGTCCATTGGTTCACTCCCCAGATGGTCACAACGGCCGGAGCTGAGCAGATCTGAAGCCAAGAGCCAGGTGCTTCCTCCAAGTCTCCCATGCAGGTTCAGGGGCCCAAGGACTTGGACCATCTTCCACTGCTTTCCCAGGCCATAGCAGAGAGCTGGATTGGAAGAGGAGTAGCCGGGACTAGAACCAGCGCCCATATGGGATGCCGGTGCCACAGGCAGAGGATTAACCTGTGCCACGGTGCTGGCCCTGAAGCCTTATAGTTTTTTAAGCTGGCTTCCCACAAAACCTCTATTGGCTTTCTGAAAATGTTCCTGAGGCCCATGACTTGCTGCTGACCCCAGGAGGTGGCTATGTGTTTGGGAGGGAGGTGTCCCGGGCTTGAAGGAGCCAGAGCCTTGCCCAAAGCCATCTTCTGGCTCCTGGTGATGGCTGGGACATGAAGAGTGACAGTTCTGTACCGTAGTTTGCCTCTGTGGTTTCAGGGTTCATTTGTGATGTGGGCGTAGCCTACCTTGTGTTGGTTAACATGATGGCAACAAAATAGACCTGCCCATAATCATAAATTTGAGGGGTAAATGATTCAAAGTCCCTTGTGGTTACAGTTCAGGGACCTTAAAATGTAAAAGAATCAATGTAAAGCCATTTCAGTTAAAAATCCAAGGAAATTATATGTATTCCTTAAAGTCCCAGCTGGTCTTCCTTGGCGTTTACTTGACAAATTCTCGGGGATGTTCTGCATGGCTGGGAGAGTCGGGGTTCCCCCGGCTGCAGCCTGGGTGCTTTCTTGTACAGTGGGTTCCTTCAGGTCCTCTGAGGTTGTGTTAGTCGTTCTTGGATGTTCTTGGATGTTGCTCGGTTTTTAGGCCCAGTGTATTCAAGGAACCCCTATGACTTACATTTAGGAAGCAAGGCCAGTGCCATCTCTTGAGCATCTTCCCACAGCCACATTCCTGGATTACATTATTACCACTGCCCCGAGACAGAGTTTGCTCAGCAGAATCTGGGTGGAGGAACTGGGAGAATCTTTTTGGTTTGAGCGGTGTCTGGAAGTCGGTGTGTGCTTGTGGTCTGGAATTAACCGGGCACCTCTCATGCCAGGGCTGAAGGGGGTGCTCTGTGTCCCCTATCCAGGGAAAATTGTGTCTGCGTGCTCTGCTGTCTCACGCAGTGACACTTGGAGGCATCGCTGCCTTCCTGTGAATTGACCTGGCTGAGCAAGGTGGCAACCACCCTGAGCTCCCTGGCAGCGGTGAGTGCTGACCAGCTGCCCTCAGCCGCTGGCATGCACATGAGAGCCCCCGAGTCTTCCCTGGGGACTCCTGGGGGCTATGGAAGCTGCTCGTGTCCTTCGATTGCTTTTCTGCGTGCTGTCCAGTTGCAGCGGTATCTGCGGGCGGTGTGTTCCAAGGTCCTGCGCAATGCCTGAAACCACAGCTGGTGCTGAGCCCTGTCTATATTTGTACTGTGTTTTTCCCCGTACATATGTAAGCATGAGAAAATGTGTACAATAGGCACACTAAAGGATTAGCAAACGAAACATAGAACAACTAGGCTGCAATCAAATTTATTTAAAACTTGCGAGTTGTTTGTTTCTGGAGTTTGCTGTTTAATATTTTTGGACCTTGGCTGATCACAGATAACTAAAGCTGTGGGAAACAGCCGGAGGTGAGGGAGGACCCCTGTACCGTCCTTGCTTAGTGAGATGTGTCATGTATGCCTGCTTTCCTCTTGTTGTGTAAAACAGAGCATAGAGAGCGAGCGGGCGAGCTCCTTTCTGTTGGTTCACACCCGCAATGGCCAGTGCTGGGCCAAGGCTGGAGCCACCACATGAGCACTGCAAACATTTTTGAGCACCCACTGTGTGCCAGGCACATGCCAGGAGACTAATTTCTCATCAGTTCACTTGGCCGCACCTGCACTACACAGAGACCATGTTCTAGAACTCGGGGCTCAGAGGTTAAATGACTTAGGTCATTGCACAGCTATTAAATGACAGTAAACGAAAAACCAGGTCCATGCTGCTGTGGAGTAATGTTCCCACCAACGTCACAGCTACTTCCTGTCTTAAGTAACTTACTTCTACTGGGCACCATCTGATAGTCCCTCGTTGGGAATCCTGTTGGGCTGCTTGATGGAGGAGGTACAAGCAGTGAGCCTACACCAAAGATACACCATCGTGTGCCATCCAGAAGTGCGGACAATCTGAGCTCTGAGGTTAGGAAATAACTTTTTTTTTTTTTTTTGGAAGATCTATTTCTTAATTTGAAAGGCAGAGCTACAGAGACAGAGTTCTTCATCTGCTGGTTCACTGTCTGGATGGCTGCAATAGCCAGGACTGGGCCAGGCTGGAGCCAGGAGTGGGTGCAGGAGCCCAACAACTTGGGCCATCTTCTGCTTTTCCCAGGCACATTAGCAAGGAGGGAGATCGGACGTGGAGAGGCCTGGACTCGAACTGGTGCCCATATGGGGTGTCGGCATCGTGGGTGACGGCTATACTCGCTGCACCACAGAAATCACTTTTAATGAGGAAATTTGCATCAAGCCCCCGAGATCTGGCCTCAGGTTGCCGAGGGCTTTAGCTGGGAGGGAGACCGTGGACCAAGGCTGTCTCCCACGTTGACAGCTTCCGCTTCATTTTTAGCTTTCTTGCCTCAGCCCACGTGCCAGCTGAGGCAGAATTAGCATTTTAATGAACAAGCAGTTGGAAAAGCCGGTGCAGACTTTAGTGGCCTTTGTGTCTGGAGCAGGAACGCGAATGCTGGGAGCGCATTTGTCATTCGCCGCATGCACTGTCCCAGTTTCCCTTCTTTCTGGCTGAAACTCTGCCGAGCACTGGTCTTTCTTGCTCCGCTGGCCCCACCAGGGCGAGTTTCTTGCTCTGTGAAAAGCTCTCCCTGGGTGGTCCAGCGTGCCGACAGGGGGTGGTTTGGGGACTGTTAGGTGCTGGATTGGATCCCCCCAAAAAAAGATATGCTAAGGTCCTAACTCCCAGCACCTTGGAATGTGGCCATCTTTGGAAATCGTGTTCCTGATGGAGCTGAGCTCGGGTCACCCCGGGGTGAAGGAAGGCCCCAATCCACTGCGCCCCAGGCGCTTAGCACGGAGAAGGGGCACACGCAGGCTGGGCACCGGGGACGGAGGCGGGGCGGGGGACAAGGACTCCATGCGAAGAAGGCCAGGGCTTGCCAGCGCCGCCGAAGCTGGAAGGAGCAAGCAAGGATCCTGCCTGGAGCCTGCGGGCAGCGCGGCCCTGCTGCCACCTGCAGAGCGGGCCGGGAGCCCGGCTGGGCCGTCACAGCCGCACGGTTTGTGCTGCTTTGGTCTGGCGGCTGCAGAACCTGATCCTGGTGGGCAGTGTTTACGACCCCACGTGAAACAGGCCCCCGGCTCACGTGAAGTCAGGGCTGGGGGGATAGACGCTCCAGGGTCGCCCTCTGGATCTTGGCAGATCACATGTTTGCAACCATTCCTCCCCGCCCACCTCCACCCTCCCCACACCCTGGAGCCCCGGCCATCACCAGTATCTTCTGTTTGTCTGCAGTTCTGACAGCTGCTGTTGATTGAGATTTTGGGGGTGCTAGCTACTGCCTGAAGAAATTTGGCATATTTATGATGTCACTTAGTTCTGAAACCTAAACGATTGTTGTCATGACAAAACTCACCCATTTCACAGACCTGGAAAGGAGGCGCAGGCAGGTGGAGGCACTGGCTTGGGTCTCAGAGCTGCCAAGCAAGGTGGGGGAGGATCTGTCCCCAGGCCTGTGGGACCCCAGGCTCTGGGCTCTTGAAGCCTCACTCAGCACCACTCCCCCTGCATCTCTGCTTCTCGATTGCTGTCTGGAGAACATCGTGCCAGCAAGTGGAAGCCTGCTTTCATCACGGTCCGCACACCCAGCCGTGCGCCAGGCACTGCTGTGGCCAGCAAGTACCAGGATGAGAGCAGCCGCTGCCAGCCCCACTCTGCAGTCCCTCAGGCCCCCTTGGCAAACCCGCCGCCCTCATTCATGGGGGCTTCATCCTGACCAAGGCACAGAGACGGAGCACCCAAGCCTGGGCTCCAGTGCCTGTGTGGGCAGCAGTGGGCGAATGGCCTGACTTAGCCTCTGTTGGCATCGATGCCCACACATAAAAGGGTGGTGGTGACGCAGGTGGAAGATCCGTAGACTGCAAGTCTGAAGTCCAGAATGCTCCAGAGCTGCACGCTGAGTATCAGCAGATGCCGCACCTGGGACATTCCACGCAGGTGCTCTAAGAATTCCGTATGAGATTAACTTAGGGGGGACCGGTGCTGTGGCGTATCGGGTAAAGCCACCACCTGCAGTGCCGGCATCCTATATGGGCACTGGTTAAAGTCCCAGCTGCTCCACTTCTGATCCAGCTCTCTGCTGTGGCCTGGGAAAGTAGTAGAAGATGGCCCAAGTCTTTGGGCCCCTGCACCCACGTGGGAGACCTGGAAGAAGCTTCTGGCTTCAGATTGGACCAGCTCTGGCGGTTGAGGCCATTTGGGGAGTGAATCTTGTTTGGAAGATTTCTCTCTCTGCCTCTGCCTCTGGTACTTGCTTTTCAAATAAATAAATAAATCTAAAAAAAAGAGATTACTTTCAGGTATGTATGTAAGGTGTACATGAAACAGAAATGAACTTCATGTTTACACTTGGATCCCAAAGATCATTATGTACCTGCAAATATTCCCAAATCCAAAACAACCCCAGATCGGAAATGCTTCTGGTCCCAAGCGCTCGAGACCAGATGCTGAACTGGCGCTGGTGTTCAGCTGGGGCTGCTGGGGGGGTCAGCATGACACGCTGTGCATCCTGCGTCTGCAAGAAACCCACGTGCAGGCAGACAGAGGCCTTTTCTTGCTTGGAAAATGGCCTTAAAATGAAATCCCGGACTTGAATGACGGTCTCGAAGCATCTGAACATTCCGTGATGTGGCACTTTATTGCCAACCTGATTTCCAGGAAGTGACTTTCTTATCTGTGATGTGCGTGCAGGTTGGTGGCACCAACTCCCGACAGCAGTGGGTTTTTTTAATAAACATCTTTATTTATTTATTGGAAAGAGTTACACAGAGAAGGAGAGGCAGAGAGAGAGAGAGAGAGGTCTTCCGTTGTCCGATGGCTCACTCCCCAGTTGACCACAATGGCCGGAGCTGTGCTGACCCGAAGCCAGGAGCCAGGAGCTTCTTCCAGGTCTCCCACACAGGTGCAGGGGCCCAACGACTTGGGCCATCTTCCACTGCTTTCCCAGGCCACAGCAGAGAGCTGGATCAGAAGTGGAGCAGCTGGGACTCGAACCGGCACCCATATGGGATGCCAGTACCGGAGGCGGCTGCTTTACCCACTATGCCACAGCGCCGGCCCTGAGCAGTGTTTGTGCTCGTAGCTGCTGTTTTCGGTTTCTGTGTCAGCCATAAGATGCCGCGCCATTGTTGCTTGAGCGTCCGTTTCTTAGGGACCAGTGCGGCTAACCCTGTTCCTCCTGTGTGTCTCTTGGCCTTTGGGTCTCCGTGTTTTGCCTCTTTACGGGAGGTTTTGGACACTTGCGAAGCAGCTCATCTGTCACGTCGTCTCGGTCAGCTTCCCTCTGGGTTTTGCTTCTGTTTCTCACTGAGCTTCCATGAAAGGTGGCGGAAGGGCTGTGCCTCAGTGGGGCGCCTCTGTGACACTGCCCCAGCCTTGGCCCCCTCGGGGAGTGGGCTGACAATGGTGGCAGTCCCGACACTGCTGTAAGGGGCCTTAGGGTCTTTGTCTCATTTAATTATTGTGAACTTATGCACGTGTCCACTTCCTGTCGCTATAGGAAATCTCTGAGATAGATTCCCTCAGCTCCCGGTTCTGCAGGCTGGGTGGCATGGGCCAGCATCAGCCGGGCCGAGAAGACGTGCAAGACGGGGAGGGGTCTCCTGTGGTGAGGCAGGGAAACAATGACAGGGCAAGGGCTTTTTCTTTTGGAAAGATTTTATTTGTCTATTACAAAGGCAGAGTGACTGAGAGAAGAGACAGAGTCCTTCCATCCACTGGCTGAGGCCGGGCCAGGCTGAAGGTGCTGTGGGGGTCTCCACTCTCCAGGTGGGTGACGGGCAAGGGTGCCCGTGGCGGCGCGGCCCTGGGGAGATGGGGTGAAGAGTGAGTGGCTGTCACCTCTGGTCTTTCCTCAAGGGCCCTGTGGCCGGGAACTGGGGGCTGAAGCCATCGCACAGCCATCGGGGATCCAGCTGTGGGCAGGGCTGCCTCCCGTCCCCGCCCCGACGCACTGCCCTGCCGCCTTGGCCCCCAGGGGTGTGTCTGTATGTGATGTGTGTGGCAAGTGTGGATATGCTTGATGAGTATTCAATGTGCATGTTCCATATGTGATACATGTATGTGCATATATGATGAGGATAAGTATCGATGTGATTGTGTGATAAGTATGTGATGGGTGTATGTGTGATGTGTATCATATGGTAAGTATGGATTGTGTGATATGTATGTGACAAATATGTGATGTGTATGTTACATGTGTGGTGTGTGTGCCTGTATGATGTGGATGATAAGCATGTGATATGATTTGATCGTGTGATAAGTATGTGCTGTGTGTATGTGTGAAGTGAATGCTAAGTATGGATGTGTGTGACGAGTGTGGCAAGTGATGTGTATATTGCGTGTGTGATGTGGAAGATATGTATGTGATGTGTGTGTTGCACAGGTGCACAGTGTGTGTAATGAGATTGTGCAGAGCCGGTCATGGGAGTGGCGGGGAGAAGAGGGTCAGGAGAGGGGCGGGGCCTAGGGAGTATCCAGGGACACGGCTCCTGGGGAGCAACTTCCGAGCCTCCTGTCAGCCTCCGCTCTGTGCTCTCACACCTGGGTCCTCAGCAAAAGTCCTCTCTCCCTGGGGAGCTCACCCCGTTCAGGAGCAAGGCTGGCCCTACGCAGCAGCGGAGCCGAGCCTGTGCCAACGTGGGGAGGGCTGTACTGACAAGAGGAACGCAGACGCAGCTCCTGTCCAGCCCCGAGCCGTGAGATTGCGTCTGGGCTCCCCGCGCTCTGCGCCGGGCAGTGCACAGTCGCTTCCCCGTCGGTCACACACCGTCCCTCGCCCCCCAGGCTGCCCTGGCCACCACGGGGCAGGGGCCAGCAGCGGAAGGTACAGGCACCGTGGCTTCCCAGAGCCCACAGCACATTTCTGTCAGTGTGCATGACAGTACTCTCCTGTGAGGGAGGCTGGAGAACGTCCCTCCTGAGATGTCCCTGCTGATCTGTCGTTGGGGACAAGTCGTGGGACAGCTGAGCCCGCGCCCCGTGAATATAAAGCGAAGGAGAGGGCAGGCGGCTGACTCGGTGGCTGAGATGCTGTTGGGACGCCTGCATCCGCTCTCGGGGCACTGGGGTTCGAGTCCCAGCTCCACCCGATTCCTTCCCCTGGGAGGGAGCAGGTGCTGCTCAAGTACTTGAGTCCCTGCCACCCACTGGGAGACCTGGACTGAGTCCTGGGCTCCTGGCTTCGAGCTGGCCCAGTCCTGGATGTTGCGGGCATTTGGGAAGTAGACAAGTGGATGGAACATCTCTCTCTCTCTCTCTCTCTTTCTGCCTTTTGAATACAATTTTTTAAAAACTTACAGGAGAGTGTGGCATGCTTCCAGGACAGCAGGAAGGCACCAACCAGGCTAGTAACAAGGCAGCCTATAGACACAAGCCAACACTGATGAGTATGGATTATGCACCAGGCGCTGAGCTAAGCACTTTAGTCTCAGACGATACTGAGATGGCTCCTGTTCCTTCTCTGTCATCTAGGCGGGGAAGCCGAGGCCAAGCGGGGTCACATGTTGATTCACCTGCAGTTACGCAGTGGGGAAATGGCAGAGCTGGGGGTCAGTGGAAGCCCCCCAACCCCGCCACCAAGATTGAGAACGGAGTGACAACTGAACCGTGGTTCATTCTTGTATCTCATCCAGCTCGGGGGTCCTGGGGGAGCCCCAACACCCAGAGCTGTGCCCAGTCGCGGGGGCCTCTGGGGCCTCCAGGGGTGACGGCTGCATGGCGTGGGGCTCTCGGCACAGGGTGCCAAGGGCCTCCAGGAAGAGCCTCCTGAAAGAGGGGGACATGACGTTGTACAGGACGGGAGTCACCGCCGAGCTCACGTAGAAGAGCGTGTTGGTCACCATGTAGAAGTAGTGATAGAAATCGTGGAGCGCGCTGGAAGGGAAACCCAGGCCCGGTTAGCGAAGCCATGGCCGCCTCACAGTGTCCCCTTCCTGCTGGGCGGGGAGGCCAGCGCCCCACTGCAGGGGTCTCTCACCGCCGCTGCCCTGAGCTGATGGCTCTACCTGCACACTTCCCCAGGCCCCTGCTGAAGCGCGGGGGCCATCGTCTAGCCCTGGGGGATGCTGGGACCCCTGCGCGGCTGGGTGTGGCCAGGGAGATGCGGCCTGACTCCCTGTGGCCGAGCTGCTCTGGGGCGGAAGGACTTGGCTGGCGCCCACGTGGGTGATGGGTGCTGGGGGCTCCCGCAGAGGGGGTCCCTGTGCACCCAGCTATATCCCTGGAGCTGTTCCCTGTTTTCCAGGGTGTTTGAATTCATTCTCTTCTCCAGCTACGTCATCGAAAGGGGGTGCACGTCTCGGTCTCTGTCCAAGGGGCCTTTCTTAGCTCAGGAAGCACAGCTCCCATCTTCCCGCCTCTCCTGGTCCCCGCACGGCCCGGAGACTGCTCTCCAGCCTGTGGTCAGGGTGCCAGAGCCCTGCCCTCCACCTCCCAGATCAGAAAATGCCCTCCCCACCTGTGGATGAAGGACTCTGAGGGCACAGACTGGGCGTGGCCAGCTGCAACACCAGCCACAGGCCCAGAGGACTCGGCAGCCTGGGCTCACTCTGGAGAGCGAGGGAGGCCCCGGCCCAGCCCAACGGGCCCCTCTTGCTGTGCAGGGCGCTTCTGCCCACTTACTCGGTCCACCTGTCATCCGTGGTGTAGCAGTACATGAGCCTGCGGGCGTGGTACGGCAGCCAGCAGACAACATACACGGCCACGATGGCTCCTGCAGGACAGGTGGAGAGAGAGGGATCATGTCAGACAGAAAGCAATGTGTTCTCTAAGGGGAGACCCCGAGGACAGGGGCGCTCCCCTGGGGTTTGTCCCTGGAGCCAGAGTTGGCAGGGAACTCTGGGACGACCTAACACATCCCCACTGAGCCTGCTCTCAAGACTGGCACCGTCCCAGCCTCCAGGTGTCTGCTTCAACCACGACTCCTTCCTACCCTCTGTCCTGATTGCGAAGGACCGCTGTCCATTCTGCACTCAAGCGCGAGGCCAGGGAAGTCTGCTTCCCTTCCCCCAACATGAGCAGTCTAGGAAGGAGTTTCTCTTTAGGTCTCCCCTCCCCCCCCTCCCCATCGCACCCCAGGAGGCCCTGGGCCACCTTCCCACGGGACTGAGACCGCCACCTCCTAACGTCCACCCCTTCCTCTCCTGCTCTCGCCCTGCCCCAACTGGCAAACCCATGCTCTGGCCCAGCGTGGCCCCTGCACGAGCCCCATCAACTCAACCCTGGTCCTGATGGAGACGCAGGCTCTCGGGCCCGCCTCGGCCTACTCAGTCAGACTCTGTGGGATGGGGCCCAGTGTCTGCTTCCTGATTCTCGGGGTCTTTCTTACACACTATTTACCCCCATCCTCCATAGGGCTGCCCGGGCAATGGGTCTTGGAAATAAATCTCAAAAGAAATAATCAATATAGATCAATAGATACACATCGATGGAATCACTATAAGTCAAAACACACTACTTCCCAGTCCTGGACACTGATGCTTTCAATCACTGGCCTGGGTCCCTTACAAGGCCACACTGTCCCAGGTACTCACAAAAAATAAGCAGAACAACGCTGTAGCTGGGGAAGTGGGGAGTTGCAGGGGAACTGGATTCGGGGACCCAGCGGGTCTGCAGGCTTTAACCACACCTGCTCACATTGGTGCGTCTGTGCAGATAGGCTTGCTGAACAGTGGCCTGGCTCTGCCTGTGTGTGTGTGTGTGTGCACGCACGCACATGCGTGTGCGTACGTGCAGGAGCCCCGGGAGCAGACCAGGGGTTTCCTGTGCAGAATTCCAGCTCCTTCCCTCCCCACGGAGCCTTCCAGGAAGTCTGCTGGAGACTGCAAAGCTCTCTTTGGGCAGAGGGAAAGGTGGCCTGCAGAGAGGTAGCAGTGTGCTGAGGTCCCCTGGCCCCAAGGCCGTGTCACCGAGGACTTAACTGAGAACCCGGGCGCTGCGCTGGAGGCTGCGGATCCGGCTGGAGTCCCTGTGTCGCAGCAGGGCGTGGTGGCCCCCCAGGGAGAGCGTCTTCCTCCAAGCGAGGAAGCCCAGGAGCCCCTCCTCACTGAGCAGCTCCAGGTGGCTGGGGGCGAAGCTGCCTGGGGCGGAGGCCGACGGCACCTGGGAGTAGAGGGCCACCAGGTGGTTCATGGTGACCCCGTTCAGGAAGGCCGTCAGTGCCAAGGGCAGTACGAAGGACACCAGCACATTCACCTGCGGAGGAAGACCAAGGGCCCGTGACTCTGGTCACAGACTGGCTCAGCAGAAAGGGGAGGGGAGAGGAGGTTAGAAGCCAGCTGAGGGGTGGGCCCCGGCCCAGGCAGCTCTGTGCTGCCTGGGACACACATCCGCGGTGGAGCGCCTGGCTGCTGGTCCTGACCCTGCTCTCCGAACCAGCTTCCCACTAACGTGTGCCCCGGGAGACAGCAGGTGACGGCTCCAGGACCATCCCTGCCGCCCACACGGGGGACCTGGGTTGAATTCCTCGTTCCCAGCCTTGCCCGGCCCCAGTTGCTACAGGCACTTGGAAAGTGAGCCAGTGGATGGGAGAGTTCTATCCATCTGTCTGTCTCTTTCTGTGTTTTTCTGCCTTTCACAAAAAAGAAAAAGAACAAAATAATCCCAACTTGAGTGGTTGTTTAAACATAAAATGTATGCTTCAAGCTGAGCATTTTTGCACATACTCTTTATGGAAGGAGGTTGTTATAGTGAGAGATGAGGAATTTTACAAGCTGTGGAATGTCTCAGGGAAGTGGCGCCTCCCAGAACCAGGGATCCTGCCCAGACAGTTCTGAGGGCATCCTCCTCATAGAGACCAGAGGACGCCAGGCAACGGGGGTGTTTTCTTCTGGGTCTGTGTGTTTCCCACATTCCTGGCGAAGCTCTGAAGTCCTGCTTTATTAGATCTGCCCGGCTCGCCACAACGTGTTGTAAGATGTAGCCCTGGCTCTGACACCAGTGGCCCTGCAGACACACCCCTGTAGCCCTGCAGCAGCAGCTGTGGGCTGGTGTCTCGCTCCAGCACGTGGCTGAGACTGAGAATGCCACGCCCGCCGGCTTCACATACGGCCAAGCTGCAGAAATGAGTGACACGATCAGAAGCCCGTATCAGCTCCTCCCTGCTGGGCACCTCCACTCACAATGAGAACACTGGCAAGTCCCTGTTAGCACAGTTAGCACCCAGCAGTGCGGCCTGGGCGGGGTCAGCGGTGACGAGGACTGTGCTGTGTCCAGGTGAGTGAGCTGGCTTTTGTCTGCATTAGATGCTCTGTGACACTTGGGCACACAGATGCCACCCTCCCTGTCAGCGTGAGACACACACTCCCAGTTCGCCAGGCTGCCATTTCTCCTCTTGGCTCTACCCTAAGTGCTTCGGCCTCCTTTGCATCCGCCTGTTCAAACAGACCCACTGTCTGGACAGCTCCTGTTTAAAGCCACAGTGCACTGTCACAGCCTCTGCGACCAGGGGACCAGAGCAGGGGACCATGGGAAGGCACTGGGGCAGCAGCCCTGGGGCTCTGCTGAGTCCACCCCGCAGCAACAGGAGCAGGTGGACAGCCGAAAGGACAGTGCCCCTTGAAAGCACCCCAGCACCACGGGACAGTGGGCAAGGAGGTGAGGGGAGCTTTCTCTGGCACAGGGAGACGGGGATGGCTTGTGGATGGGGAGCTGTGTTTCCAACTTCCTGCGGGCTCCTTCCAGCCACAGCCCTCGCCCTGGGTGCCACGGGGACAGCCACTTTTGGGCTTCCACGTGCCCACCACACCCTCATGTCCTCACTCACACAGCAGCAACATTGAATGTGTTCAAATGCACATGTATAACTTTGATGGGAAAGTAAAACATTGGAAAAAGTAAATCTTAAAAAAAAAGACAAAAGAAAGAAAGAGTAGACATATGGAATGGAGCTGAGTTAGCCAGGGAAGACTGGGGGGTGGGGGTTGGAGGGGACACTCGGCATGTCACCTGGGGTACGGTACTGCTCTGAACGTCACCTCAGGCAGAGCCCTGATTTTGCACCGCTGTGAGCATGACTGCACTGGGCCAGGAAGGGAGCAGGGGCGCCAGGTCCCCAGGGGAGAAAAGGAGGGGCCAGGAAGACGAAGGGGAACTGCTGTGGAGGATAGGCTGGGCCCTGGGCACTGTCACGTCTTCAGTGACCAACCGGGATGCTGAGCCCGTGGTCTCACGGGACAAGCTCTGCACAGACGCCCCAGGTCCTTTTCTGAGTCAGGGAAGGGCATCGGAGAGGGGGACACCCCCCAGGCTTCCCCCACATCTTTACCCCCAGCCCCTATTCTGGTCAAAGCTGCTCCTGTGGTATCTTTGACTTGCAACAAGAAAAGTCCCAACTCAACTCTCCAGCTCAATGACTTCTTTAGTTGCAGAAATAGGCTATACACTTGTAAGTGCCAGTTTCTATGTAAAGTAAACCAGTTACAAAAAAACAAATCCTCAGGTACTTGGCCCCCTGGTCCTTCCCCTCCATGCCGGTCTACCCACAACCCCCACATCCCTGGGGGGACCCCAGGCCCACGGGAGAGGCAGCTGAGACAGTTGCTCTTGAGGGTGTGGGCTGGAGCCTGCAGAGTGGAGCGGGGAGAGGCAGGTCACTCAAACAGATGCAAGAGGATGAGTTGGGTGGGAAGAAGACCATGCTGCCCACACAGCCACCAGACAGGCACTTCCGCAGGTGCCTCGGTGGGCATGATAGACCCCCGGCAACCTGGAATCTCAGATCATTTAGGCAGGACAGAGCAAAGCCAGGGGGCGCTGGCTTGTGAGGATCACTTTCAGGAAATGCATTGCCCAGTGCCAGAAATGCGACCACCACCTGCTGAGAGAATTCAGAACGGGGAAGCAGTGGCTCCTCTCAACGCCCCCTCCCCGAGTCC
>CM027408.1:7984630-8018149 GCA_015711505.1 Sylvilagus bachmani
GGAGGCTGCTGAACCCGCTGTGCCACAACACCAGCCCCACGCCAGACTCCTTCCTTCAATGTTCCCAATTCATTCTCAGAACAAACCCAGACAGATCTTAACAGGGCCCCTACTAGAGGGAGTGAGGAAGGAGACCCTGAAAGCAGGGGGCTGCCCGGTGCCCATGGAGTAAAGGTGCCAGCAGGGCGCCAGTGCTGTGGCTTAGCAGCCAAATTTGCTGCATGTGACACCAGCATCCCATATAGGCGTCAGTTCAAGTCCCAGCTGCTCCACTTCCAATCCAGCTCCCTGCTAATGTGCCTGGGAGAGCAGTGGAAGATGGCTCAAGTGCTTGGGCCCCTGCACCCACGTAGGAGACCTGGAAGGAGATGCTGACTCCTGGCTTTGGTCTGGCCCAGCCCTGGCCACTGCAGCCATTTGGGGAGTGAACCAATGGATGAAAGACCTCTCTGTCTCTCCCTGTCTCTGTAATAATGCCTTTCAAATAAATAAAATAAATCTTTGTTGATAAAGATGCCAGCAGACATCTCACCGGCTGCAGGGACATGAGGACCAGCCAGGGGAGGCATGCGGTCCAGCGTGCCCTGTGGCCACAGCTTCTGTCTCCAGTCATTCTCTCCCTGACCCTCCTCCTGTAGCCTGCTCTGCACACGGCCATACACCCAGTGGCGAATTCTAAGTCCCTTCCGCAGCCCTACTCTGCTCTGGAGCATCAGCCACACCTTCAGCTAAAGCCTCCGTGCCCACCATCCAGCCCTCTGCCCCAGCCTCTGCCAAAACCACCCCTGCTATGTGCTCCCCTCCCACCCGAGCCCAGGATCCAGGTGGGTTAGAGTTAAATTAAGGACCTGCAGGGCCACTTTCCAGCATTGCTGAGGTCTATGTGTTTTCTGTCTGTCACCGGCAGGCGTGCGGTGGAAACCACAGGGCATTATGCATTGTCAGTGCACAGCTCCACGCGCGTGGGGAGCAGTCGTGGCCCAATAGCTGTTGTCTAGCCAATGGGGCTGAGCACACTGGCTGAGCCCTGCTAGGGAGGGGAGCCTAGGGCAGGGTGAGGCTCTGCAGGGAACAGTGTGGGGAACGGCATAGGGAAAACACAGCTGAGCCCAGTCCTGCCTCCCAGGGGCCGAAGGAATCTGGAGGGCCAGAGCAAGCGTTCCCTGGGGCTTTTGTGGGAGGCAGGTGGTGTATAAAGAGGACAGAGCATGGTCTGGAAAGCATTGTTGGGTCCCCTGCACTCAGCACCACCTCCCACCAAACCCTCTGCACAAGCAATACACGGACAGCTTCCAGTCCCATTCTGCCCCTGAGCTGTGTGACCTTGGGATGCTGTGATCCCAGTACCACCCATGGCTGGCCAGCAGGGGGCGCCCCTCCCCTCAGTGCCCCTGCCCACGGTTGACTGCAAAGGGGCGCTTTCCGGAACCTCTGCCTCCCGGTGTTGTTTGTCAGCCAGTCTGCAGGTGGGAAAGGACTTGCAATTCAACACCCTGCTCTTTTGCTGAGCCCTGTGACTTGGCTGCACTCCGGGCGGGCCTACAGGCGAGCACAGCCTGCCCCGGGCTCCAGTGTCTGTGTCACAAGCACCAGCCTCCAGCGTCTGGCCGGGCTGCCCGGGAGACATTCCTCTCCCAGAGCGGCCAGCACCCTCGGGCCGGGCCATGGCGAAGCAGGACAGAGTCTGCAGCTCCAGCTGGGATTCATCGCAGGGCAAAAGCCCCCAGGATTCGGCATGGTCGTGGGTAAGGGCCGGCCACGTGGCCATCTGCAGACACGGCGCCGCTCTCCGTTCTTCCACCTGTGGAGGTCGGGTGCTGATGGGACTGTGGGGTCAAGTGTGCCCAGAGGGCTCCTCCTCATGGGCCCCCGGTTGAGTGACGGGCTCTCGCTCTGGTAGCTGCGTGTAGCGTGGTGGCTTTAGCGCTTGCCCGGGTGCTAAGGGACTTTCTGGCACCTCAGGTGGAACGTGTGTGGTGATCGCTTTGTTCCCAGCGTGCTGGGCTGGGAACCGTGGCGGCTTCTGTGTTTAGCATTGGCACAGCCTGCTGGAGGGACTCTGACACTGTCTCAGAGACACGCTGGGTGTGACATAGGCCCCATGGGATCCTGGAGCCAGGAGCAGTCTGGTGGCCTGCTGTCGCCTCCCCCGGGATGCCACGGCATGTTTTTGCATGGGGTGGGAGAAGTTGTTCATAAGTGCCCCCCCAACACTGGAGAGGGGGAACTCAGAGGACCCTCAGTGGCAGGGGGTTCAGGGCTAGAATTCAGAGCCTTGCTTTCTCCAAGGACGACCGTATGCCGAAGCCTCACCCCAGAGACCCCGCGATGCTGTGCTCTGGGCCTCAGCTGCGGGAGGCTGGGCTGGCGCCAGCAAGTGTCCCGTGAGCAGGGACGCAGCAGGCCCGGGGCGCCGCAGCCGGTCCCCAAAGCACCTGTCGCCGTCACTTCACTCAGCTCCGTGTCAGGCAGGAGGCTGGGCGGGGGTGGCTGTCGGTGCTCAAGCTGGAAGGCAGGAGGGAGACAGAGGAAGAAGAGGGCCCTAGTGTCGCTCGGCCCTCGGGGCAGGTGTCTCCTCCGTGGAGGTAGCACAGGAGCGTCCCCGCCCCCGAGTGCCCTGCGGAGGAATGCCACCCACACCTGGTTCATTAGAGAAATCGATCGCGTGGTGGTGACTCAGCGGCTTTGTCTCACTTCCACCCTGGGAGGACCCGCAGGGGCTGGCCAGGCTCCACCCCAGCGGTGACGGAGTCGCTGTTGTACCTCGTGGGTGGGTGGGGACTGCTGACACTGTGTCCCACTGACAGCTGAGGAAACAGGCTGTGGAGTTGGGATGCACCCGTGGGGGCTTGGGGGGTACGTGGGTGGGGGTGGTGCCCAGCACAGCTCTGGCCCGCCCCCCAGGGCCTCCCCGTGGCCGCCATGACCAAGGATCGGCCTTGGTGCTTTTCCTCGAAGCGGTTCATTACAGGACATGGTGGAAGGTGGGATCACATGCTAAACTGTGGATCAGACAATAAACTGCGCTCCCTGGCTCGGGCTGTGGTCAACAGAGACCCTGAGAATTAAGCCACAGAAAGCATCTCGGATCCACCATTTGTCCCCCTGCACCCCCAACCCTCCCCACCTCCCCCCATCCCCTCCAGCTCTGTCTTGAAGGGAATTCTGCAAGTCCAGGTGGAAGCCCTCAGCGGGCCCCTTGCCACTTCCACTGTGGTCTACATGCCCCTGCTGGCTGCCTCTGTGTGGGTCCTGTGACCCTCTACTCCCCAGGGAGCCAGGCCTCCAGGGCACAGTGTGGTGCCAGGGTTCCCAGGGCCACCTGCTTCTACTGGAGGTGTCCACCCCACCTGACCTGTTGTGTGGCGTGGGCAGCTCCGCAGCGCTCCTGGGGCCTGGCTGCAGCTCCGGTGAGAGACCCGGCTTCCTCCCCCTGCTGGAGGGCAGGGCCAGGCTGGGCCCAGGACTGGGGGCTTCGGCAAAGCCGAGGAACTAGGATGCCAACCAGGAACCTGAGGCAAAGCCCAGGTGGGCAGACTGCAGTTCGGGGAAGCCGGGGAGCCCACAGGGGATCTGGCCTGGGCAGGCGCTGCAGCTGTCTTGGCCGGCAGCCCAGGTGAGGCTGGCTGGCTTCTGGGGAGGTAGAAGTGGCTCAGCTGCCACAGGGCTGGGAGAGGGCAGCTGGCAGCACTGCAAGCTGTCGGAGGCACCTGCTAGATTGGCACCCTCCACCATGGTGCTGGCCACAGCCATTCCCAGAGACGCTGGGCCCCGAGTGTGTGCAGGGCCCCGTGGGGGCTGGGGAGATGGGCAAAGCCTGCCCCTGCTCCCCCGGGACACTGAAGCAGAATGTGGGTGGGCGGGGTTGCAGCAGGCTCCTGCACAGTTCCCAGGGTGCTGACCTGGAAGGGCCTGGGAGGCGACGTCCGAGAAGCGAGCATTTGAGCCAAGCCTTGAAGGAGGGCTAGGAGTTCAACAAACAGCAAAAGGGCCAGGGGCCTCCTCGCTGCGGCTGAGCAGAGGTGGGGTGAGAGCACAGGGCGTTCCCCTTAAGCTAAGTCTGCAGGAGCTGTTCTCAGGTCACGTGGACCTTCTTGCCCCTTCCATGAGGCGTGCACGGTGACATTCCTCCAGCCAGGCACTCAGAAGCTGAGCCTGAGGCCCAGAGCGAAGGCCTGGGCTTGCACACAGCCATGCCAAGGTCACGTTTTGATTTGCTGGAGCGTGTTTTCTCGTCTGTAAAATGAGGCATGTGAGGCTTACTAACCCAACGCTCCCAGATGCTCTGCAAAGGTGGCCACCGTTCATCCCACACTGCAGGGGATCCAGACCAGTGGGATCTCCAGGGATAGCCCAATCAGGACCTCAGGCCCAGGGGAAGGGGTGGGGTCTGGGCCCCCAGCTCCCCCGAGCACAAGCTTGCTGCTTGTACTCCCCTGGCTCCACAGCCCAGAAGCCTCATGGGCGACCCCCTTGTGGGCCCCCTTCCCCATGCCCCTTGGAGGTGGCCCGAGGAGGGAAGACAAGCTCAAGGGAAGGACCCACCTCCCCCCAGGGCTTCAGCCGACCGGAAGCACCTGTGTAGCTTGCGCCGCTGGTCCCAGGAGGCTCTCTCAGTGTACGTGTGTGTAGACAGAGAAAACCACCAGGAGCAAAGCCTGCGGGGCCTTGGCAGGCCAGAGTGTAGAAGTTGAAATTTAGGTCTCTGCTCAGCTCAGTGTCCTGGGCCCCGGCTGACCCTGTCCCGAGGTCAGTGGTCAGGAGGCCTTGAACTTCCCCGGGAGGTGTCACTCTGCCACCTCCCACAGGACAGCCACCTCCCTGCTGTCAGGACCACATGGTCTGATGTGACTTCGCTGGTGACGAGAAGGCAGGGCGAATGCCCTCAGCCCAGCAGCGGGCGAGCCCTGCTGGGGGCTCCAGGCTGCTCCTGATCTCTCCACAGAGACGGGGCCCACCTGTTGTGCACCTGCACAGGGCTCCGGCCCAGGCCCAGTGAACTTGTGACAGTGGTGGGGGCTGGGGCTCCCCGCCCTCCTGCAGGGTAATGCACCTCAAGCCTCTCCGCTTCGTGCTCATCCTGTGTCTGGTGGGAACAGGTTTTGTTTCTCTGTGGAGTTGGAATGCGGGCGACAAGGGACTCGGCCACACCTTCCTCCTCTGCCTCGGTGATCCAGAACTTCTTTTCCTCCCACCGCCGGGAGCTCCAGTGGGGATGTCTCCATCTCGGTGTCCCCACAGCACCTAATAGGCAGCCTGGCTGACCTTACCGCGGGGCCGTGTGTCCTGGTAAGGCAGAGTGAGAGAGAGAGACAGACAGACTGATTTTCCATGCACTGTTTCACTCCCCAAATGGCTACAATGGCCGGGGCTGGGCCAGGCCGAAGCCAGGAGCCAGGAACTCCATCTGGGTGTCCATCCACCATGTCTCCCACGGGGTAGAAGGGGGCCCAAGCACTTGGCCCATCTTCTGCTGCTTTCCCGGGTGCATTAGCAAGGAGCCGGATCAGAAGCAGAACAACCAGGACTCAAACTGGCACTCTGGTATGGGAGTGCCCAATGCCAGGCTCCCACCGGAAGGTCCTTTGTACTGGAAACTCGGGGTGGGGCTGGGTCCTACTGTCTCCCCTTCCCTGGGGTCAGGGCTAGGGCAGTGTGTCTAAGACAAAGCTTCCAACAAAGCCACTTCCTTGAAGGACTTAGCTTCCTGCCTGTACCTGTGAGGTTCCATTGAGCTGTGGGAGTCAAAGTGCTTTGTGGGGTCCCCCACGATGCAGTCCAACCTGTCATTGTCCTGCCCTGCCCCACGCCAGGCCTGGGAGCTCAGGAGAACACGTGGTCTATGTTACCATTCGGCAGGCAGAGGGTGGTTGCAGGAGTGAGTCTGGCGGCTGCTTTTCCTCAACTTAGTGTAGAAATAAAAAGCTGGGAAGCAACTTACAAAGAGCCAGAAACTCTGATTTGACAGGAAACATCTGGGCCGAGAGGAGAGCAGGCAGAGTGCCCCAACGGGACGCTGGCCTTGAGGGAGTGCCCGGGGTTTAAGGCATTCTATGCGGCGCCCACTGGACGGGAGGGGTCACATACTGCATGCTGATTGGCTTGGGGCTCGTGGAGCTAGCGGGGGGTCTGTTGGAGACCATCTGTCTCCTCAGTGGCTCAGCCCCCTCCTCTGCTAGTTCTGCACGGGAGATTGCAGCTAACTCGGAGGCATGATGTAAAACCGCAAGGTCGCACATGTTGCACAAGAAGCCGTTCGTGGGGGAGAGGCCAGTCGGTCTGGAGACAGCTTTCCAGCCACAGCTATCAATCTGCTTGTGAGGGACATTCTACCTATGTCCTGGGGACCCAGAGACTCCCAGCCCCCCCGGACAGCCTCAGTCTAGATCACAGGAAACGCACGTGGCAGGATTTCGCCCTCTGGTATTTAGAATTGCTGAGTTGTGTGTGTGTGGGCACGAGGCCACGGCTGGGCTGGGTGTGTTGCACATGATAAAGTTCAGATATTCCGGCGATGGCGCTGTGGAAGGAGACCCCTTGTGAGCCACGCTTTTCCAGGCTGGTGTGCCTGGCACTAAATGGGGGAATGAGGGACTAGGAGCCACAGCCACAGCCCACCCTTGTCATCCGTGACTCCCGCCTTCCTGTGGAGAGAAGATGATCACAGATGTGGTCGGGTAGACCCGAATGGCTGTTCCCCTGCACCTGCACCTGCACCCACCCTGCAGGGCTGGCATTTAACATTAATGAACAACACCTTTGCAGCTGGGGCAGGCGCCCAGGGTGGTAAAACTCGGCTGTTGGAAGTCCGGCTCTGCCACTTGTAAACTGAGCAGCTGCCCTCGGCCAAGTTTCTTTTAGCCTCTCTGAGCCCTGGGTTCTGCATCGTTAAAATGGAGTCTCATAAATCCGCTTTATGAGCTTAGGATGGGGGCAAATGAGGTGAGTTGTTATAGAGTTTTAGGATGTTTTTCTCCGAGCAGCTGCAGGGAAAATGTGTTAGGAGACGCTGCGGGAGAAAATATTAACTCCTTGAGAAGTCCCTGTGCTGAGCTGAGTGCCTGCAGCTGGGAGCCGCACCGTCTCCAGTGCCAGGCATGGTGCTGATGTACACAGGTGCACTGGCTGCAGCCAGGGCCAGCCCAGTGATGGCGCTCGGCCTTTTAGGAGGAGCACTGGAGGGTCGCACAGGGGGTTGGGGGAGGGGGAGACAGGTTTTGGAGGCAAAGTGTCCTGATCCCCAAGACAGTGCTGCGTGGTGTGTGGATGCTGGTCCTCCTGACGGAGAGGTTCAAGTGCGTTTCACTGATGAAGTGACTGCCATAGCAGGTGCTCCTCCCTCTCTCCTCCTCCTCCTCCTTCTTTCCTAAGATTAAAAGTTGACAACTTTGGGGCCAGCACTGTGGCGCAGCAGGTTAACTTTCCACCTGAGATGCTGGCATCCCACATGGGCGCTGGTTCTAGTCCCAGCTGCTCTGATTCTGATCCGGTTGCCTGCTAATATGCCTGGGAAAGCAGTGGAAGATGGCCCATGTGCTTGGGCCCCTGCACCCATGTAGGAGACCTGGATGAAGCTCCTGACTCCTGGCTGCAGGTGGGCTCAGTCCCAGCGGTTCCAGCTGTTTGAGTTGTGAACTAGCAGATGGAAGATCACTCTCTCTCTCTGTCTCTCTCTTTCCAAATAAATAAATCTTACAAAGTTGACAGTCTTATGTCAGCTGGCACCCATGCTCAACTTAGCACACATCATCAAAGAATGCTGTCTTTCCGTTTGTGCATCCATTCTAGCATGGAGTGTTTAAACATTTTTCAAAGATTTATTTATTTGAAAGGCAGAGTTACAGAGAGGCAGAGAGAGAAGCCTTCCATCTGCTAGCTCACTCCCCAAATGGCCACAACCACAGGAGTTGGGCAGCGCTGGGCCAGTCCCAAGCCAGGAGCCAGGAGCTTCTTCCGGGTCTCCTACATGAATGAGAGGCCTAGGCACTTGGGCCATCTTCTACTGCTTCCCTGGGCCATAGCAGAGAGCTGGATCGGAAGTGGAGCAGCCAGGACTCAAACCAGCGACCATATGGGATGCGGGCACTGCAGGCGGCGGCTTTACCCGCTAGGGTGCAGCGAGACCCGGCACGGAGTGTGAGGCCTCCACTAATTACCCAGGCCCCTCTAAGCCCTGGAGATGGAGCAATGAGTAGAAAAGACGGCCCTGCCCTCCTGGAGGCCTTGCTTTCGCGGGGGCTGCAGAAAACAAGCCGGCAGTTGAGTCAAGCACCTCAGGCGAGGACTGGAGAACATGGCGCACAGGACGGCGGGGTGGCGCACGGGCTGCAGCACTGGAAGCAGGTGAGGGGTGCAGGGGCGGGGGGGGGGTCAGCAGGCAGGGAGTGGAGGGTGGAGCCGATGTGAGGAGACGCCGAGGCCCAGGCGCTGGAGCTGAGAGAGGGGAGCGGCCGGAGCTGCTGTGGGAGGCGCGGAGGTAGCGGCATGCTAGGGCGCACGAAGCCAGCAGGGACGGGACTCCGAGGGCTGCGGGCAGGTGCTGCCCCTGAGTGTGGGCGTGGCGCATGGCGGGGTGGGCTCCGGGGCGGACCCTCACACCAGGTGGGGGGTGCAAAGGGAGGAGCGGAGGAGCGGGGAGAGGTTCTGGTTCCTGAGCCGTAGGGCGGGGAGAACACATGGGAGGCTCTGCTGCCAACGAGGAGGCAGGGTGCTCTGACTCTCGGGGTGTGCCTGCTGAGACCCCCTCAGAGGCTGTGGCTGTGGCGAGGGCCCGAGGAGGAGGCGACTTCCCCTATGGCAGGTGCAACAGGGCTTGTCTCTGAGCTCTGGGAGAGTTTATTGTTGCCAGGATGAAGACAATGAGACTCTTTAGAACAGAGAATCCTGTTGAGTGGGGGGAGAGCGTGGAGCGGGCGAGGTCAGGAGATCTGGGTGGCAGCCCTCGTGTGCAGCGCCGAGCAGTCTGCAGGGAATCTGGACGCCACCCCTTGAGCCTCTGCACGGGCGATTGCACGAGCAGGTGTGACCGCTCCGAGGCAGCTCAGCGCGCTGTGGCGTGTGCGGCCGGCAGGGCTGGGGACCAGCTGTGTCAGGTGGGTGGCTCCTGACAGGCACTTTATAAAGCCATGGCAGGCTGCCGAGGTTCTGTTCTGTTCTTTTAAGATTTTATTCATTTATTTGAGAGGTAGAGTTAGAGAGAGGGAGAGATAGAGAGAAAGGTCTTCCATTTCTGGTTCACTCCCCAAATGTCTGCAACGGCCAGAGCTGGGCCGATCCAAAGCCGGGAGCTGCTTCTGGGTCTCCCACATGGGTGCAGGAGCCAAAGCACTTGGGCCATCTTCTCCTGCTTTCCCAGGCCATAGCAGAGAGCTGGATCAGAAGAGGAGCAGCTGGGACTAGAACCGGTACCCATATATATGGGATGCTGGCGCTGCAGGTGAAGGCTTAGCCTACTAAGCCACAACACTGGCCTCAGGGCTAAGGTTCTTAGAGTGGTGGGCATGGGGACAGTTTGGGGCTGACCCCCAACCTGTGCTGGGCTCATTTGGTCTGCCGCGCTTGGGTGGGAGGCCGGCTGGGCCGTCGGGAGGAAAGGGCCCTTTGGTGAGTTTGTGCATCGGGGGCGGCCCTTTTCGCCGATGCTGCCCATGGAGGCCCTGTGTCCTGCAGCGAGTGGCCCAGGGAGTGGGGCCTGACCATGAGTGGCAACGCCGGCACTCCCCAGTGCAGAACCTCATCGTGAATGCGAGTGCCTGCAGGCCCTCCCCAGAAATGGGGCGAAAATGGAGCAAGCCACTCAGACGGTGAGCCTGGCGTCTCCCTCCTCCAGCTTCCTTGTCTTCCCGGCCGCCTCCTCGTCCTCTCTCTTCAGGAAGCCCCGGGCTCCCGCAGCACAGCCGCCCGGAGGCCTCGCAAGCCTACCCCTCTGCAGGCCCAGGTGTGGTTCTTTCTGGAACAACGTGGAGGAACACTCTCCATGCGTCCGGCTGGAGGATTGAGCCCTCCCGCGTGGCCGTGGCTGGAAATGCTGGGCATCGCTCGGGCCCCACCTCTTCCTCCTTTGCTCTATGGGTGCAGTGTCCTGGCCCAGAAATGCCCTCTAGAGGGCGCCACCACACCGAGACCCAGGACAGGGCACACACGGGTGGGATCACACCCCTCCGCCGTGAGTATGTGTGTGTGTGTGTGTGTTGGGGGAGTGTTGCCACCTGGGAAATGAGTTAATCTGTAAAACATTTTCAACCGACAATAAGAGTTTTCTTGGCATTCTTGAGTTGGTTATCTTCATCCAGGATAAGGTGATGTGAATTTCAAAGCAGTTCAAAATAAAGGAGAAAGGGACTTGGCTAGCTGGCATCTTCACCTAACATGACCCCGGGTAGAACTTGCATTTATAAATAACCATTTGATAGACACTTCGAAGCTAACAGTGCAGCAAGCTAGGATCGAGTGTCTGGGTTTTGTCCAACGAGAAAGGCCCAGTAGGTGAAAGGTCACAAGATGGAAAGAGAAAGAACAGTCAGTCTTGTGTCTTGAACACTGGGTTTGGGCAGCTGGCTTGTGTTACAGGATTTTGCAAACAGATGAGCTTTGGTAATTTATGGGAAATTCAAAGTGGCTTCAAGATGACAAGCACGTAGGTTTGTTCTTGTTTTTGTTTACAGAGCGCCCCCTAGGTGCCAGGCCATGACAGGCATCTTCTGTATTTTGCCGTATCAGTGGACGTAGGATCATTAGCTCCCATCTACGCTCGGAGGGACTTAGGGGTGGTGGCTGACTGGCCTGGGCCTCACCCCTAGCCATGAAGCCATAATTCCCTGCTTCACGGACCCTGCTCCCTCCACTGAAAATGCTGCCTTGCTATGTCACTGGACAGCGAAGCAAGGTGAACTTTAACCTTCGTGGGAGCCAGTTCTCCTGCGCGTCTCTGCTTAGCCGTGGTGCTTAGGGATAGGGACTGATTCTCCAGCGGGGACCGTGTCAGCAGGCTGGTGCTCATCTCCAGCCGATCCTAGGACACTTGAGAAAGCACAGCTTTGAGAATACATGCCTAATCACGACCAGTTAAACACACACGGGCTTGGCCTCACTTGTCTCTCAGAACGTCCCTAGCCCTAACGTTGGCCCTTATCTTAGCTTTAGCTCATGCCCTAGCCCTCTTCTTAGGGGTGGTGGTTGAGGTAGGGGTGGAGAGGAACAGGAGGGACACCGTTCTCCCTTGAGTCCACCTTTGGAAATGTCCTGGACGGCAGACACTTGATGGTACGTGGGACCCTGGGGTGTTGGTCCTGGAGGAGGACCTGCTGGCTTGGCAGCTGCTGTGGCCTCACACTCGGAGTTGGGATGCTGTCTTCTCCAGCCTCGTGGGAATCTTGTCTTCTCTCAGAGCTTCCACGTGGGACAAACTCGGAATCCGTGGGCTTGGGCTACAGGCATCTGTTTAGTTACAGCCCTGCTGGTGTTCCTGGGTCAGGACTGGAAACATAACCCTAATCCCATCACATGCACATTGGACCTTCATGCCTTCGCCCTTGTTCACAGTGTCCCCTCCCACCTCTTGGTCCAGGGGCTCTTATCCTGCAAGTGTCAATTCTCAGGTCACTTTCTTTGTGAAATTCCTACCCCTGAGACCAAACAGATCCCTGTGTGCGACAGTAATGGATGTCCATCTGTGGACACATCACTGGCTGCCTGTCTCCCATGAGGCTGTGAAGTTCTTGAGAACAGAAGTCGGGCTGTGCGTGTCTCTGGTCGCCGGGGACCCAGCAGCAGCTGGTTGGAGGACAGGCCCAGCAAACACGGTGGGCGGCGGAGCAGCTCCGCAGTGGGTAGCAGGCTCCTTGGGGAAGCAGTTTGCCATTTGTGATGCTGCGCTGTGGCTCTAGTTGGGCCCCAGGTCAGTCTAGTGGGTGCATGTTCACGTTTGATTTTATGAGTTTAGCCCCACTGCTTTCTTGCTTTCGCTCTGGCACTAATTGGCTGGGTGACTTCCGAAAGTCACTTTGCACCTCAGTGGCCTCGTCTGTAAAATGGGTTGCCTTGAGGATTAAACAGTGTAGTTCCCAAATGCCAGAATCGCCTGGGGGCTTGAAAAAGTCCCGAGTTCCCTCCTAAGCTTGTGGTTCAGATCTCCCTAAGCCTGGGGGTGCGGGATGCTGGCAAGCTCTTGAGTGGCTTCTGAAAAGCAGCAAGTTTGACCGGAGGCTGTGAATGTTTGCCAAGGCATGGCAAACAGTGCTTGGAGCTGAGTGAGCCCCCTGCAGGTGCCTGCACTCCAGTTCCCTTCTCCACTTTCCTCCTGGGGAGCGGTGCTCTGAGGTTGCCCAGTTTGTAACACAGGTGAAAACCACAGAATAAAACTCACCTAACCTGCTCTTTTCCCAAGTGCTTTCTCTTGGAAAAAAAATAGAAAAAAAGGGTAAAACTCAGAATTTTCATTCAAATTCCACCCGTTTATTGGGTCTGTGTCCTATATCCATTGTTAAGTTTTGAGCTGCAAAGATAAATTGGGTGGCAGCCTTGTCCCTGAGATCTTGAGAATTTACACAGCCTGAAGATTGTAAGGCACTGAAGGGCCAACATTGTGGTGCCACGGGTTAAGCCACTGCCTGTGATGCCAGCATCCCAGGTGGGCACTGGTTTGTGCCCTGGCTGGTCCACTTATGATCCAGCATCCTGCTAATGCGCCTGGGAAAGCAGCAGAGGATGGCCCACGTGCTTGGGCCCTGCCACTGACATGGGAGACCTAGAAGAAGCTCTTGGCTTTGGCCTGGCCCAGCCACGGCCATTGCAGCCATTTGGAATGTGAACCAGCAGGTGGAAGGTCTTTCTTGGTCTCTTTCTCGCTCTAACTCTGCTTTTCAATTAAATAAATAGGGAAATCTTTTCAAAAATATTTAAGGCACAGAGACCAGTGGAAGTCAGAGGAAATATTAGTTTGGGACAGGGATTGGTCAAATCACATCCCTGAGGTTTTCTCTGGACTTGTGTCCAGTTTAGATTGGAGAAAGCTCCGGGGTCCTTGTGACATACAGAATGCACCCAATAGGTGGAGCTAGAGAGTCAGGGACCTGGAGGAAAAGGCTAGCGCTGCATCCCAGGAAGGCAAAGGGCTGGGCTCAGGGACCACCTGAGCAGCTTGCTTTAAAAATGACCGTGGAGCCCAGGTGCAATCCCTGTGAAATACAGAGGCTGGCATTGAGCCTGCGGCAGGTGTAGCAAGTCACTGCATGTTCTCATCTACAACAGGCTTGGGAGATACGGATTCAGAGATTCTAGAATACAGGCACTCTGCAGGATGGTCTTGCAGTCCGGGCTGGTTGGAATGTAGATCCCTGTGCTGTGCAAAGTGTGGGCCTCAGACCAGCGTCCTCTCAGCATCATTGGGAGCCGTCAGAGGTGGCTGTAGACCGGCGGAGTCAGGCCCTGTGCCCTGTGCTCTGACCAGAGCCCCTCGCGGGTCCACCGGGGAGGATGAGAGGAGCCTCGCGCCTCCGTCTACACTGGAGGCAGGGATCGTCGGACCCTCAGCAGCTCTGAGTCCCTTTCCAGACCTCTCTCAAGTTGGGCTGAGTTCCTCTTGAGACTGTGAGTTCCTTGGGGCAGAAAGTCTGTTTCTGTTCCCTGCACGCCCAGTGCCTAGCATTGAATGCGGCAGTCATTTTGGCCCCAGGTCATAGAGCCCAGAAAGGAAGACCTTGCACATTGTGTAGAAGAAGGCACCCCATCACTGTCACCGTCACTGTCAGTCAGCCAGGGCTTCCCGGAGCCTCCCATGTGGATTCTGGGAGCGCAGCGCTGGGACGGCTCCACCCACCCCTGGAGTCCTTTTCCTTCCTATGTTCTTCAAAGCTGAGCCCAGCTCTGCTAACTATGGGGAGCTCCCTCCCCCCCACTGCTGCCTCTATGCCCCTCTGTACTTCTGTAGCCTTGAACGTCTGCACCATTAGCTGCCTGGGAGCTTGAGTTGGCTTCCTTGTGTCTTCCAGCCTTGTCCTGCATCATCCGGGAGCTTTCAGTGCTGTCTCGCATGGTGTGTGCCAAACTCTCTGATGGCAGCACCGTGGCTCTTGTGCTTCTCATCTGCTTCCTAAACCAACATCTATGTAGCACTGAGCACCTGTCACAGATAACGTTTAGAGTATCTGCTATTTAAAAATGCACAAAATCTCTCATACATACAAAGATATGGAGAATAAGATGGACATCTGAATTCCCTCTACTATATTTTTGTTTTAAGATTTTATCTATTTATTGGGAAGGCAACGTGACAGAGAGGGAGAGACAGAGAGAGAAATAGATTGTTTATCCTCTGGTTCACTCCCCAAATGTGTGCAATGACCAGGGCTGGGCCAGCTGAAGCCAGGGGCCAGGAACTCCATTGGAGGGGGGCAGGGGCCCGGGCACTTGGGCCATCTTCTGCTGCCTTCCCAGGTGCGTTAGCAGGGAGCTGGATCAGAAGCAGAGCAGCCGGGACTTGAACTAGTGCTCTGATGTGGGAAGCTGGACCTGCAGGATGCAGGACCTGTGTCACAAAGTTGCCCCCCCCCCCCGCCCAGACTACTCTCATAAGAAATCACGAACATGAATCCAGGGCTGTATTACATTCTGCAGCCGTCTTCCCAGTCTCTGTGCGTCTCAGTGAGAATCCAGCTCCTGGGACATCGTGTGGCTCGTCTGTTTGGTGTTCCTGCCTGTAAAATCAGCATCTCAAAACCAAGCCCGAGGCAATCCTGAGGCTATGATTCGTTCAGTTCAGTCACTCACGGATTTCCACTGAGAACCTACTACGTGCTTGGAACTTGGCAGTCTCTGTGTACAAATCTGATCAACACAAAACACATCAAAAACAAAACATTGACTTCAGGGAGTTCACATCCTGAGAGCCCGAGAGTAATAGACATGACAAATACGCACATTAACTAACACACTCAGGGGTAGAAGGGCAAAGGAAGAAATGAAGTTGGGTCAAGGGCCAGGAATTCTGAGATGGAGAGACACCTGGGGTGCTCTTTAAGCAAGGATGTGGGGGTGGGGCAGCCGGACACTGCACTGCGTGGAAAGGTGTTCCAGGCAGGGAACAGCCAGTGCGAAGTCCCTGAGGTGGTGTATTTGGGCAAGAGCAAGGAGACAGCATGGCTGGAAGGAGGACGAGGGGCAGCATCAGGAGATGAAGCTGGAGGATGAGGGTAGGGGTGGGAGCACACAGGGCTTCGGCTGTATGAAGACTTGGCTCTCCCCTGGGCCCTGGCAGGCTTTGACCTCTTTGGCTGCAGTGTGGAGGGAAGTTTACAGGGACAAGAGAAGAACAGAAAGTCCAGTTAGGAGTCCGGTGCGGTAAGCAACAGGAGACAGGGAGGCTCCGACCAGGGTGGGAACAGATGCCATCAGCTTCTGGGGACGTCTGGTGACGGAGCCACCAGGATTCCCAGTGGACTAGGTGTTGGGTGGGAGAGCAGAAGGCGGCTCCAGGATGGCTCCGAGGCTTTGTTCTAGAAGGATGTAGTTACCCTGTGCTGGGATGCGGGGAGGTTCCAGCAGAGCCCTCCGCTGCAGGGTCACTCCAGGTTGGGACTTGTACATTTGAGGTGCCTACTTGATTTTGTAGGTGGGGGAGTCGGGTAAGCATTTGGACAGGCGGGTCAGGAATGAGATCAGGGCTGGAAATACTCATCTGGCGTCACGAGCACGCGGATGGCCTTCAAACCGTGAGACTGGGTCAGGCCAGGTCAGGAGGGATCCCTGGAGCCCAGGAGTAAAACCTGCCAGTGGGCGGATCCCTGTCGTCAGAGTGGGAGGAAACATCAGGAGACTTGCACGTCCCGGAAGCCAGATGAGGAGAGTGTTTTGAGGAGGAGCGTGGGAAATTGTGTCAGACACGGTTGGTGGCTGGAACACAGCTGGGGACTGAGAAAGGTCTGTAGGATTTAGCAACACAGATGCCCCAGTGACCTTGGTGAGGAGGGTTGTGTGGAAGTTGGCACCTGATCAGAGCAAGAAGGATGAGATAGAGCAAACAAGTAGAGGCGACTCCAGAGGGAACAAGTGGGCAGTGGCAGGCAGAGCTGGGGTCAGGAGAGGAAACTGCACCTCCAAAGAAGCCAGAGTGTGTTTCCCTGTTGACTGGATTGGTCCAGTAGAGGTGGGACACGGCGATCTATGAATAGAGGAGAGGGCTGCTGTGGTGGCGCGTTGAGTCCCAAAGGCAGGGGTGGGCTCCAGGTCCGAGCACCGACAATTCCTCCAGGTGGGGAGCTGGTGATGAAAGACGGGGCAGCTGTTGCGGAAACCCATGGAACTTTTCTTCTGGTTGCTTCTCTCCCCCTGGAGTAGGGGGTTAAGATGGAGAAGAAGGTGGTGGTATTTTGAGAAGAGAGGAGGTAATTGTTGCAGAGAGGGGTGGGGGGTGCCTGGCAATTTACCGTGACTGCTGGTTAGCCTTGAGGACCACTGGAGTTTAAAGTGAGACTAGTCAGTGGGACGCTGTGTCCATCAGCTGGAAGGAGAAAAGTTGAGTTTCACACAGTTGATCTCCCATTCCAGTGCCTCAATTGGGAGAAGCCAGGGAGCGGTGGGCAAGTGGAACTGGGAGCTTATACCTGACCGTGGAGTTTCAACAAGGACAGCAGCGAAGCCAGGATGTCGGAGAGGTGGAGCACAGTGGGAGTTTGCGAGGATCAGTGGACCGATGATCAATGAGCCCTCAGAGGGGCTGGAAGTTCCTGTCAGTCTCTCAGGCCCCTCTCCAATTCTAGAACTGAGACTCCGAGTCTTGAGTAGGAGCTTCTGGGCCGCAGAGCCTCTGAGGGCTTCGTCAGGCTGAGAAACCTGATGAGGCTTGGCTGCTGGTGGAGTGCCCCCTGAGCCACTCACGCGCCTGCATCCTCTCACTCCTCGTCACCTTGAGGGACACGTGGAGCATGGGGACACGTGGAGGTTCATGGCACAGGCTGATGGCACTCTCCTGTCAGTCTTCCTCACTTGCTTCTGCTCTGTCCTCCTCTTCACCTTGTATTTATCTGGTTGACACCCCCCTACCCTACCCCACCCCAAGGTGGTCTCCAGTATCTTATTCCCCTGAGGGCTCATGCTGTCGATAGGAGTGATTCTACCTCTGTTTTGTTCATCAGGGGAGGCACAGCTTTCAGAGACTTGCCTGTGGACTCGCACAAAGTTAATTTGGATTTTTGACTCCAATTCCACGTATTGAGTGTCTTTTAGTTGTTGCAAAGCCGACGTGGTTAGCTAATGGTATACAGACAGAAATGGATAACCCTAGGCAGAGGCTGGCGGTGCCACAGGATCTCTCCCTTCCAGCACAGCCACAGGGGAGTGAGAGCCAGGCTGAGAGACAGAGCCGGCCCTGAGACAGTCACCCAGACATATATGTGAACCTTGAGTTATGGGAAGGGAGGTGAAATGATGTTTGCGAGCGAGGAACGCTAACGAAAGCCAGGCTGTCTTGAGCAGTGGTTGCCAAGGTTTTCAGACCGCGTCTGCTCAGCTGCAGATACGAGCAGACCTTTCGCTGCAAAGAAAGATTTTTTTTCCAAAGAATTGGAACAGACGCTGGAACACGGCTTTACCGGTAGGATCCTGGTAACAAAGCACAAACCAAGCAGCGCCTACGAAGAACTGAAAATGGTGCCGTTGAAGCAGAAGTGGACCGGCTGGGAGCAAAGGCCATGGCAACTGTTTGTTGGACACTTGAGGTATTTTTCTCGTTTAGTATCTAGAGGGCCAAAGAATCCTCTTCTTACGAGAGTCTTGAGAAAGCCAGCGAAAGCCTGAGCGGAACACCCCCCCCACCCCGCGACGGTGTGTCTGCTCACCCTTCTCATTCTGCAGGAGCAGCTGTGCAGAAGCTCGGCGGGAAACCCTTTGGCATCCATCTTCCTGCCCCGATCTAGCTCCCTCCAGCTGCCTTTTGTTTTTTGATCTTGAAAAAAAAAATCCTTAAAGGGCCCCGGTTTCCCCTTAGTAACTAATGTGAAGAAGACTGGTCACATTCCCGGGACCTTGGCTTCAGGGATGGACTTCATGGCTGGCATCAGGCCTTGAACTTGAGTTTTTATTTTTAAAAGTTATTTTTATTTATTTGAGAGAGACAGAGACAGAGAGAGGAAGTGTACTTCTATCCACTGGTTTGCTCCTTCAATGTCTACAGTGGCTGTGTCTAGGCCAGGCTGGAGCCAGGAGCGGGGAACACAATCCAGGTTTCACATGTGTGCAGCAGGAACCCTGCTGCCTCTAAGGTTATGCAAATGCGGAGTGTGGAACCCTACACTTCCTATGGGGTGCAGGCAGTCTAACCGGTACTAACCGGCTGAACGCCCACTCCTTACTGCAATCTTTTAATTCCATTTTTCCACGCATGTTTGGATGCCCCCTGTATATGAGAGTGAGTGCGTGCTCACCTCTGGGCTATGGGCATGTGTAACCCGTGGTGAATTAAGAAGGCACTGGATTTTGATCTAAATTAGATGACCCTCAAGCAGCACAAGGCTGAGCTAAGCCTGGGTCTGCCAGAGCTGGGGACCCTCAGAACTGAGTGGAGACGAGTGGCCAGCAAGGAACCTGTGTTTGGGAACACTGAGCTTCCGCCCTGCCCGGTGCTGGGCGGCATGAATGGTTTCTCACTGTGATCTGGCAAAGCAGGGAGTAGTTGGACTCCCACTTCCTGTACAGCATTTTGCTTAGCCCGGCTGGGGCCTCAGGGGCTGCTCCCTGCTCCCCTGCAGAGGGTGGAGGCCCAGGAGTGGCTGCCCTGGCCTTGCCTCCCTTGGGTCCCTTCCCTACCATGTGACTGTCATCTCCTGTGGGGTGCTGTGCCCCTCCTCTGGACCCCCATCCTGTGGTCCTCTTGCCAGTGGCTCCCAGCTCTGCAGGTGTCAGCATCCTGCCCTGTCCCTGGGTCTGTGGCCTCTGTCCCGTGGAAGGGTGTTTGCTACTAGAATCTAGTGAGGACAGAGACACAGTCTCATGCCTCAGGTTCTAACAAAGTCAGTGCTTCTTTCTGTGGGGCTGTGGGTTTATTTGTGCATTTAAAATTTTTAATTAATTTTTATTAAAAAGCAGAGAGAAGAATATTCCCATCTGCTGGTTTGCTCCCCAAATGCCAGGACTTGGCTGGAGCAAAAGTTGGAAGCCTGGAACTCAATCCAGGCCTCCAGGTGGATGACAGGGACCCAGTGACCTGAGCTGTCACTTGCTGTCTCCCGAGGCATTAGCAGGAAGCTGGAATCAGGAGCAGAGCCAGCCCTCAAACCAGGCCCTCCAACATGGGATGTGGTGTCCCAAGCGGCATTCCAACTGCCCTATTTAACCAGCTAGCCCTGAAACCGGAGCCCTGTATACTCTCCACGGTCAGCTTTCTGACTGCTTCCGGAAAAACCTGCGTGTTCCAGGCGCCTCCGCCTGGAGCCAGCTCCTGTGTCTGTGGCTGTCCCGAGCTGGGTCTACCCTCCGGGCTGGAACAGCGGCTCCTGGTGGCTGTGGCCCACTGCAGCAGGAACAGTAAAGCAGCGAGAGCCCAGGCAGGCTGCTGTGTGCTGAGCTGGGAGCAGGCTGAGCTCTAGCTTCTTCCTGCTCTGATCAGACAGAGGAAGGAGGCCCGAATCGTGTGACCACTCAGGAAGTCACGCCTGCCTCCCTAGCACGAACCCTGGGGACCTGCGCCTCCTTTCCTGGCTGCCCTTGGCAGTGGCCTGGCCTGAGGGCTGGGATGGGCACCCCCACAGTGAGAAGGGCTTGGCGGGCTGGCCCTGCCACCACTGCAAACCCAGAGCTTACCGATTCAGCCTGGTGGCCTCCCCAGTGTGCACCTGCAGAGACCGTGTGCCAAGCGCCCTCTTCCTGAGGTCCCACTGTTTACAGCTCCTTGTCCCTGTCTCACCAGGCCAGGAAGCAAGCCCTCCCCACGCTACAGCAAGATGAGCATGCTCCAACATGGGGGCTCTCCCGAGGGGCCACCTCAGAGCCCAACTTGTCGCCACCCTGGCCTCTGCAGTCCTCTAAGGGACTGGTGGCTGTGGCCGTTTCATTCTATGCAGTGCCAACCACGTCACACTCATCTCCCAAGTCACTGGTCCCCTTCCTGGGCTCGAGTCCTGGTTTTGCTGGGATGTGGGTACGTGCAGCCCTGCACAGCTGGGGGTGAGGGTGGCTCCCGTAGCCTGTCCAGTTCTAGGAAGTCCTGCCTTGTAGGCTGTGTGACCTCTCGCCGGCTGCCCGCTCTCCCCCCTGGCCAGGGCCCAGCTGAGCCGTGGCTGCTGGCGTCATTGCAGCTGTCTCGGGGGACCAGGCACTTTCCTAGAAGGGACTGGACGTACCCAATGTCTAGGGGCTTCGTCAGAGTTCTTGGTTTAAAAATCCTGCTGGCAGGAGGGCTGCTGTGCTGGGCTGTCTGGCCACCTGCCTCTTCGGAGAATTGCAAGAACAGCAGTGCAGTGGTGGGGACAGTACCGTGGGGACTTAATGTCCTTACAAACAGTGGTTTCTTCACGGCGTGGGTGGTTGTTCCTGCAGAGAAACCCCACCTCCCCCACCCCACTTTGGGTCTGACTGGTGGGGGCCAGGTTGTCAAGAGCCCACAGCCTGTACCCAAACATGTGGCCGTCGATGACATTCCTCTCTGTGCTGTGAGACACATGGCGTTCCTTAGCAGGGGCTGTGGGCGCAGGCTCCTCACGTCAACAGAGGGAACTCTGTGTATTAGGAGGCTTCCCGTTTGGAATCTGTGGTATTTGCCCAAGGTCAAGGCTTTGCTCATTTTGTGAACAGAAGGTTTGTCATGAAGGAAGAGTGTAAATGTCCCCAGTGTGTGACCACGGGCAGGTCCTGTCCATGGCATGTGACCACGGGCAGGTCCTGCCGTGGAGTGAGACTGTGGGTGGGGCACGTGTCGCTGCTCTGAGCCTTGGCTGCTTCATCTCTAAGTTGATGTGAATTCCCCAGTGAGGCTTAGAGAGGATCAGTGCGGCGCTTGCTCGGTACGCGCTCAGTGGCGGCTGATGTCAAAGACAAGGCTCCTTCTCCCCGGAGCGTCTTTGTACCTCTGGGCTCCCCCACAGCTCCTCGGCGGCTGCACCTGCTTCACGGTGTCGCCGTCCTGCACACAGCAGCTCCACATCTTCCCGATCCTCCTGGTCTCAGTTCTCAGCTCTTCTGCATGGACAGCGACGTCCTCTGCTTCCCTTGCTCTGCTACCCGCTCAGTCTACGTCCTGGTGGCCTTGCTGGAAACTTCCCTTCTTCCTGGCCACCCCGGGCTTTGGGCAGGCCCCTGGAGCAACACACGCCAGGTTGGATTAGAGGGATTTCCGCCTCTGTGCTCCTGCCTGGCCCTGAGTAGCTCAGGAAGTCGTACCTTAGTCATCTTCATTCTCGCCCCAGTGACAAACCCGGTCCTTAGCCCAGGACATGACCCACAGCAGGTGCTCAACTAATCCAGCCCCCATTAGTCTCTCTGTTGTGAACTGTGACAAACGCCAGTGCATCCCTGGTGCCTGGCCCAGGTGCCACACAGAGGAATGAGTTGTGCCTGCTCTGTTGCTGTTTGCTCCTAGGTGGACCAGGATAAAAATAACCATCAAGGAACCTGAGGGTGGAACTTCCTTCTCGCTCCATCCTCATAATGGCAGCTAGTCGTCATCGCCATCTGGAGGTGACAGATGAGGCTCAGAGAAGTGCAGCACCCAGACCACGGCCACACAGAGGGTGTGCGGCTGGTTGAGGACCTGGGCTCAGTCCGTCAGCTCGGAGAGCTGCTGTGGGACCCCCTGGCATGTCCCGGCTGGATGCATACTTTTTATCTGGTTGATACCTGGGTTTGTCGGTGCTCCCAGGTCACCAACATCTGGGGGTCAACGCGGTTGTCTCTGCTGTGCACCCCCTCCGCTCCTGTGGCTCCAGAGTACAGAGTGCCTTGAGGGCACGTGGGATCTGTTTGGACCAGGTGCGCTGAGACACGCCAACCCAAAGGAGAAAGCGCTCTATGCCCATGGTTTCTCTGGACTCGAAAACACATTTTGCAGGGCTGCACAGGGGCGCATGGGTGGTGGTTAGGAGGCAGAGAGAGAGTGAGAAGGAAGTGGGGGCAACAGTTTCTATCGTGTGGTGTCTGTGGGAAGGTACAGAGGCGACAGGGTCAGCAGGCTTAGGGCTGGCAAATCTGAATGATTTCAGCGGGGCCTGGGACATCAGGACTGACCCCAGGTGTTGGAGAACTGGCCCTTGGGTGAATGGGGCAGGTGGATAGCAGCCTGGGTGTGAGAGCCCATATAGTAGGCAGCTGGGCTCTGGGCTCTGGACTCTGGGCTGATCAGTTTGCAATGAAAGGTGCAAACCCAGACAAAGGCTAGCCCTGGGAGGACCGTCCCTCCAGGTCAGCAGGCCCCAGGTATCAGAGTATCGAGATACAGAAAATAAGACGACATGGTTAATGCACCAAGTAACTTGGGCGCTTGAGAAAGGCAAACCTTGGCTTACTGGGCACAGCTTAGCTAGGAAGGAAATGCTCACGTGTCCCAGGGGTCTTCCTGCATTCAGGACTGAGGGAAGACTGTGCCAGACACAGTGCAGGCAGGGTCACCCTCCCCGGGCTGCAGCCTCAGCTCTCTGCCTCGGCCTTCCTACCCGTCCCTGCCTCTCCCCATCCGTCCCTTTATCTCTCTCCATCTCTGTCTCTGTCCCAGCCTCTCACGGCAGCACAAACTTCTACTCTTCCTTGCAGCTCATCTCTGTTGCCCTTCCTCCCTCCCACGGGTCCTCCCCGGGTCTCCCCAAACAGACTTGCATTTCTTAGAACTTCTGCTACCCTGGGAGACAGAAGGAGATGGGGAATGTGGGTGACTGACCCCAGATTTGGATATGATGCATGTTATTTCTGCAGCTGAGTTTTCCCAGCACACAAGCAGCTGCATTTGCTCAGTGAGAAAGGGTTGCAGAGATTTTGTGGTGCGGGAACTGCTACACTCTACTCCCTCCTGGAGATCCACAGCAGTAGAATAAAATAGGAAACGTGCTGAGAAGCTGTGCAGGAAACATAGACTCTGTCACTGTTTTATTTAATGTTTCCAAATGTATCTGTCCCCGCATGGAATTGGCTTTTGCACAATACTTACCATCGCCCATGAGAAACCTTCTGGGAACCACTGCCCCTTGGGGAACCAGAATAGGGTGAGTTGGCTTTGAGCTGCCCGCTCACAGGATTCAAGGTTCCCAGGGAGTGCAGCGCAACTGTCCTGAGAGCCCTGGGTCTCATCTTGGCCTGTTTTCTTTCTCTCTCTCTCTCTCTCTCTCTCTCTCCTTCCTTCCTTCCTTCCTTCCTTCCTTCCTTCCTTCCTTCCTTCCTTCCTTCCTTCTTTTTATTTGATAGATAGAGTTATAGACAGTGAGAGAGAGAGAGAGCGAGAGAAAGGTCTTCCTTCCGTTGGTTCACCCCCCAAACGGCTGCTATGGCCAGAGCTACACCGATCCGAAGCCAGGAGCCAGGTGCTTCCCCCAGTCTCCCATGTGGGTGAAGGGGCCCAAGCCCTTGGGCCATCCTCCACTGCCTTCCCGGGCCACAGCAGAGAGCTGGACTGGAAGAGGAGCAACTGGGACTAGAACCGGGTGCCCATCTGGGATGCCAGTGCCGCAGGCAGAGGATTAACCAAGTGAGCCACAGCTCCGGCCCCAGTTTATTTTCTAATCAAATTTTATCCATAGGTAGATACATATACACGTGCACGCTTGGGTGGTCTCTGTGTGCTCATTTCAAAATAGGCAAGTAAGTTTGAATGTGATGGGATTAGATTTCACACAGGAAGTTCTGCCTCCTCATTTTGCTGTAGACATGCAGTCACGTAGGTATGTCAAATGCACAGAAGCACACACTGTAGAAACAGACACACTCTCTCCCCAGAATGTACGGGCCAGAGGCAATACACATCGAAACACAATCCAGACCTGCCCCTGTCTCTGACATCCCCCAACACACATGCTCTGTTGTAGCTGTTTGTTCCTCTGAAACAAACTGATTTAAAACTTAGTGGCTTAAAATAGCAACTATCCTAGTGCATCTTGTGATTTCATGGGTCGAGAATTCGGGCAGAGCTCAGCTGGGTGATTCTTCTGCTCCTCATGGCACTGACAGAGGTGACTCAGGGATACCTGACTGCTAAATAAGCAGGACTGGAAAGACCAGGATGGCTTCCCTCAGAGCTAGAGCCCTGGCGGGACAGCAGGAAGGCTCAGCTCAGCTGTGACTCTTGCTGTAGCCACCTGAGAGCTGGGTGGCTGAGGCTGAGGCTCTGGGCAGAGCAAAGAGAGAGGTGATCAGGGACGCCCTGGAAGGCAGAGTTGCAGGGTTTGCTTGCAACAGATGTAGCTTGTGAGAGGATGAGAGGGGTCGCCTATGACTCCCCCCCAGCCACATACAGTTGTCTACTGCTGTCCACTGGGACTGGGATCCTGAGCCCCCTCCCCAAGGAGGTGAACTCTGGATGCTCGAGTCCTTCTTATAAAAGGGTGTAGTGTTTGCTATGAAGTGATGCATAGCTGCCTAGATTACTATCACACCTAATATAAGGTACATATTTGTTATACTGTATTATTTAGAGAAAAGAGAGGAGTCTGAATGGGTTCAGTTCAGATGCATTTTTTTTTTTTTTGGATATTTTCAACCCACAGCCATGGAACCCTCAGGTGTGAAGCCTGCAGAGGTGGAACCCATGGGAGCTTTAGGACGTGGAGCCCTGAGATGTAGAACCATCACATGTAGACTCCTCACACATGGTACCCTTACCTGTGGAACTCTCACACATGGAACCCTGACACGTGGAATCCTCACATGTAGAACCCATAGGGATGGAAAACTCGGATTAGAACCTGCAGGGGTGGGGCCCACACAGGAGGAGGTTCCCCCCGTGCCATCTGCCTTCTGGGAGCGTATCTTCTACCCCAGGTGAGATTACTGTTTGCCTCAGCCTCCAAGTGACCTTCTGCCAGGTGTTATTGATGAGTGAGTCAGCTTACTAATTATGCGTGCGTGGACTGGTTCCCGAAGGCTGACGGGACTTCGGCTGATGGAGCAAATCCTGGAGAAGTGAACCAAGTGGGCGTCATTGAGAAAGAGATCCTTGGCTGATGCTCCCACACGTGGACAGACATCCAAGGCCAGACGTTTGGGGTGGCGAGGGGTGCTGGCCTTCACCTGGGTTCTTAGTGGTCATCTCTCTTAACCAACAGGACAGAGAGGAGCAGGGGCAGCTGAGGCCCAGGGAGCAGTGAGTCAGCCTTCACGCGTGGCCCAACCCCAGCCAGAAGCCACCGCCTGACTTCAGTTCCTCTTTTGCCTACTGAGCAACGCGGTCATCTCTCTGGAATGCTGGGTTAGACAGGACGGCAACCATTTGCCAAGAGAGAAATCTGAGCTGGCTCCACAGAGAGCTGGCTTTTGAGCCGTGGCTCTGGCTGCAAGGACAGATTTAGGTAGAGGGTGAACCTTCGACTGGGGGGAACCAGCGGAGCTAAGGTAATAAGAGAGGGCCAGTGGCACATGGTTGGAGTGGGGAGTGGGGTGTGGGCAGAGGAGAGGAGGAGAGAGTGGCAGGCAGGAGTAGATAGTACAGGGCCATGCACACCAGCTTTGAACTTTAAATTTTTATATATTTTTTAAAGATTCATTTGAAAGGCAGGGGGGGGGGAGAATATTTTCCATCTGCTGGTTCACTCCCAAAATGGCTGCAATGTCTGAGACTGGGCCAGGCTGAAGCCACGAGCCAGGGACTCCATCCAGTCTCCCATGTAGGTAGCAGGAGCGCCCGAGTACTAGGGCCATCTTCAGCTGCTTTCCCAGGTGCATTAGCAAGGAGCTGGATTGGAGGGGGAACAGTTGGAACTTCAACTGGTGCTCCAATATGGGATGCTGGCATTGCAGGTGGTGGCTTAAACCACTGTGCTACCATGCCAGCCTGGTCTGGGATGTTGAGTCCTGGACAACAGGGGGCCATTGAGAGTTGTAGGCAGGGAATGACATGGAATAACGTGGTAGGTAGGAGGGGAGCCAGTGGAGGTGGAGAGGAGTTGTATTCCAGTTGGCCAGGACTCTTACTCTAATCTAACCTGTGCGTTCGATAAATAAACTCATCCAGAGAGGCAAAGAAACTAGCTGAAGTCACCCCATAAGCAAGGGTTAGAAACAGACCCCAGTGTAGCCACCTCTCAGCCAAGGGAAGAAATGGGACAATGAGGAGGGTGACAACAGTGAATATATATTGAGCACTTGACAGTGAGTGTCTCATCTCGTCCTGTAAGGGCCCTATGACAAAGCCATTATTACTACGTCTTTTACAGAGGGGAATTTGAAACTTGGAAATATGAAAGGATTTGCCCGAGACCACAGAGAGGGGCTCAGCTCCTGACCCTTGGCCTCCAAAGCCCACCCTGTGGGCCACATGTGGTTGTCTCACCAGATGTGCGGGAGGGGCCCAGAGGAGCCCTCCCACCTCCGGTGTCGTCCTCTTCACCCTGTCTCTTCCCCACGCTCTCCCTTGTCATCTTCTCTTGTCATGGAGTCTGCACCCACGCTGCTGGGCCTGGGGAATGTGCACTTGGACCACTTGGACTTGCAGAAGTTGGGAGACGAAAGGCCTCAGGAATCGGCCAGCATCACACATAGACAAACTGAGGCCCCGACAGGGAGACGCCTTGTGGGGAACAAAAGCTGCACTGCCTGGCCCCCAGGCCAGCGCATCCTCCCCTGTGTCCTGGACTGTTCCCACGTGTCCCTGGGAGCCTCAGTTGGACCATGAATGCACCCCCATGCAGGGGGGTGTGCAGGAGAGCCCCAGCACCGCTAGTGCCCGAGCTGAATGGTGCCATCGTTTGTGTGGCCACACTACGGCTCTCTCTGCCTTTCTGCCTCTGGAAAAGCTGACTTGGACAATGCGGTGCCTCGATGAAAATGTCATACTGCATTTAAAGAAATTTACAGACTCCCTGATTGTAAATTGGGAGTGGCCTGTACAGCCACTGTGAACTTGAAGCTGATAACCTGAACGTGCTACTCTCTGAACTCTTGCTGTCCTTCTGTGCTTGTGGGAATTCTGCAGCTCTGCCTTCAGATAGACTTGAACTTGAACATAGGCCCCAGATATGCGACCTCGGGTAAATCATGGTGAGGAATTCAGCAGTGGGACAGGAGACTGGGCTGGACGGTGATCTTCCTGAGGCGCCGCTGAGAGCCCAGCTCAGCTGCACTGAGTGTCAGCCATACACTGGGTGACTCTCGAGTAAGTCCTTTAGGAAGGAAAACCGGAACTTAGAGGGTAAGGCTGAGGGCGGGGCTACCCCACTTGTAAAGGGGAGACCCTGCGTAGGACTAGCCTGGGTTCTATTTCAAGTCCTCTTTATACCATAATCATGGACACAGACAAGGACGCAGGCAAACAACACAACGCAAAGGGAGACAGCACGGAAGCAACCGCTTTCTTTCTATTCCCCCATCTTGCATTCGCCGTGGCCATTCTCTAGGCATTTTCCCATTTTTCTGTTTATCCTATCCATGTGTCTGTCAATCATCTATCATCTGTCCATCAGTCTATCTTCTGTTCTGGATATCTGTGGACAAAGATGGTTTTAAACGCAACAGGAGGGGCCAACACTGTGGCACAATAGATTAATCCTCCACCTGCAGCGCTGGCATCCTGTATGGGTGCCGGTTCTAGTCCCGGCTGCTCCTCTTCCGATCCAGCTCTCTGCTATGGCCTGGGAAAGCAGTAGAAGATGGCCCAAGTCCTTGGGCCCTGCACCTGTGTGAGAGACCTGGAAAAAGCTCCTGGCTCCTGGCTTTGGATCTGCTTGGCTCCAGCCATTGCGGCCATTTGGGAAGTGAACCAACAGAAGGAAGACCTTTCTCTCTGTCTCTGCCTCTCACTGTCTGTAACTCTACTTCTCAAATAAATAAATAAAATCTTTTAAAAAAATATTTGTTTTATTTATTTGAAAGTCCAAGAGTTACAGAGAGAGAGAGAGAATGAATGAATGAATCTCATCTGCTGGCTCATTCCCCAAATGCCTGTAACGGCCCAGGCTCGGCTGGCAGGTCCAGAGCCAGTGCCAGGAATGCAATCCAGGACCCCCATGGATGGCAGGAACCCAATTACTTGAGCCATGACTGCTGTCTCCTAGGGTCTGCATTAGCAGGAAGCTGGAGGCAGGAATGGAACCCTGGGGGCTCTTCTGTGGGATGTGGTACCTCAACCACTAGGCTAAGTAAATCCTTGTGTTGCTTATTACAAAGACATTAATCCCATTAGTAATGAGGGTTCCAGCCTCACCACCTAATTACCTGCCCACACACCACTTGCAGATATCATCATACTGAGGATGAAGGGACCCACATAAACTGGGGGGACACAAACATTTAGTCCATAGCAGTTACGTACATTAAGTGAGGAATAAAAGGAGAAAGGAAGTTGAGATAGGAAATGGAGTGAAGAATGACGCTGACACAGAGCTGCCTTTCCTAGGGTCCAGCACACCATGAGAATGACAGAAATGTGGCCCTGGCCCTGGACCCGCAGAGGGACTGAGGGAACGACACAGCTCAGGCTGGCGAAGGGCTTCCTGACCGGGGCCTTGCGCGGCAGGGTTCACTGACATGTGCAGAGTCCATCCCTGTGCCACACAGTATTTCTCTTGATCCTCAGGTCAGCCCTGGGAGGCAGCTGATTTACTGTTATCTGTTCTTTCCGGATGAGAAGACTGAGGTTAGAAAGGCTAGATTCCTTGCCAAAGGCCACACAGCTCTCTGGGAGAACTGACATTCAAACCCAAATTCGTTTTTGGCTTCCACCTTGACTGCTTTACCAGCTCGGTGCCTAAAGTCCCAAAACTTGGCTTCACATTTGGTGTTAGAATTTTATCTGGGGGCCAGTGCTGTGGTGTAGAAGGTTCAACCTCTGCCTGCAGTGCCGGCATCCCATATGGGCTCTGTTTGAGTCCTGGCTGCTCCACTTCCAATCCAACTCCTTGCTAATGTGCCTGAGGAAGCAGCAGAAGTTGGTCCAAGTACCTGGGCCCCTGTACCTACGTGGGAGACCCAGAAGAAGCTCCTGGCTCCTGGCTTCAGACTGGCCCAGGCCCAGCTGTTGCAGCCTTTTAGGGAGTGAGTGAACCAGCTAATGGAAGATATTCTCTCTCTCTCTCTCTCTCTTTCACCTTCTCTGTATCTCTGCCTTTCAAATAAATAAATAAATCCTTTTTAAAAAGAATCTTATATGACAGCAAATATTCATGAGTATAATAAGATTATTCTGTCCTTAGCTTAGCAAGAAATGATGGTTGAAGTACATCATTTGGCCATTTTTGGTGTCCTTGGGTTTATATTTGGTTTGAACTCAAACCAAACCCTTTGGGGTCAGAGATATTGCTCCCCTGGCGGTAGAGAATGTATTTAGTATTGATGTGAAGCGTCCTTTTGAGTCAGGCCCAAGTCCAGGCTCTGTGGCTTTAAATGGCTGGCAGCCTTCCTAGCCTACCTCGTGAGTGCGAGATCAATCCGACCATTGTGTGCAGAGAACGCTGGTGCGCGCGCGACTCTGCCGTGGCCCCGGAAGAATTTGAGTTGGATGGTGCAGAACATCTGGGTCCAGCTTGCAGGCCCGCGTGCAGTTGGCTGGGATGTTCTACAGGAGCTGACCTGGAGCTGGATTCCAAGAAGCGTCTCAAGCGTGTCGTCGTTGACACCAAGTCTGAGTTGGCTGCCACGGGAGCACTTCATTGGGGAAGGAACCAGTCTTTCCCAGCAAAGGGTCAGATCTGGGTTGAATCCCCTGCGTCACGTCTGCCTGCCAGGAACGTCTGTCCTTTGCTTTCAGATACGGTTCCAGGAGCTGAGAGTGTCCGCGTAAATGAGCCCCTCTGTTTTCCTGGTTTAGTTAATGGCGCCATCATCCACTTCATCACTAGGAGCTGTTCACCACCCACTCCAGGGCGCCAGGCCCTGGGGACTCCGTCCCTGGGGTGTTTTCAGAAGCTCCCTCTTGCTCAGCCCACCGTCCTCTCCGAAGTCCAGAGCTGGCTATTCTTCGCTGGGAAAAGCTACAAGCTTGCTTCTCTGGCTTCAACACACAGGACGCGTGTCTGACCAGCCGCCCACCGCTCCAGGGCTTCCCACTCGGTTCCCGCTCTGTGAGTCTCAGAGGGACTCCGGGCCTCTTCCTGACTGGACCACAGCCGTTCCCCTTTGTCTGAGGAGTGGCCTCTTCAAAACATGGAGACAATGGCCTAGAGTGCAGGTTGGAGGCTCCCTGTGCCTCCCGTCCCACGGTCCTTGGGTGCCCTGCCCACGTTCCCCAGGCCTCTCCTCGTTGTCCCCACCATGCGTGACGCCTGTCTTTGCATGTGCCCTCCATCCTGCTTTCACCGACTCTTCTGCTCCTCTGGCTCCGGCTTAGTCCTCGGCAGCTGCTCCCACCTTGTGCAGGTGGCACACACCTTCTTGTGCCCTCTGCAGGCCCAGAACTGACTTCCTGCCTGGTACCTCGAGGGGAGCCCTGGCCCAGCCAGCTTTCGAACCGTCTTCCTGCTCTCCACTAGACTAGGAAGGACTCACAGGCGTGGCGGGGCCTCGGGAGCTGCCCATACGCTGTGATGCAGAACACCACCATGACTGTCAGCTAATCCACAAATGTGGCTGCAAAAGTCGGACGCGTGTGATGGAGCAGAGCAGGTGGCTGTTTAAACTGGGCTGCTGTAGCTGCACTCAGAGCCCCCTGTTCTGGGTGTGATTGAAGGCAACCATCAATGCACATCTTTGTTAGAAAGGCTGGGTGGCTCCACCGGGGGCGCCTGTGGGGGAGGTGGTCCGTTCAGGTCCTCCTCGCATGCATAATGCTACACCCAGAGTCCTAGCTGCTAACACGTGAGTCAGGCACCTGGTACCTGGGTGGACCTGGTTGATGCTCACAACCATGCCCATCAGCTTGGCCAGGTGGGGGCTATGATGACCCCTGTTTTACAGTGAGAAAACCAATCCTGCACAGTCTCACAGCTAAGAAACAAGGAAAGCAAACTCTGGCGCTGTGGCATAGTGGGCTAAGCCTCTGCCTGTGATGTCAGCATCCCATACGGGCACTAGTTCGAGTCCTGGCTGCTCTACTTCTGATCCAGCTCTCTGCTAACGTGCTTGGGAAAATCAATGGAAGATGGTCCAAGTGCTTGGGACCCTGCCACCCACATGGGAGACCCACATGAAGCTCCTGGCTCCTGGCTTTGACCTGGCCCAGCTCTGGCCATTGCAGCCATTTGGGGAGTTAACCAGGGGATGGAGGATCTCTCGCTCTCCGTCCCTCTCTCCTCCTTCTTCCCCCTCCCTCCCTCTCTCCCTCCCTCTCTCTGTAAATTCTGCCTTTCAAATAAATAAATAAATCTTTTAAAAAAGAAACAGGTGAGGCAGCGCTTGAACGTGTGACTTCTCTCTATTCCATCATTGTGCATACTACCTGGGCCCCTTGGCCCAGGTGCTGTGTACGTCGGGAAGGAGGAGCAGGTGGAGGAGGGAGGGGCTTCCAAGCTCATCTGGTTCTCCTGTGGCTGAGACTATACTCTGCTCGAGCTCAGAGAAAAGGCACCGCCTCCTTCTTGTCATTTGTTTCTTTTTAAAAATCGAGATGTAATTCACATATGTTAACACTTAATCCTGCTAAAGGTTGTGCAATCACTACCATGGTAATTCCAGAACATTCCCATTAATCATTTCTAATGTTTTTTTTTTTCAGATTCCAATAATGAGAGACCCTGGGTGGATCCGAAACGTGTGGTCTTCGAACATTAACGTGAGTGGCGTTGCTGTGGCCTCGTTCTGAGAGCCGAGCGTCCTGTGCGGGTGCAGCTTGTTGCCGTGCGTAGACACAGTGTGCAGAGTGGGACTGTGCCTTCAGCATGTGCTTTCTCAGTGCGTGGGAGGCTCCCGCCGACACAGAATATTTTGGCTGATTTCCACTGTAGTCTCCCTGCAGTCCACCTCCCTCCAGGCCCAGATTTTTTGTCACCTCCCTGATGAAAAACCATTCAGTGGCTCCCTCGTGGCAGCAGAAGGTGCACATGGGGACCGAATGTCTGTGGTCATACCCGGCAACCGTCGTACCACTGTCGTGGTCACATACATCCTAGTGAGCCCTGGCGGCCACTCCCGGGTGCCCCGAGGCCCCTTGTCCAGATTCTCTCTGTCTCTCTTGCTGGTTCCTCTGTCCTCCTGCTGTAAACCTGGTCCATGCCTTAGGTCCAGCCCCTTTGGGGGGTCTTTGGGACTACCCACTGAGGCTGTCTTGTAGGCCGGTGTTCGGCAGCTGGCAGAGCCAGCACCAGCCCTCCCCGCTCCTGCCCACTCCATCTTCTGGACTCTCAGCCCTGTTGCTTGGGAGGGGTAAAAAGCACTGAGCTTTGGGGTAGGGAGGCCTGGGAGGGCTGTCGGGATGGTCCATGGAAGAGGCAATGTAGCCTGATCCTTGGCTGACCCTACTGTGGCCTGTCCCTGTGGATGTAGAGCAAAAGTCACAGCTCATCTCCACCCTCAAGGAGCTCACAGGCTGGGGAGGGCCTCTGGACAGGTGTGCACACACCTGCGGCCTGGCATAGCACCTGCTGCAGTGAGAGGTCCGTCCCTGAGATGAATCAGGGGGCTCCACTTGAATGAATGAATGAATGAATGCAGAAGGCTGCTGAGGAAGGCTTGGCCCCAGGATGCCACAAGGAACACAGGTTCTGTGACCAAGGGACTGGCAGGGACAGGGCCCAATCAGAGGCCAGGGATCCTGACCACTGCGCAGTTAGCGGCAGTTGGGCCAGGCGTGAGGGAGCCACAGTCTGAGAGCGGAAGAGGCAGGAAGCCCCGGTAAGTGACCCCTCCTCCTCTGCGTGGGTGTTCTGACCCAGCGGTCATGGGGGTGCCCTCAGGCTGAGAGAGGTTGTGGCTGTCAGGCTTCCGGCCCAGTGTGCAGGGTAGGATGGCTGTGGTGCACAGGAGAAGTAGCAAGGGAGGCAACCTTCCCAGAGCTCCCACATCAGCAGGCCCCGAAGCGATGGGAAGGGGACAGGAGGAGGACATCGCTGCTTGGAGGAGGGCGATGTGGCAGGGAATCCTTCCCAGCTGTGAGAGGGGAACTGGGTGAAGAGACCTAAGCCCCTGTCACAGCTGTGCCACGTGCAGCGCATGCAACAAGGTCACCTAACTTCTCCGAGCTCCGTTCCTTCCATCATAACATGTCAAGGGCTCGCTGCTTACCACAGGCTGTACGGGAGAAGAGAAGTGGGCTTGTGTGGTTGGGTGGGGTGAGAAGCAGGTGCAGAAAAGCGCTGTGCAAGGTAACAAGTACCAAGCCATCTGACTGGCCCAAGTGATCAATTTCAGTTCACAATTGATCACACTGATAGGTCTAGGAGTCAAAGGGATCACACAAGCAAGAATAATGACTGCTAATACTAACAGATAGAACTAAAAAAGGGAGAGACTGGTCCAACATGGGAAGTAGGA